>CM048748.1:378667149-379867149 GCA_026315105.1 Locusta migratoria | reverse complement strand
CGCTAGTGATTATTATGTTGCGAACATGTTAAATAAATATACAACACACCAAAATTTTAGTTATACATGGCATACATAGTCACTGGACATTCAAGCAGACGTCAGTATGCAGTACCCCTTTCTATAGAGAAGTTATGGAGTGAATTTTAAACATTGTTTTATGTGTGATATGTCTAGGACACAAATTGTTTTAGTGGGGATATTTTTAACACAGCTTTGGTGAGTGTAAAGTTATTATTGTTTATTTGTTATGTTTTAGCTAAATGTTAAATGAAATATTAACACCAATGCCTTTTTATAGCCTTTGATAATGACGCATGGCGAAACTCGTAAGGCTTTATTAAAGATCAGTTGTGGTTAAGACAGTTAAATTATTTACGACAAAATAAATTGATGGTAAATCACAGTATTATTCAGATTTTACAGTTTCTAAGACATAATTCAACAGAATCGGCGTATGATAAGTGAGACTAAAGAGTTAAAATTTCGAGATGTTCAGATAGTTAGTAATCTGTCGTGTAAAGTCTATATTCAAAATCTTTTTCTAAAAATAAATACTCCGTTGTTTACGAGCCAAACAGTTTTTTAAAAAAGTGACAGTTCTACAGGAAAAGTAAACTACTTTGCTTGTGACGTATGGTGCTATTTATGGGTTAACTCCTCTGGTATACAAAGGAATTTGTTCCGCAGCAGCTGGAGGTTCGACCAATATGCGGGGTGAACTCGCGTACCTCCTGTCGACCCCTGATAAGTGGTCCGGGTATTCTGACATTGCCTTCTCAATACATGTTATCCATAATGTCGTTTGCTGTTATTCCTAAGATCACTCAGTTAGCACTATACAGAAATCGAGCCTGCGTTTCGATCACACCTCCTTGACCCTTATCAAGAAAGGCGTGTTGTATTCTTCCGCATTCATATTTAATAAGCTGGCACAAGAATTCAGAAATATTACTAGTAATCCACACACTTCTAAGTGTTTCCTCGTGGCTAACTCTATCTATTGTATCGAGGAATTTCTAGGAAAAAATGCTAATGTCTGTGCTAAACCGTTAATTGTATGTAATTATGCTTAGGCCTGTCGTGTGCATGGGATTGCTGAACATTTCATTTTATCAATAACTGCGCCTTTCTTACAATTTAATGTACTGTCTCGTTCCATGACCACGGATACTTGCTCCAGAATTCGATCCTACGGAACATATAAATGCTACACAACAACTGATATGGCCAGCGAGATCACCATGTATCATGCATCTTAAACGTTTATGAATCGGTAACGTAGTCGCTCTCCAGTACCGCTTTGCAACGAATGGCGTACAGTGCTTGGGACAATCTGTCTCAGTACACAATTCGACTCCTGTATGATCGTCTGTATTGCAGAATACACGCCAGCGTTGCTGCCGGATTGGCTACACTTTTTCTTACCGTTCAAATTGGAGTGTCTGTTACCTGTGTTCTAAATTTTTGTCATACTTCTGAGACGATGAATTACCTGCCACCTCACATGTCAATAAAAGTACCTGCCGAAGGAGCACTTGAACCTCCGGCGGGAGCAGCCGCCCAGACCGTAGAGTGATACCTTAGATTACGCGAATTCTAACGCGCGGTGCGCGGTCAAAGTGTTGCATATTAGATGGTCTGTTACTTCCTGTCACACACAAATGTTTCGGTAATAACGGGTTAAAAATTGAAGAAAATTGACGTCACGCATAAACTTTCATATCGCTGTTGTATAATATTTCGACTTCTAGGTGCTTTGACAAGGTGCTTATTGCCGATTCAGGGCTCAAAACCAGGTCTCTCGCCTTTCACGAGCGGTCGCCGTACGTCTTTGGGTATCCTGGAGCGATTGTCAGTCAGTCACAGATTTTAATGTCATACAAAATGGTAGACCAGCTTGTGAAGGAACCTATCAGTCGGGACAATTCACAAATTACACATAACTATTCAGCTGAGGATAGTAACCAATGTGTGTTTGTTTGGAACAGACATAGTAAACAGCTATCACAATCTACTTAATAGGAAGTATAATGCCAGGCACTTAAATGTGATTTGCAGAATATCAATGTAGATGCAGATGTAGATGAAGATATAGTTTTCTAGAAGTGAGCAAGTGTGTATATTTCCTGACGAGGCGAATCACATATTATTTTAGCCGGACTACATTTATCCAGTAACGACAGTGATACAATCTAGTAATTTACGACAAACTTAGCAAATAATTTCAAACATTTCAACGTAGTTTTACTTACACGCACGCACACACACATACATACACACACACACTCACACACACACACACACACAATCATGAAACGGAAGAACACTACATTTTCACTGTTAGTGCAGTAGAACTTCAGTGTAAGGCTTTAAATTTTAATTCAGTAATTTTCAATAGCAACTTTATTTGCACAGTAATTACGTGTCATGAGCGTATCTCAGAATTTATTCACCATTTACTTCTCTAATACAATTCACTAGGAATATACGTGGTTTTCTTTTTTAACATAGACGCAATTCCGTATACATGATGTTAAAAACCTTGAGTCATGTGAAAAACTAGCTACTGATACAACGGCGCGGATGTTGCTCAAACTATACACATTCAGGTTTTGATAATACTTTATAGAAATTTTCGAACCTTTCTAAATTTTCTATTACTCTATGGGTGAATATTTCGAAACTGAAAGAAGCTAATATAATTGACGTCTATTGTGTTGAAACATAAATGTTTTAAATGGGAAACGTTAAAGTAGGCAATCGTTACTTCATTTTTAAGAGTATTAGACACTCGGAGCTCCTTTAAACATGACAGGTTTATTCTTTAAAGATGTGTGTGAGGGGGATATATGTACGATAAAGATGGGTGGTGGGGGATGCGGGGAAACTTCAGTTATTGGAACAGAACGGGGAACGCAGAGTAAAGTGTAATGGGGAGAAGCGATGTAGTTTTAAGACCATCGACTCGGCGCTTGAATGTGTTGTCTTTCATACACGACATAACGTTAGGCTTTGTGCAGTTTATAAAGCCACAAAATAATGTTAACAATTCTCACTTATACCCATAAACGATCTGCGGGTTTGGTACGAGAAACGTCTTCTAATGATGTGTCTAGCGCTATATTAAGTTACATATGGTTGTTGTTTCAGCAAACACCTATAACGAAATACGCCCCAACTGAATCCGCAGATTCAACTAAAAACTGTGACAGCATCTACTCTGCTAGCTCATGTTTTGACTAGAGCTATTGATACAAATATTACTAAAACTGCAATACTTATAATGGAAATAATAGTTTCAATTGTTCTGAAATGAAAATGTAGTTTTTTTATTTTTTATTTCATTTTTTTTTAATTTTTTTTTTATTTTTTTTTTTTTTATTTTTTTTTACAACGCAACTGTTAAATGCCAGGATGTAAATAGCTTGAAAATGTTCCGAATATATTTTCACACACACAAAAATTTGTGTTTTTCACGCCCCCTGCACAGCTCAGCTTACAGGCTTCATTTAACAAAATTTCGAGAAGCATTACATGATCAGCGTTCAGAATTTTAATTTTTCTTTGCACACACAGTGTTTTGAAATCATTGTAATCAAAAGCACACTTAACGATATAGTAACAGAAACAATGTCATGCAATGGAATAGTCACGTGTATAACTAATTGACGTACTTTACGGAAGTAAGGAAAATCAAACAAGCGAAGGGAGACATCTCCGTAGTCATGAAACTGCAGTGACGGGATATGATGATAAAAGTTTTATGTAATCTGGTATAGAAAGAACTCTAATTACTTGTTCACCATTGTCAAGCAGATAATATCCTTACTTAAAACACTTGCACATTTTCTGATTAACGTATCATAGAATGCATTCTACACCTACAACTGCGGCAATTTAACCACACTGTAACGTCTATATGAAGACAAGGAAAGTCGAGGTGTGAACCCTCAGGACGTCAGAACCTGTGACGGTCTGAACCCACATTGCCGCTAAAACACTGCCTGTAGTTCACGTATACTCCGGTCACCGAAAAGAGAGACGTACAGTAAACACACTCACACTGAGGGGCGTGACCAGGAGTGGACAAAACAGGGTCTCTCACTCACTTTCGCTGCATCCGTGTTGTGTGTTTTGTTATGTAGCAGTGCTATTAGACGCCAAACATTTAAAAATCATTTCCTTTAATAGTTTACAAAGGTGATTTTCTACGAATATTTCCCAAATTTGGATCGTTGCTTACCACAGCAAGCACTTTGTCAAGTGTTGGAAATTTCTTACGAAAACTTTTCTTCGTATCTCATTTCAGTCAGTCAAAGTCATCAAGACATTCTGAAAGCTTCTGTCGTATTTCCTTTTTCCCTCCTTAGAGGCTTCAAAGTGTGTGTGGCTTTCTCTTGACTATTTTCATAACAATATCAGTCATTGACTGTTCTGGACACAACAGCTGCGTTTGATTAACACTGGGAATCATGAGTCCCTCTAAAGAACTTTAGTACTTATTCTTTGATCGCTTCTTGGGTGGACTCAAATTGAAGAATGACATAATGTGGTTATACTCACGTTATAACAATGAGAGAGAAAAAGAGACTCATAGACTATAGGAATGCTGAATGTTATTGTAAACATTAACACTTACGTTACTATTCAGCAACTGATCCTTTACGATGAAGTTGACAGTAAACACCTATTATCACTGCTATATAATACACACAACGATCTTACACCTGAAACGGATGCAGCGAAATTGAGCGAACGTACCGTTTTGTCCACCGCTGTTCGCGCGCCTCAGTGTGTTTACAATACGTCTCTCGTTTCGGTGAACGGAGTATAGGTTCACTTTTGTTCCTGGGAGTGAACTTTTCAATCGTTGTTATAATAGTGGTTTAAATGATAGATGTCTGGTAACTAGGACAGACGGACAATCCTTCTCAGAGCATGGAACATTTCCCTTAGTATTCTGACGCCTTTTGTGGAAAATTAATTTGTACGATGTCTTACTTAATATACACATAATCGGAATACTGTAGACGAACAAACGAATGCACACGCATGACCCTGCAAGGGTTGGCATTTTCTGCAGGCAATATGGCGGCCCTTGACATTCTAGCCGTAGCGTGAGGCGGAATCTAAACTTGGCGTTCACTGTAAGATAGATTGGCAGAAGCGGTCACGTATGTTCCGCTACAGTGCTTCCTACGTCATTGCCTGCTGGGATGACTGAATACGAAGGAAATGGAAGTATGAACTGATTTGATTTTTCGACTCATGAACTTTGCTGTTATTCGAAAGAACGCCAGACTTTGTCATAAGAGCAAGATACGGAATTGTCAATAATATTATGACTTGTACTCAAATCAGGCGGAATTTATGAAAATTAGCTTTGAACTTCACGTGTCGTATACTTCTCTGTTTATGGTATGTTTGGATCGCATTCTAGTAACAATGTTTCTGCAAGCAATCAGAATACATACAATAAAATTTTGTGGCGCAATGAAAGGGAAACGCTTTCTACCTATTTACAGATAACATTTTTTTCCATCACTAACCGGTTTCGGCTTCTTAGCTCATGTTAAGATGACAAATGTCGCAGACGCAGATAAAATAACGCGAGATTTACAAATGTTATTGACATAAAAAGCTAAAAATGATAAAGCAGTGTATTTCATTAAATGCAAGGAATAAAGTAAATGCATTAACTAAGAATTCGAAGGCAAATTATTGTGGAAGAACAATTTTCTCTTCTTAAGAAATGCTTTTCCTGCCAAGTCTACAACTCAGATCCTCCCTACTTCAGAAGATAATTTCCTTATACTTTAAAAAATCTTATCTACTATTTCATATTCCAGTCTAATTTCCTTAGCATAGCTTGAGGCGCTACATGTTATTCCCTAAGCTTATAAAAGATGTGCAACAAAAACTGCTCTTATATTTGCTGGCCTATAGATATTGTGAAACATTGAATCATTCTCCTGGAAACAACAGAACAGCATTGGTAAAACTACTATACTGACGCACATATTGTCTTTTTTACATCAAAAAAGGAAAGACGGATTTTCTCCGTCAGTTACGACAACTTTTGTGTTTTACCAACACTATTCACAGTCTGATCAATTTAGAAATTTCGGTTGGATAATTCGTATAAAGGATGCTGATGTCTTAGTTGAACTCCGACGAGGAGACGAATTTTGGATACCTTTTTTATGAATAGTAATAAATTGTGAAGGAAAACAACGCCTTAATAGTGGCATACACAATACGGGAACGATAGATATCCAGGTATGCAGATAGGTTTAATTAATAGAAATTTACACTGAAGTAAGGTTAGTTACTTTCCTCAATTTCTCCATATCGGAAACAAACAGTAGAAACTTACCTCTACCATCTCCTGTGGTTACTAATTGCAGGCTACAGCACACTCACCTGTAACAGAAGGAAACTATTTTAATCTAACATTCTAATGCATATGGCTTGTATTAATAATATACACTATATGGCTACTTGACCATTTGAATTAGGAAACCAGTTGTAATTCAACACAAGAAAAATATGAGAATGTGTCATTATTCAAGAGGCCGCTTCATCAATATTGATTTTTTTTCTATTTATATTTTTTTTATGAATCAACTAGTTTCATGGTACTACAGGCCCATCATGACTTCATCTGGTTACAAAACAGAACAAATTCTGCAGCAATCCTGCTCTTTGGTAACACTATAATTAGACTGTAGGCGGAAAACCCCACTAGAAAATACGTAATGATAATTGCTTCCTATTTTTACCCCGGTTTTAGATAGAAGGTCAATTACTGTCTGTTCGATAGTAAAAAAAACCTTAAATGTGTAGAGCAGTGGTTTTCAACCTTTTCGAATATGCCACCCCCTTCGAAGTAGAAATATTATCCTGACCACCTCCCAAATGAAAAATATACTGACGATACCCCTTCTCATGAACTGTACGGAAACTATGTTATCTCAAAGGAAATAAATGCAATCGTTTGCTTAAGCTTTCTTGTAAATTGTCGGATAAGTCCGTTTTGTCTATTTTTCTGAATGGTGTACATTATCCTATTTTTAAAAGATTTCCGACAGAAAAATATATTTTGCTTAACTACTATTTTGCATTTGAGGCAAGAATCAGACGCGAATTATGCTGATTAAGAAAGGTCCCACTCTATAATCAATTTGTAACGCACTAATTTTTTTCGAATTTTTCAGAATTACTTATTCTATAATTTTCTTTTACTTATCGATTGGTTCCTGGAAACAGTTTTCAGGCTTTTCGCTTATTCATCACTAACTCGCTGAATTACAAAATAATTTATGTTCATTGAAAAAATTATTCTTATGCCAAGAATGAAAAATACTTTTATTTGTTATATTCTACCGGTTTCGTCAGATGCAGATTTCCTGTTGATGGCAACAACTGTAGAAACCGGTAGACTATATAAAAAAAATATATTTTGCACCCTTGGCATAAGAATGATTTTTTTTTTCAAAATTTATTATCATTAAATAATTGAACACTTGTTATTGCCTTGTTTCACGTCCTAGGTTTTCAAGTACTTTACTGATTCCAAAGTTGTTACACCAGTGAAGACAAACCATTACGTTACTACAGGTCTCTGTTTATCGATTTTAGCATTTGAAGAAAATACTTTTACTTTGAAATTTAGGAACTACTAGATGACCCGGTGAGCTTCGTATCACTTACCTCTTCATATAAATCATACTAAATTATATCATATGTATTTTAGATCCAGTAGCTTCATAAAGGCATTTGCTTTGAACGTCAATGTACAAAATTTTATCGCAATCGTACAAATGATATCGATATCCCAAAGAAAAGAGCTCTTTCAGCTTTCCCATTTTTTCCTATTTTATGGCCAACTATTCCAAACGTTTACTTCACTCAGACCTTCCTCTCGCTTTGAACGTCGAATGTGCAAAATTTTACCGCAATCAGATGAATTGTTTTGATATTTCATAGAAAAATCTCTTTCTATTTTTTCTGTATTTTCCAATTTTCCGGGAAATTTCCAAATCTTTATTTCATAAGAACGTACTCTTGCTTTGAACGTCAAATATGCAAAATTTTATCGCAACCAGACAAATGATATTGATATCCCACTGAGAAAGCTCTTTCAGTTTCTTGCGAATTTCCAAATTTTCCGGGTAACTTTCCCGAATTTTTAGTTCATAAGAATGTTCATCTTTCGTTGAACGTCAAATGATCAAAATTGTATCGCAAGCGGATGAACGGTTCTTAACTTATAGTATTGAGTACATTTAGAAACACATTGATAATGACACTTGATTCGAATTATGCTACTTTCCTTTTTAACTATCTTTTTTTTTTGTTGTGAAAACTTTTGCAAGACCATAATGGACAAAGCACCAAAAGAATTACCCCCCTCCGTCGTGCGAATAGTCAGGTATAGTGCTGAATTCAATCAAAAACACATTGGAAAATGCACTTTCAGTTTTTCTCAATTTTTCCAATTTTCCGGTAGATTTTCCAAAACAAATTATTTCACACAAACCTCGTCCAGTTAAGCTGTACTCAAGTGATGCTCTACAAACATGTGGAAATTTATTTTTATTCGTAGAAAAAAAAGCGATTTCGGTTTTTCCTTAATTTTGCTACTTTGCGGACGACTTTTCCAAATTTTTAATTGATGCAAAGCTTCATCTTGCTTTCAACATGAAATGTACAAAATTTTATCCCAATTGGACGAACGGTTTTGATAGCTCACTGGAAAAAGCTGTTTCAGTTTTTCCCGATTTTCCTCTTTTCCGCCCAACTTTTCCATATTTTATCACCGTTTAAACCTTCCCTGGACTTACACGAATATTTCAAGACTAAAACTAGTCAAATCGGTTCACCCGTTCTCGAGTTTTAGCGAGACTAACGTATAGTCGTTACAAAGCATTGCATTGGTGCTTTTATGCTAGTCTTAAAAATATTTTTTAAACAGATAGTATTTTGTACGTGATACTATGTACCTTATATTTTAACAATTGATGGTGACAATTTTAAATTTTTAAAGATATGTTTTAATACCTACCCGCCTGAGGGCGCTGATAAATGGTTATTTATATTTTTATGATGTAATGCATAATCTGTGTATGTTAGTTGTTAAACTCTAATTCACCTAGAATCACCATCTTTATCTTCTTAAGCTTTTAATATGATTTAACCCATTTTCTTTTTAAAAAATGTTGCAATGTAATTGATTTTAAACAAAGAGGGCGCCAGGCACCAGCTATCTACAGGCTAAGCTGCGTAGGTGTACGTAAGCAGCTACCTGATTTTATTCTTGAGTTGTACCGGCAAGACCTTTTAAAAGTTTTTTTTTTTATGATGACTGATAAAAATGTTTTAAGCAGAGCACATAGGTCATGATGACTTGCAATTCTGGTATGTAATTCCATTATATAATTGTAACATTCTTGGTGTATGTAATCTTATTTAATTTCAATGTCTGACCAAGGTACCTTGTTTTTAACGGCACTGATGATGTCCCATCATAGGGCCGATATCGATATGTTTTGAAGTTTAATAAAAGAAACATCTCACTTCGCCTACCAAGCGGAAACCTTTCATTTCATTATAATTCTGTGGTAGGCTGGCACAAAATGGAATCTAGTTACTAATAATCAATGTTGCACAGGGAACTCAGTAATTTTAACATTAAATAAATTTCACTTACGCATACGCTTTGTATTACTGAACCCGTATTTACTTCACGGTGCAAGTAGTTCTTCCTGTGACGGCGACCCCACAGCAAGACTTGCCCCCCCCCCCCCCCCTCCTTGGGGTCGCGACCGACAGGTTGAAAAACATTAGTCTAGAGGACGGGAACCAAATTTAAATTCGGCGAAATGGAAGGAGTATCCCCGAATACATATAAACTAAAATGATGGAAATACAATAAACTAGTACGTCGTAACGAAAACAATGTTTTGTTAGGAACTTAAAACACAGTTTTAGAGAACTTTACTGTCGGAAATAAATAGTACACCTGGAAAGAGCCACGGTGGGGTGGCCGAGCGCTCTAAGGCGCCTTGGTGCGGAGTGCGACTTTGCTCCCCGTCGGAGGTACGAGTCCTCCCTCAGGCGTGCGTGCGTGCATGCGTGTGTGTGTGTGTGTGTGTGTGTGTGTGTGTGTGTGTGTGTGTGTGTGTGTGTTATCATTAGGTTGGTGTCGGGCATTTTATATAGTTTGTAAGCCTAGGGACTCATAATAATTTTAATCTTATGAAGAGAGATGCCATCTGGGACATAGAAGATGTAGTGAGAATAGTGTCAACGTGGTCAGCCCACTAAGAGCGTATTCGCATAGCTGCCACAGCGATATTTGTGTGAATCCGTTAACAGGTAAAGTTTACAGCCATAATTCTCAATGTAAGAGCGGCGTGTCACGTAAACAGGCGCCATGGCACGGGGAAGCACTCATGCTTCCTACAGCGGACCGAGGAGCTTTAAAGGGGTCGAATTTTGGCGGGTCGCTCCTTTCGGAGAATTGCCATGCAAGTTGGACGTGCTGCATCAATTTTGCAACGATGCTGGTTGGAATGGTCACGTGAACATTCCCACACCTGTAGACGAGATGCCGGACGTCACTGAAGCACAGAATTCTTCCAAGATCGAAGTTTTCTCTGTTCTTAAACGCATATCTGTACTTCTAAAGACATGAGCAGAAGGTAGTGAACCGTATGGCTCTGGCTGGCGTGTTCGGAACCACTGGCGCCAGTTTGTTTTGGGCTATCGATGGTGGTTTCTGTATTACCTTTGGTGTGTGGGTTCGCTTGTCCGTGTGGTCATCGCAGGAGGTAGTGGCTTAGTAGACACGTGGTGGAGAGGACGGGTTGTGCGCGGCGACGGGCAGTGGACAGTTTGTCGTTGTTCGCGCTGTTCTGGTGAAATCATTCTGATTTCCGACCAAACGATCGTAATGACGTTGTAATGGCCATCAGTGAGCATCCGGGTTGGAAAAGCAGTCACTGGAGCCCTGGATCGTGATGGTTTCTTCGTTCCGCCGGCCCATCTGAAAGTTGCGAGTTCCCTTTGTTGTGGTTGTTAAGGGCCTATATATTAATTTGTGCAGATTTCGCTGTTTAAGCAGCTTGAAGTTCATATGCCGGAGCCTGACGACAGTGAAATTATTCTCCGGTTAGCACCTGCTGGCGAGAGGAGTGCGTGGCCCGTGGATTGGAGTTGCGTACGTTGGCTGGCGATTTCGACTGCATTTCTGGTAGCGCTCGGGTCCTAGGTCGTTCTCAACAGGGCACGTCATGGCGTGCTCGCTCTTACAAATTAGTTAAGTATTTCTTGGTGTAGTTTTGCGCAACAGAATGCCGTGATTTCAAAGGTCCCTCTTCCTCTAAACCTATATTATATCTTGAGTCGGTCTTGCTTGTAGTTAATTTTAGTCGTGTTAGTTGCGAGTTAATGTTCTCCTTATTGCTAAAGGCGTGCCTTGCAATTTGAAATTTGCTCTTAAAGGCCACTTTAAAAATGTTAATGTTTTTTCTTAAAAACAATGTACCTGTAACTTTAATTTCCTCTCGCCTGGGGCGTGTTGTTCAAATCTTGCTTCTAGCAAATTGTGATCAGGTAATCTTGAGCAGATGGTGTGTTTAACCTTGTTAATGTTTTTCCTAACAACAGTGTCCTTGTAACTATAATTTTCTGTCGCCAGAGGCTTGTGTTTTAAAATGCCGTTTCTCCTTAAATATGTTAAATATTAGCCATTTAGGAATTATTATTGTTAATAAATATCTGATATATTTTTAAATCAACTAACTAACGACGTCTATTGATGGGCCACCCTTCCATGTGTTTTCGCTAAATAAATCCCGATCACGAAGTGAGGGTAACAGGTAGACGTCACGTTGGGAAACGTGCTGCATTCCGGAACCTGTCAACACAGATCAGCATCGTATCCGTGTGGTCGTCGGCGGAGCACAATGCAGATGTTACCTGTCTGACTGTAGGACCTTATTCCAGCTACAAATATACGGCAGAGCGACCTTATCAGGGCGAAGCGAGGAGGAAGACACGCAGATGGTGGTACGCCTCAAAGGAGTTTCGGTTGCTGTCCCCCTTCCCCTTTAGACAGCAATGACGAGGCGAACTTCCTGGCACTAACACTGCGCCGTCCCGCGGGACAACCTTCCTCGACGGATAGCCTTCGTCTCAAACTAGCTCAGGCGAATGTTCCGTCATCGAGACGTAGCACTGACGTAAACAAGCGCAAATCGAATTATCGATCATCTGAGTAATTTGGAAGTTTGTTGTCGTACCACTAACCTCAAAGCTAAACGAAAATACGAGGTTGATATAAAATGTCAGGTCTGCAATGCGAGTGTTGTTGTGTATTTCACGACCGCAAGGAAACACTGAAGAAATCAACCGTAACAGAAATAAAAAAACTGGTGGCTGCGCTCCAATCTATAGCAATGGCTGCCGAAATGTCAGACAGCAAGCAGCGGTAGTGGTATTATCGGAACACGCACTTCACTGCATAAAAATGGTGTAATATCCATGTCGACGCAACTATACAGTCTTATATATTAAAATAATCTACGAAAACTAAAATCAGTCGGCCAGACCAAACAACCCGGCCGATTTCCTTAATTTTTGTTTTGTCATCCAATATCAGAATTTAGACAGCTCTCGCCTTCCTTTTCCTATAATCATTCGTGATTTCCTTCTGTATATTTCTTACGGGGATTTCCTTGCTGTAAATTAAAGTCACTCGGGCAGGCAATTGTATCCCACCGATTTCCTTCAGTTTTGCTTTAAACGAAAGGTATTGATTCGCTGATTTGTCATCAAGTATCAGAATTGACTTAAGTCTCTCCGTCCTTTATTTTTATTCAAATGCGCTAACATTCTGTCCTTGTACTGAATATTTTTCTCAATTTGTTTTAGGATATCTTCGGTTCTAATTAAGGTACGCAGTTCTTTTCTGACCTAACAACACTTAGCGGATCAAGCTCTTTCATTTGAGCTTTTCAACACTTGCATTGATTGATACTGATGAAAGTTATGCTTGAACATTCAAATTAACATCCATTTTTTCCGACTTTTTTGTCACTCCACTGACGGTTCGAAGTATTCGCAAGGGTCATCTAGTTAAAATTTAAAACAAAACACAACCTGTAAGCTACCGTCTATGTTACTAATATCAACTGGTAGAGAATCATGCCATGGTAGTGCCGCTGGTGTAACGGTTACGGTGTTGGCGTCTGAAACTGTACGTGCTAGCGGTTTTGGTACGCATCCTCTCGGGTTCAAAAATTCACTCATTTCACCGTTTTTAAAGACATTCTTGTGAGCATAAGATTATTATTCCTGCAAAATTCGACGATATTTTTGTTTCCATCTCATTTTGAAACAAAGAATGAAGGAAAGTGTACTTAATTCATTAGATAATAAATTTCAAGCAGCATGTATTTTCTGTGATTTGTCAAAGGGATTTGATTGTGTGAACCATAACATCCTTTTAAGTAAATTATTCTATGGTGTCACGAGATATGCTGCAAAATGTTTTAAGTCGTGCCTCACTAACAGGAAACAAAAGGTGTCAGTGCAAGTGACTGCTGAATTAAGCCAACAATCATCATTGCATTGGGAAGAAATTACATGTGGGGTCCCACAAGTATCCATCTTAAGACCATTGCTTTTTCATGTGTACATTAGTGACTTCTCATCAGTTACACTACCAGAAGCAGAGTTCGTGTTGTTTGCAGATGATATAAGTATTGCAATAAAAAGTACGTCAAGCATAGTTATTGGAAGGTCTGATAATGATATTTTAATGAAAATTAATAAATGGTTTAAAGCCAACTCAGCCGGCCGCGGTGGCCGAGGTGACTGAGGCGTTACAGTCACGGTCAGCACGGCTACTACGATCGGGGTTTCGAATCCCCCCCTCGGGCATGGATATTTGTGCCGTCCTAGTTCGTAAGTAGTTCATAAGTAGTTTGTAAGTTTAGGGACTGATGACCCCGTAGTTAAGTCCCATAAGCTTAACAAACATTTGAACATTTTGAAGCCAACTCATTGTCATTAAACTTTAAAAAGACTCACTACATGCAGTTGAGAACATGGAAGAGGTTTCCCACCAGCATATGCATTAAGTTTGAGGAAGAGCAGATAGAAGATGTTTACAGTATTAAATTCCTGATATTACACCTTTATAATAAATTCAGTTGGGAGGAGCACACCACAGAACTGCAGAAATGATTCAACAAACCTGTGTTTTCAATACGAGTGTTACCCAACACAGGAGACATGACGAAAATCTAATCTAATCTAAATATTTGGTTGTTATTTTCGAATATGAGGCCATTCTCGAATGTATGGTTAGTCCATAGATAAATAACAGTTAATAATAGTAAAATATCGTCCTACAAGCAAATCACTAAATTTCTTTTCTCATATGGGTTATGTCCCTGATCATTGCCAGAGATAAGTACTTCAGCACATGAGACATGTTAAATACACAAAATTAAAAAACGAAAAACACCGTTTAAGTTGACAAATGTAATTTAAAATTTATTGACTTATGAATCTTTATTCTAAAAAAAAGTCATATCATTAACAACTTAACATATAAGTAATTGATAATCATAGAATTAGACTGAATTTTGACTTTGAGAAATTGCATCACTATCAGGTTCGATTGAGGTGTTTGCAATTGTCAAGGTGTTCATTCAAGATTTTGATTCTGTTTTCACTCTTCGTGTGTTTTACGCAAATGTACGTGCTTCCATACAGAGATTAAATATGTGGTGAATGTGCAGCAAGGGATAACTGTGTCTGGATAGGTATGACTTGACAAAGTCAAACACTGTCAATAATTGAACTCCACGTGAAGTTTTCGCAGCTTAGAAGGAGCAGAAGTACGGTGTGATAGTTTCCTTTTATCGCAGTTCCAAATAAATAACACACACTTACCTTGTATTTGCAAGATCTAATTTTATTATACTTATCTTTAATATGTACTTTCGCATTTTTAACTGAAGTTTAATATAAAAAACAAGTGTTTCTGATTTTTTTTTTCTTTGCCGATTTGGGCCGCACTGTTAGTTGCTCTGGGCCACATGTTGGAAATGCCTGTTGGAAAGAAAGAAAACTTCACCCATACCTTATTGGAATATTTCTGTTTCCATTTCCTGCATAGTTTTGTTTTAGATGAAACCGTGAAATCGACTTTCACTGGCGCTGTACATCTTTCGCTGTGTGGGGTCCACTAAAGGTGGAGAAGAAGCTGCAGACAGGTATACGGGCGACGTAGGGAGGTGGGTGCGTCTCGTGTGCTGGGCTGTGGTCAGAGGACTGGGAAGGGCACGTCTGTGACGTGTGTCAGAGACGGCCGGGCGTCACGGCTGACTGCCCGGTCAGACGGCGCCCTTTGTGGGCGCTGGCTAGTCAGACGGCCGGGCCCAGCAGGCAGCCGCGAGAACAAAAGAGCGGCGGCACACCGCACAGTGGCACCTCGGCCGCCGCCAGGGCCGTCACACACCTGACCGTCGCGTCGGCGCGTACCAGGCTCACGCTCTGACAGCCCATTATTACGGGAATCCCGCGCTTCTTTTACTTATCTAACAAGGAAAGAACATGGGCTCGAACAAACATATCTGAACGTTTGGTTACACGTTCTCTACGTACACCTCAATATGCTTGTGGGTGTCGTTTTTCTGCAAAGCTCTGCAACCATGCTCTAGATAGCACTGTAGATGTAATTATAGACGCCATACTTAATACAGATATCTTAACTATAACTTATGTAATAATCATCGTACATGTTCTCTAGCGAATTGTCATCAAAAGCCGTGATGAGAGTTGCAAATTTAACCTTCTTCCCGAAAGACTGTTGCTATTCACTGCCACTGCTTCCATTGTCTCAACCCGCACTTATCGTAGCAATACCGCTTGCAATGTGTTGTTCGTCATTATCATCCCTATTATCATTATTATGAGTTTGTAACAACAGTATCTAATTTATGCTCATATTTCTGTACCATAACAGATACGAGAAAGCATGCAAATAATTCATCTTCTACACTAATACCATCTTCACGATGAAGGGTTCTTTGTAACTTCTTCTCGACTAATCGCAATACATTATCAGGATTGATCAGCAATCGCCGCCCCATCTGACGCTTCACCACACAAATAACATCAGAAAACGCAACTTCGGAGGCACACTGCACCGTCCCTACTGGCGAACCGACAGGTCAAAGTGCAATGCGGCATGGCACACGCAGAGGCCTCTAACGGACGACTGTAGAGTTTTGCAGATATGGGAGTATCACTAGTGCAATAAGAGATCTTTACATTATCTCTCATACGATTTTGGTGTATATGTGTTAGTTCGAGCTCAAGTACTTTCCTTGTAAGAGTGATCCCCAAGTGTGCAAGAATTTCAAACTATTCCATACTACATACAAGGAGAGAACAAATAATGTGAAGATTAAAATACACACAGTTGTGTTTGTTCTACGGTTTTGTTTATTTAGTGAATCGATTTTCGGCTTATTAGGCCATCATGAGACATTTACTGAAGTTCAGTCAAAGAACTTGTGTTGTCAGTAAAACAGAAAATATGTATGTTACATACAGAAAAGTAAATTAAGTTCTCTGATGGAGCAGTTGCAGTGTATATAAATACTTGAATGAAATCTGTCAATTAATATTACTAAAAAAAGGAAACATTAATACCATACATAGAGAAAGAGTGCAAAAATAAATTCTTACAACATGATTACAGTGAATAAGAATAAAATTAAACAAGAATCTGATGTTTTGAGGGTTGTTGAAAATACAAAGTGCTGCAAATATTAGAAACCTGACACACTATTATAACTAAATAAACAAATACACAAAATTTTAGGAGTTGTATAGGAGGGTATAGGTAAGGTGCATTGGAGAATTGGGAAGCTTATCTAATCGGAGGTATGCACTCAAACTGAAAAAAAGGTCTAGCTAAACATATTCATTTATAGTGTTCACAATTAAAAAAGAATTACTGTAAGGACAGAGAACAGAATAATTTGGAATATCAGTACTAACAAAGAAAGAAACAAAACTTGGGTGATACAATGAGAGGTTAGACTGGTATTAACACCGAAAGTAGACGAACAGTGGTTCTTCAAATGTTCAAATGTTTGTAAGTCTATCGGACCAAACTGCGTGGTCATCTGTCCGTAGCTTACAAACTACTTAAACCTAGGTAAACTAACCTAAGGACAAACACACACACCCATGCCCCAGGGAGGACTTGTACCTCCACGGCGAGCAACCGCGCGCTCCGTAGCGAGGCGCTTTAGACCGCTCGGCTACTCCAACAGTGATTGTACTAAGTAAACAAAACTGTAAAACAAACATAAAATTGCTTATTTTAATCTTCATAATTAATTTAAATTTTGTACACCCACTAGTTTAATTGTATTCTTATTCACTGTAGTCATGTTGTAAGAATTTATTTTTGCACTGTTTCTCGATGTGTGGTGTTCATGTTTCCTTTTTTCAGTACTATTAATTTACAGATTTCATTCAAATACATATATACACTGCAACTGCTCCATTAAAGAAGTTAATTTACTTTTCTGTAGGTAACATATCTTCTGTTACTGACAAGTTCTTTTACTGAACTTCAGTAAATGTCTGATGATAGCTTAATAATCCGAAAGTCGATTCACTAAATAAACAAAACCGTAGAACAAACACAAAACTGTGCATTTTAACCTTCATAATGTATAAGTTCTACCAAGAAGAATCAGGTAACAAAATAATGTGAACATCATTAGTTATACTAAACCTCAGTGCAAGATGCCACCACTGCCTGTGTGTTAACACTGACATGCGACCGCAGTACTCTAGGACCACGAAGTATTGCACGTTATCATGGAGTACATTATACGCTCTGCCAGTCAACTTAATTGACTGGTGATTTGCGTTATCTCTCAGACTTTTAAAGAGTCTAAATTGATGCTGCATAGTTATCGAGAGCATTTGCGACGGAAAGGGCTACACCATTTAACGCTTCATTAGCGTTAGAACACTCACATAATGAAAATGCATACAATCAATGTAAGTCATCTGGTGAAGTGGAATTGTGGGGAGACCTAAGTTAAATGGTAACGACCGACGGGCATTAAGAACGATTGTGGTCATCCAACATAAAAACTTGAATGTTTTATAATACCGTAAGCATGTTTTAATTATCTTACTATATTTTTATACTTATAACACCTACAGTTTTATAGTTGTTATGTTTGGATGTATTCAAGAACCCCATGTTCAGGAAAATATTTATATAACAAAGAATCGTTCAGTATAAGATCGTAGCTTATTAGGGCTCAAGCCATCGCCTCCAATTCCCCCCCCCCCCCCCCAACTGCTCTTTCCCTCCCCACTACCATCTGGAACCAAATTTTAAGTGCTTACATCAAATTGTAAAACTCATTACCAATTAATACTAAGCCAGACGAGTTCCGGACGCAGCTATAAGGTGAAGAAATAGTCTCTCCATTTATGTATGATTTAACAATTGTTCAGTTAACCTTTAGTAAGTTTATCATATTGTACATTTTTATTTTATTTTTTATTTTTTTTTTTTAGATCTGAAAATGATCGAAGCGATTGAAAGATGTAATTAAACAAATATATGGCAACTGTTAACGAAAATGAACACAGTTGAAATAATACAGTGCAATTGCGGACACTCTCCAGTTGATCATCTGACTATAATAAAAAATTTCATTCCACATTGTAAATAAATTATATGTGGACTAATTATTTTTGGCCCACTTTAGGTTACGGTAGTAACACTAAAAGTGGATCTTTGCGATCGTCTTTTGACAGCTCGAAATTTAAATAAAAATAACGGCTTAACTATTCATTTGACACGAAAACTGAATAACCGAATTTATAGAGGAGAAAATTCTCTACAACTTTGCTCTCTTATGTTTTTTTTTCATATCTCGTAGCGTTTCTAAGATATTTGCAAAAATGACCGCGATTTTGGGATGTATGTATGTCTGTCTGTCTGTCCGTAACGTGTTCCCTGTTTTTAAGACGAAACGTTCAACCGATCAGTACCAAATTTTACAGACATGATTGTAGGCCGCCAGAGACCAGAACCTACCTTTTTCGATTTTTTCGGACAAAAATACGGTAGTAATACAAAAAAGCCGTTTGTAATATAATTGTAATTGCAGACGAACCGTTCATCTTACGCGAAAATTGAATAACGTAATTGGTAGAGGAGAAAATTCTCTACAACTGAGCTCTCTTTTTTTCATATCTTGTATCGTTTGAGACATATTTGCAAAAATAACGGAAATTTGACACCCTCCATTGAATTAACGAAAACCAGCCGTTCGCGGATGTCACGTGACATTCCTCGCCCAGAACTTTCTCTGGCATACGCCACCTTGCGTTGCCTATTTGATGATTTTCTTATTGTAACTTACACGTTGTCATTTCAAAGCAATGGCGCACTGTAGAATTAACAAAAACACATCTTCTTCGTACGATAAATGATAATCTAGTGTCTACAAATGCCATATTACACCAGTTAACAATGGCGATGAATAGTATGAGATGAAAGGACTCCTGTTTTAATTGATAGCTGTAGCGTAGTGGGCAAGGCGTTGGACTATGACGCAGGAAGTCGGTGGTTCGGAACCCGCCACTACCCAACTTTTTTTTCCTAAAAGGGTTTGAGACACTCTTATTAATTAATTTTTTATTGTTTAGATTATTGTTTTGGTCTAAAATGTTTGCAAAAACTTGTGAAACTACAAATCTAAAGTTGGCCGTAACACACGTCAGTGCGATTTTTTTGTTACAGACCTATGACCACATCGTTGTTGGTCACGGTACACCTCCTGACACCGCTGCATCCCGAGACAAAAGTGTCCAAAGTTCTACCGCATCTCTAATGAACACTATGTCGACGGGACCTTACGCCCTAATTTCCCTTCCCGTTTCTTTCCTTCTTCCTTGTATCTAATAACTGCAACCACCTCAGTGTACGTTACTTGGCAGAAACACATGAAGCGAAAGATACTTTTCTTCTTAATTTCTGCGTACCGGAGTGCCTCCCTCTGCCTGCATTGCACATAAGTATGAAATACTACACAGGTTAGTAGACCACTTCATCTGCTGCTACTTGTTCGAGTGAAGTGAGATGGCTACAATGAATACCCCGCGTGAAGAACGAAGTGCGGGTCTGGGTTATAAAAGCCAGGATCTGCCGCGCCGTATTTCTCGGGACAGGGTCGGCTGCTGCCTCCATATTTCCCAGGACGGTCCTTCACGGCGACTGCCGCGACCCACATGCGGACGCGTGTGTGTTTCTCCCCGCGCGCTGTGGGGCACACGCATCAGCCGCCTACACCCGCCCTTATGGATTTCCGAAGGCCGTCGGCCACAGCGCCCCCGACGACGCGGCGCGTACCCGCCACTTGGCGACAAGTGTCGCACGATGTAACGGGGGTGTACATCTCGCCCGAGTGCTCCGCCGACCGTCCTCCAACTACTGCAATGTGGAGCGTTTCAAACACGTCCACATAATGCTACATTGTTATTCAATAAGTCAATTCTCTTTATTATGTCGCTACACAACTCTGTAACGTACTTATGCAACCATTACACGACGCCCCAGATTCGCGTCTTATCATAATATTTTATTTCTCATCGGTGTTTTTTTGGGAGTACGCCATATCTCCCGTATTACTTATCCAAAATTAATGGTTGAGGTATCATATTCAAGGTTTCGTTCTCCACTAATGACGAAAATAAACAAATAGTTGAAAGTTATTGTTTTCACGAAAAAAAATATATATTTTGAAAAAATTTGTAAACTCCGTAAAATCTAAGTTGATAGCCGGCGAAAGTTCGTAAAATGACATGTAGACTACTGGCCATTAAAATTACTACACCAAGAAGAAATGCAGATGATAAATGGGTATTCGTTGGACAAATATACTAGAACTGACATGTGATTACATTTTCACGCAATTTGGGTGCATAGATCCTGAGAAATCAGTACCCCGAACAACCATCTCTGGCCGTAATAACGGCCTTGATAGGCCTGGGTATTGAATCAAACAGAGCTTGGGTGTCGTGTACGGCTACAGATGTCCATCCAGCTTCAACACGATACCACAGTTCATCAAGATAAGTGACTGGCGTGTTGTGGCGAGACAGTTGGTCGGCCACCATCGACCAGACGTTTCCAGTTGGTGAGAGATCTGCAGAATGTGCTGGCCAGGGCAGCAGTCGAACATTTTCCGTGCCCAGACAGGCCCGTACAGGACCTGCCACATGTGGTCGTACATTATCCTGCTGAAATGTAGGGTTTCGCAGGGATCGAATGAAGGGTAGAGCCACGGGTCGTAACACATCTGAAATGTAACGGCCACTGTTCAAAGTGCCGTCGATGCGATCAAGAGGTGACTGAGACGTGTAATCAATGGCACCCCATACCATCACGCCGGCTGATACGCCAGTATGGCGATGACGAATACATGCCTCCAATGTGCGTTCACCGCGATGTCGCCAAACAGGAATGCGACCATCATGATGCTGTAAACACAATCTGAATTCATCCGAAAAAAATGTTTTGTCATTCGTGCACCCAGGTTCGTCGTTGCGTACACCATCGCCGGGGCTCATGTCTGTGATACCGAGTCATGGGTAACCGCAGCCATGGTCTCCGAGTTGCTGCTGCTGCAGACGTTGTCGAACTGTTCGTGGAGATGGTTGTTGTCTTGCAAACGTCCCCATCTGTTGACTCAGGGATCGAGACATGGCCCCACGATCCGTTACAGCCATGTGGATGAGATGCCTGTCATCTCGACTGCTAGTGATACGAGGCCGTTGGGATCCAGCACGGCGTTCCTTATTGCAATTCTGAATTAACGAATTCCATATTCTGCTAACAGAAATTGGATCGCAACCAACGCGAGCAGAAATGTCGCGATACGATAAACCGCAATCTCAATAGGCTACAATCCGACCTTTATCAAAGTCGGAAATGTGATGGTACGCATTTCACCTCTTTACTCGAGGCAGCACAACAACGTTTCTCCAGGCAACGCCGGTCAACTACTATTTGTGTATGAGAAATCGATTGGAAACTTTCCTCATGTCAGCAAGTTGTAGGTGTCGCCACCGGCGCCAACCTTGAGAAAATGATCTGCAAAGCTAATCATTTGCATATCACATCATCTTCTTCCTGTCGATTAAGTTTGGCATCTTCGTGGTGTAGCAATTTTAATGGCCAGGAGTGTATTTACGATTCCCACGCCGAGTATCAACTTAGTTTCCGCGACCAGTATAAAAGCAATATAGAATGTGCCATGTATTGACAATCTGTTGAACTAACATGAACGAAAAATCCTGCAGTAGTTTAGATTTATGCAAGGCAAAGATATTCTTTGATGCAGGCATAGTTGTAAAGCATAGTTTATCACACGATTTCGGCTATAGACGTTGCTGTAAAGACGAAAAAACACAAATAATTAAATTTAACAAACAGGCACGGCAGCTCTTGCAGTTCTTTAGATTCTTTACGCAAGCGTAGTTTATCACGTCATTTATGTTTTACACGTCAATGGACAACTGTTGGAATTGTTCACTTCTTTGAAGCAAGCGTTGTGTACTGCGCGAATGGACTGAATTACCTCAACGTTCATCACCACAGGTAAGTACCGCTTACTATTATAACTTATAATTATTTATTTAATGAAGATAAGAAGTCAATTCCCAATAAAAGTAGCCTTCGCTGTTATCATAAATAAAGCAGAAGGTCAGTCGCTTTAAAGAGCAGGATTATTTTACCAGAATCTGTTTTTTCGCATGCACAGTTAGACATGGCTTTTTCACTAGTTCCCTCATTTGGTGATATTTATGTTTGCGCTAAAGACACATTCAGCCAAAGTAAACGATGGTCACGTTATAACTACTAACATTGTTCTGAGAGATGTTTCGTAAAATAAACAAGTTTAAAAATAAAATAAAATAAACATGAAAAAGTCAATATCTGATTTTTTATATAACATAAATTTATCCATGTTATGTGTATTTTTTTTGAGGTCTGCAACTGTATTATAAACTTTTTTGAAATAATTCATACTGCAGCAGTCAGTTTTTACTAATACTGTTATTAGCACGACGCGTTTCGGCAGCAAGCTGCCATCAGCGGGTGCATTTTACAGTTACTGGTTCATTATTATTTTGTTATGCTTTGTGTTGTGGGTGCCAGTGAGGTTATGGTTGGACAGGTTAAAACGCCCAACCGTAACCTCACTGACACCCACAAGACAAAACAAAACAAAACAATAATGAACCGGTAACTGTAAAATGCATCCGATGATGGCAGCTTGCTGCCGAAACGCGTCGTCCTAATAACAATATTAGTAAAAACTGACTGCTGCAGTAGGAATTTAAAAAAAATTATTTTTTTATATGTTTCACAATTAATTATATTGTATTTAATTGTATAAATTTTCTTACAATGAGACTCATATTTATTACTACTATTCAAAGTTTTTTATCTTTGTACTTGCATCTACCTTTTCTCCAATACTATCTTATCTATCTTACTGATCATGCCGGCCGCAGTGGCCGAGCGTTCTGCAGCGCGCCAGTCACGGTCTGCACGGCCACTACGGTCGGGGGTTCGAATCCACCCTCGGGCATGAATATTTGTGCCGTGCTTAGTATTAGGTAGTTCATAACTAGTTTGTAAGTTTAGGGACTGATGATTCTGACAGTAAGTCCCATGAGCTCTACAAACATTTGATATTTTTGACTGATCAGAATAGAGTCTGAGTTATTAGTACGGGCCAACTAGTTCTTATAATACTTTCGTAATGTTTTATGGATTTAATTGTGTTCTCCCTAACAAACATCGCCCCCTGAATGATTGTGTGAGTGTGTGTGTGTGTGTGTGTGTGTGTGTGTGTGTGTGTGTGTGTGGAATGTGTCGCTAGCCTTGCCTAACACCGTATCCATGTAGAGTGCTGCCCCCACACTTGCAGGCACACTACTTACATCTCTGTAAGCCTGTATTCGAAGTATCGTCTGCTACGGCCCACACTTCTGCAGCAATGCTATCCTTGCCCCAAAGTAGCTCTTGAGTAGCGACCCGCAAAGATTCTTTTGTGTACCAGAACTAACCCTCTCCATTCCGCCAGGCGGCAAATAATTTTCAGCTTCTTGGCACTGCGTACACTAATGAGGTAAAATGATTTACTTATGATATTAATTTATATAAGCACAAAAGGTATAAGCACATGATGAAATTCGGGACCGCAAACATTTCAAAAGAAGATTGTAGTTAATGCGAACACGGAAACGTCGTGTACGTAAATCTATACATCCATTCTTTTGCAATTAATCTGTTACATGTAGTGGGGCGATATTAATCGAAGAAACAAGAGAAATTATAATTTTCGCCGCATCTTGCGCACGTATAAACGCTGCCGTTTTGCAGTGACATAGTCGTTTTAATGTCTACCCAGAAAAAAAAAGTTTGACATTCAGAAAACAGCTTCTTTCATTGCACTATCCAGCAGCGAACCAGGCGTCTACCAGCTGCATCCCAGATATTTCAATCTGGCTTCCAGAAGGAATCCATCTCCTATGGCACCAGCGTAGGACACAACAATAAGTCGGAGGATTTCGTCTCTGTACCTCTAAGTAGTCAAAACGCCGTTCTGAACGACTTGGAGGTACGAAATGTAAACATGGAAGAAACCCACCTATATCTACATGGGATACTCCGCTGATCACATTTAAGTGCCTGGCAGAGGGTTCATCGAACCACCTTTATACTATTCATCTCCCATTCGATTCTCGAAAAGCGCGCGGGAAGAAAGAACACCTGAATCTCTCTCTTCGAGCTCTGATTTCTCTTATTTTATTCTGATGATCATTTCTACCTATGTAAGTGGGAGTCAACAATATATTTTCGCATTCGGAGGAGAATGTTGGCGATTGCAGTTTTGCAAGTAGCCCACGCCGCAGCGATAAGCGCCGTTGTTGTAATGATTCCTATCCCAGATCCTGTATCATTTTCGTAACGCTGTCTCCCCTGTATCGTGACAATACGAAACGAGCTGCCCTTCTTAGGACTCTTTCGATGTCCTCCGTCAAACCCACCTGATAAGGATGCCACACTGGACAGCAATACTACAAAAAAGACGGACTAGCGTAGTGTATGCAGTTTCTTTAGTAGTTCTGTTGAACCTTTTAAGGGTTCTACCAATGAAACGCAGTCTTTGGTTTGCCTTTCCGTCGACATTTTCTACGTGTTCTTTCCAGTTTAAGTCACAAGTAATAGTAATTCCTAGGCATTATGTGGAGTTTACGGCCTTCAATTTTGATTGATTTATCTTGTAAACAAACTTTGACGGATTTCTTTTCGTACTCCTGTGGACGACGTCACACTTCTCATTATTTAGAGTCAATTGCCAATTTTCACACCATATTGATATCTTATTCAGATCGTTCTGTAATTGGTTTTGACCTTCGGATTATTTTACTAGACGGTAAGTGACGACGTCATCTGCAAACAACCTAAGAGAGCTACTTATATTTTCTCCAAAATCGTTGATGTAAATAAGGAACAGCAGAGGACCAATAACACTACCCTGTGGAATACCCGATATCACCTCTGTTTTAGTCGATACTTTACCATCGATTACTACAAACAGTGTCCTATCTAACAGAAAATCCACTCCCGCGTCGGAGTTTCGAATGCTCCCTAGGGCATGGATGTTGTGTGTTGTCCTTAGGTTAGTTTAACTTGTTTGTAAGCTACGGATTGATAACCACGCAGTCGAGTCCGATAGATTTAGAAACTTTTGAACATTTGAAACCCATCCGCAATACTGATTCACTCCCACATTCGCCTGTCAACAGGCCAATGTAACACGACACTACCAGAAAACACTTGTATTTCGCACGTCACTCTCCTAAACAAAACGCCCGGAGAACAATTGAACAGTTTTCAGCTGTATCCGTACACCGAATATTACTACTGGCGTAATGTATAGCACGAACAAAACGTGGAATACAAATAACCGACACACTACATAGAAAACAGGAACAACCAGAAATTAAATGAAAAGAAGAAGAATCGTAAGTACTAACATGAATGACGCATTTCTCGAACCCAATGCGAAAGCAAGAAATTAAATGTTTGTTGTGGTTTGCAGATGCCAAGTTTTTACAAATTATTACTACCACAAGAAGTAATGAGTAGGCTACTTATTTAGTTATTTTATACACAGCATAATGTAAAGGTATATGAAAATGTGTGATACTCATATTTCTAGACTTAATTTCAAAAAACTAAAATAGCTGTATTTTGTGTGCTTACCTAAGCGAAATTCATAGTGAATGATCCTGTAAAAAATATTTTACGTGTATCTTAACAGACTATTGTGCAGTAATTGTTCAGAACAAAAATAAACCACCCCACTGATAACAGCACAAAATGAGCTTAAACATTTTTAGGAAAAGCAACTAAAATTAAGTGTCTTCAATACGGCGGAATATCCACACCATTTGTTTAAGCTAATACGAAAAAAAAGAGCAGCAACATCAAAAAGATGATTGACTCAACCATTTATTTTTTCGGACGTTGTGTTATAGGGTAACGTGGTACGAAATTGATATAGGTACAATTTAGAACAACGTAATCTTTCGCGCCATTTGTCAGTCACGTACTGCTTTGTTGTGTGGCGTTGTAGTGTAGCAGGTTTCTACAGCTCCTGTATTTGCAAGAATACACCACCGTGTTCTAATGAGATATAAATTTCTCCCTATTAAGAGGTAAGTAAGCTACTTAGTCTAAAACGTTCTTGTAAATTTTCTAGTTAAGGGTGACTGGATTCGCTGCCAAAAATGCAATGTTTGGTTCACAAAGTATGCATTGGTGCCTGACGGAAAAAGTTCTTTTTATGTGGAAGATACCCGTAATCAAAATTGTACCAGAAAGTGATCACAATTGTACCTACTACGGTACATTTTCGATCGATTTCTCTCAATTCTGCAACCTTTTTTGTGTGTTTATACCAACATTTGTAACTGTCTAATATTTATGTCAAGAACAAGTGCCGTAGTTAAAATTATTTATTTTCGCATTATATTTCCAGTTACAATAACATTTGTCCGAAATGATCGAAATTGTACCATCATACCCTATTCATCGAGCATGATCTCTCAGATCGCAAGTTTTACCTGAAGAAAACACCAGCAGTAAAAGTTTACATCCTATTATAAATTTTTTCTATTGCTTTTATATTCGCATACACTTTTCGTTTCAATTTTAATTTGCTTTATTTATTAAAAGTATGAAGTTCCGGCGGTGCAATAATCTTTATTGGCAGTTTGCGAAAAAATCCTAGGGTTAAGGGAGAATATGACCTTAAAGAAACTCCAAAATAATAAAAGCATGAAGACATTTAGTACGGTATGAATCTGATTAATAAGGCTAAAATGATTAGATCAATCTCCCAGAGATCCATTCCTTAAGGTAGTATTGAAACTTGCACACAGTACGTTCACACACTGTGAGTAAGCCGTTTGGCATTTTAGAGTCGTAATATTGGTCATCAGTTTCTCTGAGAAGCTTTAGCTAAGTAGTTTTGTAACCTTACCTTATTAAAATTTTCGTTCCTTGGGGTCCGCAGTGTACAGTACGTCTTTGAGGAACATGTTCAATAACATAATAATTATAATTTTCTTTTACACTCTTTTCGAACTTTTTATTACCTCACAATAAACTTAGGCCATCTTCAGGTGTTAGAACTTATATTATCTTGCCATTTATTTGCTGCCAATTGATTTATTTTTAAAGCTGATATTATGCTTGTTTATTGGTGCTTGTCTCTATATGTGCAGAAGTACTGGTTATATTAATCGATTTTTTATCAATTTTTGTAGTGGCAGCGCAGTCTAGCGTAGACCTTGGTGGCAGTATTTCAGTTATGTTCAAATGTTTGTTAAGCGTACAAACTACCTATTTACGACCTTATACTAAGGACGGCACAAATATCCATGGCCCCGACCGTAGTAGCCGTGCAGACCGTGACTGGAGCGCCTCAGCCCCCTCGGCCATCGCGGCCGGCAATTTCAGTGATATATGCAGTGATAAAAGACATATGATGTGAAAGTGCAATACGTATTTGCACGAAATAAATTACATCATTCGTATTGTAACTGATTTTCATACATTTCGCTTTTTCTAAGGCCATATCTACTGAGTACATATAGTTGAAATACTACCACCACATTCTATGTTCGACTGCACTGCAACTGCAAAAATCGATTAATATAACCAGTGCTTTTGCGCATATAGATATAAGCACCAATAAACAAACATAACATCAGCTTTGAAAAGAAATGAATTGGGCAACAAATAAATGAGAACGATATTATAAGTACCAACACCTGAAGATGGCCTAAGGCGGAAATAAGTTTATTGTGGGGTAATAAAAAGTTCTACAGCAGCGTAAAAATAATTATTGCGTTATTGAATATTTACCTTATTATTTGTAATGAAGTTTTGAGAAGAGACAGTTTCGTCGACTGTGGACAGCGCTTTGCCCCACATTGGGAGGCGAGATGTAACGGCATTACTGGTTCAAAGTGCAAAGGGCGTAAGGGGAGAGCTGTGTGTAAGTAGATTACTGCCACCCCCCGCACAAGGAGGCAATTTACGGGCAGACTCGATCAGATCAAAGACCCGGTCTTGGAAGTGAAGCTTCTGGAGCGCTAAGGGCGAGCAAATTGCGTGGGTGGAGTCCAAGTTCAAAACTGCGCAACACTAAAGCTGTCAGCGTGTAGCAGGTTTGTGTAGCGCCAGGCGACGTCATACTAAACGAACAGTAATTGCCGACCGCGGTGGCCGAGGGGATTGAGGCGCTCCAGTCACGATCCGCACGGCCACTGCGGTCGGGGGTTCGAATCCCCCCTCGGGCATGGATATTTGTGCCGTCCTTAGTTGTAAGTAGTTCATAAGTAGTTTGTAAGTTTAGGGACTGATGACCCCGTAGTTAAGTCCCATAGACTCTACAAACATTTAAACATTTTTGAAGAGTAATTGACGGCATTTCCTGCATCCTCTTCTTCCTCGTGGTACGCTGCGATTCGTTGTTACTTTGTGGGCTTTAAAGACATAGATTTTCAACCTGATTGGAAACTAACTCCTTGCCTGCCTCGTTACTACTTCTAGAGTTTCTGAGATTTATCCATGCCAGTCCACTTACTATCACCAGATGAACACGGATTAATGGATAATCGTAACAAAGTGTTACAAACGCAGTCGAGACACTCACTGCTGTAAAAGTTGTTACGAACTGACAGCTACAACGACACTGCCAGCTCCTAGTGGGGTGCCGCGTTGGAGTAGCCGAGCCGTCTAAGGCGTCTCGCTGCGGAGCGCGCGGTTGCTCGCCGTGGAGGTTCGAGTCCTCCCTGGGGCATGAGTGTGTGTGTGTGTGTTAGGCCTTAGGTTAGTTTACCTAGGTTTAAGTAGTTTGTAAGCTACGGACTGATGACCACGCAGTTTGGTCCGATAGAATTACAAACTTTTTTTTTTCTCTAGTGGTCAGCGGTCTGCCGAGTAAAATATGAAGAGACCTTAAGTGCTTCAGTGGTATAACGAACAACTTGGTCATGAAGGAATACTTATGAATACGTGATTATTGGCAGCTTATTCCGCTGAAAGCTGAAACATGTCTGTACAAATTCAATAATACTGTTTCGCCTGTCTTGATCGATAATTGGATGTAAAATGTTATATGAACTTCTTTGAGTAACTACGTCTATGGTTTACTCTGTTGTGTAACATCTCTGTCAAAGACTATGTATGTGAATAGTAGTTGAACAGAATGAGTGATACGGTGTGTAGCTCTCGTATTGATCGAACGTGCTTTGGTTAGCTACTTTTATACGAGCTGAAGGAATAATTTTGAAACCTGATTTTCACAGACACAGTACTGTCTTTTCAAGGTTTTGTATCATTCATATATGAATCCGTCTGAGAAGATTTTGTTGTTATTCAATCATAAGGTAACGTAATCATTATTGTTAATAATAATTGAGAAAGTTGAACTTCTTTATTTGTTTCACTTTTGTAGTTAGAAAGCTATCCATCTTCCTTTCATTGAATGTTATTGGCTATTATAATCAAAGCATAATATTGACTAAGCCCGAGGTTGATTGAAATATTTCTTTACTAATTAATAATAATAGTGATTGTTGTGCAATAATACACAGATGAACAAGATACTAAGTTTCTGCAATCAGTCAGTTTGTGAAATAAATTCTTGCAGTTGCATTATTGGAAAGTGGTTTGTGTTTTTCCAGATTTCTCTCTCAGTCAAATTTATAATGTAGTCAGTAAGCCTTATGCAGACTACTTATTGTTCTTGCTGTGTTCAAAATATCCGTTGCGCTTTCAATCAGTTTAAACCCACTGTTTCATAATTAACTGTGCAGGTATTAATATTAGGGCCATAACTAAACAGAATTATAGAGTAAACGAATAGAAAAAAATGTGTTAAACTAATCTTTAATCAGCTTGATTGGAAAGTTAGTTACTGTGATTGTTAACTACCAGCTGATAGAAATTATTAATGCTGCATTTAACACCAGATTAGTTTTGAATGAGTAGCTTTTGAAACAGACCTCCTATAGCTGGCTCACTATTGCCAAATCCTTGTAGCCACCTTGTTTTCCAAACAATATAACAGCCTTACCTATATCCCACCAAACAAAATACCAGTTTTAAAGTAAATAGAATGTAAACATAAGATTAACATGAATTCCTATTATTGCCTATTCTTACAAAGACAAGGGTTTTTTGACGTGTAGCATTTGATCTGGAGTCTAATGTTTCGCACATTTTTAGTCTTCACTCGTATTTCTTATATGCATATATTCTTTTGAGTGCGGTTACTTTAGCTTAAAAAGGCAGTGTTTTGAAGATTCTTGGCGTTTGTGGTTCACAATTGTGGATTGGGGCTCTTCTTTGTTGGAAACAGTTTTATACATTTTTTTCCATTTTCTTGCCACGGCTATGAAGGTTCACCTTCAGCTACAATTGTGGTGGCTGTTTCAGTATGATAATACTGTAGCTATTGCAGACTATATTCGTTTCCTACGCTCCACTCTCACCAATTTTACTGGATTTGTATTGAAGAAACAACGTTACTGACTAGAAAAGCGACGTCTTTCTGCCAAAGGGCAGGTCTTCTCGTGTTTCCCAGCCATTTTTTATTTTTAATAGAAAACGAAATTATTCAGTAAAACCTTGTAGGTCACCTGATAACTGTAAATAAACTGCCCTGCAATGTACTGTTTCGTACCTTGTTAGGGATTCTAGGAAACCTAAGAGATAAATGTGGAGCTCTTTTTAAGTTAATATATGTTCCGTAATGTATCTGTATATAAAATCAATATAAACAACACTATTTACACTCATCCCATATCGTGTTCATAAATGTAGCTTGCCGGCCGCTTGGAGCGCTGCTGTCGTAGTGTATAACAAAAATCTGCGTGAGTGTCGTTACTGTGTATGTTAGACTGCGATCGTACTCTGACGTACGCGCTTTACACACCCTAAAATGCAGATTTGATTATGGAACATGCTAGTACGGGCTTGTAGGCCTACACTCTATTATTATTATCATATTATTTTATAAATATACTAGCGGTAGTTCCTAGCGTTATCCGGGCGTGTACTTATTATCTGTTTATGCTTTCCCGGTTCCTTCTTCCCTCTTTGTCCATCGTTTTCGACCCTGCATCTATCTATTTCAGTTACGTCTCCAGTTCAGCTCAATTATTTTGATGTCATATCTCCTGAACTATGTGTCCTGCAATGGTATAATTTTGCAAGTGCTTCGAGTGAAATAATGGGAACCTGAGTGCGAAATGAGTTGCGAGTGGAATAGATATTTGGACGTAATAAATTACATCATTCGTATTGGAACAGATTTTCATATCTTTCACAGTTTCTAAGGCCATAGCCATATGGTATCGCACTATAATATCCAAGGTACGTTTAATAGTATGTTCGCACATTGATTGCAAATTATGTTGTGAATAGTCTTAGTAGTCGAAACGTAATAAATAGATAACTCTTGCATGATGCTGCGGCGTTTCTTTAACGAAATTATTTATGACCTCATATCCCGTGACCTGCGTGTCACTATGTGATATAATTTCGCGAGTACGTTCATTTGCATGTCGATATACTGTCTGTCAAACGCCTTCCGGAGACAATCACCAGTATAGAAGTATTAGATTGTAACATCATGACGAATGCCGCATCAACGCGGGAAAATTATTAATTCTTGTCTGTCATCATTTTCTTCGGGTTGTCAGTGAGAAAAAGTTTTGTAAAGGTTTTAAATTATGTGCAGAGTTTGTAAGTCGCAAAGGTCTCATTCTCAAATAGCGGATGAATAAATTCTAGATATTCATGCGTCACATATTAGGGCAGTTTTCAATGTTTGACTTCAAACCTTCTATGGTATGTGTCGTATTTGGTTTTAACCCAAATAGCGAATCTCTGCAGGTACTGGAAACCATCTGTGTTAAGTTACCTTCAAAGAGCGCAATTATTTTAGGAGGAGATATGAAACATTCTCGCCTGATGTGACCGTTTTTCGCGAATTTCTCAGACTATGCCGTTATATCTGCTGAAATTTGTGTCGTAGATGGTCCATGTCCTCACAGGGCCAGTTGTCTGATAGCAACGAATATGTGTACCAAATTCGTTGGAAATCGGTTCTATCGAACCTGCAGTTCATAAGGATATATATATGTATATATACTGCTGTAAACAATTGGCACTCTGTTGAGATATCATATAAAACATAAATGTGGTAACAGTTTTATTCAAGTATTGGTTATAATTGAAATTTGTGTATGATACAGTACGATATTTTGCTGTTTCAGCTCTTTACTTAAGCTTTACAAGGCCTTTACTTGAGCGATGCACCAATGAACTACCGTAACAATGTAAAAGGCATTTTTTGCCCTACGATTTAGTGGATGATAGGATCGGACGGCCAGTAGAGTTGCACACCTACGTATGAGGTTATCGATCATCTGTTGAGGGACATTTGGCCATTCTTCCATGAGGGCAATATCCAGCTGTGCAACCGTTGCGGGAGGTGCTGGTACTGTTGCAATGAGTCTGCCAAATGCATACCAGACATGATCAGTCGGGTTTAGGTTGGGTGGACAAGCTGGACACTCCATTCGTTAACTGTCTCAGCTTCAACCATGTAGTGCACCAGTACAGCTCTGTAGAAACGCGCGTTATCGTCCACGAGAAGAAACCCATCTCCTATGCCACCAGCATAGGGCGCAACAAAATACTGCTGTTTTAATGGAACACAAACCATAAACATCCGTCCATAAAGGCCACATTACCGAAGGCGCTTTCGCTCTGTTTTTGTTGATGTTGCTCGTCCTGTTTCTGCCTGGAGGGTGCGTTGCATTCAGCCTCCTGTCTTGAGGGGCTATTAACTGGAGATAACAGTCTCTCTTGCTCATGCTTCCCGTGGACGTCCTTGGGCTTGCCTTTATTAACGATTGCTGTTGCCTGAAATGGCGATCAGGTGCAGAAAATTACACTTTGGGATACTCCAATGCCTACAGCCACCTCCCTCTGTGTCTATCTCGCTTCCAAACTTCCTGTAGCTCTCCATGCCATAGCTTCGAGTAAGTCAAGTTGTTACAGTGTACTACCTGCTCATTATATATAGATGCCAGAAATATCACATAGCAACTAGAGCACAGAAGTAAATGATTTTCAGCATTTACACCCCGATCTGGATACTCTTCTTAGATCTCTTCTGATGAAATCTTCGCGTATTACTATGGGTGCAATACTGATCGGTGTGGATTGCTTTTGTGGCAGCTGACCCAGGCGTATTTTTAACTGCAATATTTTGTTGTCCGTTTCGTTTTTGTAGTCATATTTCGTCCACCAAAGAACACAACCAAACCCTTTGACAGCAATTTTACAAATTTCCAAACTTAATACGTTTAGTAAATGTATACTAGACATTATGAAAGCAGTTGTTACAACACATTAATAACAGCTGCAAATCAATGACAATAACTGTTCGTCATAACAATTACTGTTCAATGTATGTTTCGCAGCTCGTTTTAGACCATGTACTTCCATTATAATTAACACAAATATTTTCACAGCGGCACTTTTGTTGTTATTGTAAATTTCAACTACCTATTATACTTCGATCCCGAACTCTGTTATTGACAGTTCCTGAGATTTCATTATCGCATTTCTAAGAAATATACAACCAGGCCCGTCAATTCACAACTTCACTAAAGTCTTACGGAACTTGGTGTACATCCGTATTCAATAGTCAACCTTTATTCAAAACGTGGAACTTAAATACCTAAAATTCTGTATTGCGTGGGGCATAACCCAAATAACAGGCGGACACCAGTTCAATGAGCTTAAATTTCATAGAGTAGCGATAGGTTCGCTATGTTTGAGGCAAACTGAACTGGTGTCCGCCATGTTATTTGGGGTATCGGTTGACTCACTCGAGAGTTTTACCTATTTACAGTTCCATGTTTTAAAGAAAGATTGACAGTCCAACACGGATGTGCATCAAGTTCCGTCAGACTTTTTCGAAGCTGCGAATTGACGAGCCTGGTAGTAAATTTTCTATAAATTCGGAAATGAAATATCATGAACCTTTCAGGAATACAATTCCAGTTCGAAGTATAACAGTTAGTTGAGGTTGGCAATAAAAACGAAACTACCGCGGCCTAAAATATTTGTGTTAATTTTAATGCAAGTACACTACGAAACATACAGTTAACAGTAATTGTTATGAAGAATAATCATGACCATGGATGCAGTCTGCTGTTAATGTGTTGTAACAACTTCTTTCATAAAGTCTAGTATACATTTATCTTGTGTTTACTAAACCTATTAAGTCTGCAAATTTGTAAAGTTTCTGTTAAAGGGTGTGGTTGTGAACTATGGTGGACGAAAGCTGAGTACCAAGACGAAAGTGAAAAAATACTACAGTTAAATATGCTCATAGGTCAGCTGCCACAAAAGCAGTCCACGTCCAAATAAGACGTCGTTAATAACTTTCCTTGTTGCCATGCTGAAACTAGTAACGTTTGCTTTGTGAAATTTGAGTACACAGACGAAAGTGACAACAATATTGCAATAAAAATTATCCTGGGTCAGCTGCCAAACAACCATTCCACAACGAAATAACGTATCATTAATAACATTCGTTATTGCCACGCTGAAATAAGTACATATTTGTTGCGAAGAACACAGACATATACAAGTGAAAAAAATCTGGCTGTCACTACTGCATCCACACTTTGCACTGGTTTAAAGTTTTCAAAGAGGGCGTAGACACTCAAACGTGTGATTTCATCAACTGCAGGAGCGAAAGAAGGAGAAATATCTCAAAAACACCAACATTAGGTAGAATACTGAGCATTCTTCATTATCTGTACTTCAAGGGAATTGCAGGATAAGTCTTCTAAAGCTTTGGGGCCGCTAAGTACAATTAGTCAGAAATTTTGTTTGTGTATAGACAGACTGATATCAAACAAGGCAAAACATTTGGTGTTCTTGGACAAAGAACTTGTCATTTTATCTCTTCGATTTGCGTATTTAAGTGCTAAACACACATTGGGCTTATTTCAGCAGCAAAAATTGTACAGGCGATACACACTAAATAAAATATATATATTGATTACAACACTTCTAACGCAACAACAACATACGATTGACAGACTGCTCTCAAGTGCAGTGACCACCAAATATATGGCGACCGAGTTTCAAGTTCAAATGTTTGTAAAGCTTATGGGACTTAACTACGGGGTCATCAGTCCCTAAACTTACAAATTACTTATGGACTACCTAAGAACTAGGACGGCAAAAATATCCATGCCCGAGGGGGGATTCGAACCCCCGACCGAGTTTACACAGGTTCTACATCTACATAGATACTCTGCAAATCACATTGAAGTGCCTAGCAGAGAGTTCATTAACCACTTTCCTAAACTTTCTCTACCGTTGCATTCTCTAATATCGTGCGGGAAGAAAGAACACCTAAATCGTTCCGTTTTCGATCTGATTTCTCTTATTTTATTGGGATGGTCATGTGTCCCTATGTACGTGGGTGCTTGCAAAATATTTTCACGTTCAGAATAAAAGTCGGTGATTGAAATTTCGCAAATAGACCTCACCGTAACGAATAACGTCTTTCTTTTAGTGATTTCCACCTCAAATAGTGCATATTTTCCGTGACGCTTTCGGCCCTGAAGGTCATAATACAAAACGAGCTGCCCTTCTCTGAATCTTTTCAATGTCTTCCGTCAGTCCCACCTGGTGAGGGTCCCACACTGGGCAACAGTACTCCAGGAGAGCACGCATAGCCGGCCGCGGTGGCCGAGGGGACTGAGGTGCTCCAGTCACGGTCTGCACGGCCACTATGGTCGGGTGTTTGAATATGGATAGTTGTGCCGTCCTTAGTCTTACTTAATTCATAACCAGTTTGTAAGTTTAGGGACTGATGACCATTTAGTTAAGTCCCTTAACCTATACAGACATTTGAACATTTGAATTTGAGCACGCATAAGTTTCATGTAGGCAGTCTCTTTGGTAGAGCTGTCGCATCTTCGAAGCGTTCTGCCAATGAAACGTAACCTTTGGTTCGTTTTCCCCAAAATATTTTCTGTGTGTTCTCTCCAGTCTCAGTTGTTCGTAATTGTAACTCATAGGTATTTGGTAGAATTTACGACCTTAAGGTTTGACTGATTTATCGTGTAATTGAAGTTCAGCAGATTTCTGTTACTGGTCATGTGTATCACTTCACACTTTTCTTTATTTAGTGTTAATTGCCAATTTTCCCTCCATATAGAAATTTTGTCTAAATCGCTTTGCAGTTGCTTTTTATCTTCTGTTGACTTCAGTAACCGATAAACGACAACATCATCCTCGAACAGTCTAAGGGTGCTGTTGTGATTGTCTCCTAAATCGTTTATAATCCGAAGGAAGAGTAGGGGACCTATAACGCTTTCCTGGGTGCCGCAAAGAGCACTCTAACTCGTGTGATAGTCACTTTATGAAATTCAAGCTCGTTACTCTATGACAGGTTAGCTCTTTAAGAGTTACAGAAGACTGGCGGTTGGCTCATTCCCCGCTAGGGGGGCTACTGTCGTTTGAAATCCTACCTGTAAGCCTTTACGTATATGTTAACAGAGATCATGATCCAATCGCTACCAAACTTCACAGGATCACCCACTGGGCTTATCTGAAGATTTCTTGGACATTTTATCAAAATTTCTCCTTCTATCTTGGAGTCTATAGGGAACATAGATACATAGATACAAACATCCACTTTTATCGATAAGATTATTTTGTGTCGTGACTTTAGTGGGTCACGAAAATTTGCCCAGAAAATTAGTGGGTTGCGTGACACTAAAGACTGGTTACCACTGGTGAAGTTGTTTGCGACACTGCACTCCCGTTGTGACACGAGGAGGAGGAGGAGAGTGAGTGAGGGCAGAAAGTACGGAGGTCGCAGATGGCTGCTGTGAGGCAGGCGGCAGGTAAGGAACGGTGAGTCCGGCATTCGCAGCGGCCTGGCGGAATATTAGGGCAGTAATTAGCAGGCAGGGCAGAGCAGGGCAGGGGACAGACAGAGGCAGCGGTAAGGCTATTAGCGGCGCCTTCATTAGCGGACCAGCTGGCTGCGGCCGCGGCCGCGCCGTGGCTCTGGCTCTGCTAACGATCCAGCGCGCGGCCGGCACAGTCCAGTCACCGCTGCACGCTCACGTTCACGTTCACTGGCGCCGTGCGGTGCGCGCTGCAGGGGACGTTCAGGTTGGCTCAAAACCGGCCGTCCTCTCGCGGTACCAGCTGCGAGCAGTGACGGCGCGACCCATGTGTTCAGTGAACAGCCACACAAAGCTCGTCGTAAAATAAATAAATAAATAAAAGTACTTGATTTTATTCTGCCTGTTTCCAGAAAGCTACGACTCTTTCCAACATGGTGGTGCAAGTTCTCCAGAATCTGACGACTTGTTTGCGCTGCCAGTGGCAACAGTGGATCGGATACTACCTGGAGTAGTTTTCCATAATGCCTTCCAGCTGAAAATTGATTTCACTGAGAGGATAGCAATGTTTCAGATAATCCAAAATACTTTCAAGATTGTAAGTCCTGAAAGTCTATGCCGTTGGACTTCATTGTCTCCTCCGCCTTTAGGAACGATTTCTCATCCCAAGGGCAAGAGAGTGCCCTGTGCCTCTACCTGCTCATCCGCACTAAAAGGCCGTTGGCACAGCCGCGGTGGAGTAGCGGAGCGGTCTTAAGCGTCTCGCTGCGGAGCGCGCGGTTGCTCGCCTTGGAGGTTCGAGTCCTCCCTGGGGCATGGGTGTGTGTGTTGTCCTTATCTTAGTTTATCTAGGTTTAAGTAGTTTGTAATCTACGGACTGATGACCACGCAGTTTGGTCCGATAGAATTACAAACAAAAGGCCGTTGGCACTTGCTAGAGGTTGACTTCTTATCCCTGAAGTCACTCGGTTCCTTCCCACGTTGTTTACTAGGATGTTGACGATTTTCCACCACTAGCAGGCGTGGGGAGTTAGATTAGGTTACAAAACAGACCACCTACAAATAGACTGTTAAGAAGTTGCAGATGACATAGCTGTTTTTTCTCATTCAGTAGAAACAGCCATGAGACAAATTGAATTGCTCAAAGAACAAGCTGAAAAAGCAGGCTTACAAATCTCCTCTGAGAAAACCGAATTTATGACCAACATTAACACAACTTCTAACACAATGGTAACTAAATATGGGATTTTTCCCATATTTAGTTACCATTGTGTTAGAAGTTGTGTTAATGTTGGTCATAAATTCGGTTTTCTCAGAGGAGATTTGTAAGAGAAGAAATAAATTCAGGTATCTAGGAGAAGTAATTGAACAAGATATTTCAGAGAAAGAAGCTATTAAAGCAAGAGCTGGTAAGATGAAAACAGCATAATACCTCACTAAGGACGTATATAATAAGAACTCGATATCCATCAATGCTAAAAGCTGTTGCTAAGAGCTGATAGTAAGATAACAGAGTGGCCCATACCCCACCAAGCTCTGGACCAGAATTTTCAACACTGTGCTAGCTGATGGATGTTCAATAATTATGTTCGCCGTTTTTACATGGATTGGACTCTGTATTCTGGTCCCCAACTAAACCGATAATTGAGTGGAAATTTTTATTATTTTTTTACATTTTAAACGTGGCTACATTTTTTCAGCGACTACTTGCGATTTCATTAAGCTAGTAGTCGCAATTATAAACAGGATACTTTACAAATGGAGTTTTGAGAGATATACATACAAAGAACAGTATTTACGTAAATATTACAAATGGTTGAATCATACATATAGAGGTACAAAACTAGCTGAGTGAATTATCGAACAAATAAGTGTTATAAACATGAAGTGTAGTTAACATGGACTTTTGGATTTTTTATTTTTCCCCCTCTTTCTATCGACTCAAAAGAAATATTTCGGACACTGAAGGACAGAAACAAAGTCAATGACCAAATAACGGTTTAATACCGTTGAAAAACCGTCTTATATAGTAGATTAGATTAGATTAATACCTGTTCCATAGAACATATATACGACATTTCGTAATGATGTGGAACGTGTCACTTTAGTAAATGATGTCTATGCACGAAAATATTTTAAGGATTTTTTAATTTTTTTTAAATTCATATATATAAAACATCACCTAAAGTGTTGAAGGAGCGGCTATTCAGAAATTCCTATAATTTCCTTTAATTACCAGTTGGCTGTCTGTCCGACTTTTGATGCTACTTGGTAAGGGACCGAAGACTTTTGTGGCAGCATAATCCACACCTTTTTGCGCGCCATGTTTGCACTATGAGCACTGCTGTGTGAGATTTCTGCAAAGCCTATTTACAGCATTACCCTTTCGCAACATTAACGGCTAAATTCTCAAATAAATGGACAATTCAGACTGATAGGTAGCATAAATAAGAGTTCCTAAGCAGATCGACTGACTTGCTAATGAAATTCTGTAATACAAGCGTTTCTCATAGAAAAAAAAAATAAAATAAAAAATGAATAAATAAATAAATAAAAACCACCGAGAGTGGTGTTAACACTCCTAGGCTTCTGATCGACTTTTACTACATTTCAGTTTACAATTTCTGAATGAATGTCGTGCTCGGTTTGAGAAAACCGAATTATGCACCGTTTTGGCAGCAACGTCTCTGGCAGTGAGCCTCAGTTTTTGCGCGCTACGATCTAATTGGGTAATGCCAGTAATAATTACATCGGAAACGTCACAGCCTGTTTAATTCTTTTCCCTTCACGATTACTGCTTAACTTCATTTACCCTGGAACACCCTTTCTAGCTCTTTAAACTATTTCTAACGACCATTATAAAAAAAGGTTCTTATACATGCACTAAGCATGAACAGCCTTTTCGTAAATAATGAACATTCATGGGTTTGAAACTGTTCTTGTAAATGTATTGATTTCAGTTGTAAGCTGTCCGCCTTCGAAGTCAAGTGTACAGCGTGGTGGGTTGCCACGCAGAGGGTCCGGGTTCGTTTCCCGGTCCAGTCGGAGGTTTTTCTCCGATGGGGGACTGGGTGTTCTGTCGTCCTCATCATTTCATCATCACTGACGCCGATGTGGCGTCAGCTTAACAGACTAGCACCAGGCAAGCGCTGTTGGCGTCTAACGGCCATAAATGCCACATGGAATCATCAGTTGTATGTTTTATGGAACGCCTTCTGTGTAACACGGAAAAAGTAAGCGAATACTGAATATGTAATTTTGTGTTTTATTTTGGCGCGGGGAGAAAGAGAGCAGTCGATCGACAACGATCTCGCATTATTAATAGGTCTCCTCGCTATATCTATTACTTTCTATTTTCGCCGCCTTTTCTTTGAAGATACCACGAAAAATTTTACTAACATTGTTTTTAAATTAATTGCTTGTCACTCGGGCACAATTTCTATTTCTTTTAAAGTTTAGATATTCAAATTAAAATATGAAACTTGATGAAAAATACACAAACTTTAATTTAAAAAAATACAAATATCACCTCAAAAAATATGATGTTATTTTCTTGCTGAATTTTATCTGACAAATGTACTTCGAATTATTTCTCAGTTACTAATTTTACAATCGCTTTGTTTCATCGAATCGTGATAAAAATTGATAAAAATGAAGGCTGCGACTTTTCAAAAGTTATTACGTAAACGCCTACTTTAGATAACAGAAAACTTAACCTCAACATAAAATTGAAGGTTTGCTGCTGTCTTATCTGAAATGAAACAGTCCGCAGAAACCGTCTAATCTGGCTCGGAAAAGTATATCGTTCATTATAAGGGCAGATGCAGCATAAGATAACGAGAAAATTCAAAATTTAATTGCTTAATTCATTCGTATGGCTTCTGAAGTTCCTTCCTCTGTCTGCGTCCGCCACGCTTCCTTTGTCTGTGCGGTGACACACACCTCTACGCTAGACCATATCTTGGACTTAATTTTTTGTTAATAAATCGAAACTACAACAATACGCCTGTGACTAAGTTATACCTGCCTAATCAAGGAAATTAGAGAATGCATAGTCACTGGATGTGCTAACATATCGACAAACAAATAACATTTCAAGTATTTTTGGAAATGCCTTGAAGGACAAAATAGATAGTATGAAAATAATGCTGCAGGAAGCGTGGACAGTGTTCATCGACAACCTCTCCTCGGAAAAAAAAAATTTCAGCACTTTCTCTGTGACGTATCACATTGCAACCAACTTCACACAGAAGTTATTCAAAGCCTGAGAGACATATGCATGGTTTGCTATTTACTATTTTAAATACTGTAAATCCGAATTTCAGGTAGTGAGCTAATGCGAAACTACTGGAAAGTTAGTATACTGGAAAACGAAAAATACGAATAAGAGTTACAATCACGTTACACGGATGTATTGTTCTAATACAATATTTAATTCTTCAAATATCTGTGAAGGATTACAAATATCAAGTGACCTACATGGTCATCAGTGTCGAGGTTTATTCCAACGTACCTTCCGCCATACCTTCCTAATAAGATAGGTACATACACCGGTCAAAATTCCATAGTGATCATTCAAGCGTTGAAGTCTGTTTTAAGATACCATCCGCTATGAACCACATAAAACAGTGATCGTCATATTGAACTGAAGATCAAGTGTGCCAAATTTCATTATGATCTGAATGAAACCGTATACTTGTATGAATTACAAACAAACGTACATATAAAGGGACACACTGTACTTCATCTACAAAAAGATGTTACACGTACTCTTTATTTTTCTCGCGTGAAGGCGTACTAGATGATAAATTACTATCTTATCATAGATGGTCTCAAGGGTAATTTTTATCATTTCGTATTACTCTCGTACTTTGTGGTGTTGTTATTATTTAAGTATCATCCTTGGTCTGTATGTAAACAATTCAAACGGCAGATTTTTTATCATCTTTGCCCAGCACATTTACTTGGACACTTCACTTGCACTTTATAGCGTGTTTTGTAGCCTACGTGTCTGATTTTCAGTGTGTCGTGGCCTAATGTCATTGTGTGTGTTTACCAACTGTGTTCTGTTCGTGGTGTTATGTCTCAGTGTAGATGGACTTTTAGTTTGTGTGTGAGTGTGTACAGGTTCTTTGTACAGGATATTTTACCTTGACTGTGAGCAGTTTTTTGTTATGATTATTCAGCGTAATAATTTCTAAAAAAAATGTATTAAGTTTTGTCATGCTATTGTGCATTTCCAGATGCAACAAAAATTCTCTTTTAAGTTAATCGCAGTTCACTGGAATCCGAGGTACAGTTATAGATTACAAGGCATATAAGTCATCGCGTCCTCAAAAATTGCGAAAACCTTACGAAATATTAATGCGAAAACTAGTAAATATTTCAGAGAGATGATTTTATAGAGTAATCTGATTTGACACGGAAAAGCCTGTATATTACTAAATACGGTGTAGACCTTTTATTCGGAAATCTGCTACAAGTAGCTGGTGGTAATCAAATGTCTGACAATGTATGTACGGACATTTGATGAAGATTTTATGTTTCCAATTATAGGAAACACTGGAAACGTCCACTATAGAACATTATCACGTTTGAATGAGAACATATATTTAACACAAAGCGATGGAGTACATTTGACTTATATACAATGTGAGCGTTTATGATTTTATTACGCGTAGAGACAATATCTTTATGTTCGTACACATGGGTTGAAGAATAGCACTACAAAATAATTTACTGAGAACCAATGACGAGTTTGTTACTGCTGCGTAGTACTCTATGGGTAGTGAGGGATGTAGACACGCAAATAAAAGACTAGGATACATTTATGGAAAACGTCATATATGTAGTCTGAGATGCATTGTCCAATACAAAATTTGAATTACTGGAAGAGTATTAAATGAGAATTATTTAAGCACCAGCATTCAAATCAAGTATCGAAACTTCCTGGTGTGTGTACGGTTGGGAGACTTTTGTTTCTCTGTACCCGAATAATATATAGAGGACAAGCACGCGAATTTTCGTGACCTGCCGTGGAGTTGCGTAGATACCAGCGAGCGAACAAATGTTAGCACTCTGATCACGCTGAAGGCTGAAGTCTGTGACCAGCGACTCCGCCTCCATTGGGAATGACAAGTATCAAGAAACTCTTAAGCAGAAATATTTAATCAGCGGAAACAAAGATTCTATCTTGAAAATTATTGCCATATGCACGTCTTTATGAAATGCGAATTGTATTTCTCTTAGATGTTGGAAAGTGAATATTTGTGTGCGTTGTGTTCTTCATTCTGGACACTGGTTTGCCGTACATTTCCTGTGAAAGCCTCTTAAACTATGAAAAACAACGGTAGCCCACATCCATGTTAACCAAATCAAAATGTTCAAATGTTTGTAGAACTTATGGGACTTAACTACGGGGTCATCAGTCCCTAAGCTTACAAACTACTTATGAACTAGCTAAGACTAAGGACGGCACAAATATCCATGCCCGAGGGGGGATTCGAACCCCCGACCGTAGTGGCCGTGCAGACCGTGACTGGAGCGCCTCAGTCCCCTCGGCCACCGCGGCCGGCCCATGTTAACCAGCCAAGTGTATTCGTCTGTTGGTCTACAACTGCAATCCCTCCTCAAACTTCTCTAAAATACTACTAAGTTGGCGGCGATTCCTTGATGTCTAAATGTGTCGTACTACGATTTCCTTTCCTTCCCCATTTGTTTTCAGTACTGCTTCATTAGTTGCACGATGTACCCACCTAGTTTTCAGCATTCTCCTGTAGCACCAAATTTCAAAATTTTCTGTCGTCTACTTGTCTAGACTGTTTTATCGTCTAAATTTCACTCCCGTGTAAAGCTATGCTTTCGAAAAACACTTCCTAATTTTTATATTTATATTGGATATTAACAAATTTCTCTTCTTTACAATAGTGCTTGTCTTCCCAGCGTCGTTCTTCATTTCGCGTCTTTTTTACTCCGGTCATCAGAACTTATTTTACTGACCAAAATATCAAAATTCATCTAATACTTTTATTGCTTCGTATTCTAGTCAGATCCACTAAGCATCGCCTAATTTAGTTCGACTATATATCATTACCCTTGTTATACACTTACTAATGTTCATCTTATAAATTCCTCTAAAAAAAAAAAAAAAAAAAAAAAAAAAAAAAAAAAAAAAAAAAATCCATTCTGTTCTCTGGGGCCCGCAGTGTAGAGTATGTCTTAGAGGGAAATGTTCACTATCACAATAATTATAAATTATTTTTACACTGTTTTAGAACTTTTATTATCTCGCAATAAGTTTATTTCGACCTTAGGCCATCTTCAGGTGTTGTTCAAAAACTGTTCAAATGTTTGTTAAGCTTATGGGACTTAACTACGGGGTCATCAGTCCCTAAACTTACAACCTACTTATGAACTACTTACGAACTACGACGGCTCAAATATTCATGCCCGAGGGGGGATTCGAACACCCGACCGTAGTGGTCGTGCAGACCGTGACTGGAGCGCCTCAGTCTCCTCGGCCACCGCGGCCGGCCAGGTGTTGTTGATTTACAATATCATTGCCATTTACTTGCTGCTCAAATGATTTTAAAAGCTGATATTATGATTCTCTAGTGCTGTTATTTGTATATGTGCAGCAGAAATGGTTATATTAATCGAGTTTTAATCAATTTTTGTAGTGGCTTTGGACGTTTTAGTAAATGTGTCTCGAGTTTGAGGGTAAATGACGTTTATACTCTTCGTTGTAACAAATATTCAACTGTTTCAAAAGTTGTGGGGGAGAGCAACCTTTGCGCATGTGTAATGTTAGGAAGGGTGCTTCTAACAATGTCACGTGACCCGAAGGTAGCTTGTCTCTTCATCATAACAAATTAAATCAAATAAAATGTTTGAAAAACTATAGGACCAAACTGCGTGGTCATCAGTCCGTAGCTTACAAAGTACTTGAACTAAGGTAAACTAACCTAAGGATAAACACTCACACCCTTGCCCTAGGGAGGATTCGAACCAACGACGGCGACCAACCGCGCGTTCCGCAGTGCGTCGCCTTAGACCAGCCGGCTATTCCACCGCGGCGTAACAGATTAATTTTGTTAAAGTCTGTTAACAGTATAATCAGTTACTTACTGTGTTTTAGTGTCAATGTACATATCTATATGTTTTTGGTGTTTATTATCAAAGAAACATGAACAAAGTTCAGTATATTTTAGAAACAAATTTCTCAGCCTTAAGCTTGGAACAAAGTGTGAAATAAAGAATCTTGGTAGGCTGACGCCTCAGCTCGAGTTGAAGAAGCAAGCACAAACAAGCCAAAGGAAGACATTCTGCAGATATTTTAACGAAAATATATCCAGGGGGGGTGGGGGAGGTTACAAACCGGGGCGATTTTCCCCGGCGCCACTAGCAGAAGTGCGCCAAATTGTCTCTTTGGACGCTAAGTGGGGGGGGGGGGGGGGGGGGGGGGGGGGGGAGGAACGGCGCCACTATCGAGATGCGGCACTCGAAGACGTGAACCCCAAGTCATGTCAAGCACCAACGCTAGTGGTGTCTCTTTCGTTAAATTGCCGCCCGCGGTGGCCCAGGGGACTGCGGCGCTTCAGTCACGGTCTGCACGGGCACTACGGTCGGGGGTTCGAATCCCCCCTCTGGCATGGATATTTGTGCCGTCCTTAGTATTAGCTAGTTCATAATAAGTTTGTAAGTTTAGGGACTGATGACCCCGTAGTTAAGTCCCATAAGCTATACAAACATTTTCATTTCGTTAGATTTTCTACACGACGAAGCTCCTGCTTAAGGAAGGTACTTTACTCGTGTGGGATAGAATGTGAGTGTTTTGCTGAAGACCAATGATAGTTGGCTCGTTTTTGAAAGTCAATCATTCCAGCTTTTATTAATTTACAATGTAACAGGAGAGGTAGATGAGTTACTTTCATGAGCAACCCCAGGCTACAAAATCCCTCTTCACCCGCATTCACCCGACAGGCGTCCCAGTTATTATTATCTCTGTGTCGAAGCGGAAGGAGCAGTGCGAGGGATGCGGCACACCACCATAGATGACACTTTTTACGCCAATGGACCGAGACGCTGAGACGATAAACGGAGCCTTCCACACATTTGACAATACGACATAAGTAACGGGCGCGATTGTATGCAAGGTGACTGTGTCAATAAAATCATTTAGGACAAAAATAATGCTCCTCACTACCTTTTTTGTCGAGTCCATATACAAGGGTAGCCCCGAAAGTGGTACCGTTTTCTGTCGTATTAAGCAAAAGTGAATAAAGTAAGCGCCAAATAGGAGCTTACGCTCTCAGTTATTTGCTTTCTATATGTAACGATATGGGATATTGACTTGTATTGTGGCTGTTATATAGTGGTGCTTCAAAAATAGAAAATATCGCCAGTTTTGAAGTCATGTCTGTGATGATGTTTCCCAACGCAAGAAATGTGCGACCAATCGATAATCATCGCCAGTTGAAGGAGGAGTATGGAAACAGTGTTATGGACGAGTTCTCTCTTAAACGCTGGTGTAATTTCAAGTGACGAGAGAGAACACATAAGACGATGAGCTTTCTGCGCAGTAGACTTGTGCATAATAATTTGCGATCGGGAGCGCTCACTTTAGTTCGGGGCTCTGCTGCGAACTAGTTCGTTCTTTTAGTTCGTCCGCTCCCAGTAACGGCTGAGCGGCATGGTTCTGCGCATGTAGGTGGAAGGAGAAGTTCCCCACCTAGCTGCTTTATGCGCTTGCTGCTTGAGTCACTAACGGTATCACGCAAACCAAAAGAAACAGTTTGTGGATAATTTCTCGCGCTAAGTTTAGAGTTATCTCTCTATCTTGGCATTGTGGAATTTATTAGTTAGATATAGCAGAGTGCAGAATACTTAAAAACAGAAAATTTTGTAGCACTGAACTATGTAATCTAGCAGGCAGACGCTCACCTCGAAATGGCTCGCATTAGCAGGAGGCAAACCAACTGATTTTTAATTCTAAGAAGCGAAATACGTTTGGCATAATAGTTCGCGACCGGCAACACATGTTTTAGTTCGCGACCGATTGCTCATATTTTAGTTCGCGACCGATCGCGCGTATTTTTGTTCTAAAGCGGTATTTCTCCTTTTAGTTCGCGACCGATCGCGCATACTTTACTTCGCGACCGATCGCGCATATTTTAGTTCGCGACCGGTAGCTCTCCTTTTAGTTCGCAACTCGGCCGCGAAGTAGGTCGCTGTTTTTAGTTCGACCGCTCTTTTTGGCTTTTGCTACGGCTACTAAAAGAGCTCTTTCTTTCGTTATGACAGATGTTTTATATAATGATCAGTGTTGCGTAAGGGTGTGCTATTACCCGTATTTTTGGGTAATGACCATGAAAATACAGCTGAGCTGCATCTCAGCTCTAAATGACAGTAACTGGCAAAAGGGAATCACGCGATTCTGCGAGCTCTCGCGTCCTCTCGCTGTTCCTCGTCAGCCTTCGGAAAAGGAGTGGACGAACAAAGATACGAGAGATCTGCGAACTAGTTCGCGTAGTTCGACTGTGGGAGCGCTCTTCCGAATTATTTCGTTCGCGAACTACACAAGACTATTGCACAGCAAACTATTATTACTCACGAGCTGCTTGTATCAATTGATGAATTCGTGAAGGACGATCGGGAGGTCGCAACAGATGAAATTTGTGAACATTTCACTAATGTTTCACGAACACTTAATCATGTGACTGTGGGACTACGTATTTTAATACACAGACGGCGGACGAATATGAAATTGGAATTCAAAACGTAGTGACATCGCTAGTCGCCACAAAGCCGGTGGGTTACACACGCCGCGGCGCCACTTCATGAAGAGGCGATAAGTCTCTTATGTAGAGCATTGGTTAATTGCATATTCTTTTCATTACAACTGGAATATTTGTCAATATTTACTAGTTTCTATTTTTATTCCCAAATGGGTGCTACTATCCGGACAAACCTCGTACATAGCACACAACCAAAAGCAGTGCGAATTCAGGCACCAAGACACGCAAGTAACCAATATGAAGAAAAAAATAGCACTGACGTGTTTTATGGCCCACTTTAGATTTGTTGTTTTATAATATTTTGCTATAATTTTGGACCAAAATAGTAATCTAATTAATAAAGAATTAATTAATAAGTGTCTGTAAACCTTTTAGGGAAAAAAATTAGGTAGTGGTCGATTTCGAACCACTGACCTTCAGCGTTACAGTCCAACGCATTGCCTACTACGCTATGGATTACAGTTAGAAGTTGCGTTCTTTAATTTCATACTATTGATAGTCGTTGTTAACTGATGCTAATATGGCATTTGTAGACACTAGATTATCATTTATCGTACGAAGAACGACGTGTTTTTGTTATTTCTTCAGTGCGCCATTGCTTTGAAATGACATCGTGTAAGTTACAATAAGAAAATCATCAAATAGGCAACGCAAGGTGGCGTATGCCAGAGAGAGTTCTGGGCGAGGAATGTCACGTGACATCCGCGAACGGCTGCTTTTCGTTAATTCAATGGAGGGTGTCAAAACTCCGTTATTTTTGCGAATATCTCTCAAACGATACGACATAATGAAAAAACATAAGAGAGCAAAGTTGTAGAGAATGTTCTCCTCTACAAGTTAGGTTAATCAGTTTTCGTGTCAGATGAATGGTTAAGCCGTTATATTAATTTAAATTTCGAGCGGTCTGAGGCACCAGCTGCGGCCGCGGTGGAGTAGCCGAGCGGTCTAAAGAGTCTCGCTGCGGAGGTTCGAGTCCTCCCTGGGGCATGGATGTGTGTGTCTGTCCTTGGGTAGTTTGCCTAGGTTTAAGTAGTTTGTAAGCTACGAACTGATGACCACGCAGTTTGGTCCGATAGATTTACAAACATTTGAACATTTGAAGCACCAGCTGCGGCGCACGCGGTTGCTCGGCGTCGGAGGTTCGAGTCCTGCATTGGGCGTGTGTTGTGTGTGTGTGTGTGTGTGTGTGTGTGTGTGTGTGTGTGTGTGTGTGTGTGTGTGTTTTGTCCTTAGGTTAGTTTAACTTAGTTTAAGTATTTTGTAAGCCTAGGGACCAATAACCAAAGCAGGTGCATAGATTTGCAAACGTTTGAACATTTTTTGATCTGGCATCTTCCACATAAAAAACACTTCTTCCTTTGGGAACCAACGCATACTTCATGGTACCAAACACTGTATTTTTGGCAGCATATCCATTCACCCTTAACTAGAGAAATTATATGATCACGTTAGACGAAGTAGCTTCACGTATCTCTTTAAAGGAAAAAAATATATCTCCATAGCACAGAGTGATGTATTGTCATAAAAGACAGGAGGAGCTGTAAAAACCTACTACACAACGCCACACAAAGGCAAGTGTGAGACTGACAAATGTCGCGGAACTTACGTTGATCGGAACTGTACCTGTATCTAAATTGTACCACCTCACCCTATCGGTGCAGCCATATGAAGAATTACATCTGTAGATGTGTGCACTAACGTTCAGAGTAAAAAAAGTTGAGGAAACCCTTCTGCCCTGTAATGGCTTTCGGTGTCGCATCTGTATTTTGTATTCCAGCGAGCAGTTCAAATAGAGAGATCTGACGCTAGTTTTCAGAAAAGATGAGGGTTCGCCCAACGCGTATTCCTGTTGTGTAGCTGCGAACTGGAGGTTTTCCAGACTACGGACACAATTATAAAATCTATCAAGAAAATAGACAGCGAACCTAATGCCCTTGTTTTCGCCGATAATTTGATGGTATGGGGAGAGACAGAAGCTGAAGTTCAGAGGAACGTGAATGATTGGAACAACACATTAAAGAATTTCGGACTAAAGATAAGTAAAACAAAGACAATAGAAATAACCATCAGCAAGGAACAACATCAAATATGTTTCTAGGTGGGGATAAAGTACAATCTGTTTCTCATTTCAAATACCTGGGAAGTATGTTCTCCAGAGACAACACAGTTAAGCAGGAAATACTCAGCAGAACACAGAAAGCATCCAGTTTTTAAGTCAAATAAGAAATCTTCTCTGGGATGATAAAATGCCACAAAATGCAAAAGCAACCTTGTACCATTCCTATTTCGTTCCAATCCTTACATACGGCTTAGAAACATGTACCCTACTAACCAGAGACCTCAGTAGAATTCAGGCAATGGAAATGAGATTCATTAGAACTATGAATCAAACAACCTGGCAGGATAAAAATTAGGAATGAGGTGAATAGAAAGGTAGCTGGTATTGAGGTTCCTATCACCAGCCTTCATAAGGAAACGTAGACTTCAGTGGTATGGGCACTGAATGAGAATGAATAGTGAAAGATCTGCTAAAAACTATTTCAACCTCAACCTCATAGGAAGAAGACCTCTGGGAAGACCAAGAAAACTCTGGATAGAAACTGTAAGATCAGATGTGGAGGAGAAAGGACACAAATGGGAAAACGTTCTGGAACAGAAGATGTATGAAGACAGGAGGAGATGGCGAGCGCTTGTACACCACACCCGGGAAACTGGAGCTGGAAACTGATGATGATGATGATGATGATGATGGAACTGGAAATCACAGGCAGAAGTATGAGGTAAAATACAGAAGCTACAAACTTTAGACGTACTTCCATTATATTGGAAGCGAGTAACTACTCATTGTGGCTACCGCGGCCATATACTACCCGATCGGCGCATGCGCCATCGGCAGATACTATACGGCAGTGTTTTTCAACATTTTTGAATCCGCGACACTCTTTCTGAGTAAAAATACCCGACAACCGCCCAGGCCCGTAATAAAGCTATAGCAGTGATTCCAAAGGTAAAGTATTTATATTCACCCTGGTCTGTCGGTTCTTGATAGAATATTTTATACATTACGATGAATCACAGAAGATAACTGTGAGATATTTTGCAAATTTATTGGTTTACTAAACGGCTTTCGTCTGTTACGCCATCATCAGGTAAACATGACAAGTTTAAGTTTCAAAGACCTTCAGATGGTAGATATGTAACTATCAAGGAAGACTAGTGCTTTTGGTTTATAACTAACCTCTAGAGAATTATTATAGTTCAAGTTGTGGTGTACGTTCCTGACTGATAAAATACGTGACAATATGATAAATTACGACATTACCTTAAGAAATATAAGGTCAAATTTTTCAGATAATTTCTATTATTTCAATTTATATTTCTTAGTATAGTGTCATAATTCATCATATTTTCACATATTTCATCATTCAGGAACTTACACCACTACTTGAATTATAGTAATTCTCTCAGGCTAATTATAAACCAAAGCACTAGTCTCCCTTGATAGTTATATATCTACCAACTCCTGATCTTTGAAACTTAAATTTGTAATTTTACGTGATGATGGCATAACAGCCGAAAACCGGTTGATAAACTAATAAATTTTGCAGAATATCTCAAAGTTATCTTGTGTGTTTCATTCATTATGCAAAGTACTTAATTTTCTACCTTAGATGTATCTAAGATCTGTGCAGCCATTCACGTCCGGTGAAAGTTGTAGTAGAGGAAACGAATCAATACGAAAAAAAGACTTTATGACTACAAGTATTTGATGTACGGTTTTCCTGTCATAAATTTCAGTGTGTACTATTTGGCGACGTGTTGTCATGTGCGAGTATTAAACCAGCAAAGCTGATGCATAACTTCTTAATATTTCAAAGCCGGCCGCAGTGGCCGAGCGGTCTGCGGAGAGCCAGTCACGGTCTGCACGGTCGCTGCGGTCGGGGGTTCGAATTCCCCCTCGGGCATTGATGTTTGTGCCTTCTTTAGAATAAGCTAGGGCATAAGTAGTTTGTAAGTTTAGGGACTGATGACCACGTAGTTAAGTCCCATAAGCGTAACAAACATTTTGAAAAGACTTCGAAAACATTTAAACTAATATTGGATGTTAACAAATTTCGCTTGTTCAGAAACGCTTTTCTTCCCTTAGCCATTCTTCATTTTATATCTTCTTTACGTCGGCCATCAGAAGTTATCTTGCTACCCAAATAACCAAACTCATCTACTATTTTTATTGTCTCATTACCTAATCTAATTCCTTCAGCATCGTCTCATATTGCTACCCAAATAACCAAACTCATCTACTATTTTTATAGTAGATAATCTAATTCCTTCAACATCGTCTCATATTCTGACACTACATTCCATTATCATTGTTTTACTCTTGTTAATGTTCATCTTCTGCCTTCCTTTCAAGACACTGTCCATTCCGTTTAATTCTTCTTCCACGTCTTTTGCTATCTCCGACAGAATTAGAATGAGGTCAGCAAACCGCAAGGTTTTTATTCCGTCTGCCTGGACTTCAGTTCCTTCTCCCTCAACTTCAATTCCCTCTCAAAAATTTTTCTTGTATTCCTTCACAGCCTGCTCAATGTACATATTGAACAACATTGGGGAAAGGCTATAATGCTGTCTTACTCCCTTCCCACCCACTGCCCATAGACTAATAATTGCTGTCTGGTTTTTCTACAAGTTGAATATAACTCTTTGCTCCCTATATTTTACTCCTGCTACCTTCAGATTCCGAAAAAGTGTATTCCAGTTAACATTGTAAAAAGCTTTCTCCAGTTTCACAAATGCTAAAAAAGTAGGTTTCCCTTTCCTTAATCTATCTTCTAAGATAAGTCGTAATGTGAGTATTGCATCACGACTCCTACGTTTCTCCTAAATCCAAATTGATCTTTCCATGATAGGTTTTCACCAGCTTTTCCACTCGTCCGTAAATAATTCGTGTTAATATTTTGCAACCATGACTTATTAAAGTGATAGTACTGTAATTTTTTACATAAAAATATTGAAATGTGTGACAGTCATACAAGAAGATTGCGACCGTTGTAAATAACTAGCAGTACTGCAAAAATACTGATAAGTCGTTTAATTAACAAGTTATAACAAGGTGAAAAAATGGCTTCATTGTTTAGCGTTTCGTTCGGCCCATCATCAGAGAGAGCCACCCGAAACGTGACACAACAAAGCCAATTTTCCACCTATGTATGATTTGTTAAGTAAGCGACTTCCAGGAAGCCCTGTCACTTCCATGTGGCAATTGTGCCATAGTAACTGAATGTCAAGAAAAGCATATTTGGAATGGAACATGCTGCTACCGCATACTCCTGCGACCGCGACCCCGCGACAGGACTCTGAGCCCCCACCCCCCACCCAAGGCGAAAGGGTCGCGATCTACAGGTTGAAAAACGGTAACGCCGCTTCACCATCTGGAAGCTACCGCAGTTTATCCGGGAGCTTTGAGAATGTGTCGGTGTCGTAGCTCCTCCAGGCGCAGGTTACCCACTCAGCTGCCACTAATTTATCGGCTATTTCCATCTTCATTTGGTCACGTTGCAGCCGAGTAGGCGAGCTTCCCAGTCTTTAACAATACTATCATCACAGCAGAAAAAGCTGCTCTGCGAACTATTCGCGACACCGGTAATGCCGCTAATGGAGGTTCGGGTCACTGGCGGCCAACAGACGTCTGTAAAATTTGGTACCGATCGGTTAACAGACACACAGTCAATTAAATCGAAGTAATTTTTGCAAATTTTTTCAAAGTGTGCCAGATATGGAAAAAAAACTGAGTTGTAGAGAATTTCCTCCTCTTCAAATCCGTTAATTCAGTTTTCGTCACAGATGACCGATTAAGGCGTTGAAGTATTTTAGCCATGTCAGCAACTGTTCAGGTTATTAATTCATAGAGATTAAGGCGTTATTTGCAATTTAATGGCCCACATATAGTGTAACTAATCTGAAGTGGGCCAAAAGGCTTAGAACTACTGCTCGAGACGATGGAGGAGATGTCTAGGTTTCTCCTCGTGCATTTTGACTATTGCCGTTTCGTCAGCTAGACTTGCACCTGAGTATAGCGGCAGTGGGTCAGTCCTGAGCCTTCTTACTGCCTAATTTCCCTGGCTCTCATCCCCTCCTTACATAGACTAACAGGCGGCTTCATATACAACCTTTGCAAGTATATCCCAATGCTTCCTAATACTCAGCCGAAGAAAGATTTCGAACTGGAAGTTACTAGCTCCAGATCCCAGTGAGGCCATGGCACAGTTCGGTGCTGTAGTATTCCTAGGTGACTTCGGTTGGACCCGTAGGTAGATGTGCCTTTGTGTGTGTGTGTGTGTGTGTGTGTGTGTGTGTGTGTGTGTGTGTGTGTGTGTGAGCGTGCGTGCGTGCGTGCGTGCGTGTTTTTGTAAAGTTATGGGAACCTCCGACGGCGAACCGCCGCGCTTACCGCAACACGGCGCTTTAGTGCGCACGGCTATTCCACCGCCGCAAATGCATGTGAATTTACGCCGATAATTACCAGATAAATAAATAAAAACAAGTCCTGTAACTACAATAAAAAATACCACGTCCTCTGCAATACATTATAAATGATAATTTGAAGTTACAGTCAATTCGGGGTTGCGTTGGATTTTCGAATCTTGATGTCCCGTGTTTGTCCCCGTCAGGTCAGTGACGTAGTATTCGCAGGTACGTCTGAAGGGAAAAGGCTGGCGGGGGGTACGAAGCACCAACAGCTGCACCCAGTTAACGCCTTTTGCTTTACGTACACAAATGAGCACTTTACCGCGAAAATGCCACCAAATCGGACAAATTAATGAAATAAATACAAAGAAACAGTGGTATAATTTTATGGCGCTATTCTACCGGTCTGCTTTGACACAGGACGGCACCAACATCTGGGAAAACCCGTATTTAAATGTAAATAATCAATGTTTCGATTAGTGTTTTTAAATACACCATGGGGCTCGTTAAAATTTTACTGGAAATTTGGAAAGCCGGCCGCAGTGGCCGAGCGGTCTGCGGCATGCCAGTAACGATCTGCACTGACGCTGCGGGCGGGTGTTCGAATCCCCCTCGAGCATGGATATTTGTGCCGTCTTTAGTATAAGCTAGTTCATAAGTAGTTTGTAAGTTTAGGGACTGACGACCCCGTAGTTAAGTCCCATAAGCTCTACAAACATTTGCAGATTTTTTATTTATTTTTTTTTTTATTTATTTTTTTTTTATTTTGAAGGAGCATTGTATGTTGCGTGCTATCGGTACATTTTAAACACGCGTGAGTTGCAGTGCCATCGTCTTTTGTTGATTCGCACAAATTTATGCTATATCTTGAGTGCCTGCCTAACCACATCCTTTAAAATTATGACATATTCGTAAAGTACGTGTATTACTGTACTTTTGTCAATCTAAACTGTCAAACGTACTTTGTCTACTAAACATAACAGTGATTCCACGACTCAAACCAAAGGGTGGAATCTCGTCCTATAAATGACCCAAAACATTTCCGAAAATATTATTAGTGATAAACAATTACCATCATTTGCAATGGCGTCTTCTACGGCCACAACCTACCCATTCTAAAGTGCCGTACACACTGATCGAGTTTCTCGTCAATTGGTTGTTAGAAGTGGTAGGGAGAGGGCTGCAAGAGGGAGAAGAGGATGGGTGGCGAAGGGGGGGGGGGGCGGCGTGAAGAGGGTGGCGGGATTCGTCAATATGACGTCAGAGTTGTGGGGGAACAGAGGCATTGCCATTTTCATCAATAGTTAATCAATTTGATCCAATTATGCCAAGGAGGAACACAACTCCTGTACTTAGGTTACTGAATTTGCTGTCAATAAAATTAGGTATGTAGGAATATAAGTAAAGTAGAGTAAGTTGATGCAATTTCGATCATTTCGGACAAATGTTATTATAACTGGAAATAAATTGTAAAAGGAATAATTTTAACGATGGCACTTGTTCTTGGATGTTTTTGAATATTAACACAAATATTATACAGTTACAAATGTTGGTATAAACACAAAAAAGGTTACAGAGTTGAGAAACATCGACCGAAAATGTACCACACTATGTACAATTATGATCACTTCCTCGTACAATTTTGATTACGGGCATCTTCCACATAAGAAGCACTTTTTCTGTTACGCACCAACGCATACTTCGTGATACCAAACATTGCATTTTTGGCAGCGAATTCAGTCACCCTTAACTAGATGATTTATAAGAACGCGTTAGACTAAGTAGCTTCACTTACCTCTTTAAAGGGAAAAAAAATTGTATCTCCTTATCGCAAAGCGGTGTATTCTTGGAAAAGTCAGGAGGAGCTGTAGAAACCTGCTACTCTACAACGCGGCACAACGAGACACTACGAGACAGACAAATGGCGCGAAAACTTGTACCTATATCGAATTTGTACCACCTTACCCTACAGCATAATTTAGTTGATCGTGAATTATCCACGACGAATAAACTGACGCTTCACTTTTAGGCGTTTCTACTAAACAAGTCACAGCTTTTCATTATTAATTATTGTGGTAATTGATTCTAGAACAAACGCTTTAGGACAAACAACAGTATAATCTTTCCATTAGAGATTAATCTGACTGTCAGTTCATGGTTATCATTCATTAATGGCTTTCAGAGTGTGGGTTCTTAATTGGAAAGCTTCTGTGCTTACAATTACAACGGCTGTAACAGTTAGCGGCGTCGGCGTTAAGCGATTAGTGATTCTGATGCTGCAAAATGTATCTGTTCGACTGCATGAGGAATCTGACGTACAGCGATTTCAGGAGCTTCGGCCGTTACAGTACTGCCATATAGTGTTTCCATCTGCTGAAGGACTGCAGAATCTGGATTTGATGCATCTGTTCGCAGGGAAAATACAACACGAAACAGTGTACAGAGGCATGCAATGCAATTCTCGCAAATAATAAAATGTTGACAGCGAAATTCAGGATATATTTCAGTACCAATACTAAAATATAAGATTGAGCCGCTGAAAATTCGAGAGATTAGCAGATCAAAAATTAGTTGTAATTATTTTGCCAACACGGCGTTTGAAACTCGTCATTCTATGCCCATGAGGCAGACGTAGGGGTCATGGTCCACAACGGAAAGTCCCGCAAGAACCACCGTACACAGGATCCCTCCGCCTCCAAAAAAAGCACAAAAACACACGGAAACGGCAGTGTTTACGAACAGGTTCTTACACAAGAGTCCAGTAAACAAGGTTCAAAAATGTGAATGTTACTTACTGTAAGTACTTGTTCATGTTTGATATCGTGAAACTATCTTGTACTGCAAACCAGTTGACTTTTATGATTATGGAGTAGATAAAACGGACCGAAACAAGAATTATACAGTAAAAATGAGCGCTAAAGTGCAAGCATTAGGAATTATGAACACTTACTCAATAGTAAACATGTGTTTCAGTGTATCGAAGTTCTACAAGTGCTCGAAGTTCGTAAGAAATGAATGTTTGATTACATGTTTAAGATACACTTGTTTCATGTTTTGGAGTATGAAACCTATTCGCAAAGTGTGTCGCTTTGGAATACCTCGTATACTCATAAAAGCAGTGACTTAGGAAGTAATCTCAAACTGCGACTGCTTTCTGAAAACTCTTCAGAGTCGACGTTGAGTGTTACTAGGAAGCTACAACATGACTTCACAAAATAGTCATTTAGTATGATGTGGAGCAATTTGCTGTTAATGTAGACCAATGTCTATGTAATGAAAAAGGAAAAAATTAGTCACACAGAGTGCAGTATCACTGCTGTGCGATTTGGAACAGGTTATTGGTTGGATATCTACGCGTGAAACGACACAAAGCGGAACAAGCACAGCAGGTGGGTCGTAAGCCGTAAGTGGTCGACTTCCAGTTATTGGGAGAATTCTGCAAAAGATTAAAGAGGCTGCGGATAGAAGGAAAATGAGAACCCCCTTCTTTAGTACTGCTGTAGTGTTCTGGGGCAGCCGCTAAGAACATTACAATGGCCGACAGCAACGTCGTTTACGCGTTCACCTTTGCCACGGTATCATCCAATGTTTGTAAACCTACTGGACCAAACTGTTATGGTCATCAGTTGCTAGACTTACGAACTAATTTGTACTAAGGGAAAGACACACATACACACACAGTCATTCTCGAGGGAGGACCTCCTACGTTGGACGGCCGCGCAATCCGCAGCTTGGTGCCTTAGACCGCACGGCCATTCATCAGCTACCTTCATTCATTCCAACACCATGCAACAAGAAAACAAAAGCACAAATTTATAAGCGCCAGACATGACACTGTACCAGGCCGAGATATTTTACATTGTATATAGGTTTCGTGTCCCAGCATCGTCGCCAATTTTGTGTCCCAGCCTCGTCGCCGCTTTGGTGTCTCGTTTCCGTCGTAGGTGTCGGTGGCCGAGTAGAAAGACCGACACAGGAATAAAGGATGCACGCTTGTGCAGGTAGGAGGTGACACGCCAGTGGGACAGCAGAAATTAGAAACACTAGAGTAAATTAGAACGATATATATATTTCTTAGAGACTTAGTAATACTTAACTTTTACATAGCTCAGTACTGCAGAATGCTGATACTTAGTTGAGCTAGAGGCCTGCCTAGTGCCTATCCGATAGCCAAGTCTTCACTGGTGCCTATCTGATTCCGAAGTGTTAACTGGTTCCTATCTCAGTCCCAAGCGAACGATGTCGTTCAGTGGTGGCCACAAGCGGAGTTGTAGCAGAGGGCGCTCGTGGCTGATGTCGTAAGAATGCCGCGCCGTGCGTGCATAGCGGCGCGCGGCGAAAGTAGGTGGCGCGCACTTTAGACTTGTGCGACACCACAATAGGTAATTGTTTAAAGCCACCAATATGAGGCAATCCATTAAGGTATTAAAACAATGAATGGAAACATTTCTATATATTTAGGCGTGTGTTGGTGGCTGTGGGGGAGGGGGCGGGGGCGTGTATGAGACTTCTTTTCCAACTATTTGACCGATTTATATCTATTTGTTAGACATATTTCAATATTATTCCAGTGTTTAAATGTTTGTAATCCTAAGGGAGAAAACTTCTTTGGTCATCGGCCCCTGGGCTTACAAACTACATTAAATTATACTACGGAAAACACTTCCCTTTGTAGTTGGAGGACTCGGACCTCCGACGGGGAGCGGCACCGCGATTTTTACGTGGCGCCCCAGACTGTAAGGTCATATCCGTGCGGCTCCTCACTCTTCGACAACAACCAGTATTGTGGTGTTAACCTTCGACCTTCCATAAGGTTATGGAAGTTGTCCAAGTAAAGATATCCCACACCGCTTGAATGACCAGACTATTATTTGAGAAAAAGTGCATTTAATTACACATAAATAACCTTACATGCAAATTCAGATCTACACAAGACTTTTTCTTGCTTAAAACTGTTACAAAATGAGTCAACAGAAAATCATATTCACTGACTGTTCCGTTGATTCTAGACAGAATATTTGATACATTATGAATGTAACACACAACATAACTGAGAGATATTCTGAAAATTTATTAGTTTACGTGCCGGTTTTCGGCTGTTACGCCGTCATCAGGTGAACATTACAAGTTTATATTTCAAAGATCTTAAGTTGGTAGATATATAACTTTGAAAGGAAACTAATGCTTTGGTATATAAGTAACCTGAGGAAAATTATTAGAATTCAAGTTGTGGTGTAAATTCCTGACACTGATAAAATATGTGACAATGTATTAAATTATGACGTTATCCTGAGAAATATAAATTGAAGCAATAGAATTTGGCTGAAAAATATCGATCAAAAATGTCTTATCTTAAACAGGTTGTAATGTCTGGAATCATGGAAGCGTTAAATTAAACTTGACAGAAAATTATCTTAAAGAGGTCCAATGCCTGAACCTTGTGACAAAGTTATATCAAACATTCAGCTTTGTCACATGCTCCCATGTTCCGGACATTAGACCTGTTTAAGATAAGATAATTTTTTATCAATATTTTTCAGCCAATTTCTAATGTGTCACTTTATATTTCTTTGGATAACGAAATAATTTATTATAATGTCACATATTTTAGAATGTATGGAATTTACACCAATGTTGTAATAATTTCCCGCATTGTTAGTTATAAACCAAAGTACTAGTCTCCTCTGAATGTTTTGTATCTGTCAACTTAACATCTTTGAAACATAAACTTATCCTGCTTACCTGATGGCATAACAGCCGACAAAAGGTTCGTAAACCAATAAATTTGTAGAATATCTCTCAGTTGTCTTGTGTGTTTCATTCATAATGTAAAGTTTATCGTTGTTATTTTTCTGATTTCCGTGGAATAAAACTGGGGTATTCAGCATGGAATTTATTAGGGCTACACTAACAACTGTATCTGCGAGACATTTTACAGTCATTATGCACATACACCATTGAGTATATGTTCAAAATGATATAGCGCGAAAGACGATTCAGGAGATGTCATAATCATTAAGATACAATAATCATTTATCATGAATGAGGTTACTAGCAGGAGTAGCCAAACGATTAGCCGGGTGCCGTGGCTCAGCGCGCCCGGTCAAGGAGCTAAGCGCCCTAGGTAGTAAGAAAAGCTGAGCTAAATATTCAACGAACAGTGAAGAACGAACTGAACCGACGACCGCAAAGCATACATGTCAAAACAAGCAGTGTCGCGCGCCATGTTGCGGAGCGCGCGGCGTCCCGCGTCGGAGGTTCGAATCCTCTCTCGGGCATGGATTTTGTGCTGTATTTAGTATTAGTTCATTAGTAGTTTGCAAGTTTAGGGACTGATGACCCCGCAGTTAAGTCCCATAAGCTTTTTATGAATGAGGTGTTCATTTAACCGTTGCTCATTTCCTAGACAGTTTCCTAATACCTTACTAAACGTATATGTAAAATTACATTATAGTAGGATACTTTCTTCAGGATGTATGCCGTCATAAGGACTGAAGCCGAATTTCGGCACGGACGCTAGTGAAATGTTGCGAAGAAGGTGGCGGGCAGAGGGTAAAAGGAGAAGAAATAACATAAGAATTCAATAAATACGTAACTGGGCAACGCCGGGTACTTAGCATAGTAAATAATAGAAAAGTAGCATCCTTTTATGAATGAAAAATTGCAGAGTGTTATAAGTGCATTACAACGTCCCGGGTTTCATCGTAATGACAAAAGAAGTCATAATTGTGGAAACGTTCCAGTCATCGAATGAAGTTCCACGACAGCAAAAGACGGCAGCGCCTCCTTGTTACATGCATTCAGTTCATTTGAGAGTCAGAGAGAGTCAGAAATACGGATCTCATATTCGCAGTAAGGCGAGAGCTTCTCACCCAATCTTCACGGAGCCGATAAAATTTCTACAAGTCAGTCGGTCCCCCATGTTATAACGCTTCGTGTGACGCGCCCTTGTCACGCGCCGTCGTCTGCCACCGCTTCCTGTCATGGGGGGAGGGGGGGGGGAGGCTACGGGTGGAGAGAAAGGGCGCCGGGCAAACGGGCTCACGTGCAGAAAGAGCAGAGCGCGAAGGGGGAGGAATCGGCAGTGTAAAAGCAAGACTGGTGGAACCGAGAGGAGACACTTGGGGGTAGAGGGCGGCTCACAGTGCTTCTGAAGTGGTCCGAAACTTTTGTTCGCGGTTAAAGCAATCGAAGTGCATATTGTCAACCATCAGCTGCTTATTGTATTTAGAACTATACCGATTTCGGATATTATCCATCATCAGAAAAGTACAATTAAACAGACTGATTACATTGGTGCATTTTGTGCCATCATATCTATGTTAAACGATAAAAGATACGTAAATTGTCACTAGACATTAGGTATTGACCATAAATAAAACAATATCAGGCTGGGTTATATTGAATCAGAGTCTAAGAATTCAAAGTAACAAATATATTGTGAATTACATAGTTGATCTGAAAAAGTTAGCAGAGGTCGAAGAATTGATTCTCTCTCTCTGTCTCTCTCTTTCTATATTTTTCTTACTTTCCCTTCACACCAAGAATACTACCTCATTTCAACCACTTTTGACAGAAATACTTTGGAGGGAAAATTCTTGTAAAATTCTCGTAGGTCAGGGCAAAATATTTCAATTGCACAGAGTGTGCAATATCGCCAATTATTGCTACTGAGAAATGAAAAGCTTACTGCATACAGTTAGTGACAGTCTATGGAAAACAAGCCTGCAGATAGTCTCCCCATCACAACTCAGTATGGAAAAGTGGCATAATTTTCTCACTTCAGTTATCTAGGAGAGATGATCCAACCATCAGGACTGAACTCAATAGCCAATCAAGAAAGGTCTCAAGATTACCAAGAGCATATAAGCTAACTTGGAACCATTATAATAAGAAATATATTTATGTCAATGCAAAACTAAGGCATTACAACACAGTAGTCCTACCAGAGGCACTCTATGCTGCAGAAACTACAGTGATTCATGGTCATACGAAGAACAGAGAAATTGAAAAACAGGAAAGAAAAATTTTGAGGAAAATATATGGTTCAGTGTTTCGGGAAAGAATTTGGATAAAGCGGCCAACTAGAGAGATTTACAAAGACATGGAAACAATAACGGACACATCAGAAAGAGAAGGATGAAATTTTATGGACATATCATCAGGATGAATGAAACCAGGCTCACGAGGCAAATATTTGAGATAGCAAACAAGAGCAAAAACCAAACGAAGTGGATCACTGAAACATAAGAGAATATTAAAGAACTGGGAATCACACAAGACAACATAAACAATAGAGAACAGTCCAGGAACATTATAAAGAAACATAAACTTAAACAAGAACACACGGAGAACAGAACAGGAAAAAGTGGTCAGAAGAACGCAAGAGAGAACACAGTGAACGCATGAAGAGAATTTGGGAAGAACGAAACAAGAAGAAGAAGTCATAATTACTCAAGTTCAATCGCTCTCTTATATATATATATATATATATATATATATATATATATATATATATATATATATATATATATATATATATATATAATGTGTGTGTGTTTCTAGTTTTTTTTAATATTTAATAAATAAAAAGTTAGTGGCGACCCTTAAAATTGATTTCAGGATTAGGTTGTAAGCAAAATGATTCCATCAATTTACGAAAGTAATTCACAGATGACATTTAAGTAGTATGAGTAGTTTTCACTCATCTCACTGGCTATTTGCATATCATTTTGATCTGTAAACCAACTACAGTCACCTTAAATATGTTTTTAAGAACACACGTTCTCTCACATTTTTTAAAGTATATTACGGCTGTTAACATACTTCCCTATAAAAAATTTGTGCCGGTTGGAGCAGCTTCGACTCTTATCGACTTGCAGCTGTGGACTTCAGCGCCTTTCAATCAAGCTATCCGTCAACGGCGATCGACAGCTTCACTAGCACAACACCCATAACCCTTAACTTCCCCTCCAGTGTGCACACTCACAGTACACTAATTCCGCAACTGGAAATATATATGTGATCCTCCCTCGACCTCCACGTTATTAAGTCCGATTTTAGTGCCGTTAAAAAGTTAAGAGTGAAAGTGACATAGCCACGTCAAAATAAGGGTTGCACAAGTTTGATTCCAAGGTCTTCTGAACATTTCCCATAGCTTTCAATCAAAGATGTAAACCACCACGCTTCATCAGAGCCAATGCGACGTAGTGGGTAAGATTGCTGATTGGTTGAAGACTTAACATCAGGAAGGAAGTACGCTGCTCACTGCTTCTATTGACGGTAGTTCTGCGAAGCCTAAAAAATCAATTCCGAAGTCTGATCGTATTCTCGTTGTACATTTGTGTCAGGAGGGATGCTCGTGTACTTTCCGAACGTCTCGGAGTGAGTCAAAGTGATGCTGTTTGTCCTGGAGGAGGAACTGTCTATAACTTCTCTACAGGTAAAAATTCCAGCCTGAGAGGCTGTGTCCATGAGCAAAACTTTTTCTCGACGTTTCGTCTCCAACTGCGGGAGATATCATCTGAGGTCTGTGGTCAACCTGCTACTGCCACTGCGGTTAGAGAGAGGGGGGAGGGGAGGCTCTCGCATTTGTACCGTGCATAGAGAGCATCACTATTCATCACGGGATGCTGATCTTGTAGCTCTCTCTGGATGGTGTCTTCCTTCTCGATTAAAAGTAATCGATTGTCATTTTACTGTCGCAAAGTTGACATCCATATTTTGTGTCATTTTAAGGCATTCTTCTTCTCTATTTTGATAGAAATTTTCTATTTTAATATTAAATGAATATCTTAAATGAGGCAAATTATGGATGTCGACTTTTTTCTTTTCTATTGTAATGGGAATTTTCTGTTTTAATAGAAAAGAAGAATGTCTTAAATGAGAAAAAAATACGAATGTCGACTTTGCGACATTAAAATGACAATCGATTACTTTCAGTCGAGAAGGACGACACCATACAGAGGTCGTCACACGTCATCACGTGATGACTGGTGGTGTCGTCGTCGTAGGCTTCTAAGAGACCCGAAGCTCCCGTGCGGATTTCCCGTGATTCCTCGAGATGCTCCTGTCTCGTGCTACCTCTTGCCTGTTATTTATTCTCAATCTTCCACATACGCAATCAATTTAATTGCTCCAAGTACTGCTAGGTCTCCTCCTTCGTCTTTTTCCTTATGGCTTCCCCCAGAATATTCTTAACACAGTATGGTCTTCTGTCATTCTAATCACATGTCCAGCCCATTGCAGTCTTCTAGCAATTATTACGTTTACTATCGTTGTTTGCTGTTATAGCTCGTATATTTCCATGTTGCCTCTTCTCTTGCAGCATTGTGTTTCACTGTCGTAATATGGACCAAAGATTTTTCTATAAAATTTATTCTAAAACACTTGTAAGAGGTGTTGTTCTGTTTTGCAAGGCTCCATCTTCACTGCCCCATTGATAAGAACTGCTCTGATTATTGTATTGAATAACTCAGTTTTAGATTTCCTCGTCAGCAGCTTGGACCCTAAGAGATGTTGTATTGCATTATAGGCTCGGTTAATATTTTGGAATCTCGCTCTTATTTCTACATGCCTCTGATTTTGTTCATTTAACACTGATTCCAGAAATTTGAACTGTTTAATACGCTCGAATTTGTGATCAACATTTCTTAAATGTGATTGGTTATCCTGTTGATTTACACATCTTGAAACTGTTATGTATTTCGTTTCTGTCCTGTACTTGCAAACTAAGTCTTGATGCTTCTGTTGCGAGCTCCAAAGATAATTACCTAACCCGTATTTCATTGTTTCGAGTACGCATGTCATCTCCGTATGCTAACACGTCTACTTTGCTTTCTTGGAGGATCCCGGTAGGTACCAGTTTGAGTTTCATAATAACTCTTTCTAAATCTATATTGAAGAGAAATAGAGGGGGGGCAAAGCATTTAATCCATTTAGTTAAACGCTACTTGTATTTTCATCCATGCATAATTTGCAGAGTTTTATCATTTTAATTGGGAGACCAAATTCAGTCATTTATATTCCTCAAGTTTGTCTATGGGTGGAATCATAAGCTTTCATGAAACCGCTGTTGTTGTGGTCTTCAGTCCGGAGACTGGTTTGATGCAGCTCTCCACCCTACTCTATCCTGAGCAAGCCTCTTCATCTCCTCATAAGAACGGCAACCTACATCCATTTGAATTTGCTTACTGTATTCATCTCTTGGTCTCCCTCTGCGATTTTTATCCCACTTCCCTCCGACACTACGTTCACAATTCCTTGATGTCTAAGAATGTGTGCTACCAATCGATCCCTTCCTATAGTCAAGGTATGCCAGAAATTCCTTTTCTCCCGAATTCTGTTCAGTATCTCCTCATTAGTTACGCGATCCACCCACCTAATCTTCAGCATTATTCTGTAACACCACATTTCATGAACCGATGATCAGATAAAGTAGTGCCTCTACGCACGCTATAAAAGCGAGAGAGCACCCTCGAACCACAGTGGCAGTAGCCGGTTGAACACAGACCTCAGATGACGTCTCCCGTAGGAAACGAAACGCCAGGAAGAAGTTATACTCGTCGACCACGGCCGCTCAGCCCGGAAGCTTCACCTGAAGACAACGCCGTCCGTGAAAGTTTACATTGTACGATAATTTCTATGCCTTGTATCGATCTGACCGCCCAAAGGCTTACATAGCTGTTGATGAAGTGATACCTGGCGTTCCACAGGGAAGCGTTATAGGTCCCCTACTCTTCCTCGTGTTTATAAACGATTTCGGAGACAATCTGAATAGCTCCCTTAGACTGTTCGCGGATGATGCTGTCGTTTATCGGTTAGTGAAGTCAACAGAGAATCAAAAGCAACTGCAAAGCGATTCAGACAAAATTTCTACATGGTGTGAAAATTGGCAATTAACACTAAATAATGAAAAACGTGATGTAATACAAAAGGCCACTAAAAGAAATCCGATGAACTTCAGTTACACGATAAATCAGTCAAACTTAAGGTCGTAAATTCTACCAAATACCTAGGAGTACAATTACGAACAACTTAGAGTGGAGACAATACATAGAAAGTATTATGGGGAAGGCGAACCAAACGTAACGCTTCGAAGATGCGACAGCTCCACCAAAGAGACTGCCTACATCACACTTGTGCGTCCTGTCCAGGAGTACTGTTGCCCAGTGTGGGATCCTCACCAGGTGGGACTGACGGAAGACATTGAGAAGGTTCAGAGAAGGGCAGCTCGTTTTGTTTTATCACGTTACAAGGAGGAAAGCGTCACGGAAATGTTGCACGATTTGAGGTGGAAATCGTTGAAAGAAAGACGATATTAGTTGCGGCGAGATCTATTTGCGAAATTTCAGTCACCGAATTTTACTTATGAATGTCAAAATATTTTGCTAGCACCCACCAAAACAGGGAGACATGGCGATCCCCATTAAATAAATCAGATCGAAAATGGAACCACGCTGTTAGAGAATAGAACTGTAGATAAAGGTTCTGAAAGTGGTTAATGAACCCTCTACCAGGCACTTAAATGTCATTTGCAGAGTATCTATGTAGATGTAGATATTGAACATAAATATACGGATAGTACAGTACGGGTACACTTTGTCGTGTATCTGTCAGGACAAATTTCTTTGTAAGATATGCGTTTCATACTCGAGCCATGACGTGAAGATAATGCCGTGTACTGATAACTCTGAATTTTAATCATTACCTTTAAACATAGAAGCGATATCGTGCAGATAATTTCGCAATCGAGTCGCATACTTTATTTGGAGATACTATGTAGAAATTCCTATAGCGTGAAGGCTACCAAAAGTAAGTAAGGTAATTTTCAAGAACATTGGGAGTCGAAGACAATATCATATATATCGCTCCCACCGTGAGCGATATGTATCTAACGGATGGCTGTCGCGGCGTGGAGAACTTAATCGACAAAAAAAGAAAAATATAATTCACATTATATTTAGCTACATTGAGAAGCTACATTTAGCTAAATTGAGAAATTTTTAAGGAATTTCTACTCTCGGTCTGTCAGTTACCTCTCTCGTCAGTGACGCCCAAATGTTCTCAATAGTGGACAATCTCATAATTAATAAATTCCAATATCATTACTCTTTTGTCGCAACACGGTTATTTATGAACACTTAATAATAAACTTCTACGTACACTAACAACTAATTGCTATGAAATAAGACACCACCTTTTACACGAGTGAAAATCATATGCAACACCTAATACTATTTTATTTTGTCACTCTACAAAACAATATCCAAACTCGCTGCCGAAACAATTATTCGTTCGAGAGATATCGCTCACTCTTCGACGACTACCGTGGAATGGTCGAGCCCTCTAAGGAGTCTTGCTGCGAAGCGCGCGTAGAAGGTTTGAGTCCTCCCTCGTCTCTCGGGCTTGTGTGTGTGTGTGTGTGTGTGTGTGTGTGTGTGTGTGTGTGTGTGTGTGTGTTGTCCAGGGTTAGTCTAAGTTAAAGGCCTAGGGACTGATTACCTCTGTAGTTAAGTCCCATAGATTTACAAACGTGTGATTTGATCTCTTCTACTCTCATGTGTTGTTGGAAATTTCCGAAAGTTAGACTTGTTTGTCTATAAATCAAGTTTGAACTGTTCATAGTCATCCAAATACTATTAAACTTGGTGTTCCGAAATTGACAGTCACACATACTCAAAACCACTAAACCTTTTATGTTGATGTTTAAGGAACCGAAGATGTAGTAGCTAAGTTCACAAGCATTGATTTTTAACCTCTTCTACAAGGAAACTATTTCCCAAATAATAAATGCTGAGTCTACGTAAGCATTTATAAGTAATTAGCTATCTGACAGAAATATTGTTCAATATACTTTGCTGCGTTGACAAGCTCGCGTTTCCTAGTTGAACAAGACCGTGTATATGGTAATACGTATAAGCCTTACTGTTGTAAACAATAAGAGTTACCTCGTATTGCAGTTATGTAAACAGCAGTAGTTGAAAAATGCTCGAAGCTGGCGTCAGACGTGTCGCAGCACAAGACGTGTTCAGCACAGAAATACGACGTGGAAGACAGCCCGTTGCCCCGGAAACGGCGGGGTTCAAAACAATCGCGTTATGTTTATGGATTTAGCGACATTGGACGGCGCCAGAGATTATAGAGAAACATATGGCTACGGCTGCATACGCTTGTGATCTTTGAAATTACAGCTGATGAGAAAACTTCGAATTTTTATGTCGTAATAAGAGCATTTCAGGCTCCTAAAACAGGCACATTATCTAATTTCGGTCGAATAAAATGTAAAATAGGACCTAAAAAAATTCATCAGACGAGCAAATTTTTAGTCATTTACAATAAGAAAAACATCACACAACTTAAGTGACAGCAGATTTTTGTTGTTTTGTAAGATAAAATACAGGGCAGATCATAAGCCGTAAGTATAAATACATGTAGTGTTTATTTTAACAAACGCCGAATAAACCAGTGGTTTCCAACATTCAGACCATAATTGGCTTCACAGTAAATTACTGAAGCCATTTATAGGTTTTCCAGGCAAATGCCATGGCGCTAGTCGTTAGTATTAATTTATATGCCGAGAATGAACGTTCCTACATCGACGGATGTTACAGCGGCATACTTCACTTTTGGTATATTTTGCACAGGAATGCTGGATTTAGTGCAAATGGATTTTCGGCAAACCTGGAAAACCTGCTGATTTTTTTCTCCAACATAAGGTGTGCTTGATTATTTTCCTTTTCCACTTCCTCCAGAAAAGTATTGTTCTTGTACATGGGCATACCTGAGCCTTCTAATGTGAAAATACTTCTCGCCATATACATTTTAGTCCGTCCTGTGGAATTGATGGCTCTTAGAGTAATTATGTTGCTTGGGTTACAGAAGCGACATACTCCGATACATTTTTAATTGCCTCCTCGACTGTTGGCAGCTGCTTACTGTAGTACTCTACTGCTGCTAATCACGAGCCCGAGCCGGTAACTTTACATTCAGGTAGCAAGGGGACATTGGGCAATTGGCGTTTGAATGCCTGTACTCTTAACGGCGTCTCACCAAAAACTTTCGTTACCGCGCAGATTAATAAAAAGGAAACTTTATCTTTACTTTCTCTTCAATACGGTTGATATCATGTGTTACACAAGTTTCGTGCAGCACGAAAGGGTAGAATAGTTGTAGGAATGAAACGCTGCAAACATACGTGGAATGTCTACTGTCAAAGCCAAAGCACTTTATTTTCATGTACGCCATCTAAATATAGCGTCTTCAACCCAGTGGTGTCAACGTGTGCGGTTATGTGTTCTTTGGTCTTTAGGCTTTGGTTGCAGCAAATCAGATAGGCTCTGCATTGTGCATCAGGGTCCAATTGACAACAAACAGTTTTGGCAAGTGTCTAGTTTCATCTACGGATATCCATCTGCAACACTCTGCAAAATCTTTTTGGATTTTTTGCAATGCGTCCGTATTAGCTGGATCCACACATTTCTATGCAAAGTTAACTCTGCCGGTACATTTTTTCTGTTTTTCAGATTGCTACTTCAGTGCTTCTACCTCTCATTTTTCGGTGCAAGTATAAAAAAAGAATACATTGATGACTTTTACTATTTTAAAACTGAAATAGGTAAAAATAGTTGTTAGCATAGAAATAGATTATTTTTTGTGGTATAAAATCTGCTGTTTTATTTTTCATCAGTCATGAAAAGCCTACGTACAAGTTTATTTACCAGGTGAAAAATGCTCCTACCGGAGCACAGAAAAGGCGAATATGTTCCCTGACACAAAAGTGTGGAACCAGCTGCCTCATTCCGACTTCCTCACAAAATATTTGGCATGTGAACAAATTCGCGCACTTTTAGCGCATAACTTTGTAAATATATTTGCCCAGTTAAGCAATCCGTCATAGTCAGCAATGTCGCCTCACTGTCAGTGCCTATATATGTCTGTCCGTTTGTTTACTGTATCTCCCACTGCCGCTTTCTGTCTGTGTCAAACTTTCAATGTCTTCATCCCTTTCCTTCGCGATTCCTCACCGCTGTCTGTTTCTCCCACTTTCATTGTCTCTCTGCCCCACTGACGTTGTCCCATTCACTTCCTGTCCTGTTGCCAGTAGCCTTTCTTTCTCACTTAGAGTCGGCTTTCATTGTCTTCAATCACGATTGTCTCCTTTACACATATGTCCATGGGGATGATTTGCTTGGGATTTGACCTGTTGACCGGAAAACTTTAGCATGCGGGTACTGGGGATGGGGATGGTTTGCTTGGGATTTGACCTGTTGACCACAAAACTTTAGCACGCGGGTACTGGGGATGGGAAAAATTGGCCAAATTGTTTCTTGCTGTAGTATTGGAGAGCCAACGCTCGTGCTTTATGTATGGTCTCCATTCGTCTCAGTTTCCAGCTGTTTTCTCTTTTGCTCCAATTGCTACTATCTGCATCTTAGTTTGTTGTTGCCACTGTTCCTGGCTTCCGACATCTTGTTTCGCTTCCCACTGCTGCTTTCATGCAGATGCGTTTCTCCTAAACTGACAGTTTCTCTGTTCTATCATATATGGCTCTCTCTGCCTGTTGCACTGTCTCTATCCTGCTCACATTCAGCCGAAAAAAGCGCGAATATGTTCGCATGCCAAACGTTTTCGTGAGGAAGTCGGAATGAGGATTGAGGCAGCTGGTTCCACACTTTCGTGTCAGAGAACATATTCGCCTTTTCTGTGCTCCGGTAGGAGCATTTTTCAGCTGGTTTCCGGCTTTTTCCTGTTACATTAGAGTGTACTCCTCATACACCATGAAATCAATGGTGAGTAAAATTTGGATAGTATTTTATATTAGAATGCATCGAAAAAATTTCGACGATTTGTCATGAATAGAAGTGTAGATTTGCCAATGCACGCAGTTGGATCTTTTGATACCAACAATTATGATTTTTGTAGCGTATCGCGATAACGAATAGACATTTCTAAAAACGAGAAACGGATTTTCCAGATAAACACATACACATAACATTTTAGTCATTTCCTATTCCTCAAGATACGTTACCTCACAATCAGCGTTATACTGTCGCGTGTGGTCATTCACGGACCGATATCTCAAGAACCACAGAATATATCACTCTGCTCTAAACTTTAAATAAAATTTCGATATGTTATCGACATTTCATACACAGCTATGTGTCACCTAAAATCAGCCATACGAGAAGTCTACACAGTGTGATTTTTCCTCTGCAAACTATTTAAAATATATTGCAATAGTTCACTAAAGCCGGCCGAGGTGACTGAGGCGCTCCAGTCACGGTCAGCACGGCCACTACGGTCGGGGGTTCGAATCCCCCATCGGGCTTGGATATTTGTGCCGTCGTAATTCGTAAGTAGTTCATAAGTAGTTTGTATTTTTAGGGACTGATGACCCCGTAGTTAAGTGCCATAAGCTTAACAAACATTTGAACATTTGAAGTTCACTAAAGCGATTGCTGCATATTAACTGTAAAGTAAACGAATACAAAAATCACCCTTCATCAAGCGAAGATTTCAATCTTTAAGATATACAAAAATCAAATTTGTGGTTGCTCGCCGTCGGAGGTTCGAGTCTTCCCTGGGGCATGGGTGTGTGTGTTGTCCTTAGGTTAGTTTACTTAGGTTTAAGTAGTTTGTAAGCTACGGACTGATGTCCACGCAGTTTGGTCAGATAGATTTACAAACATTTGAATATTTACTGCGATCAGTGATACGTAAGGAAAATGTATAAATAGAAAAAAGAAGAACGGAGACGATGCGAAACGTGAATGATACAATCAACTGACAAAGTAAGTGGACAAAATAACATGAAAATCTATCATAAAACACACATTTATTTATCAATAAGAAGTAGGCTCACCACTGGACTAGGGAACTTCTACAACTCTTGGAGGTACAGATTCGTAAAATTTCTGTAAACGTTTCAACCGAATTCGATATTTTAGAAAACGTTTCTGGAGAAACAGCGATCGTTAATGAAATTATATTTTTAAATACACAGTCTCGATCGCAAGAGAATTTTTTCATTATTGTTAGGCAACCGCTTTCAGTCTGCTCGTGAGACAATCTTCAGGCCAACTGCAATACAATAATGTTGCAAATATTCAGACGGATGTATAGAAGATATTGAGGTAATTGACTGTAAAATAGCCGGCCGCGGTGACCGAGGAGACTGAGGCGCTCCAGTCACGGTCTGCACGGCCACTACGGTCGGGGGTTCGAATCCCCCCTCGGGCATGGATATTTGTGCCGTCTTTAGTATAAGGTAGTTGATAAGTAGTTTGTAAGTTTAGGGACTGATGACCCCGTAGTTAAGTCCCATAAGCTTCACAAACATTTGAACATTTTTTGACTGTAAAATAATAACGTGTGAAATGTTGTATCCATGGCAGTCGATTGTGGACGGGTCAGAAGCCGTTGACCGTGGACATCAGTTGCGGAATACTGCAGCAACGTTCGAGCTTACATATGGCCAGCTCCGCCCTGTACTTTTTAATAATTTTGTTTTTGTTGTCTTACAGGCTACACTTATAATATTTTAAAAAAAAAAGGGATAGATCTAAAAGAGCATACAGATTATTACATTCGAAAAGACTGATAACAATTTAGAGAAAAAAATTTTCTAAAATAAAAAACAATAAAAGAAAAATAAAAAACACTTGGTTTCATCAATTATATTAGCTAGCTGCCCTCTATGGGCATTTGAAGAAACTAGTTGGGCATTTTGGTGCCTGAGACAGGAATATTTCATTGCTGCTGCAAGGACGTGGGTTTATTGATGGTTGCACGCCAGCAATGGTCGTACAGCGCTCGTATCAGCAGACGATGGTTAACGATCTGATAGAAACGCCATATTCCAGCTGCGAATCACAATTATGATCAGTAACTGCTACAGTTTGGTTCTCGGACTGAGAGATCGGCACTTTCACTCGTAACAGCTGTTCAGAGGGATGACAGTTTTTGAATATTTATGAAATAAACTTGAAGCTGCCATCCTACTTCACAGGCGACATTAATCGTGTCTCAAAGGAATACATTTGTATCAATATAATATTTGTTGGATTATGTAACACAACAAAATAGCTAACTTTTATTAAGAACAGCTTGTCAAAATTATAAGTCATTACTTAAACGTTAAAACTGCTGATTAAAAGAATGTTCAAACGCAAGATAGAATGTTCATTATGCTGAGCCATGGGTATAACTTGTTACAGATATGAAGACAGGAATGCTAGTCTTTACATGAATTTCTTGGGATCATTGGAATATGGAGGAGGGATTCAAGGAGCAGTCACAAGGGGATGTTTCCTGATGACGCGGTAATCCTTGAATCCAACCTAGGCAAAGTTCAAGGCAAGCTTGAGCAATGGCGGATAGCCCTAGAAGAATGATGAATGAGGATTAGCATGGATAAAACAGTTTATATGCGTACAGAGGATACATCAATCTGCAATGAGTACAATTAAAAGTGGCCAATAATTTTAAATACCTAGTTTCATCCAAAGAAATTGATGGAGCACTGGAGGCTGAAATATATATAGCACGGGATAAACAGGGGATGTATGAACAGGAGGACACTGAGTGAAACACTCTGTGACAAGAATGTTAGCTGCAGGAGGAAAGGAAACCTTTGCATAAATTTGTGCCGAAACTTGGCCAATCACAAAAGCCCAAGAGGTAAAGATGGAAGTGGAAGAAACGAGAATGTTCAGGTGGATGAGTCGAATTACATGAAAAGATGGGATAGGGAATCAGTATGTCAGGGTAGCAGCGGAAGTGAGTCACCCAGGAAAGAAGATCCAAGAAAGTAGACTCAGGTCTACTTTCTGGGATCTTTTTATAATCAAATTTGCGGTTGCTCGCCGTCGGAGGGGGCATAAACAGAGAAGAGGGGCGTACTACGTGGGGAGAAGAGTCGAAAACGTAAATCTTGAAGGATGAAGGAGAAGTGGTAAACCAAATCTGAGATAGAAAGACAAGGTAGCAGGAGATCCTAGAGGTAAAAATTGAAATGGAGAACAAACAATGGATCGACATATATATATATATATATGAAAGAGAAAAATCCAATATACCAACGACGACTCCACATGACGCGACGTGGGAAAGTCTGAGATGAAGAAGAAGATGGTAGAGGTGAAGACTTTGACAATGTTTCTGAGCCAATTCGGATTCAGGTGACGTTTAATGTAGTCTTGGCGCAAATGAATATAAGGTTTATTTTTATAGTTTCGAACCCTGTCAGGCTGTGTTAGCGACATGTTACGTGAGGCACCTTAGATTTCCGCTTCTACATCCAGGCAGCTCCATATTAAATGTGTGTGTAGTTGCAGCATCGAGCTTGGTGAAAAGTATTATTTGTGTATTTAATAACTTAATTTGTTTTCATTTGAAAATTGGCCAATGATTTTTTAATAATACAGTTAATTTCAATTATGGTCACTGGTGACACGTGTGACAATAATTCCTGTATACGTTATTGTAATAAAATAAAGGTAATTGTATTGTACTTAGGGGCTTTCAATAGTAGAACCTTTCTGTTCAAGTCTTACTTGCTCTGAAGTTTACCTTCATCCGCCGTTCTGTGAAGGAGATATCAGATTCTTCGTTTTGAAGGTGAAGAAAATGCCTTTATGCAATTGATTTTTCTTTTTTCACATACGCATTTCGCCTTTTATTTTGAAGGCACCTTCAATGAGATGTATTTTTTCGAGACTATAAACAGTTCACATATTTTCTTACATAAGGGAAGAAGTTTTTTCTTTGATTTTCGTTGTCTTTTCAACTATCTTTTGCTATTTCCTCCATCTGATGAAGGCCACATGTTGCACATTGTATAACTAACACACTTTTTTGTACAGTTGTACATATTTTAGAGGTGTTTGGCAGCCATGATCTATTTACTGTTTTTTATTTGTTTATTTCTTTTTCGACATATCTGAGTGTATGTTGGTTGCTAACCTTTGTTTGTGGACAAAATGAAAGAGTAAGAATGTTATTTGAAACAAAAGAATCTGAAGGAGAGAGAGATAAAGGGAGAGAGAGTGTGTCAGAGAGGGAGAGGGAGATAATAGTCTTAATTTGTGTATGTATGATTGCAATATCTGCATGATGGTGGTAGAAATTTCGGCCTTCAGTTGGTTTTTGTCTTGATTTAAATGATCTGTGAAGAGAGGGCGGGGAGTTAACAAGAGTCTGAAGGATTTGGCTATGTAACTACTTCATCTGGCAGCGTAAACAGTGAATTGTTTGATATGGTTATTTGATCATTAAGCTGAATTATCTTTTCAGCTTTTGTTTTCTGTATGTGATAATTTTCTTGAAATGTGAAGTGTTCATTATTATCATTTATACTAAGTATTTACAATAAGAAAAACATCACACAACTTAAGTGACAGCAGATTTTTGTTGTTTTGTAAGATAAAATACAGGGCAGATCATAAGCCGTAAGTATAAATACATGTAGTGTTTATTTTAACAAACGCCGAATAAACCAGTGGTTTCCAACATTCAGACCATAATTGGCTTCACAGTAAATTACTGAAGCCATTTATAGGTTTTCCAGGCAAATGCCATGGCGCTCGTCGTTAGTATTAATTTATATGCCGAGAATGAACGTTCCTACATCGACGGATGTTACAGCGGCATTCTTCACTTTTGGTATATTTTGCACAGGAATGCTGGATTTAGTGCAAATGGATTTTCGGCAAACCTGGAAAACCTGCTGATTTTTTTCTCCAACATAAGGTGTGCTTGATTATTTTCCTTTTCCACTTCCTCCAGAAAAGTATTGTTCTTGTACATGGGCATACCTGAGCCTTCTAATGTGAAAATACTTCTCGCCATATACATTTTAGTCCGTCCTGTGGAATTGATGGCTCTTAGAGTAATTATGTTGCTTGGGTTACAGAAGCGACATACTCCGATACATTTTTAATTGCCTCCTCGACTGTTGGCAGCTGCTTACTGTAATACTCTACTGCTGCTAATCACGAGCCCGAGCCGGTAACTTTACATTCAGGTAGCAAGGGGACATTGGGCAATTGGCGTTTGAATGCCTGTACTCTTAACGGCGTCTCACCAAAAACTTTCGTTACCGCGCAGATTAATAAAAAGGAAACTTTATCTTTACTTTCTCTTCAATACGGTTGATATCATGTGTTACACAAGTTTCGTGCAGCATGAAAGGGTAGAATAGTTGTAGGAATGAAACGCTGCAAACATACGTGGAATGTCAACTGTCAAAGCCAAAGCACTTCATTTTCATGTACGCCATCTAAATATAGCGTCTTCAACCCAGTGGTGTCAACGTGTGCGGTTATGTGTTCTTTGGTCTTTAGGCTTTGGTTTCAGCAAATCAGATAGGCTCTGCATTGTGCATCAGGGTCCAATTGACAACAAACAGTTTTGGCAAGTGTCTAGTTTCATCTACGGATATCCATCTGCAACACTCTGCAAAATCTTTTTGGATATTTAGCAATGCGTCCGTGTTAGCTGGATCCACACATTTCTATGCAAAGTTAACTCTGCCGGTACATTTTTTCTGTTTTTCAGATTGCTACTTCAGTGCTTCTACCTCTCATTTTTCGGTGCAAGTATAAAAAAAAGAATACATTGATGACTTTTACTATTTTAAAACTGAAATAGGTAAAAATAGTTGTTAGCGTAGAAATAGATTATTTTCTGTGGTATAAAATCTGCTGTTTTAATTTTCATCAGTCATGAAAAGCCTACGTACAAGTTTATTTACCAGGTGAAAAATGCTCCTACCGGAGCACAGAAAAGGCGAATATGTTCCCTGACACAAAAGTGTGGAACCAGCTGCCTCATTCCGACTTCATCACAAAATATTTGGCATGTGAACAAATTCGCGCACTTTTAGCGCATAACTTTGTAAATATATTTGCCCAGTTAAGCAAGCCGTCATAATCAGCAATGTCGCCTCACTGTCAGTGCATATATATGTCTGTCCGTTTGTTTACTGTATCTCCCACTGCCGCTTTCTGTCTGTGTCAAACTTTCAATGTCTTCATCCCTTTCCTTCGCGATTCCTCACCGCTGTCTGTTTCTCCCACTTTCATTGTCTCTCTGCCCCACTGACATTGTCCCATTCACTTCCTGTCCTGTTGCCAGTAGCCTTTCTTTCTCACTTAGAGTCGGCTTTCATTGTCTTCAATCACGATTGTCTCCTTTACACATATGTCCATGGGGATGGTTTTTTGGGATTTGACCTGTTGACCAGAAAACTTTAGCACGCGGGTACTGGGGATGGGAAAAATCGGCCAAATTGTTTCTTGCTGTAGTATTGGAGAGCCGCACGCTCGTGCTTTATGTATGGTCTCCATTCGTCTCAGTTTCCCGCTGTTTTCTCTTTTGCTCCAATTGCTACTATCTGCATCTGTCTTAGTTTGTTGTTGCCACTGTTCCTGACTTCCGACATCTTGTTTCGCTTCCCACTGCTGCTTACATGCAGATGCGTTTCTCCTAAACTGACAGTTTCTCTGTTCTATCATATATGGCTCTCTCTGCCTGTTGCACTGTCTCTGTCCTGCTCACATTCAGCCGAAAAAAGCGCGAATATGTTCGCATGTCAAACGTTTTCGTGAGGAAGTCGGAATGAGGATTGAGGCAGCTGGTTCCACACTTTCGTGTCAGAGAACATATTCGCCTTTTCTGTGCTCCGGTAGGAGCATTTTTCAGCTGGTTTCCGGCTTTTTCCTGTTACATCAGAGTGTACTCCTCATACACCATGAAATCAATGGTGAGTAAAATTTGGATAGTATTTTATATTAAAATGCATCGTAAAAATTTCGACGATTTGTCATGAATAGAAGTGTAGATTTGCCAATGCACGCAGTTGGATCTTTTGATACCAACAATTATGATTTTTGTAGCGTATCGCGATAACGAATAGACATTTCTAAAAACGAGAAACGGATTTTCCAGATAAACACATACACATAACATTTCAGTCATTTCCTATTCCTCAACATACGTTACCTCACAATCAGCGTTATACTGTCGCGTGTGGTCATTCACGGACCGATATCTCAAGAACCACATAATATATCACTCTGCTCTAAACTTTAAATAAAATTTCGATATGTTATCGACATTTCATACACAGCTATGTGTCACCTAAAATCAGCCATACGAGAAGTCTACACAGTGTGATTTTTCCTCTGCAAACTCTTTAAAATATATTGCAATAGTTCACTAAAGCCGGCCGAGGTGACTGAGGCGCTCCAGTCACGGTCAGCACGGCCACTACGGTCGGGGGTTCGAATCCCCCATCGGGCTTGGATATTTGTGCCGTCGTAATTCGTAAGTAGTTCATAAGTAGTTTGTATTTTTGGGGACTGATGACCCCGTAGTTAAGTCCCATAAGCTTAACAAACATTTGAACATTTAAAGTTCACTAAAGCGATTGCTGCATATTAACTGTAAAGTAAACGAATACAAAAATCACCCCTTCATCAAGCGAAGATTTCAATCTTTAAGATATACAAAAATCAAATTTGCGGTTGCTCGCCGTCGGAGGTTCGAGTCTTCCCTGGGGCATGGGTGTGTGTGTTGTCCTTAGGTTAGTTTACTTAGGTTTAAGTAGTTTGTAAGCTACGGACTGATGACCACGCAGTTTGGTCAGATAGATTTACAAACATTTGAACATTTACTGCGATCAGTGATACGTAAGGAAAATGTATAAATAGAAAAAAGAAGAACGGAGACGATGCGAAACGTTAATGATACAATCAACTGACAAAGTAAGTGGACAAAATAACATGAAAATCTATCATAAAACACACATTTATTTATCAATAAGATGTTGGCTCACCACTGGACTAGAGAACTTCTACAACTCTTGGAGGTACAGATTCGTAAAATTCCTGTAAACGTTTCAACCGAATTCGATATTTTAGAAAACGTTTCTGGAGAAACAGCGATCGTTAATGAAATTATATTTTTAAATACACAGTCTCGATCGCAAGAGAATTTTTTCATTATTGCTAGGCAACCGCTTTCAGTCTGCTCGTGAGACAATCTTCAGGCCAACTGCAATACAATAATGTTGCAAATATTCAGACGGATGTATAGAAGATATTGAGGTAATTGACTGTAAAATAGCCGGCCGCGGTGACCGAGGAGACTGAGGCGCTCCAGTCACGGTCTGCACGGCCACTACGGTCGGAGGTTCGAATCCCCCCTCGGGCATGGATATTTGTGCCGTCTTTAGTATAAGGTAGTTGATAAGTAGTTTGTAAGTTTAGGGACTGATGACCCCGTAGTTAAGTCCCATAAACTTCACAAACATTTGAACATTTTTTGACTGTAAAATAATAACGTGTGAAATGTTGTATCCATGGCAGCCGATTGTGGACGGGTCAGAAGCCGTTGACCATGGACATCAGTTGCGGAATACTGCAGCAACGTTCGAGCTTACATATGGCCAGCTCCGCCCTGTACTTTTTAATAATTTTGTTTTTGTTGTCTTACAGGCTACACTTATAATATTTTTTAAAAAGGGATAGATATAAAAGAGCATACAGATTATTACATTCGAAAAGACTGCTAACAATTTAGAGAAGAAATGTTCTAAAAGAAAAAAATAAAAGAAAAATAAAAAAACACTTGGTTTCATCAATTATATTAGCTAGCTGCCCTCTATGGGCATTTGAAGAAACTAGTTGGGCATTTTGGTGCCAGAGACAGGAATAGTTCATTGCTGCTGCAAGGACTTGGGTTTATTGATGGTTGCACGCCAGCAATGGTCGTACAGCGCTCGTATCAGCAGACGATGGTTAACGATCTAATAGAAACGCCATATTCCAGCTGCGAATCACAATTATGATCAGTAATTGCTACAGTTTGGTTCTCGGACTGAGAGATCGGCACTTTCACTCGTAACAGCTGTTCAGAGGGATGACAGTTTTTGAATATTTATGAAATAAACTTGAAGCTGCCATCCTACTTCACAGGCGACATTAATCGTGTCTCAAAGGAATACATTTGTATCAATATAATATTTGTTGGATTATGTAACACAACAAAATAGCTAACTTTTATTAAGAACAGCTTGTCAAAATTATAAGTCATTATTTAAACGTTAAAACTGCTGATTAAAAGAATGTCAAACGCAAGATAGAATGTTCATTATGCTGAGCCATGGGTATAACTTGTTACAGATATGAAGACAGGAATGCTAGTCTTTACATGAATTTCTTGGGATCATTGGAATACGGAGGAGGGATTCAAGGAACAGTCACAAGGGGATGTTTCCTGATGACGCGGTAATCCTTGAATCCAACCTAGGCAAAGTTCAAGGCAAGCTTGAGCAATGGCGGATAGCCCTAGAAGAATGATGAATGAGGATTAGCATGGATAAAACAGTTTATATGCGTACAGAGGATACAGCAATCTGCAATGAGTACAATTAAAAGTGGCCAATAATTTTAAATACCTAGTTTCATCCAAAGAAATTGATGGAGCACTGGAGGCTGAAATATATATAGCACGGGATAAACAGGGGATGTATGAACAGGAGGACACTGAGTGAAACACTCTGTGACAAGAATGTTAGCTGCAGGAGGAAAGGAAACCTTTGCATAAATTTGTGCCGAAACTTGGCCAATCACAAAAGCCCAAGAGGTAAAGATGGAAGTGGAAGAAACGAGAATGTTCAGGTGGATGAGTCGAATTACATGAAAAGATGGAATAGGGAATCAGTATGTCAGGGTAGCAGCGGAAGTGAGTCACCCAGGAAAGAAGATCCAAGAAAGTAGACTCAGGTCTACATTCTTGGATCTTCTTATAATCAAATTTGCGGTTGCTCGCCGTCGGAGGGGGCATAAACAGAGAAGAGGGGCGTACTACGTGGGGAGAAGAGTCGAAAACGTAAATCCTGAAGGATGAAGGAGAAGTGGTAAACCAAATCTGAGATAGAAAGACAAGGTAGCAGGAGATCCTAGAGGTAAAAATTGAAATGGAGAACAAACAATGGATCGACATATATATATATATATATATGAAAGAGAAAAATCCAATATACCAACGACGACTCCACATGACGCGACGTGGGAAAGTCTGAGATGAAGAAGAAGATGGTAGAGGTGAAGACTTTGACAATGTTTCTGAGCCAATTCGGATTCAGGTGACGTTTAATGTAGTCTTGGCGCAAATGAATATAAGGTTTATTTTTATAGTTTCGAACCCTGTCAGGCTGTGTTGGCGACATGTTACGTGAGGCACCTTAGATTTCCGCTTCTACATCCAGGCAGCTCCATATTAAATGTGTGTAGTTGCAGCATCGAGCTTGGTGAAAAGTATTATTTGTGTATTTAATAACTTAATTTGTTTTCATTTGAATATTGGCCAATGATTTTTTAATAATACAGTTAATTCCAATTATGGTCACTGGTGACACGTGTGACAATAATTCCTGTATACGTCATTGTAATAAAATAAAGGTAATTGTACTGTACTCAGGGGCTTTCAATAGTAGAACCTTTCTGTTCAAGTCTTACTTGCTCTGACGTATACCTTCATCCGCCGTTCTGTGAAGGAGATATCAGATTCTTCGTTTTGAAGGTGAAGAAAATGCCTTTACTGCAATTGATTTTTTTTTTCACACACGCGTTTCGCCTTTTATTTTGAAGGCACCTTCAATGAGATGTATTTTTTCGAGACTATAAACAGTTCACATATTTTCTTACATAAGGGAAGAAGTTTTTTCTTTGATTTTCGTTGTCTTTTCAACTATCTTCTGCTATTTCCTATTTCCTATTTCCTCCATCTGATGAAGGCCACATGTTGCACATTGTATAACTAACACACTTTTTTGTACAGTTGTACATATTTTAGAGGTGTTTGGCAGCCATGATCTATTTACTGTTTTTTATTTGTTTATTTTTTTTCGACATATCTGAGTGTATGTTGGTTGCTAACCTTTGTTTGTGGACAAAATGAAAGAGTAAGAATGTTATTTGAAACAAAAGAATCTGAAGGAGAGAGAGATAAAGGGAGAGAGAGTGTGTCAGAGAGGGAGAGGGAGATAATAGTCTTAATTTGTGTATGTATGATTGCAATATCTGCATGATGGTGGTAGAAATTTCGGCCTTCAGTTGGTTTTTGTCTTGATTTAAATGATCTGTGAAGAGAGGGCGGGGAGTTAACAAGAGTCTGAAGGATTTGGCTATGTAACTACTTCATCTGGCAGCGTAAACAGTGAATTGTTTGATATGGTTATTTGATCATTAAGCTGAATTTTCTTTTCAGCTTTTGTTTTCTGTATGTGATAATTTTCTTGAAATGTGAAGTGTTCATTATTATCATTTATACTAAGTATTTTCATCTCATCTTCTTTCGAGGTTGGTCTGTGATTCTGTTGTCTTAGATGTTCGGCAAATAAGGAATGGTTTCTACCATATTTCTTGGCTCTGATATTTTCTTTATGTGTGACATCAAAGGTTCTACTGGTCTGTCCTATATATCTGCCATCACAGGTGCTGCACTGTAATTGGTAAATTCCGGAATTTTTTTTATATATCTGTGCTTTTTGTTAGTTTTGGAGTGTGTTTTTGGGTAGAATTATCTGTGGAGTATGGTATATTTATGGCCTTTTTTTTTTAAATGTTGGTTATTTTATATGTGGGTATGTATGTCATCCTGTACCATTTTATGTCTTCTTTTACATTGCTTTGGTTATTCTCAGCAGCTGTTATGGAATTAAGTGTTTGTGACTGTGTATCAGATACTTAGACGTCGGTGGAGTAATTTAAATAAGCGGCATAGACCGTGAGGGGTGTGCGCCTGTGCGGTAGTGCCGAGCGTGTCCCCTCCGTGTGGTTTTGTGTCGGTTCGCCTTAGCGGTGGGTCGCGGCGTGGAGTCGGTGGGTGCGGGTCGCGTGCCGCCGTCGCGTGCTTTTGTTTCGTAATTTGCTGACGTCATGGGGTGGTGCGGCGCGGCGCACAAGTGGCGCAGGCAGGCCGGCCGGCGATAGCGGCGAGTCGCGGAATGGCGTGGCCAGGCACGCGTGGCGTGTCCAGGTACCGGCGGCGACGGCGGCGGCCACCGCCTTTATACGAGCGGCGCCGACACACCGGGCATGACTTGGGACAAGGCGGCGACTGGCGTGAGGCGAACGTCTCGCAGCCTGCAAAGTGAGCGTGCAGTGGGCAACGGCTCAGTGCCCCACTAGATGGGTCAGGGCACAGTCCAGCCGCAGGCCGCGTCTAGATTCCACACTGAACTACAAAAAAATTCAAATGTTTGTATAGCTTATGGGACTTAACTACGGGGTCATCAGTCCCTAAACTTACAAACTACTTATGAACTAACTAATACTAATGACGGCACAAATATCCATGTCCGAGGGTTGATTCGAAACCCCGACTGTAGTGGGCGTGCAGACCGTGACTGGGGCGCCTCAGTCCCCTCGGCCACCGCGGCCGGCACTGAACTACAGGTTGTCAGAGATATTCACGAAACTCTATAGGGAAATGTACACTACGTTTAAATGCAACTCATCTTCCGGAAGATGAAAACCGAATTTCGTAAACCGTGTTTCGCTGTCGTGTTTACATGGCATAGCCTGAATCGGATTTCCTGGCGCACTTAAAATGGCGGCTGGAAAACAGCTGATTCAGTTCCTTATTTAGTCCGTACATTCGCTGTTTTTCTTTATTTAAATACACAGATTTATGTTCACTCTAATATTTATACTTTTATTTCACATTAGAAAATATCACTCTTTCCGTATGTGCCGAAAATTCTTAACAGGAAAACACAATCTGACATGCCAAGAACGCTTCAAAAACGGTTGCGCTTACATGGGCACGAAAATCGAATGTGGAATTGGAAAACCGCTTTAGAGACGCGGATTTCCAGAATCGATTTTGGAGTGTTTACATGACCAACCAAAAGCGGAATTGGGAAATCGGTTTACGAAATCCGGTTTTGGGAGCCAATGTAAACGGGGTGATAGCCAAGCTGAAGCGATGCTAGCACCCAAGCGGCCAGTAGGGAGTAACAGAAGAGTAGCAATACGGAAAGTGAGACGTCGTTATATTTAACCCTGTTACTTTCAAATTTACGGAAGTAGATGATAAATTTTCTAATACACAAATATGAAACAGTTTTAAAGTAATATAACTTCTTCTGTTAATGACAGACTGTAATATCAAAATGTCAGTGCGGTGTAACACGTAGGCTCATAATAGTACAGTCGTAATAGTATCGTACGAAAAAGTTTAAGAGCATAAATCAGTTGCAACCTTTACCTAGGCTTTACCCTCGACAGCTCCCTTTCCTGGAAACCCCACCCACAGACCGTCCGTGAAAAAGCCCTCTCCCGACTGAATTTGCCGAACATGGGGACTCAGCCCCTCCACCATCCTGTTCACCTACCGTTCCATAATGCGTCCTGGCCTATGTTGTTTCCACCCCGCTTGGTTTTCCGCTCCCCATGCCCACTACCAATCCCTACAGATCCATGACCGCCACGCCCTCTTTCTCGCCTACCGTATCCGACTCCCATCCCCCACGCCGATCCTGTATGACTCAATTCCCTTCTGCACCTGCTAAAGTTCCTCTAACACCTTCGCCTCCGCTATGTTTCCTGCAAACTAGATTCCTAGCACATGCTCCTCGCCCACCTCTTGCTGCATTGCTGTCCTCTGGCACGCCGTTACCAAGTTATCCCTCCCTCCCTTCACCTCCTCAGTCTCCACGTCCTCTCAGAGGGTAACTTCCGTCACCTCCCTCTCCCGGATGACGCCCTTGGCCCCGACGTCTACCCTTCCGTTCAACCACAGTCCTTCCCCGTATCTGTACATCTTCTCCTTCCCCCTCCCAGCCCACTCCCTCCCACGCTTGGCTTTCCTATCCCTTCTCATCCCCGGAAGTCCTTGCACCCCTCCCCTTCACCACCCGTCCTTCCCCTTCCCCCCTCCTCATCCCTTCCTTTCCCATCCTCTGTGGGGTACCTGTGCCTTCAAATTTATGTGCCTTCAATTTATGTGTTGTGCTAGTGCCAGTGCTCAGTGATACAAGTGTCTTTTACAATTAAGCAACTGCCGTACATGCAGAATATTATGTTCGTATACGTTTTAATCAGTGCATTCGTCGTAGGCCTTTGTGTTCCACTCCGTGTGCTTTAACCACCACAGATTTTAAACATCTGTATTTGTGTGATTTTAACCACTGTGGCCTTTTAATTCTGATTGTGTAATTTCAGTCTCTCTGTTTTCGGTATTTATTCTTCATTTATAATCTCCTATAAAGTTTTATATTCTGCTTTTTATCTCTTCAATCAGTGCTATAAAATAGGTTGTCCGATTGTATACTGATTGGCTGAAGAGCAGCACTAAAGCTGCTGCCAGCCTGCCAACACAGGTGGCTTTAAAATTCATGTAAAGGAAAAAAAAATGTAACCTAATGTGCTAAGGTTAAATGGTACTGTTTTTGATTATATTGATTCACTGTCTCTCTCTTATTCTTTACCTTTTTATTGGGTTTAGGACATTATAATATATTTACCATTAGACAAGATTTTTACAGTATTGGAGTCTCGTTACTACATCTCCTTAAGAACTTCATTTTCACCTTGTCGTCGTTTTTATTTCTTGCGTGAACGTATCATCATTTTTTTTAGCTACTTGTCACGTATCAAACTGTATCTCTTCAAGAATGTGACGTCTTAATTTTAACGTATCCATTACGGGTTTATACAATGACTTATTCTTTATTTGTAGCTACGAATTCAGTTTTTCTAACTAATGGCTAACCTCCAATATAAATATTCTGAAGTGGTGGTTCAACTTTTCCGATTCTTATTGAGAGATAGAGATTCGAAGCGAATGAATTTTTAGAGATATTTTCCATGCCTGGACGTATAACTAATCACAGTAAATAAACAGTTATTAGCCTTAAAATTATTATCTTACTTCTAGCATCATCTGCAAATAGATATGAGACAGTTTCGGATTACATTTTTGATAGCTTTTATCATTTGTAGCACCGCAATAGCACCAAAAAAGCTGTGCCAAATACACAATCGTTTCGCAGTGTGTTTGTATAAGCCAGCCGCTTGGTAACGCTACAATTGCAAAGGTGCAGAAATTACCTAACTGCTGCTGATAATACGCGATTGATAGTAGCGACTTAGTTTGTCATCACGTTAAACTGCACTATTATTATTACAGTACGGCATTTCAGTCAATTCAGACAACGCAATACGTATAATATGTGCTCAGGAATTTAAATGTAGCCTTGTTCCTGCCAGAGGCTCCAGTCCTTCCTCGGGCAGGAGAGTGTGTATTGTTCTTGGTGTAATTTAAAGTAGTTAGTAAGTCTAGGAACTGATGAATATAGCAGTTTGGTCCAATAGGTATAACCTTAAAAACGACTCTGATGGTGTACATAGGCACCCTAGAATGAAAACGAAATTACTGCATACAGCAATTAAATCGCAAAGAAATTGAAATGTATTTGGATTGTATGCTTTTGTATGCCTTCTTTTCAAAAACTTTAAACAGTAAAACTGTTTTGTTGTTTCCATATGGCTGTCAGTGAGTGAAATATGTTTTTCATATTTAAATTTCTTCTGCAGTGAGTAACCTATCCACGAGCACGCGACGTTGACTAAAGTCACAAAGCTCCTTCGGAATTACAGAAGCTTTACTGCGAGCTCGCTCCCTTTGGTTTACAAATATTTAAATTTTTTGCTGAAAGGGTTGGGGGTTGACTAGTCGCAGGTGTTAGTTTTCGTCCCATCATATACCAAACATGCGCGATTATAGAAATGTCTGGAGATCATGCTTCCCAGTGAAACTGCTGGACGTCGAGGCCACGAGCCGTGCGAGGACAAGGGTTATGCTGTTGCGGCAACAAATAACCTTCCTATTGCGACAATGGCAAAATTATGGATCTTACAACATTCTCCACGAACCCTTCGAACTTGTTGCCGGAAAGAGACTGATATGGAGTAGCAAGTGCTGTAAGTACACCATTTTATAGCAAACAACGAACTGTTTTAAATCAGAATCGAAATGTTTTGCACATATGTAAGAAACATAACCTTTATGTGTAAACATAAACATGTAAATATTTGATTACAACCACTGATGATGCCTTGTGACAAAGGCGAAACGCGTATGGGTGAATTATAAAAATAAAACCCTTCATTTGCAGTAGCAAAAGGCGTTTTCTTTAATAACATTACATTGAAATACATAGTGAAGGAGCGTTGTAGACCCCACTCCAGACCATAAGGCTTATGGTTGGGTCAGCGTGTTTTGGACGAATGCACAGTACAATACAGCCCTCATTAGTTCTGCGTCATAATCGCAATCGACCATCACTTGGGTGCACGCAGAAACTGATTTCAGCACTAAAGACCACGGCTTACCATCCCATCTTCCAGGTTGACATCTACCGTCTGCAGTCGAGCCATGGACGCCGATGCTGTGATGTGAGTGGCAGACAGTATGCACGTGCGTGCGTTCGTGGTCCCTTTGTTGGAAACTGGTAATTAACATTTCTCATTGACACTTCTGTGCTATCAAACCCACTTACCGTTGCTGTAGCTGTACCCTCTGCTACTTGTGCCCTTACAATATTTTGTGAACGCTTCTCCCGCGTTGACGTCCAGGAACTCGTCTACGGATGTGATAATGTTCACGTGGTCAGGCAACCAGCACGGTTATACAACTGACGGCGTACGAACAACTTGTGTGGCAGTCCTTGGGAAGGACGACCCTGTCACTCTGAAAGCCTCAATTTAACCCATTTCAAACACACTCATATGGCTCTAGGAAGCACGAATAGGTTACCGGGGCATGGCGCCTGTTTGTTTCACTATTTGATTTCACCCTGAGCTTCATGGCTGCAAGCATTCCTCATTAAAGGGTACACATACCTGGCAGTTACGTCACTACGCTATACTTGGGCGGACGATGTTGAAACCACTATCAGTACTTCTACTGTCCCCTAGAAAGGCATCGCCGTCATCAGATCAAACTCGACGTAGTCCTTCCCGGTGTACATTCTGTCCCCTCTACTTTCTCTTAGAGAATATTTTGTGTAGTAACTGTGTTTTCAATGCTCAATGTTACCGCAGAACAATGGTTTACATATTATTGTCTCTGTAAGATATCCTGTGACCGCATTTCAATCTAAACATCGTCTACCACAGAGTAGATAAAACATTAGTAAGCTCACTAGGGTTAAACCTAAAAATTAGACAAATCGGAAATAATTGCTACAAAAGGTTTTATTGTTTTAATTGCTTCATTTGTGGCCCAATATGACTATCCTAGGTTTTCCCCCTCGCCGGAGTTGTGCATAAGTGGGGAAGGGGGGGTGGGAAAGGGGGGGGGGGCAAAATGTATCCGAAAAAGGTTTTTTTCGGTTTTGTGAATATATCTCGTCAATGACTCACAACATCGAAAACATAGTACAATTAAAAGTTTTAGGGCGTGAAATTCTGCATTGAATGAGACTATCCGCATATTTTTCGGAGCAGCCGTTTCCATACTAGTGCTCTTCAAATTTGGACCAATTTTACATGTTCATGAAAAATTTTCGTTTTAACCTCTGGCTTTTGGTAATATCGTTGAAACTAACCCATCTATCAATAAAGTGGTTCATACAAACGATATAGACGAATAAACTCTGCGTTTGATTAGACTAAAAGTGAAATGGACCACCCGTTTCTGTACGGCTAAGTTCATACTTTCATTGGTAGGCATGTAAGGTACTTCACATTTACAAATCTAGGTCTCTAGATCAGTTTTATGCCGAGAACTCGAAAATAACATTATCATGAGTAAAGTTTGAACAGTAATTAATTTTTTTTTTTTTTTTTTTTTTTTTTTTTTTTTTTTTTTTTTTTTTTTTTTTTTTGTTCAAAGGCAGGGGTAAATTCCGTGACAAGAAATGTCATGTCAACTTTGGAAATACCTTATTAAACGGCAAAGGCTTTTTACACCTTGTTATTCTGCATTTGTTTACATGTTCTCCACTAAAGATTGTGCATAATGTGAGTGTACAGTAACCACGCGGCAGCTTCCCGCGTCCGCCCACTAGGCGACACAGTTTACTGCCCCGTCGGGGCGCCCGGCGCCAACCGCGGACTAAAGCACAGGTCCGACCCAGATAAAACTTTTTCCACCCGGGTCTCGCCAGTTCCCACCTTTCTTCAGGGCTGGACGCACGCGAAACGACGCAGTTATTCACCCATAGTGAACGACACGGCACGCGATGGTAAGTGCCGGTGTTTTGCGCGACCGCGACGTGCCGCGACGTAACGTGCCTGCGCTACTCCCACCCGCATCGCGATGCGTTTTCCTCGGAGCGACTTCGATGCGTTTACGCGTCACGAGACCTTTCCGCCCTTGTGCCACCGTCACTGCTAGCGTAGGTAAGATAACCATGTTTTGCATAGTAATACATACACTGCAGGTGACGAGTTGCGCCATCTTTCAAGTTCTATAACCATTCAACCGATAGAGCACCAAGGATAACCAATCAGTATTGTAGCAGAGAATAAGCTGCTCTTTCTAATGGTGTAGTTTAAATTAAAATCTGAGTTAACCTATATGAAGATATTTCCTGCAAATTTCGTCAAATGTAGTGTTCTGATTTTTTGGAGGCAACTTTCTGGTCCATTATCTCAGAAAGTACAAAAGATACCGTTTTGTCATATTACACTGGCTGGCCCAGCAGGACATATACACACAAGCAGAATAACAAGGTGCAGAAACGCTTTGCCGTTTAATAAGGAATTCCCAAAGTTGACCTTACATTTCTTGTCACGGAATGTACACCTGACTGTGCACTCAATGTTTACCGATGAAAATGCTATTTTTGAATTCTCTGCGCAAAACTGATCTAGAAGTACTTTAGAAGCAGAGCAATGAAAGTGCAAACTTGGACATACTGAAACGGGTGGTCCAACTCACTTTTGGTCTCATCAAATGCAGAATTTATTCCTCTATATGATTTGTATGAATCAGTTTATTGATAGAAGGGTTAGTTTCAACGGTAAACAGAGTTTCAAACGAAAATTAATTTTGTTGCAGGTTGGAAACCAGCAGATGTAAAAAAGCAGAACTGTTCCCTATGTGTGAGAATACAATAAAGGAGGATGAGGCAGTGACTGTAAAAGCAAGAGGAATCAGTAGTTTGTTGGAGTGCAGTACGAAGATATGTGATGGAATGGATGCTCTTTTTAAGACGTGTAATACCGTAAAACTTCATGTCTCCAGTTACAAATCTTACACCAGGGAGAAAAATGTCGCTGCTGCAGAGAAAAAAAGTGGAAGTGGATTTACACGTCGGGTCCGATCAAGTCATCCAGTGTTCAATTTTAAAACATGTTTATTTTGTAACACGGATACCAGGGATGAATTTATTTCCAAACAAAAAAAATGTTCAAATCTTTGAATAGTCTATGGGACTTAACTACGGGGTCATCAGTCCCTAAACTTACAAACTACTTATGAACTAACTAAGACTAAGGACGGCTCAAATATCCATGCCCGAGGAGGGATTAGAACCCGCGACCGTAGTGGCCGTGCAGACCGTGACTGGAGCGCCTCAGTCTCCTCGGCCACCGTGGCCGGCCATTTCCGAACAGTTAAGACTGAATGTCCATCGATAGGTTGCTGTTAGCACCGAAACCACTATAGGATTTAGAGACGGTGTTCTGGAAACTGCAGCTGCCCAAGGTGACCAGTGGGTGAAGGAAGTCAACTGCAAGGGAACTCGTGCACTAACTCCCTCCGACCAGATGAAACTGACGAACCAGATGTTGACGAAGACCTGGACTGTACATATGAGGCGAATAAAATTACTGATTTCGAGGAGACGAGTGACAAGGCGACGGACTCGAAAATTACAGAATTTGAGGAGCCGAGTGGTGCGATGACAGTCTGTGAAATTTGTGTACATACTTACTTTAACCCTTTTCATGTAATACCTTTATGTAAATTTTTGTTATTACGAAATATAATAACCACTACTTAATTTCAAGATGTGTGTCTCTCTTCCTGTCTCCTTCATACCATTTGAATGGATATCGCTATATTATATATTAGCTGTAAACCCGGCTTTGCCCGGGTGTTTATTTCTGCCACACTCTCCTAGTCCACATCCTCTTCCGCCCTCTCTCTGCATCCACCGCTTTCTCTCCCATCTCTTTGTTCGTTTCCACCTTTTCCTCTCTCGGCTAAGTTTTCTGCAAGGTACCCTCTGTTATGTACCATACAAACATTTATGTACCCAGTGACCTTCCTCTTGGTTCAAAGTTCATGTGTGCAAAATTTCATAAAGATTGGAGCAAAACTATGCATTTTGTAAAATTCCATAAGTTAAGTACCCTGCACCATGCACCGAACGAAATTTCATACAGACAGTGACATTCCTCTTGTTTTTCATGTAGAGTGTGCAAAATTTCATCAACATCGGAACAAAAGTATAAATTTGTGTAGAACCCGTTAAAGCGACGTGGAAGGCGTAGTATACCGTTAGCAGAGCCTCTTCTCGTGATGGTTTTTACTGCTTTATTTATTTATTCTTATATTTCATTATTCGTATTCTTGTCCTTACAGAGAAAGAGCTGAAGACATTGTAGCACGCATGGACCCAAGATATGGTCTATGGCATCACGTTTCGCTGTATGTAACCTCCTTGCTATAGAGTCGCAAATGTCATCGCTGGCATTCAGTCCGAATTTTTTATAATTTGACGACTTTCAAGCACCATATCTTCCACCTGCTTATAGCTGTCGGCATGGAAATACTATGGTGTACAACGGGGGACTTCGGACGACAATTACTCACAGACCATTCGTTTGCGTTCTTTAGTTTTCGCTGCAGAGCAAAATATTAACACACTCACACGTAGAATTTTATATAAACCGATAACTTTCCATCCCAATACACTCCACCCTTCAATCATTATCAACCTTCAAGCAACAATGTAACCAATAAAACTATTTTCAAAGAGTAAATATAATTTTCAAAGAATAATTATTGTTCCGCATTTCGCGTTATTTTCTTCAAATTACTAAATATCTATCAGATCGCTACAAAACCGTGCCTAAAACCTTCCTCGGGTATAAATTGGTAACTGTACAAATATTTATGTCTCTGCGTCTTGTCGTTCGGACGTGATAAGCGTACATCGAACATTCACATTAATATATACATATAGATAAATAGCTGTCCGATCGCCATAAAACCGCGCCTAAAGCCTTCCCCGGGTAGACATTAGTACTGTACAAATTTTTTGCTCTTTACGTCTTGTGGTTCAGACTTGATAAACCTACACCGAACAGACATTCACATTTATGGATATAGATAAAAACCTTTTTAAATTGTATTTTTCAAATATTCCAAATTTTTAATATTTTATTCTATTCTATTACTATATTAAATAAGTACAAGACAATGAATTGCTATAATTCTGTATTTAAAATAGTGCAAATGTAGCGACAGATCAGTAGCTAACATCGTAGTTGCCGTGTGCTTCATAATCATAAACATCACGAGTAGTTGGGAACGGTTAAGACCAGGCTGTTGCCACAGTAATGGAAAACACTTGCCACAAATGGCGGTAACTGCCACTGACGTAATCTCGAGGTGTTAGCACCTCCAGCAGCTGCAACGGAAAAGACGAAAACTGCACTTCTGGCTATTAGATTAGATTAAAACTTGTTCCATAGATCACATATACGACATTTCGTAATGATGTGAAACGTGTCAGTTTAGTAAATGTTGTCTACGCATTGACAATCAATATTTAAAGGATTTTTATTTATATGCGTTTTATTTTTTTATTTTTAATCCATAAATTCCTTTAATTTTTAAAAAAATACTATTTGGCTATCTGTCAGACTTTTGATGCTACTTGGTAAGTGACCAAAGACTTTTGTGTCAGCATAATTCACCACTTTCTGTGCCAAACTTAGATTTAACTTTGAATAATGAATATCACCCTTTCAACTAATGTTGTAGCTATGCACACTGCTACTACTTTTGAATTGGGTCGGATTGTTAATAACAAATTTCATGAGTGCAAATATATATTGTGAAGATACAGTGAAGACCCTAGATCCCTAAATAATTGTCTGCAGGATGATCTTTGGTGGGCTTCAGCAATTATTCTGATTACACGCTTTTGTGCAATGAATACTTATTTACTCAATGTTGAATTTCCCCAGAATATGATCTCATATGAAAGCAGTGAATGAAAATAGGCATAGCAAGCTAATTTACTGAGACGTATATCACCAAATTTAGCAATAACCCTGATAGCATAAGTAGCTGAACTCAAACGTTTCAGTAGATCTTCAATGCGTTTCTCTTAATTAGATCCCTCGTCAATGCAAACTCCTAAAATTTTGAATATTCTACTTTAGCTACAGATTTCTATTCAAAGTCTAAATTTATTACTGGTGTCATGCCATTTAGTGTATGAAACTGTATGTACTGGGTTATATGATAGTTTAATGAGAGTCCATTTCTAGAGAAACACTTAATAATTGTCTGAAAAATATCATTTACAATTTCATCATTTAATTCCTGTTTGTTCAAACAGTGCTTCGAAGAACTGGAATATATGAGAAGGTCATTGTGGAGTACCTAACAAGGGTGCGAGGTAATACCCATCGTCGAGTTCTAGCGGCATGAGTGGGCTGGTTTCTAGCCCTCGACTTCCCTGTCCTGAAAAAAAAAAGTTCAAATGTTTGTTAAGCTTATGGGACTTAACTACGGGGTCATCAGTCCCTAAACTTACAAACTACTTATCAACTAACTAATACTAAGGACGGAACAAATATCCATGCCCGAGGGGGGATTCGAACCCCCGACCGTAGTGGCCGTGCAGACCGTGACTGAAGCGCCTCAGTCCCCGCGGCCACCGCGGCCGGCCCCTGTCCTGATCTAGCGCAAATAGCTAGAACGCAGAAATAGAGAATACACTTCACTATCGCGTAGTTGCGCTAGAACGCCGAAATAGAGAATACACTTCACTATCGCGTAGTTGCAACGACGATATGGAACTAAGCCTTGACAACCAAGCCAGACTCCATTATCTTCAGAGTATAATATATACTATTAATCAAAACGGGAATGTTAAATATATTCTATCCCCTACATTATGCATACAAAGCCGCAGTGGGGTTTACTGACCTGGGAAAATTCATTCTGTAGTATCAACTGAGTAATTAAGTATCGTGAGGGACAAAGGTAATGGTAATTTTACCGAGCACAGAATGTTCATTCCTAGAACCGTCATTTGCACTCCGGTGATTAATGTGTGTAAGTTTCCGAAGGAAAGATGGCCGCACGAATGGGAATTAACCGTTTCTGATCACGAAATGGTAGGATCAGTTGGATGCATGGAACATTTCATGTCAGAAATCGGTAAGTAGCTGATGGCCAGCACTTTGACTGATAGAAGCGGTGGTGGAATAGACAACAGTTTCCATGTCGCACGTCGTACTTATTTAAAATTTTTCCAAAGTACTATATTCTCACAACTTTTGGAACCTGAAACAAAATTTCAAAGTAAAGATGACAGTGAACACTAAACAGCAAGAATCCAGCACAACATGAAGACTTTAGAAAGGATAAGTACCCCTAAAAACGCCTTTCTCTTTGATGAACTGAGTGAATGCCTCACTAAAATCTTATTTAACTTATTAGCGGGAGAGTAGTAGTTTCGTTGCATGCGAAACGGACTTGTTCCAAACAACGATGGCAATTTTCTGGATGACAATGCACGACGTCACCGCTTCATACCTGTTCGTAATCGGCTTGAAGAACATTCTTAAGAATTACAGCGAATGATCAGATCACTCAGAGCGCTCGATATGAAACTCATCGAACACTTATGGCACGCCGGCCGCGGTGGCCGAGGGGACTGAGGCGCTTCAGTCGCGGTCTGCACGGCTACTACGGTCGGGGATTCAAATCCCCCCCTCCCCCTCGGGCATGGATATTTGTGCCGTCCTTAGTCTTAGTTAGTTCATAACTAGTTTGTAAGTTTAGGGACTGATGACCCCGTAGTTAAGTCCCATAAGCTATACAAACATTTGAATTTTGAACTTATGGCGCATTTTCCAGATGTCAGTTTGTTTACCAAATTCTGCACTGGCAACACTTCTGCAATTATCGACTGCTACAGTGACAATATGTCTCAGAATTCCTGCATGAGATTTCCAGCATTTTGTCGAGTCCGTTTGACATCGATTTGTTACACTTGATTCGGAAAAGAAGGTACGACACGATATTAAGATGTACCCAATAACTATCCTCGCCTTTGTGGTGTTGAAACTTCTTGCCTTCAAAATACAGTAGCTAGAGAGATTTGTGTCAAACCTAATTTGGAGAGATTTGTTTCAGAACCAAGCTGATCTACTATTTGTATTAAAAGAATTAAATTCAGAATTAAGGTATGACTTAGGATAACAATAAACGCGGTTCAAGACGAGAGAGGTACACTAGGAGAAAGAGGATGAGGAAAGGGACATCGAGCATAGGGAACATGGAGGAGAAAATGGACAGAGAAAGGGAGATGAAAAGAGAAACGGGGTTGTGAAGTGTAGCAGGTATATCGTGTCCCCATATATACTGTATATTTAGCAATTGATACAGAGAGAAATCTTTGTGTGTGTGTGTGTGTGTGTGTGTGTGTGTGTGTGTGTGTGTTTTAGTCCCACTACAACTCAGAAAAGGCTTGAACTTTTTTAATAACTTTGTTGTTATATTCTTTGCTTTGTTCGCTTTATTACAGGGGTTGTTTAGAAGTAAAAAATGAGAAAAAACCAAAGGAACTGCTGAAAATAAAAATAAAAATGAATTAGTAATTTTATTTGGGCCTCGCCTCTTTGTATTAGATTTCATGTGCATCAATACGTTCAAACGATTGCGATAAAATTTTGTCCACTTGATCTTGAAAACAAGATAAACGAAACTATGTAAATAATTCGCCAGGTGGATGGTAGAGGTAACATTACAACAGACTCCGACGAGAATCTACACTTTATTTCGTTCTTGATGAAACTTAGCACACCTGATCTTCAAAGCAGACGAAGTTCACTGTTATGAAAGATTTAGCAGGGTACACTGCGGAGGTGACCTTACTCCAGACTTTTCCTTTGGCGAATCTCCATGACATTTGGTAGATGTAAGTAATTACTGATACACAAAAGAGAGTGTGGAGATGAGGAAAGAGTGGTAAGAGGAAGAGACAGAGAGGGAGGGTCGAGGGAGTGACGCACGAGGAGAAAGAAGAGGAAGAGGTGGCGGCACAGCAATAGGGAGTGGAGGAAGGAAGATATGGACAGAGAGAGGAGGGAATATTGAAGCAAATTAATTCCAAGGAATGCTGAATTTTCATCTACCTGATATAGAAGAAGCCTGATAGGACAACGAGTAAGGTGAGAAATAGGCATAGAGGTAGGATGTGATGGGAGGACGGATTAAGGCAAGGGCTGTAGGACGATAAATCCTATGATATTTATTAATTACGTAACATTGCCAGGTTCGTTAGTAATTTATAATCGTCAAAGATGTATACGTGCACCGAGCTACTTTTACAGTCCATCGCAAATTCTGTGTGTCTTACTTTTTGTAAGTAACTGTATTTAACGTAGTAAGTGATTTGTTGGACGGAGAGACGAATAATCCTTTTACCCTCCTGATCATTAAAATTGCTACACCACGTAGATGACGTGCTACAGACGCAAAATTCAACAGACAGGAGGAAGATGCTGTGATATATAATGATTAGCTTTTCAGAGCGATCACATAAGATTAGCGCCAGTGGCGACACCTACGCGCTGACACGAGGAAAGTTTACAACCGATTTCGCATACACAGAAAGTAGTTAACCAGCGTTGTCTGGTGAAACGTTGGAGGAAAAATGCATACCATTAGGTATTCTACTTTGATAAAGGTCGGATTGTAGCTTATCGAGATATCGGTTTATCGTATCGCGAAAGAATATGGAATCGGTGGGTACAGGAGTGCAATACGGAACGCCGTGCTGGATCCCAACTGCCTCATATCACTAGCGGTCGAGATGGCAGGCATCTTATCCGCATAGCTGTAGTGGATTGTGCAGCCATGTCTCGAACCCTGAGGCAACAGATGGGCACGTTTGCAAGAGAACAACCATCTGCACGAACAGTTCGACGACGTTTCCAGCAGAATGGAGTATCAGCTTGGAGACCATAGCTGCGGTTACCCTTGACGCTGCATCACAGACAGGAGTGCCTGCGATGGCGTACGCAACGACGAACCTGGGTGCACGAATGGCAAAACGTCATGTATTCTGGTGAATCCAGGTTCTGTTTACAGCATCATGATGGTCGCATCCGTGTTTCGCGACATCGAGGTGAACGCACATCGGAAGCGTGTATTCGTCATCGCCTTACTGACGTTTCAACCGGCGTGATAGTGTGGGGTGCCATTGGTTACACGTCTCGGTCACCTCTTGCTCGCATCGACGGCACTTTGAACAGTGGCCATTACATTTGAGATATGTTACGACCCGTGGTTCTACCCTTCATTCGATCCTTGCGAAACCCAACATTTCAGTAGGATAATGCACGACCGCATGTTGCAGGTCCTGTACGGGCCTTTCTGGATACGGAAAATGATCGATTGCTGCCCTGGCCAGCAGATTCTCCAGATCTGAAACCAATTGAAAACGTATGGTCAACGGTTGCCGAGCAACTGGCTCGTCACAATACGCCAGTCACTACTCTTGATTAACTGTGTTATCGTGTTGAAGTTGCATGGGCATCTGTACCTGTACAGATGCCCATCCAAGCCAAGCTCTGTTTGACTCAATGCCCAGTCGTATGAAGGCCGTTATGACGGCCACAGGTGGTTGTTCTTGGTTCTGATTTCTCTGGATCTATGCACCCAAATAGCGTGAAAATGCAATCACATGTCAGTTCTAGTATAACATATTTGTCCAATGAATACCCGCTTATTATCTGCGTTTCTTCTTGGTGTTGCAATTTTAACGGCCAGTAGTGTAAGTATATTTAACATAGTAAGCCACTTGTTGACTAGAGAGAGATGGATAATCCTTTTGCAAGCAGGAGCTAGATAGATTTTTGAAGTTTGGATGTAACTAGTATGTTACGTAATTCCGAAAATGTTAAGAATAGCTCTTTTATTCGACCCCGGCAGGTCGGTGCAGGAAGGACAGCTAATCCCGTGGCCTGTCTGCCGGCCGATACCAGCTGTCACCAGCGCGACTCTGCGGTAGCAGGCGGGATGCATTATGGACGAGACGTGCGCACCGTCGGTGCCGCGCCGCTGCAGCCGGAGGGGAATTCAGGCGCCCGACGTTGGCAGGTAGAGCCTGCAAAGCGACGGCCTACAACGTTCCGCTAAATGCAGCAGGCGGGGCCGACTACAGTGGTGCTGCGAGCCCCGTGGCAAAATTTCAGGTCCCGAGCTGTCCCTTCCCAAGAGACCCCTTACCTGGCACGTTCAAAGGTAGTGAACCATCTCCACAATGTCGTTCACCCCTGATACAACTAATCTGGATAAATATGAAATAATAAATCAATGTTTAAGCGATCATATGAAAGAGATTAAACCGAAGATGAGGAATTGAATTAAAATTTGTGCCACGTATGAGACTCGAACCCAAACCAGTTTTCTAGGCAGGCATTATATCCACTAAGCTACCGGAACACAGACTTCATTTTGGTCTCATGTTCCCTATATAAATACAGTGTCTCCGCAAAGATTCTCCGGAGTGGCGATCTCCGCGTGTCTCGCGTTGCGGGGCGTGTAAGTTTGAGAGCACAGCAAAGCGCACCTTCACGTGTTCTGTAGACCTGCAGTGGTGGTAGGGTGGGGGTAGTGTTGTGTGTGCGCCATTACGTTATTGTCTTGTTCTTGTATACGCTGAGTGTAGTGACAATACTTACTGTTGCAGAGAGAGCCATTTTAATCGGAGAGGTTTCCCGGGCACGAGGAAACTTCACGGAGTATGTGAGACAACAATGCGTTTTCATCCATCGAAGTGTCCACATCGCGACAATGTATGTACGTGATTTAATTACCAAATTCCGGACAACACGTTCAGTTCATGATGCACCACGAACTGGTAGGCAGATTTTACAGAGTGAAAGCTCGACGTCATCTCGGACATCATGTTGTTGAGTCCAACAAGATCAAAAGGAAATTATCACAAGAGGCTAAAATCTCTCGTACGACAGAACATAAGACCGTAACCAAAGATCTGGGACTGTAGCTGAATAAAATTACTGCAGTACAACAATTACATTGTGTGAAACATACGAAAATAATAGAATATCGTGAATGGTTTTGCGATTTATGAACAGACATGGACCTGGTTCTTATATCGAATATTTTATACTAAACTATGAGACCTGGTTTCCCCTATTTGGCTACATTAAAGGTAAAGCAGTCAACAATCCGAAGATTGGTTTGAACACCACAGTGCTTTACTAGGCATAGTCCTGTTAGGAGGTGGTATGCCGTTGCCTTCCTCCGACCTTCGAACTGACTTACCCAGCCAGTTATAGGGGGACCTACAGTTTAACGTGGGTTCTGAACCACGGTGCTACTCGGTATTTTTCACATGAGCAATACTGTCAGAGATGAAAGAAGTGGAAAGTGACAGATAAAAATCCTAGGACCTGGCGGGGATCGAACCCGCGACCTTTGTATTTGTAGTCTGGCACTCTACCACTGTGCAACCGAGGGGCTACATTAAATCTAAAAATTCACGTATTTGGTCATCTGAAAATCTACATGCCTTAAGAGAAACGCAGAGAAAATCGGGTGTGGCTTGCCATAACAAGAGCGCGAATTATAAGGGCGATATTATTCGATACCGCCGTCACCTCCGAAATCTATAGTTCGCAGATAATTAATCCATTTATTGCGCTGCTGAATGAAGACGAGATCACTCATTCATTTTTCCAGCAAAACAACGCTACTCCTCATACTGGAGAGAGAATAATTACAATAGGTCTCTGCCCCCTTCGCTCACCGCATTTTGCTCCTCCCAACCATTTCCTTTGTGATCAGGCTAAAGCTTTAGTTTATCAAAATAACCCAAAGACAATATATGAACTTAAAGACAGCGATAAATGAATATCTTCTTTTCCTTACACTTGAAACGGTAAAGGTATTCGAAAATAAATGTAGACGTTTGAACTATGACTTTAAGAAAAAAGGAAATCATTTCCAGCACCTACTGTGACAATGGTGAGTACAGTGTATTTTACTGTAATTAATATAACCAGTTAATTTCATTGTTTTAATTGTAATAATTGTCAATCCAATCTCGCAACATAACTGCCGCCCGTTATCTATACTTATACAGGTGCGCATGAGGCAGAACTGATGTTAATATTGTGGAGGGTGACGTGATTTAAGACAGCCAGTGGAATCAGTGCATCCCTTAGGCCGCGGTGAGTTTGTGGTTATAGTACTTTCTTACAAAGCAGGAGATCCCGGGTTCAAATCCCGGCCGCGGCACACAATTTAATTCAATGTCTGTCCTTCAATTTAATATCTTTCATAGAATCAGTGTACATTACGTACTTCATTGCTAAAACTAAGCTTTCTAGCTTTCTATCGTATAATTCTGCTTCAATATCGATCAGTAAAAGAGAATGCCACCGAAATTTATTAAGATGACAAGATATTTTTATTATATTTACGTCAAGACTAGAGAGTTCTACTAATTCTTTAAATTTCATTCATGAAGCAGGAGCCGCGGCAGAATAGTCGTGAGCACTAAAGCGCCCAGCTTCGATGCGCGCGGCTCTCGCCGTCGGGGATTCGAGTCCTCCCTTCGACATGGGTGCTTGTGTTGTCCTTAGCGTAACTTACATTGAAGTACTGTAAGTAGTTTGTAAGCGTAGGGAGAAATGACAAATGTAATGTCCCTAAGGCAAAAAAATAAATAAATAAAATAAAATAAATAAATAAAAATTAAAAATAAATAAATAAAAAAGAAGGCAGGACAATATTGTAACCTAGAGATAACGATTTATATCTTCGAAACCAGTAATTGTCACTAAGTACAGATTTGCGACCTTCGATTAAAATCCTTAAAACTTAATGTGATTTACAGTCTCGCTAAGTTGACGTAGATGAGCATTCTAAATGATACTCATGGGAGATGCACGGTGAGGAAGCGGCAGAGGAACCATGCCATGCATCATTCCTCTTGTAAAAGCAACTTAATCACAATGTCGGCATTTATAAGGACTGTAGCATGTTATGAGCAATGCATAATGTACGTAATTTTTGTCGATGCAAAGTATAGCAATTGTAAGGAAATCATGTGGAGAAATTGGATTTTACTTCTTCATTACAAGAATGTTCGAATCCATAGGCGTTTTCTAGCTCTCATAGGCAGTTGTCAAGTGTAGGCGTATGGTAAAAACTGAATGGACAACAATGCCACTTTGAGTGACACACCCAATAAGACGTACGTCAGCGGTTTCTTTTTCATTTTTTGCACAGTACTGTAAACAACTCACATTAAGAGACTAGGTAGTAATTTGTTCGAAAAAGCAGCTTCCGAAGATACGATTATTCAGCGTCGCATATGTATCGGTTTCGATTAAACACAGAGACAAGCGGTAAAGTGTTCTCTCTAACCCTTGACTTAGTGATCATTTGGCATTGCGTATCTATCCTACAGTACACGGTCAAAATTTAAAAGTTACACAATTCGTGCATGCCAGCAAATAGTACATTTCATGTGTCGTATGGTGAGCTTGATACGTCTCATGAAATCATTTGTTCATGGGCTTTTATAGTCACTTCTATAGTTTTTATTCATTGCAAACTCTCCAATTTTTTTCCTAGTGATTTTAAGACGATAATCTTAAACTAGTTTCTATAATTTTTGATATATTTATACGTTCCAATAATCAAGAGGTTGAATGTTACACAAAATTTAAAAAAAATCTGGTTTTAATACGTCTTTGCTCTACGGATCCCAAACATAAATAACTAACGATAGGAAGTGGCACTATTAAAAAAAAAAAAATTCAACAAATGAAATTTTCCCGACTTCGAACATTTTCAACCGTTATCAAGATAGGCCTGAGAAACGAAGATGACTGCGCACCACGAGTGCTATATGTGCTGAGACACCATGCATCGACCGCTATGAAACTTGTCAGCTGATTTTATGGGAAGCTATTCTGAGCGAAAACAAATTATTTTTCACGTCTTATAGTTAGATATTTTCACTATATGTAGGTTTCATCTTATTTTGGCTATTTGTGACAGTAACGGTGAATCATTATTGAAAGGGAAGTATTTTAAAATAACTTTAAAGAGATTACGGAGGAAGAATTACTTTGGGTAGACTTTACGTATGTTTACATAGCAATGTGTGAAATTCTGAGGAGTTAACGAAATTTTATTGAAAACTGAGAACACAGCAATATCTAATTAATTTCTAGAGATATTTGTTTATATTCGGCGGACAAATCCGCGTGGCGTGCCCTTTCCCGTGTAATACGAAATACCCATCATTAGATTTCCAAAAACCTAAATTTGAAAAATTTTACTTTGGTTGACTTAGCGTACAGCGAGGATAACATGGGTAACATGATGAAATGAACATTTCATTTATATGAAAGATACATTTTTTGCTTCTTCTGAATGTATCACCGAAGTCGTAAACATGGTATAAGCATTTACCCGTTGCTTCCCTGTAATCTATGTCCGTACACTGATCAGAGCTAACTTCAGAAACATTATATTGTTTATTTTTTTCTTTTATTTATTTATCTTTCTTTTCATAGAGGCGTTGAATAGTTTCAGGACAGTTGAACTTCAAAATTTCAAAATGTTTCTAATTGTATGGAACGAAACATCTCTGGTGATTGGTCCCTATAGTTAGAAACTACTTAAACTAACAGATACTAAGAAACACATACACACGACCATGTCCGAGGATGGACCCAAACCTCTGACTCGAGTGGCCACGCAATCCGTAACGTGCCGCTCCTGATAGTACGGTTGTTTCCGCCCGGTGGTTCAACGGCGGCATTTACATGTTTTTCATTTACTAGATGCTGTATTGCCTCTTTCATTGATTCCTTTCTCCATTACTGTAAATCGGTGTTGCTTATGCCTGTGCATTATTCGTCATCTTAACCGCAGTCGACATTTTGCATCGAGACCTCAATATGCACAAAGTATTACACAGTATATTTAAACCTTTATTAACGCATCAAGAAATGCATATAGTTTCAGAGAAGTCAACTAACATTAATATAAGAGAATAACTTTCATGAACCTGATTTAAACCGTAGGAAAGATTGTTAGAAAACACCTCGACTGCCAAACCTTTGTTGTGAACAAAACAAAATGACCAAGCACTTATTGACAAAATTTTGTAGGGATTCCAGTGAATCAAGTGATTTGAAAGTACGAGCCGTCAGCGGAGGTGTCTGCCAGGTGTATACACGATACCGTGTATGTGTGCACAGTTTTCTAACGGGCAGACATTGCTTAGTATTGAACAGCGCTTTATTGAACACGAGAGATGTTTCCGTTCACGTTATCACGAGGAATTAGCAATCGCGGAGCATTCCCTGGGAAACAAACATCCCATTAAATAGATATTCATATTTCTACTACCAGTCACTTTATTTGTTAGTGGTCAATCTAACATAGCACAAATCGTTTGGAGCATGGTTTGCTTATCATCAGATGCTACTTATACATACGGAAATGCTTATGCTGCCTAGAATTTAATTATTTGTCTATTTTTATTATTGGTGTTTGCAGGTAGTTTTGGGGGGGCGGGGGAGGTCAGTGGATGGTCATAAACTAAGATGTAGTGCTGTTTCCTGCTGTAAACAGTTTATATGTGCGAGCGTGTGTTAAAAACAGTGTAAAAGAAACAATGTATAAGTGATTCAATAAGCAGCAGCTTCACTAGTGCACCAGAGATGCAGAAGAATCCGTGGAGCACGAAAATCGTGGTGAAACAAATCGCACCAGACAGAAAGTCCAGCAGAAGACAGCACTATGTCTTAGTTTATGGGCATACACTGCCCAGCCCCCACCGAACTACCCACAACAACTAATAATAACAAACAGACTTTAAATAAGTGAATTTTAGGTAGCTTAAGCATTTATGTAAGTATAAGAAGCGTCTGATAATAAGTAAAACATTTTATTTATTTCAAAGTTTTGGTGAGTGCTTACAGCCGTCATGTATTTAATGAAATGCATCTTTAACCACCAACTGTTTTATTAAATCCTTAAAATCGACTACTTTCGGTCCAGGATCATCATCATAGATAAACTATACAAAAATACAAAATAAAATAATTAATGAACACAGTAAGAAAGAAAGTAAGAAAGGCCGGCCGTGGTGGCCGAGGGGACTGCGGCGCGCCAGTCATGGTCTGCACGGCCACTACGGTCGGGGGTTCGAATCCCCCCTCGGCCATGGATATTTGTGCCGTCCTTAGTGTTACCAAGTTCATAAGTAGTTTGTAAATTTACGGACTGATGACCCCGTAGTTAAGTCCCATAAGCTATACAAACATTTGAACATTTGAAAATAAGAAGGAAAATAACACACATAGGATGGAAAAGTGGAAGTATCAGACTACTTCGTGTTATAAATACTTACAAGGTTATAAAACAGGTTAATCAACAGCATTAAATAAAATATAAAAAAAGGTAAAGCAGTCAAAAATCCGAAGATTGGTTGGAATACCACAGTTCTTGACTAGGCATGGTCCTGTTTGGAGGTGGTATGCTGTTGCCTTCCTCCGACCTTCGAACTGAGTTACCCAGCCAGTTATAGGGGGACCTATAGTTTAAGGTGGGCTCCGAACCACACTATATATATATATATATATATATATATATATATATATATATATATATATATATATGGCTTAAAACAGCAGGAGTAATTTTTAATAAAATTACATATGTCATACTTGATTATCATTACCAAAGATGTTCCGCCAAAGATACTCCACACCCATTAAGAATGACTCTATAACTGTATATTCAATTTCGATAGCATAGGTTGTGATGGTCTATGAGTTACGCAATAGCATTGTGCACTCTTCAGTACTCAGTCTATTCTCGCATTTTAGGTTCGTTTTGACTATGATAGATAGTATGACATTTTTAATTTTATAGAATGTGACCCCTGCTGTTTCCAGCAAAATATATTTTATTTAATGCTATTGATTAACCTGTTTTAATACCTTGTAAGTAGTCTGATGCTTCCAGTTTTACATCCTGTGTGTGTTATTTTGCTTCTTAATTCCTTTTTTATTGTGTATATTAATTGTTTTAATTTAATTTTTTTTTTTTTTTTTTTTTTTTTTTAATTTATCTGTGATGATGGTCCTGGTCCGAAATAAGTCGATTTTAAGGATTTTAATAAGACAACTGATGGTTAAAGATACATTTAATTCTATTTTATTTATTGTTGGACACCGTCACGGTCTCTAAACTTAACTATCATGGCTACAGTTGATAATAATAAATATCGCATTGCCTTCCACAAGACATAAGTCATTACAAGAACTATATAAGGACGGTAGCAGCAATGTTTGGACAGTCACTAATTGACAACGGCCTAGGAGACCTCGGCAGAAAGCTTGTGGATTTCAAACCACTTGACGCCGATTGAGGACCCAGCGAAATACATCAGTAAAAATCCCCCAGAAACTATGCATCCTTGTTGTGATGATACTACTGGCCCTCTCATCTCAATGCTATCGTACGATACCATCTGCGTCGAAACCGGAATCGTGTGGTCTAATAGTGATGCATGTTGCGTGTGAAGTTAGTTGAAATAGCCAGCTTAGGAATCAGTGTAGGACAGTGTCTCGGTGATACTGTGATTAGTTAACAAATGATGGACTTCATTTATTAAGTGATTCATATATTTTCTTCCCAGACAGTTCTATAAACCATAGTTTTGTCATTGTACATTATTTCAAGAACTAGACAGAAAAGACAAGTAAAACAAAAATACATGAAAATAAATAGCACTGTATATATGTTAGGCTCATAAACAAGTTGTGTGGACCAGCTAATTGTGTTAATTAATGTAATAGTCGAGATTTCAATATTGTAATTCTTTGTATATATTGACTGACGAGAGATTTTGAACTTGTTTTGAAAATTGCCATGATATTTGATAGTTCAATATATGTTAGGGACATGTATGATGTACTTATTAACAAATTAATTGACATTTAACATTGCTGTTAGTTGTCAAACAAAAAGAACCGCGATTAAGACTTAAAAAGACATGCGCCCTCTAAAATTGTTGTGTGTATAGTTTTCATTTTTTATTGTGATTATTTTTGTGTACATGAAATGTTTTACTAGTGTGTTCATTAATTGTAAATTAGTATATTCAATTGTTATGAACAATGAATAATGTAATGTCATTATTGTCAATGTTATATATTTGCCTCACCGCCTTGCGTGGGGGAGTTCGAGTTTTTGCGTTTGAAAAGTGCTTGGTATCTATGTCTCTGTGTTATTCTGGTAATTTGTGTACGCAACTACGCACGTTATGAAGTTGTAATGTTTTGTTGGAACAAGAAGCAGTTTGATTGGAGATTAAATAACAAGTGAAAAATTGTTCCTACGAGTATTTATTTCTACCACGACGCCTGAGGTGAATAGTTTTGCAGCGAGCAGACCCCCCATACATCGTAATGTTGAAAAGCTGAGTATCGTTTTTGCCATGGTAGAATGAACTGTAATTACATAATAATCTAGTAAACGTTTTATTGTTCGGCAGACAAGCCTGTGGTGCGCGCTAAGGAAGCAATAGCCTAGCGCACGTATTCCCAGCCGTTCGGTTATCCGAGGAAATAAGAAGTCTTGATGTGAGCCTGTTGGTCAAGTTGACCGACCCTCCGCCGGCTCCGGCGCCCTGCCAGGAGCAGAGCCCCTGGGCTGGACTCTGGCAGCGGCCGCCGCCGCCGCCATCGATCCGCCTGACGGCCTGCGCGGCTGCCGGCCGCCACGCAGCCTGGCGACCCGTCTCGCGGACGCACGAGGATACGTCAGCGGAGAAAAATAACACTTCCCTCTAATAACATCAGGGGCTATACACAGCACACGTACAATCTTCGACGCGATGCAGCAAGTGCCACTTACAATTCAGCATATTTAGAAATGAAATATACTTGCAATTTCTACTCATAAAAAAAAAAACTACAGATATAATTTTACTCCAGAAAATGGCTCTTCAGATACGTCTTCGTGTCAAATATCCGGAGGCGCCTGACACTAAAGACATTCATCAATTCATCATGACAAATGACAAACTCCTTTACTTTAATTTTTTTAATTTAGGTAAGGTAACGAAACAGTGAAGGTGGTAGATGAGTTTTGTTACTTGGGTAGTAAAATAACATGCGATGGTCGCAGTACAGAGGATATAAAGTGCAGAATGGCAATGGGAAGAAAAGCATTTTCGAAAAAGACAAATTTGCTAACATCGAATATAAATTTAAGGGTAAGGAAGTCTTTTCTGAAGGCATTTGTGTGGAGTGTTGCCTTGTACGGGAGTGAAACATGGACGATAAACAGTGCGGACAGGAAGAGAATAGAGGCTTTTGAAATGTGGTGCTACAGAAGAATGCTGAAGATTAGGTGGGTAGATCGCATAACTAATGAAGAGGTACTGAGCAGAATTGGCGAGAAAAGGATTTTTTGGCAGACCCTGACCAAAAGAAGGTATCGCTTGGTAGGACACATTCTTAGACATCGAGGAATCATACATTTAGCATTGGAGGGAAGTGTGTGGGGTAAAAATCGCAGAGGGAGACCAAGAGACGTGTATAGCAAGCAGATCCAAGTGGATGTGGGTTGCCGTTCTTATGAGTAGATGAAAAGGCTTGCTCAGGATAGAGCAGAGTGGAGAGCTGCATCAAACCAGTCTCCGGACTGAAGACCATAACAACAACAATTTGGATCACAAAGATTTCTTTCTTTAATGATACCCCGTATCTTTATGACAACTTCGTGAAAGGGCATTGAATCTTGTCCCATAAGTGCTGCCAATTCTTGACTAAGGCTTTTGGCTTTGGTGTTGCCTCCACCACCGTCTCCTTTTTCACCTCCTTTCTCTTTCGCCCACCGCAGCCACCACCTCGAGAACCACTTTTCCTGAGTCTTCATCACTGTTATTTGAGGAAATTCTTTCAGCAATCAGTCGTGAAAAAACATATTTATTTATTCGCGAATATAGATTTCTACCACTGTGTGGTCATTATCAATGCTAAAATAAATACAAAAGAACCAGGTAGAATAACATACATGTCACATTATAAGCCAATTGTACAAGTTTCAGTTAACGTCAATGATGAAAATACATACCTTAAAAACAATTAAAATACTTAAAACATCTCGACCTCAATGTTGGAGGTTGCGTTCGTACAGTTCGTACTTCGTTGTACAGCTGTTACAATTCTTACACAGTTGACGTCAGCATGCGTCATTTGCGACTAAGGCGCCCTTTTTAGAGTTTCGTATACGAGTACCTTTCATACAGTGACAAATATTGTACACATCAAGTATTTTTATGTATACAATATGAATGTACAGTACTTTTAGCAGTACACTACAACATATGTTACATGTTTTAATGCAAACCTTAAGAGACAATCATGTTTCATAATATAAACGCTCTAAGCCATTTTTGGGATAGAAGTTGGATAGCACCATCTGACGACTGTACTTACTACTACAGGTACTTTTAAAATTGACATCATTTGATTTTATGATTTTGACTGTGAACAAAATTATTAACTGGTCTACAATTTTATGTAAAAAAATTTTTACACCAATTAGTACACATTTTTACCACCAATAATATATAAACAGTAAACGAGACTCATTAATAACGAACAGTTTAAAGTTAAAGTGCCTACTAAAATTACAATAAAACGTAACTATTTTTACCATAAACATACCTCATATAAATTTGTTATTTATATGAAACTTTAAAGAGGGCGTCTTAGTCGCAAATGACGCGTACTGACGTCAACTGTGCAAGAATTGTAACAGCTGTGTCAGTACGAACGCAACCTCCAACATGGAGGTCGAGATGTTTTAAGTATTTCAATTGTTTTTAAGGTATGTATTTTTATCATTGACTTTAACTGAAACTTGTACAATTGGCTTATAATGTGACATGTATGTTATTCTAACTGGTTCTTCTGTATTTATTTTAGTATTGATAATGACCACACAATGGTCGAAATCTAGTTTTGTGAATAAATAAATATATTTTTTACGACTGATTGCTGAAAGAACTTCCACAAATCAAATACAGTCGTGGAACACCAATTCCAACATGGAATCGAGCCTGATAAAATCACTGTTATTTTCACTTCCCTTATTCTTCTTCTTTGCTGGAGTTTTACCCTTTTTTGATGAGGCCACTTTGCAATTTTTGGATGGATTATACTCTTCATCAATTGTATCATCATCTGACCCTTCGTCACTTTCTTCAGTGCTACCTTTCTTCGGCCGTTTTGAAGGCTTTTTAGCTGCTCTCTTTGCTTATGATTTTTCATGTTCTTTATCTTCCTCCTCCTTTTCTTCTCTCTCATCCTTTTCTTCGTCCACATACTTACTGCTTTTATTTTTTCCATCTTGTTTTACTTTAAGACATTCCATTACTAAGTCGTCCAATTCCTTTTACCTGTCTGAAAGATAGAGATCCAGCTTCTCTTCAATCAACTGACGGACGTTTTTCGATGATGTCGATGTAAGATCAGCATCCTTAAGAATAGCGACAATTTCCTTGCGGAGCTCGTCTTTCGAAATGTCTGCCATTTTAACTATTAATGACAGCTATAACAACAACTTATGCTCGGAAGGACGCTACCGAAACTGCATTTTCAGAAGGGGGAGGGTTAACGGTTCGAATCTTCTCTACGCTTGTAATTTTTTCCATCTTTGCATTTTAATTAACAGGTATTTTGATAGTAATTTCGGAATATGTGACGATATCCGAGTGTGTTCAGAGTAAACTGTCCAAATAGCAAACCATTGTAAATGTAATAATCTTCTCAGATTGGTAAAGTCGCTTTACCAATTACACTGTCAGGAATAAATATTTCTGTATTTGCCACATGACAGTATACACTGTTCATTGATGGACCATTTATGAAGAAAAGCCGGCCGCGGTGGTCGAGGTGACTGAGGCGCTCCAGTCACGGTCAGCACGGCCACTACGGTCGGGGGTTCGAATCCCCCCTCGGGCATGGATATTTGTGGCGTCTTTAGTCTTAGCTAGTTCATAAGTAGTTTGTAAGCTTAGGGACTGATGACCCCGTAGTTAAGTCCCATAAGTTGTACAAACATTAGAACATTTTTATGAAGAAAAACGTCGCTACCCTAATCCCAGTTTGTATGAGTAATGTGTTCATACGACTCTGTTATACGCAGCTACCTCTCCAACTGCAGAAAAGTGGCAGTAAACGAAATAATGAATGAAGCAGTACGCATGAAAATGTTTTCTTGTAGTGGCATCGGTAATTATAAGATAAATAAATGACGGACCTTCACGACGCGAGGAAATGCAGATGATGTACAACCGTGTCTCAAATTCGTCTGTTCTGTACATTAGAAGCTTTCATGATCATTTGTTGATGTGTAGCCTTCGGCGTCTGTCTCGGGATTTTTTGTTGATGTTTGGTTAGACATTTCGCCCGTCAGAGCGGCTAACATTGCCCAAGTTCTAACCTTCAACAGCAATGAAACGTGAAATTTTCACAGTGCTAGTCAATTTGAGTCTGATTTCGTGCTAGCAAAACGTCACTTACAAAATCTAAATACGTCGGCCGAGAAACCCGAGACAGGAGCTAACAGGTACTTTGTAGACCATAGATTTTCTTCCATCTTAGTACAACATTTGAAGAACGGTATTACTGAATTTTTTTTGAGTATGTGAATAATCACTTAAAGGTAGGCCTACGTACTGTCTGTAAAACAGTTACACTCCACTCAGACAGTAAATAAAATAAATCAATAAGTACATGAAAGCTATTTCGCAAGTAATCAACATACTGATGTGAACACCAGCCGAGAGACAATACAAAACAGCACGATCAGCTGCTCTGTTTACATTCTAACCTGTCACTTTGCGTTGCGTAGTGAACTCGCAAAGTTTGAAGACACAGATAGTATATATACTTGTGACCGGCACTTCCGGCTGCTATTTTTCCACCGCCAACAACATAAAGCCACCTGCCACCGTTGCCCCCACACCGCCGCCTCTGCTGCTGCTGCATATTTCAGAGCAGCGCGCCCACGCACTCCTACACAGTACATTGCCGACCTGCCTCGCCTCCGACTAACCTGGGACCACTCCCCAGTGAACACGCGGCAGTCAGCCTACAGACGCTGAATATTTCCTGAAAACATAAAACTTCTTACCCGATTTTTAGGAATCTATTAGGCGAAAAGAAAAAGAAAAAGTTTTTGGCTCGCCTTACAGTTCGCTATCTTCACTCGATTAAGGGTTAATTTTATTTGCGTTATTCGTGACACTTACTATGAAGTATCAAACAATGTTAGGTAGTGCAAGATATAGCAACATATTTTAAAAGGATTGCAGAGGTAAAAGTACGTTGTGTGCACTGATGTTTGTTTTTAACTCATGCCTACCAGTGCACCAAATCCAGAGTTGTTATCGATATTTATATAGAACTAGCTGAAAATTCAGCGTTGATAGGGTATATATTTATTCATTCCTACCATGAGTTAGTCCTTCTCCTACCCCTTCTCTATCTGTCCATCTTTTTTTTTTTTTCTAAAAAAAATGTCTATATATTGGAGAATATATAAGAAATAAGGCTGTCTTGCATAATATACAAAATTACAAATCCAGAAAAAGGTAGTAATAAAATACAAATGACATATAAAATTAGTACAATCTCATATTTATTGAGTTACATTTTGTACAACTGTAATTTTTCAGGTATATATTCATTTGTATAAATGCTGTTTGTAAAATCTGTTGCGAATACAATTAGTAGTAAAGAAGTAATATATTAAAATTTCTGCGTAATGGGGCGGTTTTCCATGAACGACACTGTATGTACGCTCATATCTCGTGAACTACGTGTCATACTGTGATACAATTTTGATTTTTATTATTTATGACGTCATATCTCCTGAACCACGTGTCGTATTTGATTTTTAACCCTGCAGCGTGATATAGCAGTTTTTCTCGTATCTCATTGTTTATGTCCTCATATCATGTGAACAATGTGTTGTGCCTTACAAATTCAAATGTTCAAATGTTTGTTAAGCTTAAGGGACTTAACTACGGGGTCATCAGTACCTAAACTTACAAACTAATTATGAACTACCTACAACTAAGGACGGCACAAATATCCATGCCCGAGTGGGGTTCGAACCCCCGACCGTAGTGGCCGTGCAGACCGTGACTGAAGCGCCACAGTCCCCTCGGCCACCGCGGCCGGCGAGCCTTACACTTACGGCGATGGACCTCATGGATTGAAGCTTACATGTGCAAAATTTCGTTAAGATTGGAACAAAACACGGATACTCTGCGTTATATATAAAGAAGGAAGACGATTCAGACCACAAAAATATCTCACTGTGTTCTCTAGATATTACTTTCATATCCAGCGAACAAATCTCCGTGGCCTGCCCACCTCTATCTAATGCGAAATTCTTATCAATCCATTTCAAGAAAACTATTCGCTACAGATGTTTTGCGAGGATTGCTCGAATGAAAAGGTACGAAACCACACTGCGGGTACAATTGACGTCTTTATTCGAAATTAATTACCACAGGTCTGGACAAGTATCCAACTGTTTAACGAGCTGAACACTGTTTTCACAGTTCGTGTGGCTGTGATAAGAGCCAGTCCTCTATTGTGCCCTGCAGTTCATCGTCGCAGTTGAAGCGCTTCCCTCCGAGATGATTTTTTAGCCGACCAAACAAATGGAAGTTACAGGGCGAAATGTCAGGGCTGTAGCGTTGACGCTCAAGCTGCTCCCAACTGAACTTGTCTAGTACACTGGAGACGTGTGGATGCGCGCTACCATGGACCAGAATCACTCTCTCCGTAAGCACCCCAGGCCGTTTGCTCTCGATGTACTACGGTGTGTCTCACAGTACACGTCACTGTTAATGGTTTTCCTGCGCTCGAGGGATTCGATGAGTGTCGGACCTCTGATGTCGAAGAAGATATTGCCCGCTGAGAGCACAGACTTGAATTTTTAAGGCGATATGATGTCTCACAACAGCTTGAGACCGAGCGTTAGGTTCCCAGCTTTATGTCAGGATAAAGCGTGGTACCTGGTGGAGCGCCAGAGGACGCTAGTAAAACAGTATTAGTGTTTACAAGTTTATTCAACTGAATACAAGATTTTGTGGTGTAGGCGCTAGCTGGGCAGAAGCTAGATCAGCAAGTGTCGTCGCCTTTGGTCGCCGTCTCTATGGACCGGCTGCGGTGCTGTTCGAATGGTGGTGCCCGCGCCGTGACGTCTGGGAGTCGAAGCGAAAACTGCCAGGAGGAGATCTCGGTCTATGCAGCTGCTTGTGGGTCGAGGCTTAGAACCACTGGAGTCGGATGCCGGGGTGACAGATAATCTCTTGATACCGGCTGGCAGGGTTAGAACCAGAGTGCTAGCTCGTCGACAGGATCATTGACCTCTAGGAAAGCCACCATTGAAGACTGGGCTGGCCTATGGCAGCAACCATGCAACCATATTCAGCGTTGTGAAGATGGTAGATAGAGGTTCACGATCTTCCTTGGATGATGGTCAGTTCAAAGTGAAGTAGTTGTCTTTGGACTCAATCTCATAGCTGCGACTAGTGGCTACTAGTCTGTTCTGCTTGAACTGACTTATAAACTGAAGCCGGCCGCGGTGGCCGAGGGGACTGAGGCGCTCCAGTCACGGTCTGCGCGGTCACTACGGTCGGGGGTTCGAATCCCCCCTTGGGCATGGATATTTGTGCCGTCCTAGTTCGTAAGTAGTTCATAAGTAGTTTGTAAGTTTAGGGACTGATGACCCCGTACTTAAGTCCCATAAACTATACAAACATTTGAACATTTTTTGAACATAAGCTGAATGCAGGGGAATTACATCATCAGATCGACGACTACCCTCCTGAGCATAATCTATTCCAAAGTCCAACTGTGACACTTCTAAAAGCGGGAGTATAAACAGAAACTGGCTGAAGCTATGACGCATGGGACGATTCGTAATGACCCAATGAGTCCTACTTGTGAGTGCAGCGTTCACTCAATGAGCTCTATAACCACTGACGTATTCCCAGTCGTATTCACTCTCGTGGCAGAATTATATGTAGTTATGGAATGTTTACAGGCTGACGAATATACTCTCTCGCTCTCCTTGTCGTCCGTTACAGGCAACAGCGTCTTCTGTTTTCTCGAGAGACTGGCGTCACATTTACGACAGAATCAATGACCTGCTTCCGCCTAGCTTTGCTGCTGATTGCTTGAGCAATCTAAGATTTTAACAAGTTTCTCTGTCACAATTTTTGCGGTGTAACAATACCTTATCCCAACCCGCCATATTAAAATTTCAACCGGTTTGGCTGTTAAGACGTTTCGTACCTTTTCCTTTGAAAATCCCTCGTACTTACACATTGTATGGCCCAATATATTCTCTGAATATACGACTCAACTTCTTTCTCTTGTTTTTGCATACTCTGAAACTTCCACACACAAATAAAATCGAACACGTATCTTACACTGCCGAATAAAAAAAATTGTCAACTAGGGGATATTGGATATACTGATAATGATTTCAACGACGTTCGTTAACAGAAATCGGAGTGACATAGCTGTCAGGGCGCAGTCTGTATGTATGAATAGGGAGTGTTTACACCCGTAAGTTTCACCGTGGTATCAACGTGAGAAGCAAACTGGTGCCATTCTACAGAGAAGCACTCAAGCTTCCTACAGCCAACTGGCTGAAATTTCAAGGGATAAAATTGTGGCCTTCCAAGTGGCGCGATGGTCCTTTCGGAAAATTGCTAGGAAGATGACTACAATGGCCACGAACATTCCCACACCCATAAACGAGGCTCTGGACGTTCACTCAGTACAGTCGTCCCCAGAGGTAGTCGTATTGTAAGGGAACAAGTGGCAGGTCGTAAAATTAACACAGCCCACGTAAGAGAGTTTGCGAGACCACAAGTGACAACTCTAATTATGACCAACCGGTCACTATCAGTGGGACTGCAGTAGGGTAACAAGATTTCCAAAATCAAAATACGGGACACAGATGGGTAGCGAAGATTGAGCTTACCCGTGGGGTCATCAACATTGCTCTTATCCCTTAAAGCTTATAAAATATGACGGCCTAGGTGTCATTAACGCAGAAAAACACCCGAATTAATGCACACAGTATAGCTAGAAACAAAGCCATTGTTTCTCTCTCTTCTCCCCCCCCCCCCCTCTTTAATCCTTCGGCGGGCGCGTGGCGGCATACAGCGCCGCCAATTTTGTTTTCTTTCAATAATTACATCAGCGTTCCGACCAGGCAACAATGGTGCTAGATATGCTTCGATTGTTTAGTTACGCGCCAAACTACATTATTGCGCCACCAATATACTCGCCATAACAGCTGTGACTGACCTGTGGAGTGGACGACTGCACCGAGACGGCACTGCGTAGCGCACGCGCCCGGTAATGTAAGTACATGTAGCCGTACCACTGTCGGATGTTTTGATGATTAGTAGCTTTGTTTTACAACTCTGTGGGTGTATGATGATTTAGTTATTAACACTGTTTTGGTATTAGAATTATTTTATTGTCTCCCAGATCCGCACAAAGGAAAGGACTAACACCAGAAGAAATTGAGCGTCTTCTTCGGCAATCATATGACGAAGAAGTTTCCGCTGATTTCTCTGTCAGCGATGAGGAAGCAGAAACAGTTGAAACTGCAGATCATTCTAGCGAATCTGAGCAGTCATCCGTTGACGAGAATGAAGTGACAGGAATGCCACATGATGACTGCCTTATTTACATTGGTAAGGACCAAGAAACTTTGAGGATAAATAATCCGTTAGCACTAACAGGGAAAACAAAACGTAAGAATATTATCAAAGTCCTATCTGGCCCGAAGCTGAATGGTAGAGAAGCTAAAACTGAAATTGAAAGTTTTCTCAAATTTTTGATGCTGAGATAATTGATTATGTTGTTGAAAACACAAACAAGTACAAGATATCATTTGTAAATGACCCAAGGGCTAGATATTGCAAAACTACTTCTGCTTCTGAAATAACGGCTCTTTTAGGAGCACTGTTTCTCATTGCTGTAAAAAAAAGGAGGACGCACAAATGTTTTAGAACTGTGGGCATCAAATGGAACAGGAATGATTACTCTAAGGGCAGCATTTAGCTACAAGCGCTTTCTGTTCTTGCTCCGGTCACTCAGGTTTGATGATACTTCTACAAGAAAAGAACGACTAGCAACTGATAAACTTGCTGCCATCCGCAATCTCTACTCAGCATTTCTGAACAACTGCAGAAATAACTACAGTCCAGAGGAGTTCACAACCATAGACGAAATGCATGTCCCATTTCGCGGACGTTGTGGTTTTGTTCAGTATATGCCCAATAATCCCACTAAGTATGGATTGAAGTTGTATGCATTGTGCGATAGCCATTTTATACTTTTAATTTTGAAGTATACTGCGTCAGACAGAATCCTGGACCATATGTTGCATCTAACTAGCCAATGTATATTGTGAAGAGATTGGTTGAGCCAATCAAGGGAATTCACAGGAATGTAACTACGGACAACTACAACAGTAGTTACCGTGTAGCCCAGCATCTTTTAGAAAATGGGCTAACGTTCATTGGAACATTGAAAAAGAACAAGAAGGAAATTCCTCCGGAATTTTTGCCGAACAGATCGCGAGAAATGGGAAATTGTCTTTTCGGATTTCAAGATAACTTCTGTCTTGTTTCGTGCCAAACAAAAAGGGACAAGGCTGTGCTTTTCCTGTCATCAATGCATGAAACTGCTGAAACAGACACTGCTACAGGCAAGTCTGTTGTAAATTTGGACTTCAATGCAACAAAATGTGGAGTCGATACTGTGGATTATAAGTGTACATCCTATTCTACACAAGGGACCACAAGAGGATGGCCCTTAGCATTGTTTTTTCGTTATCTGGATATTGCTGGGATAAATTTCCAGGTATTATTCTTTGCAAGCAATCCAGAGCAAAGATTCAGAAGAAGAACCTATCTAACAAACTTGGCCTTGGCTCTGATGGACTGCCATTTGAAAGAAAGGGCTCAGCTCTCTACTCTACCAAGAGATATTCAAGAATTTCTGTCACCTCATCGATCAATTCCCGCCAATCACGATGAGACAGTAAGAAGGTGTGGGAGGTACCATCTTTGTGGTGGTAAAAAAAATGAAACTACTGTTACTTGCAATAGCTGCAAAAGATTCGTTTGCAAGCAACATTGCCACAATGTTGTCATATGTAATGGTTACAGAGCTTCTCTGGAAGAAGAAAGTGTGTGATTCTTGATATGTATTTACTGACTGCCTTATTCTTTATTATTACTACAAAGATTTTAAGCATATTACACTTTTTTGTAAAACTTGCTTGAACAATGGTAAACAGTCGAATCATATCTGTGGTTATAATTTATTTAGAATTAGTTATTAAAGTAGCGCTTACGAAATATCCTGGATATACTGTAACAATTTTAATTTTCCGATGCACCCTCTATATATGTATGCAGATCGTATTAAAACTTGCTGTTAAGTATGATGTTATACACAATATATAATTAATTCCACCCAAAAATTAAAAAATAGCTTTTCTATATATTTAAATGTATTTAAATGTGAGTGCCGCACGCACCCGCTGACGTAACAATCTTAAGCGCATATGCCGCAGGGTTAATCTCTAAACTAAGGTGTATTTATATTTGCTTCTCTCAAAATGACTTGACTCTTCTTTTAGTACTGTATATCCTGTACATAAAATGAGACTTATAAGTGCCGCGGCGGATTACCCGTTCGCACTGGGATGCGGTGTTGCGGTGCGCGCGGCCGTTCGCTGTCGAGGGTTCTAGTCCCCCACTCGAGCATTAGTATTTGTGTTGTCCTTAGGTTAGTTTACCTTAGTTTAAGTAGTTTGCATCCTACGGACTAATAACCTCGGAGTTGCGTCCGATAGATTTATAAACCTTTTAGACTTTTAAGTATAAAAGAACAACCACAACACGAAAACTACTTAATTACTGAAAGAATATGAAACTAATCAGGGAAGCATAAGATTTAGGCGTTTTTGAGACAAGACAAAGTACTTATACTGCAATATTCATAACTAACATAGATAATAATACTAAACTTAACCAAAAATATAACCAAAACATAAATCCAAATAAATGGCACCACTGATTAAGCAAAATACTTTATTGTTTCATAGTTGTCACATGCAAGGGAGTACAAACAACTGTTATTACTATTACACAGTTTATTTCTCTCCTTATTATACTATGCAGAAGAATGTATGTCATTCTGGAAATCGGTATTATCACTTACATTTTCATAACACTCAACACATGAAGTATTCTGAAAATGAATTTACATACCAAATATATTGTTTTCTTGATTCATATACTATTTGTGATGGGGAAAACACTTTCTGCAGCAGCGTTACTGCCTGGCAGTGCTCACACATACCCAGTAGTGAGCTGCAGATTCATGTAGATACGTTCAGACGTAACTAAGTTGAAAATAAGAGACTAGTTTTTACCAACCCACTTCACAATTAATAAATTTTCTCTTCAGATATATTTTAACGTGGTCCACTTCCTCAAAAACCCGATCTTCACATCTTTATTTCAAAATATTTTCATCAGACTCAGGTAGAGTTTAAAGATTTCACTGAACAGACTGACAAATAGGTGGATGTGGTTTCATCACATGAAACGGGTAAGCTTATTTCCCAATGTAATCAATTGACGTCTCAAGAAATAAACTTGAAATGTCCAAGAAAACAGACTCTGTCAGCACTTTAACTTCTAATTAACGACATTTTTTATAGTTTGGAAAGCTGGACATGTCATGTGTAAGCATTACGTAGTACCAACCATACAAATAAAAAAAAATCGTGCCTCATTCACTTTCTGTTAAAGTCTGTTTTCATTATTGTTTGATTGTGGCCACGTTGTTTTCCATTTGATTATGCTTTACTTTACTTAAGAAGAAGTTATCTAAAAATATTAGGGACGCTTAGTAAAAAACGGAACAATATGCGTCCCGTATTTATTTTATCGCGCCAGTTTTCTCATGTCGAAGTTTTAATAAAGGTAGAGCTTAGAAATTGTCTCGCGGTTGAAGAACTCTTTTGTTTTACATTGTGCAGGATGCTTGTTTATACAATGTATTCTGCATTCTTAAATTCTTGTTCAGAGGAAATCAAAATTGGTTTTGACTAATTAATCTGCCATAGGATGCGTTTAGTGGTGAATTGGGAAAGAATTACAGATTAATCATTGGCAGTAAAGCGGTTTTTTTACAATTGACGCTAAATCACAGAATCTTTTGTTTACAAAAATGTACTTACTTAACGACATGGACTGTGTAACCCTGGACGTGGTGGAGTCTATCAGGACAGAGGAACAGGCAATTAGTCACATCTAGTTGCCTCACAAAAAGAACAGTCCATTCAAACGAGCGCTCAATATTGATGAAGCACTGTTTGATGTGGCAGGAATTAATCGCTTCATTGTCAACCCATGATTGGGGGATTTTGTTTGCCACAAATCAACAGCTGTCAATATGGATTGTGATTATGTGCTGTGGAGCGCTGCTTGTTTGAGCGACCTCTGTTGTATCTCGCTGGCTCTCTGAGGATGCGAATGCCGTCTGAACACCGAACGCGGCACTGTGTTACAAATAGTTCCTCGACTGAGCCAAAGCATTGATGTACAGCGGTCACCAAGTCCAAGTTGTAGACTTTTTCCTTGCGGCGAATGCAAATATTCCTTTTGTCACAAAAGGCCTTTGATAGGTTCTTGTATTTCTGAGTCTGCAATAATAAAGACGAGCGAATGTTGTTTTTATGTTGCATAGTGTGCGTGTGCCTTTGAAATACCTACAGCAGTAGTGATTTTGGAATTTATTTTCTGCAGTCACATTTCGCCCTCTTCTATTTAAGGACACCATCAGCGGGTACCTACAAATTACATTTCGTTATATATTTTGCCCACAGTGCTACAAATGTTTCAGATTGACATAATTGTAAAAGGTTGGTCCAAACCACTAATGTATTATTTTATTTATTTATCACAAGATATCTTTCGGCGTAAGTCCTATCGTCAGGTGTCTTTCTGCAAAGCGTTTTCTGTTTTCAGTATGCATCCAAGAACTCGATAAATAAATTCGCACGAATAAAATTATCAAATTTCAATTATAAAGTGCAGTGCGTACGATATTTAGAGATCTTATTCGCTTCAACTATTTATGAGGTGGTGTTTGATATTTCATTCACGAGCTTTAGCCAGTTACCATATCTGTCAATGCCTCAGAACACTCTCGATGGATTTTTTTGTTTAAAATTGGTTTGATCGTTTAATAAATTATTTGCGTCGCTAGTTGCGTGGATACATACTTCAATTTCCTCCAGAATATTCATTTCATATCCCTTCTGTCTTACATATAAAATTTGAGTACATTTTCTATAGTGCTTACTGAATGATTTTTCGATTGTAAGTGCTGGTAAAAAGTAGATGGGTTTTTCTCACTCCCCTAGTGCGTTATTTATAACGAACGGTGAAATTACGTCCAATTTGGCTTATATAATATTTATTACAGGAGTTGCAAGAGATTTTGTATATACAATGATGTGTCTGTTTTGGTTTGGAGAAGTAATGCTATTATTTCTAAAAAAAAAAAAAAATAAAAAAAAATAAAAAAAAAATAAAAAAAAAAAAAAAATAAATAAAAAAAATCATTTCATTTGTGATTTTTCGTAGATATGTTGTACCGGTACATATTAATTGTTTTCTTTGAGGTGTTTCTCTTTGTATTGTGGTTGCTGTATATGTTGTTAGTGGATCATGACTAGTTTTTGTCTTCATTGTATAAGTTTATTACGATGATGGGGTCGTATTCGTTTTATTGGAATGTATTGAAGTATACTTAATTCATTTTGTTTGGCCGTCTCATCTAGTGGTAGACTGACAAGTCTGTTAATCACTGAATGGAAAAATGCTAGTTTCTTTGATAGGGGATGACATGAATGGGCTTGGATAATTTTGCTTGATGTTGTTGATTTCTTGTATAGTTCATACCTGTGACTATTTTGGATTTTGTATTGATAGGTCCAGAAAGTTAATTTCGTTATTGGATTCTAGTACTATATTAAAATTGATTTTAGGATGTAGATTGTTGAAGAGGTTATGAATATTATTTATGTCTCCTTCATTTTCATTTATGAGAACAACCTGCATCCAAAAATCAAGTACATTTTGTTCACAGATATAGCATTAAAAACTGTTCATTTCCTTGAATAAAAGTAAGTGGCTATTAACGGCTTATACTCTTCCGATTAACTTCTTTGTTGTGCCACTCACCTGTCACAAGTCGAAGTCACAAAACTTCACGATTCAAGTTAATTCTTGTCCATTTTGTAGGTTTTTGGATGTGTAATTTTCCATTTCACAGTCATGTAGCCGTACCATATTCCATATTTCGGCATTCGTTTGCTTTCTATGTTTGCCAAGTTCACGGTGTGTATGTAGATTTCATGCTTTACGTGTGTGTGTTTGGGAGGTGTTAACGGGAGACTGAAGCGAGTGGCCCGTTTTTTATTTCATCTATGATTGTAAGTTACTTGCACTTCATTCATCATCTAACAGATTTTGTTTCTGTTTTTTTTTTTTTTTTTTTTTTTTTTTTTTTTTCCTTCCGTATATGATAATTTTCTTTTAGTTTTAGGAGTTCTCTTCTGCTTCTTTTTTCACTTCGCACCAATACTTTTTCCTTTGTTATCCTTTCTTCTTCATCATCAAGTATTCTTTCATCTTTTCTCTATTTAAGCGTTTTCTTTCCTTAGACGCATTAGGCTCTCCCTTCTTTCCCACCCTGTGTTGAAATCCTTTCATTTCTAACACTTTTTTTCTAATAACCTTATTTATTGATGCATCGTTTTAACTTTTTTCGTTCTTTCCAAATATTTCCTAACTTCTTGAATCGAAGATATCGTTGACTTCTTATCCCAAAGACATTTAAAAATATGTTAGGTGAACCTGCTGGAGTTAATTCTGTATAAATGTCCAAATATAGCATTCGCCTCTTCCGCAGTGTTACTGCTCTAAGTATGTGGGGTGTTCTTGAAGGGAACTTAAGCCATTAGAAAAAAATTATTTTTGAGAGCGTTATAGATGACAGCAATCTTACAAGCAATTATTAATTCGTGTAATAAGACAGTCTAGGTTGCAGTTTCTTTTATTTCCTTTGTAACCGGTTTCGGTTTCTTACATAACCATCATCAGAACACAACTATAATGAGACATTATGTATTATTAGAGGGATAAGTTATTATTTCTGAAGTGAGTATTTAAAATAAGAATAAAATATACCCGTAATGTTGGCCAGCGGCTGGTTTCATCTGGACTGCCAAAAGGTTTAATGTTGATTGCTGTAGAAATAGGTGCAGTCATCCTTTAAATAATCTCTTTAATGAACTGGTAGGTAGTCTGCAGCATTTACAAATCATGAGCTTGGAAAACATTTTTTTTCTTTAGGAAGGCAGGGAACTGGTGTATGATTCAATATGAAAATATCAGACATGTTCGCATAGAAGTTTTAACACTTTATTTTATAATAAGGTTTCGATCTATGCTACGGCTCACGTTGATGCCGATAGGATAAGTAGTCGCCACACTCTCATCGTCTTGGCATCAACGAGAGACAAATCGGTCTTAGCATAGATCGGTCTTAGCATAGATCAAAACTCGTTACTTTACTTACGTTTCATTGGCAGAACGCTTCGAAGATGCAACAGCTCCACGAAACAGAATGCCTACATCACACTTATGCGTCCTCTCCTGGAGTACTGTTGTCCAGTGTGGGACTCTCACCAGGTGGGACTAACGGAAGACACTGAGAAGGTACACTGAAGGGCAGCTAGTTTGGTTTTATCGCATTAAGGGGGGGGGGCGGTAAGCGTCACGGAAATTTTGCTCGATTTGAGGTGGAAATCATAAGAAGAAAGACGTTATTCGTTGCGGCGAGATCTACTTACAAAATATAAATCACCTACATTTACTTCTGTATGTGAAAATATTTTTCTAGCACCCACTTACATAGGGAGAAATGACCGTCCTAAAAAAAAAAAAAAAAAAAAAAAAAAAAATCTGGTCGAAAACGGAACGATTTACGTGTTCTTTCATCCCGCGCGCTATTAGAGAGTGAAACGGTAGAGAAAGGTCATGAAACTTGTTAATGAACTCTCTGCCAGACACTTAAATGTGATTTGCAGAGTATCTATGTAGACGTAGATGTAGAAAATGAAGTGTTAAAACTTTTTTTGCGAAATTGACTGATATTTTAATATTGCATTAAATAGATGATTTCTAAAGTAGTGAGTTAGGTTAAATGTTTCGGGTAATATATAAGAGCCCGGGACAAAAGGTGAGTTCAGAACGCTTAAAAATACGATGTGTAAGGGAATAATAGTACTCCGACCGCGAGGTACACAAACTTTAGTTACAGGAAATTACAACAAGAAGGGCAATATCCTTTAAACGTAACATTTCCACGAACGCCAGAACCTGTAATCCCAACATCTTTCATCTTTATCAATCTTATGCCTACCAGGAGTCCGTAAATAAAAGTCATATTACAATAATAAAGTTTCCAATATCTTCATTATAAACTTCTTTGTCCATAACTTCGCCGTCTCTCTGTTGAAGTCGAACACCTGCTTGTCAGTTCATTCCGTCCTCCATGTGCGAAAAATATGCAACTCTTAACTTTTATGATGGTGATTATTGCGAAATACCCTTCACCACGAATTTCTTAGGTAGATGGTTGCATACCCCTTGTTTTGAAGGATAGTTGTGCAACATTTCATCAAGATCAGAATGATTTTGTCAGTGCTTTGGCGAGGCGAGTGTCAACAGCCTAATATATTTCATAAAATGCATTTTTAAAAACCATCAGCTGTTTATTAAAAACCTTATACATCTACCAGTTTCGGTCATAGACCATCTTCATGGATGACAAGGTCCATTATCCATAAATATGGTCTATGCCCGAAACTGGTAGATGTATAAGGTTTTTAATAAACAGCTGATGGTTTAAAAAAAATGCATTTTATGAAAGATTTTGTCGGTGTTTGCAGGTAATGTACCAGCCAGGCACCATACAAAAGTTTACGTAAACCGCGACTTTCCCCTTATTTTGAAGATCAAATGTTCGAAGGTTTGTAAATTTGAGGGAGTTAAGAGCTGAAGTTATCAGTCTCTAGGCTGACACACACACACACACACACACACACACACACACACACACACAAACACAAACACGAGAGAGGACTCGGACCACCAACGGCGAGTAACTGCGACTTTTGAAGATAAAGTGTTCAGAGTTCCATCGCAATCGGATGAACTTTACGGCAGGGCATAAAATAGTAAGCATCATGATGCCAAGAGCCTCAGCGTCCTACCTGCTAAACTACAAGTCGGACAATGAAATAATTTAGTAGGTATATTCACTGTTATGAATGGATACTGTTTCTAAAACATGTTGGGAATACATTTACTAAATGGTTGTAAATCTGTGGAACTTAACGGCATGATTATTAGTCCCTAGCTTACAAATTACTTAAACTAATTTAAAGTAACTTAAGGACAACACATAGACGCATTCCCGAGGAAGGGTCGAACAACCGACAGCGAACGGTCGCGCTCACCGTAGCACGACGCCTCAGAGCGCACGGCTATTCCGCGGCGGCAACAAAGATGTAATAAATTTAAAGCTCATTGATAATGCTGCAGTTTATCACGCATCCCCGTTGAACTACGTGTCGTACAGTGATATAGTTATGCCCTTAAACTCCGCGAAACTGCAAGCAATATGTTCATAATCGGATGATTATTGTGGTGTCGCACAAGTCCAAAGTGCGCGCCACCTACTTTCGCCGCGCGCCTCCATGCACGCACGGCGCGGTGTTCTTACGACGACAGCCACGAGCGCCCTCTGCGGCAACTCCGCTCGTGGCCACCAGTGAACGACATCGTTCACTTGGGACTGAGATAGCAACCAGTAAAGTTCGGAATCCGATAGGCACCAGTGAAGACTTGGCTATCAGTTAGGCACTAGGCAGGACTCTAGCTCAAATATGTATCAACATTCTGCAGTACTATGTAAAAGTTAAGTATTGTATAAATTCTGTGCAATATATATCTCGTTCTAATTTACTCTAGTGTTTCTAGTTTCTGGCTGCTCCTCTCCGTACCTGCACCAGCGTGCTATCTTTATTCCTGTGTCGGTCTCATTCCACTCGGCCACCGACACCTACGACGGAAACGAGACACAAAAGCAGCGACGAGGCTGGGACACAAAAGTGGCGACAAGGAGTGATAGAACCTTGGACCATCCCGCTTGCAGCAGCCAGACAGCAATAGTCGGAGCACGCAGAAATTGCTCCCGCCCACCCACCCTTATTATAAGATTTTTGGGGGAACATTTTCAGTTACGTGTTTTGTGGACTTTTTTTGTTGCAGCGCGTCCTCTTTCATATTGCATTTGTGTTTTGTTATAATTTACTTGTATGCGCGGCGCCTAATCGGTCAGCATGGCCACTACCCCGAACCCAAACTTAATGGAAATTATTCAGTTACAGACGGCGCAAATACCACAACTCCTGCAGGCTGTGGCCCAGCTCACAGCGCAAGCAGCTAACCAACAACAACAACCGCCGCTTCAGCAGCCCACACCTGCCGCTGCAACGCTTCCTACGTTTCGCCAGTACAACGAACGTGAGGAAGAATGGAGCGACTACTTCGCACAGTTTCAAGAACTCGTCGCGGCTCATCAAATTACAGGTCAGAAAGTGAAGCATCAGCTATTATCTGTGGTGGGCACCAACACCTTCGTGTTACTGAAAAAACTTTTCCCCGACGTATCTCCTCGTGATGTAGACTTTGAAAAAAATAGTAGAGGCACTAAATGCTCATTATGAGAGAAAAGTTCTCGTAGCTGCGGCACGGTACCGATTTTTCAGACTTAAAAAATTACCGCAGCAGTCACACCAAGAGGGGATTACGGAATTGAAGGGCTTAACCCGCAAATGTAAATTTACTTGCTCTTGTCGACTTTCGTATAGTGACGTGATGTTGAGGGATGCGATTACGCAGAATATTCAGGACCCCAGAATTAGAGCAGCAATTCTGAAACAGTCTGACCCCTCATTAGACAGTGTACTGCAGCTTATAGATGCGCATGATACTTTTGACTTAGCAGATGTAGAAATGCAAAGCCACAGTGTTAATTCAGTGCGCCGCAACGGTCGCTTTCCTAGCCGTAGTTCTCAGTGTAGCACTAGTGATTCTTACAATAGTACAGGTCGTGCTGAACAGACAGTGAACAGTAGCCAGTGTATAAGTGCGACACAAAGGTCGCCCCGTCGTGTTAGAAACAGTGATTTGAATAACGGGCGCCAACGCTCATTTCAGAAAAATGTACGTAAATCTTGCCCCCAGTGTGTGTCTCGCCACAAGCGTGCTCATTGCCCTAGTCGCAACGCAACCTGTTATCAATGTGGCAAATCAGGACATGTACAGTCTGTGTGTATGCAAATTAAAAACTCAAAGAACGGTACCGTTAGAAACAGTGCTTCGCAGAGTGCGAGAACAGTTCATTCTGTAAATGTTATACGGACTGTGGAATTGAACAGTGCTTTCCTTGGATCTCAATTGCAACAAAGTGGTTCTGCGCCTATGGCAAAACTATATAGTGCACCACGTAGCAAGCGCCGACGAACGCGTAAAACAGTGCAACGGAAAAGGGTTCGGGACAAGCAAAATGACTATGAACAGTGCATTCCTGTAGTGAAAATAGTGCCTTCTGCAACTACTCCTTGTAATAGTGCCCAGTACTGTGTAGCTAGTGACAGTAGACATCAAGTAGCTACTCAAAAGTGTAGTGCAGTAGTTAGTACATCTGGAGTAGCTTCGCAAGCTTGCGCGGACGCCGATCCGGCGGTAGTGCCATCTAGTGACAGTGTTGTTAATCCGCTGCGTGCCGAGTCTGCGCCGCTTACTTCACTAAGCGGCCCGCGCCAGCGCAGTAAACAAACTGTAGCAGACGTTGCCCACATTCGCGCACCTGTCGAGCGCCGCAAGCAAAAACTGTTTGTGACTCTCTTCATAGAAAATAAGACGGTGCAATTTCAGCTTGATACTGGTTCCGCTGTCACATTAATAAATAAAGATACTTATGAACTTCTGGGTTCGCCAAAATTGTCGCCGTCACAGCAAGTGTTAACAGCTTATACAGGTCAAAATATTCCCGTGCTAGGAACGTGTAGCCTGCCCGCCTCTTTTCAAGGTGTAACAAAAACAGTTGCTTTTGTAGTTCTTCAGGCCAAATCGACACAGAACATTTTTGGACTAGATGCTTTTGACTTGTTTGGTTTATCAATTCAAAGAGATGTGCTTCAAATTTCGTCAATAGTGCCGCAGGATAAAATCAATGCATTTTGTGACAAATATAGTGACTTGTTTTCGACGGAACTAGGTTGTGCAAAAGACTTCGTGGCACATGTAACTTTAAAAGAATCTGCAGTTCCAAAATTTCGTAAAGCTAAACCAGTGCCTATCGCAATGCGTGATAATGTTGCTGCAGAACTTAAACGTTGGCGAGATAGTGGAGTGATTTCTCTTGTTTCTGCGAGTCAGTGGCCTATAGTAATTATACCCAAGCCGTCAGGAAAACTTAGTCTCTGTGCGGACTTCAAATCAACAGTGAACAGTCAAACAATTGTAGACACTTATCCCCCGCCCAGACCTGACGAACTAATGGACAAATTAGGACAGTCTCGTTTCTTTTCTAAGATTGATTTAGCAGAGGCATACTTACAGATTCCACTTGATGACGAGTCAAAAAAGTTTTTCGTCATTAATACTCACGTGGGGCTTTTTCAATTTCAACGCCTACCCTTTGGCAGTTCTTCCGCTCCCGCTATTTTTCAGCGCTTTTTGGAACAGCTGACAGTTTCTGTACCGTGTTGCTCGAACTACTTAGATGATATTGTGGTATCAAGACGTATAGTTGAAGAACATTTAGCAAACCTGGAGTGTCTTTTCAAAGTGTTGACTGCAGCAGGTCTACGTTGTAATAAAGCAAAGTGTTCGTTTTTTCAAACTGAAATAGAGTACCTAGGCCATGTGGTTAATGCCCAAGGAATACATCCCTTACAGTCACATCTTCGAGCAATCAAAGACTTGCCTCCTCCTAAGAATGTGCATGAATTGCAAGCAGTGATGGGAAAGCTTAACTATTATTTCAGATTTATTCCCAATGCCTCTCAGATTGCAGCTCCACTGCATCACTTACGTAGGAAGAATGTTCCTTTTGTATGGTCTAAAGATTGCCAGGTTGCGTTTGAGAAATTAAAGTGTGCACTACTCAGTGATGCATGTTTGATTCCCTTTGAACTTTCGTCGGGTTGCGCAGGAAACAGCTGCAGATGCAGACCTAATTGTGGTAGCACGTTTTATTCGCTTTGGTTGGCCTGCCAGAGCCAAAGACATTGAGCGGCCTCTGGTTCGACGTTATTTTGCACAACGTCATGCGTTATCTTTAAGTCAGGGTGTTCTGTTGTTGCATACCGACAACGACCAAACAACAGTGATTGTTCCTCATTCCCTGCAACGTGGAGTGTTACGCCTCCTGCGTCAAGGACATTGGGGTATTGTTAGGACAAAGCAACTGGCCAGACGTCATTGTACCTGGGTTGGTATGGACGCTCAGATAGAGAGCATGACATCACAGTGTACAGTTTGTGCGGAGCATCAGGCGGCTCCTCCACAGCGTTTCTCAGACTGGCCACGCCCCAAGGGACCATGGAAACGTTTACATATTGACTTTGCCGGACCTTTCTGGAATACGCGCTGGTTAATTGTTGTAGACGCTTTCAGCAAGTTTCCTTTTGTGATTGCCATGAACTCAACGACAGCTTCTAGTACGATCAGTGCCTTAACATCAGTGTTTTGCATCGAAGGTTTGCCTGAAACTATAGTCAGTGACAATGGACCTCAGTTTCTTAGTGCGGAATTTCAACAGTTTTGTCGTGTGAATGGCATTCAGCATATCACCATCGCACCTTTTCACCCTCAGTCCAATGGTGAAGCAGAACGTTTCGTTCGAACATGCAAGTCTCACATGGAGAAGATTAAATCTCAGCACTACAGGCAGCAAGCTCTTCAAATTTTCCTGTCTGCGTATCGGTGCATGCCACGTGACGTCCCGTCTCCTGCCGAGCTGCTACACGGCCGCCGTCACCACACTCTCCTTCACCTGCTGCAGCCTCCCACGCACCAAGTCGTTTTCAGGTTTCCACGCCGGTGCTGTACAGGGTGTTTGCTGGAAACAAGAAGAAACTATGGATGCCAGGCATCATTCAGCGCGTGCTCGGTCACAATATGTATGTTGTACGTTCTTCCACAGGGTCGGAGCTGCGGCGCCATGCAAACCAATTGCGCTTGCACAGGCCGCGCGATCCTGTCTCCGGTTTCTTGACTCCAGACCCAGTTCACCGCCAGGGAGCACAGCCACATCGCTCGCCGCCGGGCCCAGCTTCCCCGGGCTACGAGCTCCCGATGGATGTCGACGTGCCTCCTACGCAGTCGGCCCCTCCGCCTCCGTCGCCGCCGCAGATGACAGCGTCACCGAGAGGGACTCCGGGACCGTGCGCCCCCCCCCCCCAGCTTGGGCCACGCACCTCAGAAGATGACCTGCTCCCTCTGGGCGGGGGTGTGCGCCCTTCCTCAGGTTTCGCCAGGTTTCCTGGAGGATCGCAAGGCGGATGCCGGGGCGCGGACGGCGTCTCGATCCCAGCCTCAGCTACGACGCCCGTCCCACCAGTAACGCCCCCGCCCAGGCCCTCCTCCCAGTGCCGTCGCCGTGGCACTCAGCCCTACGCCACGACGGCGCGGCGATTTGGGGGGGAGGGGTGTGGTGTCGCACAAGTCCAAAGTGGGCGCCACCTACTTTCGCCGCGCGCCGCCATGCACGCACGGCGCGGTGTTCTTACGACGACAGCCACGAGCGCCCTCTGCGGCAACTCCGCTCGTGGCCACCAGTGAACGACATCGTTCACTTGGGACTGAGATAGCAACCAGTAAAGTTCGGAATCCGATAGGCACCAGTGAAGACTTGGCTATCAGTTAGGCACTAGGCAGGACTCTAGCTCAACTATGTATCAACATTCTGCAGTACTATGTAAAAGTTAAGTATTGTATAAATTCTGTGCAATATATATCTCGTTCTAATTTACTCTAGTGTTTCTAGTTTCTGGCTGCTCCTCTCCGTACCTGCACCAGCGTGCTATCTTTATTCCTGTGTCGGTCTCATTCCACTCGGCCACCGACACCTACGACGGAAACGAGACACAAAAGCGGCGACGAGGCTGGGACACAAAAACTATAATGGCAATACGTAAAGCACCAACGAAGTTTCATTTTTACATATTAGCGATGTCAATGGAGGAAGTTAGAGGGGGAGGAGGATATGTGCAGAGAGAGGAGAAAAGAGGACAAGCATTAATGCAAGACTACTTGGGCAACTGAACGTTTTCAGTGAAGATTTTGTATTCCCTACATGGTTAGCGGCTTTTGATCAGGAATACGACTCTCTTCACTCTTATAGGTTTCCGGGCAAACGTCGGAACCCAGTGGGAAGCAGTGGTCTGCCAGTTAAGATAGGAGTGCGCGCTTTGATCTGCCGTGTAGAGGCGCTGACGGCAGAGGCAGGAAAGGAGCCCATCAGAGCCCGTGGCCTCTCGGTATGCATTAGCTGGCCTGCCCTGCACCCCTACCCTCTCCCCCCCCCCCACCGCCCCCTGACGTCACGCCCCCGCCCCCACTCCCGACCCCGTCGGAGACGCCTGCGCGGCCGGCACAAGTTTGCTCCGACTTGTCGCCCATGTTGACCCGCCACCTCCCCTCCCCTTACCAGAGCACTCTGCACAAGAGTCGATTGACGTTTACACTCTGCCGCGGTGCAGTCGGCTCGTCCAAAGCTAATTATCTCCGCTACGTAAATATTTGCACCGACCACCGAGAACTGTACTGAAACCTGAAGCGTTTGTAATTTGTTTTTAAAGCTTTCAGCAAGCTAAAGTCTGAGACGTTACGGAAACTGACTGAGCGAAAGATTTAAACGACGTATACTGACGACATTGCCGGTAGTCTCGTGTAGTTCTCGAACGAACTAGTTCGCAAGAGCTCTCCCACAGGCGAACTACGCGAACTAGTTCGCAGATCCCTAGCCTCTTAGTTCGTCCGCTCCTTTTCCGAAGACTGACGGGGAACAGCGAGAGAACGCGAGAGCGCGTAGAAACGCGTGCTTCCCTTACCTTGATTTTGAGCTGAGATGCAGCTCAGCTGTAGTTTCATAGTTCACTGCCAGAAGAAATCAATTTTAAAAATACTAGGAGTACTCTGTTGAATACCATTGTATCATCCATTCGTGTAAATAACTTGATTATTTTCCTCAGTATTTTATGTCAAATTACCCAAAAATATGGGTATTAGCACACGCTTTGGTAACTCTGATTCACTGTATACAAAAGCTGTTATAAAAAAAGAGCTCTTGTAGTAGCGGTAGCTAAAGCCAAAAAGAGAAGACGAACTAGAAGGAGCGGGCGAAGTAGAAGGAGCTTGCGAACTACGAGCAGCGGACGAACTAGAAGGAGCGGACGATTATGCCAAACGTATCTCGCTTCGTAGTTCGTTGGATTCATTTCCGAAGACCGACGGGCAATAGCGAGAGGTCGCGTAGCAGAATTAAAAATCACGTGTTTGCCTGCTGCTGATGAGAGCCATTTCGAGGTGAGCGTCTGTCTGCTAGATTACATAGTTCAGTGCTACAAAATTTCTGTTTTGAAGTGTTCTGCACTCTGCAATATCTGACTGATGAATTCCATAATGCCAAGATTCAGAGATAACTATAAACTTAAACATGAGAAATTATCCATAAACTGTTTCTTTTGGTTTCCGTGATATCGTCAGCGGCTCAAGCAGCATATGTAATCCACCTGTGGAAATTCAAATAAATCTGGAGGTCCAGAAGCGACAGTGCTTCGAGCCTCTGTGTACTTCAAGAACAACTGCTGAAAGCCGGTCACGTGAGCTTGCTTCAGAGGACATCGTCAAAGTCGGCAATCTATCACTGTAATCTGCGCGTCCTGTTACGCAAGTTGTTCCAAAAAGTTTTTTCTTCTTAGTTTTTTCACTTGTTTGTTGGAATGCGTATTATATACACTCCTGGCCATTAAAATTGTTACACCACGAAGATGACGTGCTACAGACGCGAAATTTAACCGACATGAAGAAGATGCTGTGATAAGTAAATGATTATCTTTTCAGAACATTCGCACAAGCTTGGCGCCGGTGGTGACACCTACAACGTGTCGACATGAGAAAAGTTCCATTCGATTTCTCAAATACAAACAACAGTTGACCGGTGTTGCCTGCTTGAACGTTGTTGTGATGCCTCGTGTAAGGAGGAGAAATGCGTACCATCGTGTTTCCGACTTTGATAAAGGTCGGTTTGTAGCCTATCGCGAGTGTCGTTTATCATATCGCGACATTGCTGCTCGCGTTGGTCGCGATCCAATGACTGTTAGCAGAATATGGAATCGGTGGGTTCAGGATAGCAATACGGAACGCAGAGTTGGATCCCAACGGCCTCGTGACACTAGCAGTCGAGATGACAGACATCTTATCCGCATTGCTGTAACGGATTGTGCAGCCACGTCTCGATACCTGAGTCAACAAACGGGGACGGTTGCAAGAAAACAACCATCTGGCATCACTCTCGACAGAGTAAAAATGCGTGTTTCAAAGGGCAGTGTCCGATTCGGAGATGTGTCAAAGCTACCTCATGATGCCTCAACGACTGACAGGAGGTTCGCCACCGTCAGACAGTTGACTTAACCATCCGCAGTTTATTTCCCGTCACTGCCTGCCATGATTCCTCCCACAAATGAAGGGACCTCTCTGCACCACAGAGAGCATGTCCTGCAGGGAAATAGCACGTTGTATGATATCACAGGCCTCTTTGGTAGCCCGATCAGCGATTTCGTTGCCACGAATTACGACATGTCCAGGTACCCAACAGAATGACACTCGCTTTCCCCGCTGCTGGAGGGAGTACAGTCTATCATGTACTACCTTCTCAGCTGGATACAAATTTTGTAAGGATTGCAGCGCACTGAGAGAGTCGGAGCACAGAAGAAACCGTGTGCCACGAACACACTGCATATCCCCTATCAGCCGAAGCATCACGAGTAGCCCTGCTGAGAAAACAGAGTATGCAGCTGTGAGGCGAATCCTGATGACGTGTTTAGGGAACACTACGGATCATCGTAGGGAGTCCCCCTGTTTGGTCCCATCTGTGTAAACCACCGTCAAATCACGATGCTCAATGAATATATATATATATATATATATATATATATATATATATATATATATATATTGAAAAGTAAAATCAGAAGTATAATCCTCCTTAAAATGTGTCAACTCCAAAAGTAATCTAGGCCTCTGGAGGAGTCAAGGTGGACATATACTCCAACCTTGATGTATAACATTATAACCTGCCACACCCATATCGCTGGTCACCAGTCCCTCCGCATACAGCAAAGGTGAACACATGCCAGACAGTAAGGCCTGGGATGGGTTGAGTGTAGGCAAACGGCCATCACTTAAGTACAGACAGTCAGATTACATCGCTGGACAGCACGCCACACATACATGAGCCAAATGATCCTTTGACGTTACCAATCGAACCGTGCACACGGTATTGTGGCGTGAGTGGAACACTGCTTGGTTATCTGCCTACCCGAAGACCCACTGCAAATAGCCTTTTGGCAACACTTGATGTTGCCAGTTCTGGGCGCCCAAAACCTCTGATTGATGCTGTGCGATCACCCACTGCCTGCCCTACACTACAACGACGTTGGCGGTCATTTGTGTTTGTGTGGACTTCCAGAACCTCTTCTATGTGTGTGACGATGTCCACAACACCATTGCAACCAGCTTCGTTGCACAACTGACACAACACTTCCAACTTGTGTCGCAATTCACCGAAACGGCCATGCCCCCAAACAGAAGGGCACAATTTCACACAACTCGAACAGTTCGCTGTAGGAACGAGGAGTGCGTGTCCATGGCTTGTCGTATGTTTGCTTCACACGTTGATACCACACTGAACCTTACTGCTGCAAACATTTTCTGTTAAAGTGTACACTCAGGTACCTCTCTGGCAGCTGTGTCACTATGCTATCTGGTGGCGTAGGCGTTGAAACCATTGCCAGTGCATCTACTATTCCTTAGGTGACATCTGCCCTTATCTCATCAAAATCAACGTCCTCTTCGCAGCTGTACTACGTTTTTCTCCGACTCTGTATGTTACCATATGAGGGCTGACTCGTGTTTACACATCCGTCCATGAGACTTTTGCACCTGGCACACGAACTTGTGACGATTGTCGAATCTCACCGTGAGGTCTTCTACAGTACTACGTGATAAGTTTAATTAGGAAAAGCAAGCTAACTGACGTATTCATTCGCTGCGAACGATGACGATAGTTCTCTATATGTCAAACTGCTAAATCTTGGTGACATGCTGTAAATTTCTAACTAATATGATAATGTAACAACTAATATGTTTATTAGTAGTATTAATAGCACCAACTGCGGTAATGTTATTTTTATTCCGTACTGGTAACCAGTTTCGATGGCCATGCCACACTCATCAGACCCTACCTTTAGAAAGAACAAAATTCTACGAGTCATACAGATATATACGGTTCATTATTGTAGATAATGAGATAGAGAAAGGTATTATGACAAGTTATGAAAGTACATTGCCGTTAATGTAAACAAAATACAGGTCAAAAAGAATTTTTTTCTATAAGGAGTAAGTTCATAATATTGAAAAAATCATTTTAAGGGTAGGTATGGCTTGGAACATAAAAATTAAGTTCCTTTTGGAAAATTAAACTCGATAATACAGTTCCAATGGTTATTAATGAATGGCTGAAAGCAATATTCTCATGAAAAATCATATACTACAAAATATTGTAATGGTCAGGGTACTAGAAAATACATAGAACTCAATATTAAAAACAAAACAATTTTCGAACCTGTAATAAATGAATACTGTCCCGCAATAAAAAAAATCCTTAGGCACGGGAGAAAATTAACTTCAAATATAATCCTGACATTCTGCTGTTTTATAAGGAATAAAAATCAATTTCATCTTTTTGAGTAGACATAATATTATCTGATTTACCTATGTGTAAAATATCAAATTGTCAGCCATCTATGATGCAACTAAAATTTTGTCAGACGAAACCATGACGTGTAGTAACAATGATACTGAGAGAATGATGTTCGAAATGATAGGTGTATAGTAACATCAAATTACAAATACTATCAGACCACATATATTCAGATGTGTTATATATTACAAAAATTATGAATACTAAATGCGACAAAATGTTGAAATGTTTCTAATTCTATGGGAACAAACTACGTTGGTCATAAGTCCCTAGACTTACAAACTACTTAAACTAAGGTAAACTAACCTAAGGACTACAAACACATCCATGTTCGAGGGAGGACTCGAACCTCCGACGCGCGATCCGTAACGTGGTGCTCCAGACCGCTCGGGTACTAACGCGCGGCTACTATATTCGGTCCGCCAGCTGTTCAATCAAGCTGATTTCCTTAATTTTTGTTTGAAATGGAGGGTATTCATCTAAATATTTGTCATCAAGTACCAGAATTCACTTAACTTTCGCCTTCGTTTATTCATACTCAAACACGATTTCCTTCTGTATATTTCTTACGGGAATGTCCTTGTTGTTGAAGTATTACACGATTCATCGGGTAGGTCACAGTTATAATTTTATCGCGTGTCAGCATTTTTCTTTTCGCCGAAAAAAATACCTCGCTGTTTGAGTTTTTTTTATTTTTTATTCCCTTGCTGCGAAGGAAAGACGTTCGTTCGTTATCTGTTCTGCTCTTTCCGCTGTACTGGAAGGATGTGTGTATTCCCGCTCCTGAAAATTCTACATTTTTAATGTGAGTATGATTGTTTCCGAGCTCAATAAACTACAGTTAAAACTAACTGAAATAATTATTAATTTTTTCAACATATGGCGTTAATGTTTGAGTACATAGTCTTATGGTAATTCGGACGCCGACGCCATTATGGTGAGATGTATCATGTACAATCGGTTATTGTATTCCGTGAATAATGCAACAATTCCTTGTTTCTCATGTTACAGTACCGTTAGAACCTGCAGTCATTCTTTTCTGTTGCAAAATAATTATTTATTTAATCGAAGTCCGATACGTATTCATGGAAAATATTTTTTGCTAAATTCCAGTGTTACGATCAGATCCAGAACATTATACTCAGTCTCGTTGTACGTGATACTATACTAATAACTGGTCCGGATGACTCTACGAATAAGTTACCAACAATAAGATTTTAAATTTACAGCATAAACGACGGCAGAAAGATGCAGTAGCAGCATTTACAAGAACATGAGGTAACTTTATACCTAATTTTTATAGTGCTACTCGCCGACGTATTTACGACCTTAATGCTCAAATTATATACCGAATTATAATCAGTTTTAGGCCTTATTTACAGTTCAGAATATTTTCTCTAAATTTTATTCTCGACCTATCGCAATGTCTTAGACTTCCGTAATCCAAACAGGCAGTAGCATTATACTGTGAACTACAGTCAGTCCGTGAGGCCGTTTGATCCGCCTAAATAGCCTGTATTTTGTTTTAAACGAAAGGTATTTATCCACAGATTTTTCATCAAATATCATAATTCACTTAATTATCGCCTTCTTTTATTCATACTCAAAAGCGTTATCCTTCTGTCCTTGGTTCGAATATTTTAATCGGTTTTACGATATTTTCGGTACTAATTAGGGTACGCAGTTCTTTTTACCCAGAGCACTCAGTGGATCAATTTCTTTCATTTGCGGTTTTAAACACTTGGTTGATACAGTGAAACTTATGGCAAACATCTATCTTTATTCTCTTACAACAGTTTGAATCTTTCCACGACTGCAGTTCTTGCACCGAAACTTGGACATTATGATCAAATTAATAGGTTAGTTTCAGATCTGCTTCCAGAAAGTTCAAGATCTGACACGAGTGTGAATCTATTGATAATGGAAAAAGAAACTGAGCTCTCGCAGTTTCCCACAGAATTTTCGAACAGCCCTAGAGATGATCAGTTCTGACTTTGACAGAAGGTGCTATTCTAATGCTCTTCACGAACTAAATGAAAATAAGGGTTTACCGCATAAGACGCTAACAGTAAAAATATCTACAACAATATCATAAATATAGACGTTGCAACTGGTGTAGATATTGAGAAGCATAGTTGTATGTAACTTCCCGTGGAGCAGACACAATCTGACATTGCCCTTCTCTTTTAAACAGTGGTAATTTCAAATTAGATTTGCGTATCGTATTACGATCAATAAACGGCAGGGTCAAACACCTGTCAAAGTTTGAATCAACTTGCCTGATCCTACGGAGAATTGTATTGCCTTATCCCGGGACAAAACATTCAGAAGTGTAAAAGTAGAAAATAAACATAATGATATATATATATATATATATATATATATATATATATATATAATGTGTAATACTGAAATCTATAAGAAACAGTATGATTTGATAAATATTTTCATTTATTGATTTCCACTTTACTTCGCTTACCAGTAACTGAGAAGAATTCACACGGGTCATATAGTACCCTATTAATACTGTGGGTCGCACAAGTCTAAAGTGCGAGACACCTACATTCGCCGCGCGCCGCCATGCACGCACGGCGCGGCGTTCTTACGACGTCAGCCACGAGCGCCCTCTGCTACAACTCCGCTCATGGCCACCACTGAACGACATCGTTCACTTGGAACTGAGATAGGAACCAGTTAACACTTCGAAATCAGATAGGCACCAGTGAAGACTTGGCTATCGGATAGGCACTAGGCAGGCCTCTTGCTCAACTATGTATCAGCATTCTGCAGTACTGAGCTAAGTAAAATTTAAGTATTTAAGTCTCTAAGAAATATATATCTCGTTCAAATTCACTCTAGTGTTTCTAGTTTCTGTTGTCCTACTGGCTGGTCACCTCCTACCTGCACAAGCGTGCGTCGTTTATTCCTGTGTCGGTCTTTCTACTCGGCCACCGACACCTACGATGGAAACGATACACAAAAGCGGCGACGAGGCTGGGACACAAAAAATACTATCTTGCATTTATCAACAGACAGATGTCCCCTTTTTTTTTTTTTTTTTTTTTTCCTCTGGAATGACTACGGATAGAAACATTTGATGTTCCTTTTCTTCTTCTGTTTTAAACAAGTCCCCACTCATTGTGAATGCGTAGGAGAGATGGGAACACTGTATGGGACATAGGGCTGTTAGTAGCAGCGGAGACACTTATGACTATTATTGATAGTTTAAACGGCAATTTTCTCATGACAGTAACGGCATACAATAACTCTTTTCTCTCTTTTAGTAGTGAAGCACCGATTGAAAATCATCTGTAGTTGAGTGCGACATGTGCTGATGGTGTCATTGATGTTTCCAATGTGCGTTCATAGGTGTGAAAGTTCAGAGAAGGCAGAATGTCATGTGGTAGCACACGAAGACTACCTCGATCTTGAACAGCTGGAGTGGAGAAAATTATTTCCTAGGATCTTCGAAGGACTATGGAACACATCGTCTCCAAACCTCGATAATGCACCAACAAATGATGAAAGCTATGCTGCACTTTCAAGTAATCTCTTATTTTCACAACTGACCTCACCTGGTTCCTAGTGACTTCTGGCTTCTTCCAATGATGAAGTACTCTCTTCATTGTCGATTATACATTCACTACCTGTGCTGCATTTGTATCAGCAAATTTACCAGTGATCAAAGCAGATTCGGAATGAATCATTCGCAACAGCAATTTTATAATGGCGTCATGGTTGAGAAAAATGTTTACAACTACAGAGAGATTATGTCAAGACGTGACAGATATTTCACATTTTATGTGTGACTAATATGTAAGAAAATATATCGGAAGAGTTATGACTTGAATCTTCCTCTAAAACTAACCATTCTACCCAGTCATTCTCAGACTCTGGCAGCTCTATCTGCATATCTCACAAAGAAGAAAGTTGCAGTATGCCATGCTTAACGACGGAAGTACCGCAAACTACTGCGGAGACAACTAGCATTCTGGGACCATAACCTTCTGTGTGGAAGGCAGTCAGTCCACATTGTAGATTTATGCTCAACAACACTAGTTCAAATGTTCTAATGTTAGTAGATCTAAAGGACCGAACAGCTGAGGTCATCGGTTCCCACTAACTACTTAAAGTAATTTATACGAAGACAACAAGCACGCCTTTGCCTAAGGGAGGAGTGATACGATACGAGCAGGCGCGCTATTCATAACGTAGCGCCCCAAACCGCACGACCGTTTCCGAGTGGCACCGACAATATAGTCCACATTACGTAGGAAGGCGGCCCAGTTTACAGCCGTTCTGCGCATCCTTCTCCATTAAGGTACTGGCAGCCATTCTCTAGACGCGTGGCTGGCCGAGAGTTATGCTATGCTTCTCCCGCGATCTCCACTGTGGGCGCTCGGTAGTAGTTCGTCCCCTTGATGCTTCCCCTATCGGTACGTCTCTATGCGCGGATCACCTTCCTACATGACGCCAACTATAGTGGTGGAGGATCTAGGCCTACCACAAATGAAGAGCCGATATGTCCGCCAGCATGCAACGCGACGTTGAGGGCTGTGTGCCTTTGTCAAGGACTACTAGTCTGTGCCTTTACGGTCTTAAATGGATGACTGATAGGACCGCTTTGGAGCTGGCGTCCAGGAAATGAGACTTCGGTAGGGCTTGAAGCCTTCCGTAATCTGACAAATAGGGGGGGGGGACACTGATCTCTGATCGAGGACCTGAATGCAACGCCATCTTCGAGAACACTTAGATCATTGTGCTTGGCTGTTAGCAGCAGCGCGACCTCTTTGTCGGCACACGCACAAACAGATGGCCGAAAATGGCTGTGTGATAGACAACAACCAAGTCAGCCTAGAGGATGATGCCTCAATGGATTCTTTGGTGACAATTAGAACAGCAGGCAGTGAGTCGTCTACCCTGATGACGGTATGGTCATAGGAGCTCACGCTCAGTGCTTCGGGTAAGGATTTGGAAGGAAATAGTCTGTGGCCTTTCTAAGGAACCCTCGTGAGATTTTCCTGGAGTTGTATTTTAATCACCATCGTCCCAAAAGTGAGTACAATGTTACTACTGCACCACCTCGCTTGGTATGCAGTAATTACTGGGAATACGTAATCTCAGGAGAAGAAGAGAGTACCAGTGTACAGGTACTGAGAAAATGGTTGTTAAATTAACATTGTCTCGGCTCCGCACATCGGTGTGGCAGAGGGCCACCTTTACTGCACCTTTCCTGACACTTCGTAGTGACGCCATCTATTACAGGCCCCTTCAGCCAGAACCGATTATTGGTAGCTCTGGCGTTGTCAAATGCTGCAGGTGAATGGGCGGCTTCAGACGCAGCCACAGCCACTGAACGGTGGCGCCGCTGGCCGTCCCGGTGGTCTGCATCAGCGAGAGTGACAACCACAAACAGTGGCTCCACTTTCGTCTATAGAAGGAGCGTTCAGACTGTGACACAGCCAAGCCACTTCTTGAAACGCACTTTTGGAGCACTGCTAATGAGTCGTGCTCCTACTGTGTAGTTGCTGCTGCTAAGCGGAAGCTATTTGTTGTCCATTGATGCAAGCATGGCATTAAATATCGATAAATAAGTTGTATATTCGTTATTTTCTTGTAACCTAATAAATAATGAGAAAGATCATATTTCAAATGTTGATTTTTTACTAACTTTGAAAGTATGCAGCTATAGGCTGACGACCATTATTTATGGATTTTTCTGTGACATTTTTGTGAATCTGGACCTGTATTTGCCGAAGAGGTTGATTTTGTATGTAGAATTCATCTATTATATGCTTAGATAATCTCAGTTGATGTTTGTAACCACTGCACACTATAATATCTTTGTAACTGCGATGTAGCAGCATCTTTGACCCTGAGGTGGGCAGTGGACGGTAGACTAGTTGAGAGTCGAGTGGAAGCTGGGCTAGAGTTCAGTCGTATGGTAGTCACCATGTTGTACGATTCGGTTGGTTGGCTACGATTCACGTGCCGAGTTTGGTTAGTTGGATTATGTACCTATGAATGTATCGCGATAGAGGGTGATGAAATTTCATTTGATATTGTAGAGGAATTTTGTAGTAAGAGGATCAGAATATTTGTATGGAACGGTGTTGTACTAATCCATTGTAATTACGACTACTGACGAGTCAACAACAAAAGTATGTTTCTTTAGCAAAAATAAATAATTTAATGATTACTAACTTTCTTATTTCAGCTCAACCTAGTCCCTCATTTTCCTGATTGTGGCATTTTTCTACTTTTGTGGCATGGCACGTGTCGAGTTTGAGATTTTCTTTAAATATAAATGTTCACGTGCCAAAGAAGTAATCAGTTCTTGCCACTGAAATCTAATTTCCCAAAGAATTGCTCACAGAAGCACAGTTTATTTTATAAATATAAAATTATAGGTGGACTGACGCAGAGTCGCAGCTCCCATTCTTTCATTTATTTCTTTAATTTTTTGTGTGTGTAGAAAATAGTATTACAGGGCCTAATGAACTTAGTAAGTTGCGCATAAATGTTTAGAAACACTGGTTATTTTATAAAGAGTTTGCAGGGCTATAAAAGTCTTTAATATTTATTGGCAAACGGAAAGCAATGAAATAATGCTGTTCTAGGTCTGTGCAAAGTTTTTGTAAGGTCAGTTTGTGACAGTCTGTCACCAGATTCTTTCAGGCAGATTTATTTAGTGCTTTTAAATAGCAACCTTCAAACTATAAACTTTCACCAGGTTTAGATTGACCCACTTGTTTGATTTAGAAACTTTCACCAGGACTTTCAACTTCAAAGCTTGTGTATCTTTCCGCCTCAATTCTTCGAATCATGTTACTGATTCCATGTAAAAATTCTTGAAATGAATTTTCTACCAAAAGAAAATAAGAAAAAATTATCGTATTGTTGCAAATTATCAAATAAAAATCTGAGACTGCATAGATCAATGTGTGGACTCAGAATCTTGTTCGTCTACTTTTGGTTTTTATTCTTCGTCTGAATAACAATCGTAGCCAGAATCAAATCAGCTTTTACATCCATGCACACTACAATACTGACAGATTTTACATACAAAGCGACCAGAGCTTGCATTTGTAGCGCCACAGACGCGCGTCTGCTGCGCTGAATTCTCCGCAGCAGCGGCACAAACGTCAGTGAAAGATCTGCGTGTGAACCACTCACTTGCGCTGCCATGTGGCCCCGTGTCAACCCAGCCTAGAATTCAGTATTGTAAAATTCCACTTTCATTTTATAGTAAATACCTTTCAAGGGCAATATGTGAAACACACACATGTATAGATCCTTTAAAAAAATTATGTGTATTGCTGTAAGGTTTTGCCACTAACCTGGAATTAAAGCCAGCACACGTTCTCAGATACGCTGCCTATGCTATACTTCAGTTGATCAAATTGCAGTAACAGTTGCAATTTTTTAAATTAAAATTTGTACTGTGCCGGGGATTCGAACCCGGGACCACCTACTTACTAGGTAGGCACTTTAGACCACTTTTTTTTTTTTACATCCATGCGCGAGGGGGGACTCGAACCCCCGACCGCAGCGGCCGCGCAGACCGCGACCAGAGCGCCTTAGTTCCCTTTTTTTTCTTTTCTTTTTTTTTGTGAAATCGAAGTCTTTTCTTCCTTTTTGTTAACAGAAATATTTCTTCCATGGTATATACAATAACTCAGTGTTGCACTTCCTTTTGCATTTGATAAAAGAGGACTGAAAGCTGTACTTCTTTCCAATGAGCGTCTTTGTTGAATAGTACACGTTAGAAATTATTTCGGGTTTTCTGCACCGAAAATTCAAGGAATACTTAAATCTGTTTATAAACACAAAACGTTCCCTTGTAATTAAAATAACTAAAGTAATTAAATAAAATTGTGTAGATATTTACGTCAATGTTTTCTTTAGAAAATTGGCATATAGTATTCGATAATCTTTCATCTGTTCTAACTGTTGGTATTGTATTCTCAAATACATTAAAAAGTCTTCTTTGCTTATTTCTTCATTTCTAATAATGTAGAATACCGCATGTCCCATGATCCAGTTCACAGCATTCCTTTTGGCATTTGGGTATGGCACTTCTTCGGGGTGTAATAGTTTCGTTGGTGTTATAGAGTTATCTGATGTTCGTAGTATAAGCGAGAGTACATGCCGAACATAACCCCAAATATCCTTGATTTTGTCACATGTAAATTTGTGCTCATCTGTGTCTATCAAGTTACACGTGCTGCAAATTGGTGACTCCAGTAAGTGTATGGTATGTAGCCGTGAAGTCGTCGGGATCTTCCTGTTGACTGCTAAATACCAAGTAGATCTTACGTTTGTGGGTAAATTGCGGTCGTGAATATTCTCCCATATCTTCTTCCAGTTAAAGTGATTAATCTTCTGTTCTATCATGTTTCTCGGTTTTCTGTCTATCAAGCTTTTGTATACTTCTCGTACTTGTTGAATGTTTTTCTGGGGAACTGCCCTGCGAATGTAGCTGTATTCAATGAGAAAATGTTTGAGGTGATACAGCTCGTTCGGGATGTGGTGCCCATCTACTGGCGGGTCCATGCTGATTGGGGCTATCTCATCCAGAAGGTGAGCCACCAAGTTGTTGGCCGAAACTTTCCATTGTCGGTAGGTCTTGCAGAAGTAAAGCGCCTGTGCCTTACTGTAAACATCTGTGAGATTAAGGCCGCCATCTTTGTGCATTAGTGTAAGGGTTTCATATTTCACTTTGAAAATCTGACCTTTACTAACGAAGTGGCCGAGCGCTGCGAGCATTCTCTTTCCCATCTCTTTGGGTAATGGCAGAACTTAAGCTACATAGTTCACTTTGGCCGTTATGTATGTATTAACAAGCCGAACTTTTTGTATTTCATCGAGGTTTCGCAGGCTGTGAACTTGTATTGCGGCTCTCATACTCGTCAATATTCTTTTGTAATTGAGGGCAGCCGTTCGTCGTATATTCCGCGTGTAAACTATACCTAGACATTTCAATCTGTCCGTTTCCGTCAGTTGTCCTTCCGCTCTGATGTTATTGCCACTTCCAATGGTCATAATTCTTGACTTTACGTTGCTGAGTTTGGCAGCAGATGCAAGTTCGTACTTCTTAATAATGTCAAGAGCGGTTTGGAGCTCCTGTTCACTTCTAACTACAAGTCCTACGTCATCAGCATATGATTTGCAGACAATATTTTGTCCATGTATCTGTAATCCCTGCAACCCTTGGGTTAGTGTACGTAGGAGAGGCTCGATGGCTATAGCAAATAATAACACGGATAAGGGGCATCCTTGCCTAACAGAGCTAATGATCTTGATTAGACTGCTTCATTGTCCATTTATATTAATTTTTGATGTGCCATTCTTTAATAAGTGCCTGACCATCTCGATGAATTGTGGAGGAAAATTCATCGCTCTCATGGTGTTGTAAAGATAATCGTGATTGACTCTGTCGAAAGCTTGTTCAAAATCAAGGGATACTATTGCACATCTAATTTTACATGTCTCAGCTATCGCTATTATGTCCCTGTAATCACTTAGCGAGTGAAAAATTCTTCTGTCTTTGCCTACACTTGTTTGATACGGTCCTGTGACAGTGTTTATTACTGCACGGAGACGTTGCATCAGAATTCGCGTGAAGATCTTGTAGTCGCTGTTCAAAAGCGTTATAGGCCTGAGATTGCTGATGGACTTGCCAGCTGTGGTTTTGGGAACGAGAACGACGGTCCCCTCGCAGAATTCTTTGGGGATGTGTGTACTGTGGTTCATAAGTTCATTACATATGCTCGTTAGTTTACTGAGCAGTTTTTGTCTGAACGTTTGATACAATTCTGCCGGGATACCGTCAGGTCCGGGTGATCTATTTTTTGGACTTCTTCTACTTCGTCTTCTGTGATTTCAGCAGTGAGGCTGTTTGCTTCTTCCCGACTGAGTTTTCCTGGTACCCGTGTCGTAAAGTCCTTTTGTGCCGTCTCGTCTGTAGGTTTCGTGGCTAGGAGCTCTGAAAAATGTTTCTGTATCTCTTCCTTTATGGCGCGTTGATTGGTCAATAATCGTCCATCACTGGCCCTCAGCTCGGTAAGAATTTTTCTGCTTTTCCTTTTATGTTGCTGTAATGAATGTTTTATGAAATGGTATACGGAAGTTGTTTCGTCTTGGACGATATTGTGCAGCCGTGACCGTATTTTGCATCCTTCTAGTTGTTTCCTCTTTAAATTGATTATTTTAGCTTGAATTCTCTTAATATGTACATAATTATTAATTATTGCTGCATCCCGTTTATACAATTCTCGCAGACACTGAAAATAAAATTCTACTGTTTTCTTCTGCCACTCATTCTTCTCCCGTGAGTAATTTTTCATGGTTCTCGTTATTGAAGTTTTAGCGCATTTAATCCACCAACTGATCGGTGAGCTGAACTGAGTGAACCGTTTTTCGCATGCTTCCCACGTAGTGTCAAAAGCTGCACGAATCCTGGATCCGACAAGTGGCTTACGTTAAGTTTCCACTGACCTCGGGCCTTATAAGTCCCTTGTTTCTCCAAATTAATGGTACACATAAAAGCTGCGTGATCTGAGAAGACGGTGGGCCATATTTCCGAATGTAGGATACATTCCTTAAGATCAGCTGATGCGTACATCCGATCTAAACGACTTGCCGAGTGATTCGTGACGTGCGTGAAGCCAGGCATGTCACCATGCGAATACTCCTAGGTGTCAACAAGTCCTAACTGATTGACAATGCTTTCAAGCTCAACTGATTTATTATAATTTGGCGTCTGATCCTTTGGGTGTATGACACAATTAAAGTCCCCGGCAAATATTACATGATCATGTTCGGTCCCAAAGAGTGGTACTATTCCGTCTTTGAAAAATTCTTCTCGTTGCCGTCGTTTTCCAGTTCCAGAAGGCGCGTAGACATTGACTATTCTGGTGTTGTTTATCGTACATGCTATGCCTCTGCTGTTAGGTAGTTTCTCTATTCGTCTGACTATAATACCTTCTTTTGTTAAAATGGCTGTTCCGAGTTCAGTAGTATAACCAGGATTAGCTATAACATTATATCCTGTTATTTGATCCAGATCAATTGCATCTGTCACTTCTTGTAACATAACGATGTCTATATCTGCGGCATATATCACATCCTGGAGAAGTCGCAGTTTGAGTGCGCTCCTTATCTTGTTGATGTTGATTGTGGCTAACCGATATGCTTGTAGTTCAGTCATATTATATTGGTAATGATTTATTTTTGTTTTAAATTCTAAACTTTCTGTAATTCTATCATTCTTTCTATGTTTCCTTCTATCTTACTACTAACAAATTTCAGTTTAATAAAAGTCTGGGTCATCAGTTACTGCTGTGTATTTCGCCGGTGAAGGTCTATTGTCGTTGGTTCTGTGTTCTTCAGTCTTCTGTGTCATTTCATCATTCGTCTCCATCAATTCCTGATCTTGGTTGGCATCTTCATTGTCGTCAGCCCAGTTTTGAGGAAGGTTACCTTTCCGTTATTCCTTTTTCCACTCGGTGAGGTCATGAGGTTGTTCTTCACAGTCCGCTTTAGTTTTTGTCGTCGTTTTCATCTTCACTGAGTTTCCTGACGTTTCTGTGACGCCGCCGTAAGAGTCTTCCGTTTGTGATTTTTTTATGGTATTCTGGTTGCTGTCACGCGTTTTCCCTGTTGTGTCGTTCGACTTCTGTCGCAACTGTTTTGCTTTCTCTCGCAGTGCAGGTGCAGTTTTTTCAGCTCCCTGGTGGGCAATCCGACGTTTTTTATTGTCCGTAGATTGTTTATCCGCAGACGTTTCACCGTACGTAACTGTTTGGAAGTCGTGCTCCGTCTCCTGCTCATTGTTTAATCCCTCATTCGGGACTTCTGTATTTGTACTGTCGTGCTCAAGAGCAACAGACTGACGTTCTTCGTTTTCTGCTGGCAGTTCTACAGCATTTTGCCCATCATTATATTCTGGGACGTCGGTTTCCATTCCGATTTCCTCAATTTGTTCTTCGATATTAGGTACCTCCAGCTCTGCGGTCGTAGCCTCAGGTGCGGACGCACGAGCTGCCGCTATGTAAGTCAGCGGTAGCTGTGACATCGTGTTCTGAAACACTGCTTCGCCTGTTGGCAGCTGCGCCACTCTCCTTTGCATACATTCAGCACGAACGTGTCCTGTACCACCACATCCTGCACACGTTCTAGGTTGTCCTTCATATATCACAATAGCTCTATGGCCACGGACACTTATATAAGAAGGTATGTGTTTGTTCATATCGATTTTGACCTGCCTCACACCATTAAGGACCTTAAATTTGTGAGCACCTGTCCATCTCTCTGCGACATTACTGATAACGGTTCCACAGGGTTTCAGAACAGCATTTATATCGTCAGCGGTAATTTCGAATGACAGTTCGAAAATGCGTAGTGTTCTAATGCCAAATCCAGCATGACTCACTCTAACTTCGCCGATATTACCGTCTGATTGTTTAAATTTCAATTTACCTCCACATCTAACAACAATATCATCACACATCTTGGCATTTTTCAACTTAATGAAGACTGTGCTACTACAGATCGATGGGCAAATTCCAATCATGTCGTCCTCTGCTATCTTTACAACCTCCTCAATGAAATTCTCTACTTCAAACGAACTAGCTCTAGCAAAGCTTTTGTCAAACATAAATTTCAACGTATCAACTCGTACAGGTTCTGCCATGGTTAGTCTAAGTTGAATACATGAGGAAACGCTCTACGGCGTTAAACTCACCAACACAGCGCTCGGCCAGCCGCAGCTGCGATGTAAACACAACACCACTCAGCTAACACAGTGTTGCAGCCAAAGCTATTATACGGACTGTCTTAGAGCACATATCCCTCCACACCACACACCTTAATGCTCAGAGTGCTGTGTTAGCTGAGTACTCTAAAGCGCCTACCTAGTAAGTAGGAGGTCTCGGGTTCGAATCCCCGCCACAGCAGAAATTTTAATTCAATGCCTCTCCTTATATTTAATACCTTTGGTATAACGAAACAATGTTGTCTCAAGGAAATGTATTATTTGTTGATAATTGTTTTTTACGCGTTCGCCATTTGGGGCATTATCGCATCATGTAAGACATACGAGGCGCGTCCAGAAAGTAAATTCCGATTGGTAATAAACTGAAATTGTACATAGATATAAAAGAAATTTTTATTGCACAAAATTCTACAACTCTTAAACTACTTTTCCACATAACTGCCGAAATTTTGCAGGCATTTGTCATAGCGTGGCACCAGGTTTTGTACACATTCTTCATAGAAATCTGGTGCCTGTGTCTTCAACCAGTTGGAAACATTGAAATTTGGGGGAAGTCCATAGCGAGAGCACTAATTGTAAACCTACTTTTTTCCTGGATCTTGTCATCAATCGCGTGAACCAGTTCGTCTGTAACCAAACGTGGGCGCCCACTTCGTTCTTCATCGTGCACATCACTACGCCCGCCATTGAACTGTCGGACCCATCTTCTCACCATCGAATCACTCATCGCATTTGGTCCGTAAACATTGCAAATTTGAAGATAAAATTTCACTTGGTTTCACTTTCCTCGCATTCAGAAACCGAATCACCCACCTGATTTCACAGGCGGCGGGATTTTCAATCAACGTCGACATTTCAAACAAGCACAACAAATGACATTAAAGTTTTCTGGGTATGGTACCGCGTAATGATGTAAGGCTATTACTTAAATAACCGATGTTTCGGCCAACGTTACAGTGGCCTTCATCTGGGTATACCCAGATGAAGGCCACTGTAACGTTGGCCGAAACGTCGGTTATTTAAGTAATAGCCTTACATCATGACGCGGTACCATACGCAGAAAACTTTTATGTCATCTGACTCTGGCCGCGGAAGCCTACGTAATTATAAGCACAACAAAGCGTACGTAACTGACAGCGATCTCCAAATGGCGCACGTTCTTCTCCTTGATACACATCGTCTACAGCGCATGAGCGGAACTGCAATCGCAGCGCTGCAGCGGAGATAAATTGAAACGGAACTTACTTTCTAGACGCGCCTCTTATATGATGGGAAGAATCCTGGCGTAAAGTGACCCAAATAAGTCACGACGCCGCGGTGGAGTAGCCGAGCGGTCTAAAGCGTCTCGCTGCGGAGCGCGCGGTTGCTCGCCGTGGAGGTTCGAGTCCTCCCTGGGGCATAGGTGTGTGTGTTGTCCTTAGGTTAGTTTACCTAGGTTTAAGTAGTTAAAAGCCGGCCGCGGTGGCCGAGGAGACTGAGGCGCTCCAGTCACGGTCTGCACGGCCACTACGGTCGGGGGTTCGAATCCCCCCTCGGGCATGGATATTTGTGCCGTCCTAGTTCGTAAGTAGTTCATAAGTAGTTTGTAAGTTTAGGGACTGATGACCCCGTAGTTAAGTCCCATAGACTCTACAAACATTTGAACATTTTGAATTTGAACATTTGAATTTTTTAAGTCACGACGTTGGGAAAAGCAAATGATGTCTCTCAAAGCACAGCATGGAACGGCCAATACATGGATAATATGATGATGCCCCAAAAGGGCGAAACGAGCCAAAAATAATACTTCACATTTTTGCAGCGGTAACTGCATCCTTTCAACGAGTCGATCAGGTTGGATCGCTGACTATGCGGTGTGGTCTCATCAACAGGTGCAGTGAGTGTGCCCGGCGGCTTGGCTTGGCTTGGCCATCAACAGGTGCGCCTCGCGCCGCCCCGGGCGCCCACACTCGCCCGCGCCCCGCGCCCTGCGCCCTTTGAGGGCTTCCCTGGGCTTCACGCGCCGCCGCCTGCAGGGCTGGTCGCCAGCGCGCGAAATTTTTAGGGCGGCGCGCAGCACGCCCCAGTGCCCCGCGCGCCTGTCAAAGTAGCGCGCGGCCGCGACAGACACCGGCGACAGAATTACTCCCTGCTGCAGCTTTTATCTCTGCCCTGCCACGACTGCCACACCGGCTGCCCTGCCGACGTCAGCGCAGGCGTACGTACATAGTGCGCAGCCCGCTGCACCTCAGTTATTCTCGCCCGTACAATACTTTTAGACGCTATGAAGCGCTGTACTTGCTGGTGTCCGTGGCGTGCGCTAGTCTCACACTTTCCTCCTAACAGGAAGACAGGTTGACCCTGTCAATCAGAGAGATAACCCTGTCAATCAGAGACTTTAATCATTCCAAAGTTCGTTGTAGACATCAAAACGAAAAAGCCAAGATTACATTATAATTGTGATTCTTGAGTTTCTCCCGGCGTATTTGATAATCAAAATATCCACGGGCGTACTGCCGGTCTATAGTGTCCAACGGGCGCAATATTTCGGCGATCATACTTGTCGGCATCATCAGGTGATCTGACGGACTGAGCTCCTGGAAACGCGCCGGCACGGAGATCCGCACGCTACGGCTGCTCGAAGGGAACTGGGTTCGAGCCCACGCTCACGCTCACGCTTCTCTTGACGGACCTCGACCTTGGTCCGATGGGTTGCAGGCTAAGCATTAACTGCTGTTCCTGCGGTACCTGAAACATATGAAAGACAAATTAGTGGCCTGACTGGAGGAAGGGTCTTAGGGTGTCAGATAATGACGGTGTGGTTTCTTCCACAGTTGCTACGAGATTATAAGATTAATCTCGTAGCAGGTCAGGCCAACGAGTCGTTGGCCTGAAGTGTTGTTGTGTCCCAAGGTCCCGGACGAGCCGGTTTTGGGACTGCTGCGACTTCTCATAGAACTTCCTGGCGTTGGCGCGGAACCTCTCCCGGAGGGGCAAAATGCCGACTTCGTCATGAAGCTGGGCGGTGGAGTACCGCTTCGGAAGATGCAGGTCAGTCTTCAGGGCGCGGTTCTGGATCCTCTGCAGCGACTCGATGTGGAGGTCTGCGGCGTTTCCAAATACTGGGGACGCGTACTCGAGCACTGGGCGAACCAGTGACAAGTACATCTAGCCCGGTAGCGGGCCATTTAAATACCCTCGGCCCGCGGAGCGACCCCTCCGTGGTCCGCGTCCCGCGCCGCGTTCGCGCAGTGGAACCGATTGCGACGGCGCCTGAAATGACGTCGATGTCAGGGCTCTGTCAGCCGCGATCGTCACTACGATACGTTTGCTAGATTTACTCTTAATTAACCCAATCGCTGGTTTCTAAGCTTTGCTAAGATTATAGCCGCAGTCACGGTTTATGTGGTCGTCACTTGCGCGAATTTCAATGACCTCTCTGACGACGCAGTCCCAGTATCTCGACGTCTGTACCAGAATCCTAGTGCGTTCATACTCCATGGCGTGATTCTCTGACAAAAAATGTTCAGCGACAGCCGACTTGCTCGAATACATCAATTGTGTGTGCCTCTGGTGTTCAACGCATCAATCCTCGTCGGTACGCATCGTCTCAGTCCGTCAGTTTACCTGATGATGGAGACATGTATGATCGCCGAAATATTCTCCCCGTTGGAAACTATAGACCGGCAGTACACCCGTGGATATTTTGATTATCAAATACGCCGGGAGAAACACAAGAATCACATCATACACCTTTAAGGGGAGGAGATGTATCGCAGCATGAAGAAATTTGAAAAGTTGCTCCACCGTAGATGTCGCTTGCTAAGTACTCTTGCCTTTCTAAAGAGATTCCGTTCCGAGAATGTTGTTCCAAATTTTGCTAAGGTTACGCATCAAATCGATTCTGCAGCAGCCAAGAGAATTAAGGAACGGGCCAGCCTCGCATTGCTTCGCGAGAGAGATCATTTCACCCGCCGTAGGCTTGAATTCATCTCAATGGAACTATTCAAACTGCATTTGAAACTGGCTAGTCACTTCACTTCTTTTTCCTGCGATTGTTTACTGACTGACAGTTTCTATGGACTATGCCATCATCATCTTGTCGTATACATCCTAGAATGTGGCCACGTTGTTTAAAAATTACTTTTTCACTTTTTTGAGTCTGGACTCTCCGTCATCCAAAATTATTGGCCTAATATCGGCCCACGTCACCTGCCGCATCGCTGACCAACCATAGATCGTCGAAGGTACAGGACTGTGGGCAACTGCAACAATGAAGCAAATTTGTCATGCCCTGTAGTTCTCGAGATTCGCACAGAAGATTCTCAACGTCTAGCAGTTCCTACTGGCTTTAATGGTTTTCACAGGTGCAACTACCGTTTTCATCCTATTCAGGACTCGACAGGTCCTCTAGTCTAGTTCGCTTCCTGTAAGGCGTGCTTGTTGGAGTGCATAGTTTTTGGGTGGTTCAATTGGTACAGCCAGCCGCGGTGGCCGAGGAGACAGGCGCTCCAGTCACGGTCTGCACAGCCACTACGGTCGGGGGTTCGAATCCCCCCTCGGGCATGGATATTTGTGCCGTCCTTAGGATTAGCTACTTCATAAGTAGTTTGTAAGTTTAGGGACTGATGACCCCGTAGTTCGGGGGGGGGGGGGGGGTGAGGGGGTCGGTATCATACACCCAGTGATTATCCTACAGATTTCGTTCAGGGCGATATCGACGGTTTTGGCACGTGCAGATTAATTGCATACTGGGCAGGCATACTCTCCTATTGAAAAGCATGAAACCTGTGCTGTGGTCGGGTTTCGCTTCGCCGCTGCTCTCTGCTAGCTTGTTTAAAAAATGAGGTTAAACAGAAAGTGCAACATTGCACTTAGTCGAAATATAAAATACTCAAATTATGTTTGACTAATTTCAATGTTTCACTCTCTGTTCAACCTCCTTTTCTCAACAACATAACCACGTTCTAGGATTTATACGCCTAGATGGTGGTGGTAGGGCCTATCGAAACTGGTCGTCAGTCAATAATCATATTGCGATCTCAGCCTTTTCCTGTTGAAGATTATTAATCTATGCAGATCGCCTCTGTCTTGTGATGTCAGGAGAGCAGTTGTTCGCAATATTTTTCTTAATGAGCCCCACCAAGTTTGGGAACAATTTTCGCTACCCCATGAAACCTCTCCAGCGACCACACAGGAATCAATACTAAAGAAGAAGAAGAAGAAGAAGAAGAAGAAAACGACATGAAAATTAATGTCACGTGACTCTTTCTAGCAGATTAAACTGTGTGCCGGAAACTTAATTCCTTTCGCGGCTAGCGCTCTAGTAATTTACTTTCTTTGGTTAGTTCTGTCCGTCACCGAAGTGACTGAGGCTCCGCGTCTGAGCTATCGGAGCACGCTTCGCGGTCCGTCCTCACAGCCTTACTTCCGTCAGTACCTCGTCTCCTTTTTCCAAACTTCACAGACGCTCTCTTGCGAACCTTGCAAGACTAGCACACATGGGACTCTTGCTCACATCTCAAGTATTTCGATAAAAATAGTTTTGTACATAAGTGCCATAGAGTTGCAGACGAAAAACCGTCAATGAGGACGTACACAGAAAATGTAGGACAAGTGTAGCGCTGCAACATGTAAACACGAAGTATATTTGAATGAATTTCTAATTATCAAGACGAACTTTTAATAACCTGAAGAAACTAAAATATTTCTGTTGTTCAGTTTAAAGGAATAAAAATACGCACTGAAGAAGCTACAACTGTAGCAAAACTTATATGGGTATGAAAATAAAATATAATAAAATAAAAACAGTATTTTGCTCAAGGCAGATCTTCAATGAGAAGAAAAGTAATATTTATGAACAACTACGGATCAAACGGGCTTCATCATCAAAATAATTGTACTGAAAGTTCATATTCAAACGGCTGTTCACAATCATATACATTGATTGTTATTTATGTTTTTAGCTTCTTATTCCTCACAAAGCTCTAGAACCGAAATAAATAAGGGAAAGTGTATATGGTTGTGAATAGCCGTCTGATGATGAACCTTTAGGTTCTCAACCGGGACGCGCGTTTTTTTTAATAAACATCATTATTCATAGTGCCTGGAACTGGTTTCTTCTTTGGAAGAATCAACCTGTATTTTGTACACAGTCACGGACATTATAAGTGTTAGTTTTCTGCAACTAGTTTAGTCTGATTTACTTCCACATAAATCTGGGGGGAGAATTGACTGTTGATTGTAGAAAACAACATTTTGCATCTACAGCTACATAGGTACTTTGCAAATCATATTTAAGAGCCTGGCAGAGGGTTCATTGACCTCTTTAATAACCTCTCTCTACCTTTCCATTCTCCAAAAGCGCGCGGGAAGGAGCAACATCGTTTCCGTATCGAAATCGTTTCCATTAAAGTGTACCTTATGTCGATTTTTCCAAAACCAACATTTATTAAGATTAGTCACGGTCAAGCAGGAGTGAAAACGCTAAACACTAAGAACTGTAAAGGAATGTTTTGTAAGTAAATCAAGTAGTTCTTACAGATACATAATATAAAGAAAAGGCAGCAACAACATAATTTGGATTGGAAACCATTTTATAATTTTTGTTTATTTATCATTATTACGTTCCGCAGGACGTAATTTAAGAACATGCCTGCATGGCAATGTAACGAGTCAGTACATCAAATTGTAATAAAAAAGTAGTAGTTGATAAAGTGAAACGCAAAGCAATCCTATGCATACGACAGGCCTAAGCATAAGTAGAAAAATGCAATAAGGTAAACACCGAAATTTGTTTAAGTTTTTTCTAATTTTTTCAGGAATTCCTCGACAGAATAGAATTTAGCGTTGAAAGGGACTGGATTACTACTAAGCATTTTGAATTGATGTTACAAATTATTGAAAACTGATACTGCAGAATACGATACACCTTTCTGTTCAGTGGAGAAGGAGGTGTGCACTAAATGCAGATTCGATTTATATTTTTTATTAACTGAGTGAAATCTTCTAAGTCTGGTGAATAGTCAGATATTATTAATAACAGGCGACAATTAAGAAAATCGTATTGAGAAGCCACTGTCAGAATCCCCAGGCTATGAAACAGGATTCGTCAAGAGGTTCGTGAGCTTTCATGGACAATAAATACCCTTCTAGAATCAGAGGAGAAACACCAAAAAAAAAAAAAAAAAAAAAAGCTTCTGCTGCTTGTTGTTAAAGTAAAATCGACATGGCTCGCTTTTTCAGCAGCAAAATAACTGACGATTATAAAAGTAAACAGAATGTGAAACACAGAATGTCAATAACAAGAAAACGGCGGAGAAAATGGCAACGTTAAGGACAACAAAATCATCTATGCCCGAGGGAGGACTCGCACCTCCGACGGCGAGCAGTGGACCTCCTCCGCAGGTTGCTTTTTCTAACTTTTCAAAATATGGCAGGTTGTCTAGTTTAATCACCTCTAAAATCTACTCACTCACTTTCTATTACATACACTGAATAAAACTCAGGCTTTATACATTAACCTATTTTGTACTTCAACACAATGCCATACAGTTTCTTTGTGGAATGGTAGGAATGAGCTTCAAAAAACAAGAGTATCTGTAATAAAATTCTCAGATATAATACATGTATAAATGCTATTGATTTTCAAAATCAAAATGAAATTACGAAAGACATGAAGGAAGACAAGCACTTCACAAGTGAATTCTTAATTACTATAACACATGATTTATATACAATGAAGTTGCTATCCAACAGAACAGTTTGCCACTATGTAGACTGAAGAGTAGCAAGTGTAGCTTGGAAGAAAGCTCCATCACCGCGGCGGAGTGTCCGAGCGCATTGAGGCGCTATGCTCCAATGCGCGAAGCCGTTCCTTGTCGGTGTTAAAATCCTCTCTCGGGGTTGGATGTTAGTATTGTCTTTAGTATAAGGTAACTTGTACGGTAGTTTATAAGTTTAGGGACTGATGACTCCGCAGTTAAATCCCATAAGGTTAACAAACGTATGAATATTTTTAAAGCTCCATCACCAACTGTTGCCTGCCAATTGATTTCAGGATGGAGTTCCTTACTATTTCCTCCAAGACATCTCCATCTCCTTTGATCAGCCTGTATCTGCCGGTTTCTACATCAAATACTCGTCGAACAATACCTTGCTTTTTCTCCCATTTTTCTTTGGTCATCGATGCCATGGATCTGCACTTGGTCCGCGAAATATCATTGGAAGGGGAGATGCTGACTGCATCATCTGGCAGAACTGGTACAATGATTTCTTTATCCTTGCTTTGCCTCCTCGTCTGTTTCTTTTTCTTCTGCTTTTCCTCTCTCTTTTTCCCTTTCTTCTTCTTTTTTTTGTATTCTTTCTTTTTCCGCTTTTTCCGTTTCTCCTTCGGAGACGATGAACTTGTACTTACTGACGAATCAGTATCTGATGACACAGATTCTTATGATGATTCACGTTTTTTATTCTTGTGTTTTTCGATCTAATGTTTTTTTTGTTTTTTGTTTTTTTCTGTGAACCCTCGCCTGAACTAGGAGACCTTCCCTTTTTTTCTTTTTAAGTAACGCAGTAGCTTCATTTGCCACCTGTTCTTCAGATGCAGTGCCCGAATTTTCTTCAGCATTCATAATATACTTGCGTGCCTGTAAAATCAGGTTCGGCCTTGTTTGCTTACGGAAGTAATTATTTGTTTATATCCAAACACTGTAAACTGAACTGCTTCACGAGAACACATTTATCAGTATTCACCGTTCAATCACACCGTCCAGGCGCTCAACATGAAACTAATTTGGCACTCAAATGAAACGTATGTAGGGAAACATCACCCCAGAAGTAACAGAAAATCCTACGTTAACCTTTTATCAGTTGCAATACCACTTCTGACTTTAAGTATATGATAACTCCTCACATGTATTTCACATTTCACTTATCAACAAACAAAAACCGGAATACACCGCAGCTAGACGCCTTGGAACTATCGGCCACTCCAGAAAATTTTCCCCAGCCTTTCACGAAGTGTGCAGTAATAGCGACTACCATATTGTCCAGTCTCTGGAGAGATTTCCATAATATTAAATAACGAATCATTCGATATGTGTCAATGGTCGACTCGTTAAAATTCAGAAATTCGATTAAATCAAATGTCAGTTAATCCTTCTCGCAATATTTTTACCCGGTAACCTAATGTCACTTTTAGCTTGCGTCGGATTGTGGGGACTGATTAATTTGCTGAATACTGCATTAATTATTTACTTAAATTAAAATTATAGGAAATAGTCACAGAGGTTGTTTGGTGCGTTAATTTTGGTAACTGGTCACGGTCAATTCGTTCCTCTCGAGCTGCCGCGTTGCCGCAGTTTTGTTAACGACGAGGAGACAGGCACTGCAGACCAGAACAAATCCGAAGGTTGGCAATAAGTTCCTAATTTAACATGCCGCTGAATGGAAAAGATCCTTTCATCCTCATTTGCTTGGTTTTTTGTTATTCGTAAATAGCGCACGTCAGTGAACTTGCAGAATTGTAGCGATATTTTAGAGCTTGGAATTTATTTTCTGTTCTGTGTATCAACTACGAACTTTACTATTTCGACTAGTACGGGTTCGCGGTAAAGTTGCCACGTACAACTTGGAAGCGAGTTTATAGAACTGCAACAGTTTGCATTTAGATCGCTATCATTCCAGTGAAGAGTTTTGTGCTGTCTATACCTGGGCTCAGTTACTCACTATCTTAACTAACATACTGTTTCTCTTTTCAAGGGCTGGACGAATTACCAGAAAGTTCGTTTACTTTGCAATTTAATGCTATTTTGGCTTTAACTACACCAGCAGGTTTTCATTGTCAGGTTGAACCTTCATCATGTGTATTTGATCTACTAATTTTAAGTGTAACAGGCTAGCTCACATATCCGTGTGTTACTTTCACAATATACATATTAGTTTTAAACCTTAACTGGTACATCTAAAAATTGCAAAGCGTAAGGTACATTTTGGTTTGAATATGACATTCAAATATTACTACTGTTTTAAAACTACATTCTCTTTTATTGTCAACTATATACACGTTGTAAAAATATGAAATATGAAACACATACGCCTACATTCTCGAAGTCCTACCCATCAGTTACAAATTGTAAGCTATACAATTGAAACTTCACATTTAAAAACAAAATAGATTGTGCTTCACGACTGCAAAACCAGAAGGAAAGTGCCAAAGCAATATAAAATTTTTTGGAAGCACAACTTTTGGAAAAATTTTAATATAACCTTTTCATCCAAATGACTACATGTTTTACGAAAATACTACACAAAGCAGGAACTACGATAAAGTTTTAGTTTTAGACTATTCAGCGTCTTTAGCCGTAAATTTCAGTTATTTTTTATGATCAAAACTACAGAATCAGATTGGACATAAAAAGTGGAGCATTCCAAACTCATTGTTGTTCGTCATAGGCACACGCCCATGATGCTTTCCTATCTTTCTGAGATGAAAATAGTGAGCATGATGTCTTCCAGGGAGTCATGCCTAGAGTATCATAAATTGAATTACTGATATCTTTTGTAAAATTGGTGCGCCAATCTTCTTTTCATACAATCACTTACCAATTGTGTCGCAAGTTCAATGAGGAAGACTCTGCATGTCACACCATTAATATCTCCTCACCAATGACACAAAAGAAAAGCATTTACACCTTATATATCTAGCCTAGAGTAGATGACTGTGATAGGAATTTGTTCATTCAGAGTATCTATCATATCTTCCTCGTAAAGTTTTGTGAAGTATTGTACCATAAATCTAAGATATTGAAAACGATGCCACAAAAAAGAAATCAGTAAAGCTACACCTCAGTTCTCGGGATCCTTACTCCTATATAAAAACAAAACTGACGAAGACTTGCTTGCAACAATGTTCTGAGCTGGAAGCCAAATGACTTTTAGTAGATCACAGAAAGAGGCAAGTCAGTGTTACGACACACATCACAGTACTAGTAAAAAACAATTTCGTTCGGGTCCCTGAGATCCAGGTGTACCAATTATGGGTTAAATCTGCTGCTTCTGGTCTGTCATTATTATCCATTAAATCAAAACTGAAACCCTTGATAGAAGAGACGATATTCCAAGCTGACCCCGGTGATAGCAGCAGAAAATTCTCAGGTCTTGCGCGTTAATCTGGAAACCAGCAAGCTTTATTCATTTCTGTAATCAACCCCTCGTCCATTGTATTCAATTAAGGAAAGGTTCAGTAGCTACATATACAGTTCAGAACAAATAAAAGTGACTCTGAGATCACAGATCCAGGGTAGAAAGAGACGGAGCAGACGAAATTAAATAGAGAACCAGCCTAACTACAGCAGATGCTGAAGACGACCACGATGAATCTCTTGGCACTTTATGGTCCTCGTCAGTACGTTTCTGAAGGCGGGTAGAAACTGGACTACTGGAATTACTGCCATCTCATCTGGAATGTTCTGCTGCAGTTCTTGAAGAGTATGGGTACTGTAGAACCTTACAAAGAAAGAACACTTACTCTTCATCGCCGAATCCGTCCAAATTTATTGTACGTGTATGGCGTTGTGAGGCATGCAAGAACTCCAGATGACCAAGCGTCTAGGAAATAAAATGAATTTTATAGGCATCTTATCAATCGGAAGCGGTGTTTGGCTTAGCAGTACGATGGTTCAGCGTGCTCCATCAGGGATCCCAACGCCATATATCATAAAAACAAATCTGAGCCAAATACTCAAAGAACAACCCAGAACGTATATGAACGACGACCGGAAGGCGTCGGTTTACCTGCAGAAGAAGAAGCAGGGAAAAGAAGCGGTAAGTGTTCTGATGCGTATTGAAAGTGTCGCGGGTTCGAGACCGCTCGGGGGGCGGGGGCAATATTTTTGTGCTCCTTCGCAATGCGTACACTAATGACGTCGGAATTAATTGCAATTTCATACATATTATTTTATTAATTTATAAAAGCTCAAAAACTATAGGTATAGGATGAAATTCGGGACAGTAATCATTTAGAAAGGGATTGTAGCTAACGAGTATACGCGAACCTCGAGTATGTAAATCGATACTTCCACTCTTTTGTAATCGATAATTTACATGTACCGGGGTGATATTCATCGGAGAAACAGAGGAAGCAATAATTGTAACCGTGTGTTGCGCAAATTATAAAAGGCGAATTTTGCGTTTCAATCTTTCATGGCAATTTGATACCATTAAGAGACTCAGCAAACAAATGACCACACATTTTGTCCAGTAACTGCCCACAAACAACACCCGACACTCCGCTGTGAATCATCGTCCACTTGGCACTGCTCCGCTTGCACTGACGCATGCCGCTCTACGATTGGAGCCAGTGTGGATCAAGTGGCGAGCGTACAAAAAAAAAAAAAAAAAAAAAAAAAAAAAAAAAAAAAAAAAGTTTGTATAGCTTATGGGACTTATCTACTGGGTCATCAGTCCTTAAACTTACAAATTACTTATGAACTAGCTAACACTAAGGACGGCACAAATATCCATGCCCGAGGGGGGATTCGAACCCCCGACCGTAGTGGCCGTGCTGACCGTGACTGGAGGGCCTCAGTCCCCTCGGCCACCGCGGCCGGCGGTGTCATTATAACCACACATTCGCGTCCATTGGTATCCACGTGTCCGTGCAACTTTTATTTGCCACACCCTTTAAGAATATGGAAATGGAAAGTGTACGATAAATACTACAGACAAAAACACAGTATTTGCCTCAGTAATGTTATACCAGAATTATCCATCATCCAAAGCGGTACTTTCCATTCACACCCTTACCCTGCAGCCTTGCCTCTCAACTCCGCACATCACTCACATTCGAGATGCTTGAGACGATGGAGCGGCCGGACATGGTGCTTGTGTGTATGTGTTTATAGTTGTGTGAATCTACATCTACATCGGATACTCTGCAAATCACATTTAAGTGCCTGGCAGAGGGTTCATCGAATCACAATTATACTATTTATCTCCTATTCCATTCTCGAATAGCGCGCGGGGAGAAAGAACACCTGAATCTCTCTGTTCGAGCTCTTATTTCTCGTATTTTATTCTGATGATCATTTCTACCTATGTAAGTTGGAGTCAACAATATATTTTCGCATTCGGAGGAGAATGTTGGCGACTGGAGTTTCGCAAGTAGCCCACGCCGCAGCGATAAGCGCAGTTGTTGTAATGATTGCCTCCCAGATCCTGTATCATTTCCGCAACGCTGTCTCCCCTGTATCGTGACAATACGAAACGAGCTGCCCTTCTTTGGACTCTTTCGATGTCCTCCGTCAAACCCACCTGATAAGGATCCCACACTGCGCTGCAATACTCCAAAAATGGACGGACAAGCGTAGTGTATGCAGTTTCTTTAGTAGTTCTGCTGCATCTTTTAAGGGTTCTGCCAATAAAACGCAGTCTCTGGTTCGCCTTTCCCACGATATTATCTATGTGTTCTTTCCTGTTTAGGTCTGAAGTAATAGTAATTCCTAGGTATTATGTTGAGTTTACGGCCTTCACTTTTGATTGATTTATGTTGTAAACAAAGTTTAACGGATTTCTTTTCGTACTCATGTGGACGACTTCACACTTCTCATTATTTAGATACTGATACTGATATCTTGTATCAAAGTATGTGTTTCTTTTCTGATGAAGGCCATTGCCAAAAATTTAATTTGTGTGAATGTGACTGTCTATTCTTCATGTCAGCAGCTCGCCGAGTCTATTTACGGTGAATTGTTATCTATCCTCCATTATTGTCATCACAGTGATTATGGATCAGATGTAGCAACAACGATTAGGAAAGCGCAAATGCAAGTGATACGCGTAGGAAGATAATTATACTCATCATGTTGTATCAGAAGAAGTAGGAATCGAATATTTAGTTCTTGGCAAGTGCGTGTAGAGTTACTGTAAGTCACTTTTAAAGGAATATTGCGTAAAACACTGGACGGATCTGTACCTATTACTAAGATTCACGAAGTGGGAAAAATCTATGCTAACATTCTCTCTATATCAGAGGCGTATATAAGGGGAGGAGGTGAGGGGGCCTGCCCCCAGAATAGTGATTATAAAGCAACAAATATGTACGGTATTTGAATTACGTTAATGAATGATAGCGTGAAGGCATCTCCGTGGCAGGCCGTCATACATCACTGTATTGGTAAAGGGAGTAGGGTGTTACTGGTGTGAAGTTTGTCAGTTTTTTAATAGCTACATTTCTTACGATTTAATGTAAATAATAAAGAAACTTGAACTCAATGAAGCAGAAGGGACTGCAGCAAATTATTATCTGAATATGAGCAGCAACACTGATATAAAATATCGTGAGGTGTCTGCATAAAATTACGTAACATCTATTTACATTAAACTTGACTGTTCCCCCAAAAATAGGTACTATATTCCCTACTATTGCGACTAAACATTTACAATTACATCAGTTATTGCACAAAGCGTGTGGAACTACACCCCTGGCATTAAATTTCCTACACCGCGAAGATGACGGGCTACAGACGCGAAATTTAACCGACAGGAAGAAAATACTGTGATATGCAAATGATTAGCTTTTCAGAGCATTCCCACAAGGTTGGCGCCGGTGGCGACACCTACAACGTGCTGACATGAGGAAAGTTGCCAACCGATTTCTCATATACCAATAGCAGTTGACCGGCGTTGCCTGGTGAAACGTTGTTGTGATGCCTCGTATAAGGAGGAGAAATGCGTACCATCACGTTTCTGACTTTCATAAAGATCGGATTATAGCCTATCGCGATTGCGTTTTATCGTATCGCGACATTGCTGCTGGTCACGATTCAATGACTGTTACCAGAATATGGAATCGGTGGGTTCAGGAGGGCAATACGGATCGCCGTGCTGGATCCCAACGGTCTATTATCACTGGCAGTCGAGATGACAGGCATCATATCCGCATGGCTGTAATGAATCGTGCAGCCACGTCTCGATCCCCGACGTTTGCAAGACAACACCCATCTGCATGAACAGTTCGACGACGTTCGCAGCAGCATGGACTAAAAGTTCGGAGACCGTGGCTGCGGTTACCCTTGATACTGCATCACAGTCAGGAGCGCCTGCGATGGTGTACGCAACGACGAACCTGGGTGGATGAATGGCAAGACGTTATGTTTTCGATTGAATCCAGGTTGTGTTTACAGCATCATGATGGTCGCATTTCATGTTGGACGACATCGCGGTGAACGCACATTGGAGGTGTGTATTCGTCATCGCCATTCTAGCGTATCACCCGGCGTGATGGTATGGGGTGCTATTGGTTACACGTCTCGGTCACCTCTTGTTCGCATCGACGGCACTTTGAACAGTGGCCGATACATTTCAGATGTGTTTCGACACGTGGCTCTACCCTTCATTCGATCCCTGCGAAACCCTACATTGCAGCAGGGTAATGCACGATCGTATGTTGCAAGTCCTGTGCGGGCGTTTGTGGATACGGAAAATGGTCGACTGCTGCCCTGGCCAGCACATTCTCAAGATCTCTCACCAATTGAAAACGTTTGGTCAATGGTGGCCGAGCAATTGTCTCGTCACAATACGCCAGTCAATACTCTTGATGAACTGTGGTATCGTGTTGAAGCTGCATTGGCATCTGTGCCTGTAAACGCCATCCAAGTTCTGTTTGACTCCATGCCCAGGAGTATCAAGGCTGTTATTACGGCCATAGGTGGTTCTGGACCATGATTTATTAGGATCTATTCACCCAAACTGTATGAAAATGTAGTCACTTGTCAGTTCTAGTATAATATATCTGTCCAATGAATACCCGTTTATCATCTGCATTTATTTTTGGTGTAGCAGTTTTAATGTTCAGTAGTGTAAGTGTAAGGAAATAGGCAGAGATGAAGAATAAAAAATGTTTGATAGTCAATAGAGAAGTGTGCAGCCTCCGACCATTACTGTACTTTGAAACAAAATACTGTCACAGAAGGCGTGCTTAGGTAGTCCTTGCAGGTGCGGTGATCACTGTGTCCCCAGTGGCGCCGGGCGCCGTGGCTCAGCGCGCCCGGTCAGAGGGCTGAACGTCCTCTGTAATAAAAAAGCTGAGCCAAATGATCAACGAACGACCAAAAACGAACAATGAAAACGACCGCAAAGCATAGATCTACCTGAAGAACAAAAAAAAAAAAAAAAAAAAAAAGTGGTGTAGGGGTCAGCGCAACTGCCTAGAAAGCATGAGACCCGGGTTCGAATCCCGGCTGGGTACACATTTTCAGCTTTGCCCAATCGCAGTTGATGTCATATATTCTATGAATGTTGAATATTAAACACATCAAAAAAGTTTTGAATCTGGCACCAATCGGTAGGCTCTCTTACTATAGCGATGTTTCATATTATATCGCAATTCTTTTGTAATTAGTTTCATTCCTTTTATGTCTCTGTGTGCTGTTTGTAATAAAATAGTCCGATTTCAGGCTTTTTCAAATACAAATTACATGCCTGTAGGTCAACTTACAGACACCGTTTGACTATGTCGTCAGCGTCGCAACAAGTTATTAGCTGAGCTGGAGGCGCAGCGCTTTCAAACGCCCTCTGTGTCTGCGTAATTTGCGCTAGACACTCGAGCTCTCGCTCGCAATTACTGGCCATAGCCTTGGCGCGGTTAAACTTGGTCTACGCGATTAAACTTCGGAATAATTAATCAGAGGAGATTTATCTCCCGACTCTCAAGTCAAAACTGAGTTTCATCGCTCTTACCGTAATTGTCCCATCCTCATAGAAGTACTGTATTGCTGCAGAGTTAACGACACTTTCACCGACTGCCGTAGTCTGCCTGTACAGCCGCTGTATGTACATCTTGGTCGTTCACGTTAACGATATAGTATTCCGTGAAAGAAACTGGGAGTTTCATTTGAGAAGAGCCGTTAATTGTTTCGCGAGGAGTTCCCTAAATCAGCTGTTGTAATAAATAGCGATATCAAAATGACGGTAAACTAGCAATGTCTCTAGTACTCGTCGTAAACTAAAGCTTTCAGTCCGAACTGCCGAAATGTTTGTAGTTTTATCAGAAAACTACTACTATCCTGAAAGAAAAAGTTGTCTTTGCCTTTCGCTACAAGGAACTGTTTTATCTGTAACACTCTTCGTCTGAAATCTTACCACGTATCATGTTTGCAGGCAATACTTCCGGTAGCTAAAGAAACTGTACTGCTAGTGGTTTCTGAAAAGTATTTTGAACGTGAATCGATGTTGTGTTTTGTAATTGATGATGCAATGCATGTTGTCACTTGTTTGGCCGTGAGAATAATTTCACGCAGGGAGTAAACGGCAACCATTTAAAACTTATAACAGTGTTGTAGGTGAAGTCAAGATGAACAAATTGGTACTGGAGGCTGCTGGTCTATCAGGCTAGGAAACAGCTTTAAATCAACTAGCACATAAAATTTACGAGGTTTGCGTACCATCTTTTTCCCGTTTAAATCTTTCAGGACAGGATGTACAATTTGTGTACCTCAATCCAACCGCACGTTTATGGATGGTGGCACAAAAGCCGTTCCACATAATCCAAAATAACGGTACGTTTGCTGAACCACCCACTGTACGAGGGGTGTTCAAATGAAAAGGTACGAAACGACTCAACAACCAAACTGGTTGAAATTTGGATATACCGCAACGTAACGTAGTGCGACATCTGTGGACGGAAAGCATGCGTCGTCATCTCCTCCAAAAAAATTCAAGGCGCTACCATAAGTAGGCAAGTTGGAACTCACCGTCGTTTTAGATGTCCGAGGTCCAATGTTCATCAAATTTCTCGAGCACTGAAAAACCATTAACAGTGACGTGTACTGTGAGACACTCTGTAGCCTACGCAAGTCCATCAAGAGCGAACGGCCTGGGCTGCTCACGGAGGGAGTGGTGCTGCACCATGCTGACTCGCGTCCACACATCTCCAGAGTCACTTAAAGTGTGCTGGCCAAGTTCATTTGGAACAGCTTGAGTATCCGCCCTACAACCCGGACATGTCACCCTGTGACTTTCGTCTGTTTAGTCCGTTTAGAAAAAAATGGTCTCAAAGGGAATCCTTCAACGCGGACGTCGAACTGAAGGACACAGTAGAGGGCTGTCTCTTGTCACGGCCACAGTAATTCTGGACACAAAGAATCCTTCGGCTTGTTAAACAGTGGGATAGTTGTTCTCAGCCCTGTGGTGATTATTTTTGAATAAAGACTTCAATTATGCCCAATGTATCGTTTCGTACCTTCTCGCAAGGAAAGTACTTGGGCTCGAACAAACACATATACACCAAAATCGTATGAGAGATAATGTAAAGATTCATTATTGCACTAGTGATACTCCTGCATCTGCAAAACTCTGCAGTCGTCCGTTACAGGCCTCTGCGTGTGCCATGCCGCATTGTCGGTTCACCAGTAGGGACGCTGCAGTGTGCCTCCGAAGTTGCGTTTTGTGATGTTAATTGTGTGGTGAAGCGTCAGATGTGGCGGCGATTGCTAATCAATCCGGCTAATGTATTGCGATTAGTTGAGATGAAGTTACGAAAAACCCTTCTTCGTGAAGATGGTATTAGTGTAGAAGATGAATCATTTGCATGGTTTCTCATATCTGTTATGGTACAGAAATATGAGCATAAGTTAGACACTGTTGTTACAAACTCATAATAATGATAATAGGGATGATAATGACGAACAACTCATTGCAAGCGGTAGTGCTACGGTAAGTGCGGGAAGAGGCGATGGAAGCAGTCGTAGTGAATACCAACAGTTTTTCGGGAAGAAGGTTAAATTTGCAATTATCATCACGGCTTTAGACGATAATTCGCAAGAGAACGTGTACGATGATTATTACATAAGTTACAGTTAAGATATCTGCATTATGTATGACGTCTACAATTACATCTACAGTGCTATCTAGAGCATGGTTACAGAGCTTTGCATAAAAACGACACCCACCAGCACATTGAGCTGTACGTAGAGATCCTGTAACCAAACGTTCATACATATAAGTTTGTTCGAGCCCATGTACTTTCCTTGTCAGTTGAACACCCCTCGCATGTAACGTGCTAGTTCCCATTAGGACCGACATTTGTCAGAAGCGGTATTGGTCAAAACGGTCAGATTGCTTGTTTCGAATGATTTGCACAGTGTTACTGATTTTCGCTCACTGCCTCTGAGTTCGTAATTCTTTTCGTCTTTATGTGTTATATTATTGATCCATAACTTTAATACGGGTACGGTAGTGACGCCTATACATTCAGAATCACTGCAGGCTTCATAGTTGTTGGGTATATTGCATAGAAGACGATTAATTCACGGGTTACCTCGAATTCAAAACTTGTACCATCGTGCATGTAAGGCCTTCCGAAATGTCAGATATTTCGTGCACCACATAATGGAGATATATTTTGTTTGACTATTGTATTTGCGTGAGACATTTTTGGCATGTGCACGGTACTTCTTTGCTTAGGAAAAAGAAGTCTTGCTTCCAGAACTACGATGCTGCTAGATATATTGCATTGGGGCAGTCCCCTGTATTTGTGCAGGAACAAATCCCACATCAACTACTGTTACGTATTTTGAATAGTGTTGCACATAATGTACCACACGTGCTTTTGAAAAACGATTTTTGGGAACTACAGTTGCGTCTATTAATATTCACATTACAATATAATTCTATACAACATTACACCAATATTTTATAAAATCGATCAACAAATAAAAGTTTTATGCATCAAGAGTCAAAATTCTATTATATCCCTGTGCATGAATCAGTTGCATCTTCCTTCTCCAAAAAATGTATCTAGTTACTGGAAAAAATGTACGTGTTTTATTTCAAATAAAATGTTGTAAATTATAGCAACTTAAAAACTGAAGGTAATTTTTTTTCATTTTTTCTTTCATTTTTGAAATTGTGTCTTTGTCACAAAGTAGTTACATTTCTTGTAACGTTTACTTTTAGTTAGAATTATAAAAGTTATTAATTTTTACATAAATTTTACAGAATCTATTTTGTGTCCTTATTGTTATGGTTAATAGCACATTTGAAATATCAACAAAACAGTCCACTAACTCAGTGGTGATAGAAAGCGAAGGATTATTGAACATTAAAAACGGCCCGCATACACTGTTTGTCGGGTTCATAGATCGGAAGAGTCTCATAGCAAATACCTCGTATCTAATGTAGTACGATGTAAATAATTATCGCTTGCATACTGTATTTATTACTATAAGTGATCGCTCCTGCTCCGATGAAAACTTTCATTCTGTGCCTCAAATTAATTTTAAGGTAGTAAAAATGGATGTTGTTTGAAACCGATGTAAATACAGAGGTTGCATAATTTTCTACTCTTAATTAATTCAACGTGAAAGGAAGTGATGCTGTTTCTAACGAGACATATTGCGTCGACAGAGGGTTCGTATTCACGAAGCTTTTACACATGAACAAGGGTTTGGGGCCAGACCCACAGATATACATTTGGTACATCATCAATAAGGTATTCAGTATTGCTGGTGTCACTCAACTCTACATTTTGAGCTACCCGCCAAATTATTGCTCTAAAGCGCATGTAACCATCCACATGAGTATGAGATAAAACAGTAGTAACCACGCCACCTTTTGACAGAATATAATGCGTCGCGTTTAGCTATAACATTTGGTACCATATACAATTTTAATGACTTTGGATAGGTAAGATGTGTTAGGCTGCTACTGATACTTTTCCCGTATAATTAATGTGTATCTATGTCGGACCACTTGACTTTTATCTGGGACTATACTAAAAAGGAAATGGAAGTGCAACTGAAGGAAAATGTGCTCGAAGTACTGAAGCAAGAGATGTTATAAATGTGCCGTAAGCTAAGTTCTGGGTGACAGTTACAATATAGTTCACTACATTTGAATTTTAATTTTTAACATTCTTTCTCTTTAATCAGATCTATTTTTATCAACGAATTACGTGCCACTGACGTGGGACGGAACTGTGTTTAGACTGAATGTATAACTACATTACCAACATTGACGAGTGATGCACTACGAGCACGCTTGAAGCAAATATGCGGGAGAAAATTATGGTTGATAAGCGATAAAATAAATTTTGATAGCAAACAGTGCAATTAACAACTGTATAGTAAAGTAAGAGATACTTGCGTTTCGTAGGTACTGGTCATGAAAGATGTTTCAAGCTGTCCAAGAGAATTTGTCTGCCCCATCATAACTTACCTGTAACAAAAAAGAAAACATATTAATAATTTACTATATCAGATGTTTTGGTAAGAATGATAATAAGCAGAAGGTAAACATCAAGCGAACTCATATAAATAATGCTGAAAATAACGTAAGCAAATTTCTACTTTTTCTTTCACAAATGAGAAATGTTCAAATGTGTGTGAGATCTTATGCGACCAAACTGCGTGCTCATCAGTCGCTATAATTACACACTAATTACTTAACTAACTTACGCTAAGAACAAGACAAACACCCATGCCCGAGGGAGGATTCGAGCCCCCGACCGCAGCGGCCGTGCAGACCGTGACTCGCGCACAACAGGCCGCTCGACCACTACGGCCAGTCACAACTGAGAACAATGATGATTGGGTGCTAGAATTATCTCCTCAACATACTCGAATACAAATATAATTTAATAATTTCAGGTTCAAGATCACTATTGCAAGCAAAGTTTTCATCATCAATACACGATAAAAGATATGATCCTTGTGCGTAAACTGTTCCCTTTCACACGTTATTGACCTGACTTCCCCAACCATCCATAAGGAAAGGAGTGGGGGATTTACCTAGGTTTCCTACACCATAAGGCTGATCCTGTGTCGGGACACCAACAGGAGAAACTTTGTGAATGATGCAGCTTCGTACAGTCTCAGTATACTGCTTAAAACAATTGGGGATCAGGTGAGACATCTTACACAATATACATATATATGCAAACGTATTTTAATGAGATATTGGTTACATCTGTGATTTGTGTGACACATTTCACCATATTTTGCTGTTTCAGGTCTTTACTTGAGGTTTACATTGCATTTACGTTAAGCGAGGCACCATGGATCTACCATAATAGTGAAAAGTCATTGTCGTTGCCCTCTAGTATGGTGTGTGATCACCTCGGAAGTCCAGTACAGTTACACACCTGCGTGGCATGGACAGTATGAGGTTATGAATCAGCTCTTGAGGGATATTTGACCATTCTGCCATGAGTGCAATATCCGTTTTGTAACAGTTGTTGGAGGACCTGGTATGGCTCCAACTGTTTGCCAAGTGCATCCCAAACATGCTCAGTCGAGTTCAAGTGCGATGAACAAGAGGACTGCTCCATTCGTTCAACTCCCTCAGCTTCAAGCGTGTTATCAGAGCAGCTCTGTAGAGAGAGCGTTATCGTCCACTAGAAGGAACCCATATACTATGGCACCAGGGTAGAGCACAACAAAATGTCGAAGGATTTCGTCTCTCTTCCGTTGAGCAATCAAAGCAGCATTCTGAACGTCAGTATTGACTCCTGCCCGCACCATTCGACCACCATCATGATCTGATGATAAACTAATTATCCTGCACACAAGCAGGATTGTTCCGAGTGCCACGTTCTCTCCAGATGAAGGAACGACGATTGTCCGGCTGATCACACAATCTTGACTCATCTGTGAACAGAACTCTGCTCCATTCGTTACGACTTCATTTCTGATGTTTTTCCGCCCAGTTCCTGCGGGATAAACGCTATCTAGTTTTAATGGGAAACACGCCTCCGTGCGTAGAGGGCACATTACCGAAGGCGAATTCGGACAGTTTGTGTAGATATTGAGCGTTATGTTGCTGCCTAGAAAGTTCGTTACAGCTGAGTTGCATTCACCCTCCTGTCTCGACGAACTATTAATTGGAGATAAAAGTTATATGTTGCTGATGTCACCCGTGGACGACCTTAGCCTTGCATTGTTTAAACGATTCCTATTGTTTCAAATCGCGTCCAGGTCCAGGAATTACACTTTAGGACACTCCAATAGCTGCAGTAACCTCCCTCTGTGTCTATTCACTTCCAACTTTCATATAGCTCTCAAAAATATAGCTCTCCATGCCACAGCTTCAGGTAAGTTACATTGTTGCTGCATTGCAGTACCTGCGCGCTACACAATCTAAACCGAACTGCTTGTGTAATTCGTTTGCTAGGGGTACCAACTCCAACCACTTCTGCGACAAATTTTTGCTATTACCAGTCTCGCCGGCCTTTGTGGCCAAGGGGACTGAGGCGCTCCAATTAGTGTCTGCACGGCCACTACGGTCGGGGGTTCGAATACCCCCTCGGGCATGGATATTTGTACCGTCCTTAGTATAAGGTAGTTCATAAGTAGTTTGTAAGTTTAGGGGCTGATGACCCCGTAGTTAAGTTCCATAAGCTATACAAAAATTTGAATTTTGATTTACCAGTCCCTCGAATGTTGACTTCCACTCGACAGAAAAACGTCGAACCATTTTAGTTAATTGTACCTAGATATCAGATACCGTAATTGTTTCAACCCATGTAAAATCTTACTCAAGTGCAGACAGGCAAAATACGGTAACTTAGTTTCCGTTTTCCATTCAGTAGAAGGACGCATTGAACTATTGGCCTGGCGAGAACCTTGAGAAATGGCCAACACTTCTGACATTGTGCACCTGCTGACATCTCCCTGGAGTGTTTGTAACACTACTGGACATCACTGCTATGGCCATCAGTCCCTGGACTTAAAAACTGTTATGTTAGCGTTCCACAGCCCCTGAAAGGTCGACAGCCCAACGTACATGAAGTGCTCCTGGCGAACCGGAGGTAAATACAACATGACCACAACACTAGACTTGCACATAATAGTTCGCGATCGGGAGCGCTCACTTTAGTTCGCGGCTCTGACGCGTACTAGTTCGTTCTTTTCCTTCGTCCGCTCGCAGTGACGGCTGAGCGGCGTGGTCTGCGCATGCAGGTGGAGGGAGAAGTTCCTCCACCTAGCTGCTTCATGCGCTTGCTGCTTGGCCGCTAACGATATCACGCAAACCAAAAGAAACACTTTGTGGATAATTTCTCGCGTTTAAGTTTACAGTTATCTCTAGATCTAGGCATTATGGAATTTATTCGTCTGATATTGCAGTGTACAGAATACGTCAGAACAGAAATTTTGTAGCAATGAACTATTTAATCTAGCAGGCAGACGATCATCTCGAAATGGCTTTCATCAGCAGAAGGCCAACACGTGAGTTTTAATTCTCCTGCGCGCCCTCTCGCTATTGCCCGTCGGTCTTACGAAAAGAATTCAACGAACTAAGAAGCGAGATACGTTTGGCATAATAGTTCGCGATCGGTAACGCATGTTTTAGTACGCGACCGAAAGCGCATATTTTAGTTCGCGACCGGTAGCTCTCCTTTTAGTTCGCAGCTCGGCCGCGAAGTAGGTCGCTCTTTTTAGTTCGTCCGCTCTTTTTGGCTTTTGCTAACGCTACTAAAAGAGCTCTTCCTTTTGTTATGACGGCTTTTTTATATAATGATCAGTGTTTCCCAAGCGTGTGTTATTACCCATATTTTTGGGTAATGTCTATGAAACTACAGCTGACCTGAATCTCAGCTCTAAATGACGGTTACTGAAGGGAATCACGCGATTCTGTGCGCTCCAGCGTCCTCTCCCTGTTCCCCGTCAGTCTTCGGAAAGGAGCCAACGAACTAAGAGGCGAGGGATCTGCGAACTAGTTCGCGTATTTCGCCTGTGGGAGCGCTCTTCCGAACTAGCAGTTCGCGAAGTACATAAGACTACACAACACCGGCGGCATCAGTTTGCTTACACGGACCTCTTCTTGCAGATGGCTCCGGCGCACTGCACACTGGGGTATTCCTAAGCCAGTCTGCCATTGGTGGGCCGCCTTTAGGTCACGCCGGGACGCTCCAAGCAGTAATCTTCCGATCGTGGAGACTTCACCAACAGGACGACTCCAGCCTTCCGACAGAAGGGAGACCACACCAGCGGGGATCTCAAAGAAGGATCTGTACCACAAGATTGGAAAGTTGCACAGGTCACACCTATATTCAAGAAAGGCAGTAGGAGTAACCCACTAAACTGCAGGCCTATTTCATTGACTTCAATTTACAGCAGGGTTTTGGAACATATCCTGTATTCAAATATTATGAATTATCTCGAACAGAACGATCTATTGACCCGAGGTCAACACGGCTTTAGAAAATATCGTTCATACGAAACACAACTAGCTCTTTATTCACACGAAGTGATGGGTGCTATCGACAAGGGTTCGCAAATCGATTCCGAATTTCTTGATTTCCAGAAAGCTTTTGACACTGTACCTCACAAACGGCTTTTAATCAAATTGCGTGGTTATGGTATATCGCCCCAAATTTGCGATTGGATAGGGGTTTTCTTGTCAGAGAGGACACAGTTCGTAGTAATCGATGGTAAGGCAACGACTAAAACAGAGGTGATATCCGGCGTTCCACAGCGTAGTGTTATTGGTCATCTGCTGTTCCTTATTTACATAAATGATTTAGGGGAAAATCTAAGTATCTCTCTTAGGTTGTTTGCAGATGACGCCGTCATTTACCGTCTAGAAAAATCATCTGAAGATCAAAACCAACTGCAGAAAGATCTGAATAAGATATCAGTATTGTGTAAAAATTTGGCAATTAACTCTAAATAATGAGAACTGAGAAGTCGTCCACATGAGTACGAAAAGAAATCCTTTAGACTTTGTTTGCAAGATAAATCAATCAAACGAGAAGGCCGTAAACTCCACAAAATACCTAGGAATTACTATTACTTCAGACTTAAATTGGAAAGAACACATAGATAACATCGTGGGAAAGGCGAACCAGAGACTGCGGTTTATTGGCAGAACCCTTAAAACATGCAACAGAACTACAAAAGGAACTGCATACACTACGCTTGTCCGTCCATTTTTGGAGTATTGCAGCGCAGTGTGGGATCCTTATCAGGTGGGTTTAACGGAGGACATCGAAAGAGTCCAAAGAAGAGAAGCTCGTTTCGTATTTTTACGATACAGGGGAGACAGCGTTACGGAAATGATACAGGATCTTGGATGTGAATCATTGCAACAACGGCGCTTATCGCTGCGGCGTGGGCTACTTGCGAAACTCCAATCGTCAAGATTCTCCTTCGAATGCAAAAATATATTGTTGACTGCACTTACATAGGTAGAAATGATCATCAGAATAAAATACGAGAAATCAGAGCTCGAACAGAGAGTTTCGGGTGTTCTTTCTTCCCGCGCGCTATTCGAGAATGGAATGGGAGATAAATAGTATAATGGCGGTTCGATGAACCCTCTGCCAGGCACTTAAATGTGATTTGCAGAGTATCCCATGTAGATGTAGATAAAATAGTTGAACTTTTGATTTGTTTAGGTGATACAGAAACTGAAAATGTAATAGATATACTATGCCTGTCTGAGCATCACATTGTCACTGGTATGTAAAATGTCAATGTCAGTGGATATAAATTAGCTTCAAATGTAAGTAGAGAATATACGTAAGAGGAGGAGTTGCCATATAAGTCAAACGCTATCACAGTGTAAAAAATTTAGGAACAAAAAAGTTTTGTGTAGAGCAACATATTGAAGCATGTGCTAGCCAGCTTAAACTCAATGATGATTATTTTATAACTGTAACAGTATATAGGTCCCCTTCAAGGAACTTCCAGTTATTTCTTGAAAACGTGAATTCCTTGTAGTGATATCTGTCAGATAGTGGGAAGCAAATTATTATTTGTGGTTTTATCAACGTTGATTCACTGAAAGAGTGTAACAGGAAGAAAGACCTGAAAGTCTTACTTGGCTCATGTATTCTGACATCCGTTATTGATTTTCCTACTCGCGTAGTAAAGGACAGCAGTACATTGATAGATAACTTTTTTATAGACCAAGATGAGATTAACAAATCAAATGCTTCTCCTGTTGAGAATGGTCCTTCTAATCATGGGGCACAGCTAGTAACAGCATATGACATAGCTCCGTTCAGTAATTCGAAACAGCCCTCCAGAGTTGTGCTCTCGATTAATGACTTAACAACTAGAAATTTCAAAAGAAGTCTACAGCAGTTAGACTGGGATAAGGTTTATAAGGAACACGATGTTAATTTAAAATATAACTTATTTCATTGTACATTTGTAAGGGTATTTTGAAAACTGTTTCCCCAATAAATTAGTCATATATAATTATAAGAAACCATGCAAAAAACCATGTCTTACTAAAGTAATAAGAATATCTTGTAACCGAAAAAGGGAACTCTATCTATCCGCAAGAAAGAGTAATAACCCAGAAACAATAAATAATTATGAAAACTACTGTGCTACATTAAGAAGAGTTATTAAAAAATGAAGAAGCATGTGCATCATATCTGAGATTAGTTCCTCTGATAATAAAATTAAAACAATTTGGAATATTATTAAAAGGGAGACAGGGCAACCAAGAGCAGGGGAAGAGGGTATTATCATCAAAACAAATGAAAACTTCATTAACAAAAAGTCAGAAGTTGAAAACATTTTTAATGATTACTTTTTAAATGTTGTAGAGAAAATAGAATATAAATGTTCATTAGACGTAGCAAGGTAGTTAATGGAAGAGGCCATACCTACACAATTTGACACAATTGAAATGTCACCCATCTCTTCTTAAGAAATTAGGAAAATTATAAACTTTCTCAAGAGTAAAATGTCATATGGAATTTATGGCATTTCCAGTAGGGTATTAAAAGCTTTTTCCCAAGAGATAAGTAAGATTCTCAGTCATATATGTAATAGCTCTTTAAAGCAGAGCTTTTTCCCGAATAGACTGAAATACACTATCGTTAAACCTCTGCATAAAAAAGTGGATACATCCAATGTCAACAACTACCGCCCCATCTCACTTCTGACAGCTTTATCTCAAATTTTTGAAAAAAATTATGTATTCTCTAGTTGCTTCACGTATTAGTAAACATAAAGTTCTAACAAAATGTCAGTTTGGTTTTCAAATGATGATGATGATTGGCGTTTTAGGGCGCTCAACAGCGAGGTTATCAGCGCCCGTTGGTTTTCAAAAACGCTTTTCAACACAACGTGCTTTATACCTTCACTGATGAAATATTAAATGCTTTGAAGCATCGGACATCACCAGTTGGGATTTTTTGTCATCTCTCAAAGGCTTTTGATTGTGTAAATCATGGGATTCGTCTAGATAAGCTTAAGTATTGTGGTATGAGTGGAATAGTGCACAAATGTTTCAGCTCATACTTATATGGAAGAGTACAGAAAGCTGAAATAAGCAGTTCACATGATACAGAAGAAACAATCAATTCCTCTAACTGGAGAGTTATCATAAATGGGCTCCCACAAGGTTCGGTCTTGGGTCATTTACGTTCTTAATCTATATTAATGACTTGCCAGTCTACATTCACGAAGATGCTAAGCTAGTTCTTTTGGATAGCTATCACGCCTGACAAACAGGAATTAACTGATCAAATTGTAAATGATATCTTCCAGAAAATTATTAAGTGGTCCTCTAAAAACGGACTGTCATTAAACTTTGAAAAATCCCACTAAATACAGTTTCATTTAGTAAATGGCATGACACCATTAATAAATTTAGCTAATCTGTAGCTGAGGTAGAATATTCAAATTTTTTGGTGTTTGCATTGACTAGGGATTGAATTGGAACAAACACATTGAAGAGCTGCTGAAACGTTCGAGTTCAGCTACTTATGATGTCAGGCTCATTGCAAAATTTGGTGATATACGTCTCAGTAAATTACCTTAATATGCCTATCTTCATTCACTGCTTTCATATGGGATCATAGTCTGGGACAATTCAACATGTAGTAAAAATGTATTCATTTCACAAAAGAGTGTGATCAGAATACTTGCTGGAGCCCACCCAAGATCATTCTGCAGACATTTATTTAGGGATCTTCACTCCAGCTTCACAATATATAAAATTTGTCATTAACAATCAGGCACAATTCAAAAGTAATAGCAGTGTGCACAGCTACAATACTAGAAGAAAGGATGATGTTCACTATTCAAGGTTAAATCTAAGCACAGGAAGGGGTGAATTATGCTGCCAGAAAAGTCTTCGGCCACTTACCAAGTAGCATCTAAAGTCTGGCAGACAGCCAACTGGTATTTAAAAACAATTTAAAGGGATTTCTGAATGGCTACTCCTTCTTCAACTTAGATGAATTTTTAGATAAAACTGAAAATAAAAATAAAAAATGAAAACAAAAAGTCCTTAAAATACTGATTGCATGTTTAGACAACATGTACTAAACTGACACGTTTCACAATATTACTAAATGTCGTATATATGATACATTAATCTAATCTAATTGAATCACGGTTCACCCGCCACGAAGACACCAGAAAATAACAGTTACAGTCGTCTGATGCGAAAACTGCAGCAGTTAGCATGTACAGCGGAAAATATTCACCATTTACCCTGTTACAGGCATTGAAATAAAACCAATGGAAAAGTACAAAAATTTTACTGGACCTGGATTCTAAACCATAACACGAAATTTACGTCAGTGGTCACATAAATAACTTGTTTGTTCTACTGACAGGTCCGTAACTTGCTTACGTTCTACAGTAATAGTTTTATGTTTATCGATAAGTTCTCAGCTGAATTTTTGTAATTTTTTTTTTTTTTTTTTTTTTTTTTTTTTTTTTTTTTTTTTTTTAAAGAGGAGTTGTCCCTCACTCTTACTGATGGCACTCATCCATTGGATTGGAAACCAAAAATACTATCTAAACGCGCTACCCGTTGTGCCCAAATTTTCAAACTTTCTGCACACTAAGATAATAGCATCCTCTGTTCGTTACCTCATGCTTCTAGTAACTTGGGGATTGGGTTGGATAGTTTGGGGCAGAGTAACCAAACTTACATTGTCGTCAGTCACGTACTAGCGAGGTGAGGGAGTGAGGATAGGAAAGGAGGAAAAGGGAAAGGAAATGTAGTCCAGGGAGGAAAGATGGGAGAATGGCTACATTCGCTCGGAGCCCCTGGATGGTCACAAGTTGAACTCTATTGTAACAAGAGATTAGATGTGTTTCTGCATCCGCAACAATAATTGAGATTTTGTTGTTGAGTTACAGATACGGCGTCTGTTCTATCGGACAAGGTAGAAGGGACGTACACCGAGTTCCTTCACGTGGGGTAAAGTATAGTAGTCCGCTGTTCTTGCCACTCGGCCTTAAAATAAAGGAGAGAGGCTGTAACGAAACGTAAGACAGCGGCACCAAGCACGATCGTGGCCAGACGAGCTGCGCTTCACTGCGGAAGTTTACAGTCAGCCTTCATCCCCGCTCAGCATTTACTGTCTAAACGGTGAGGCGGTGGTCCGTCAACGGCGGCATCAATTACTGCAGGAGCTCCCCTGTAAACTGTTGAGAGAGAAACTGTCTGGTAATGGATACAGAAACGTCCAGCTGCTTACATAACCTCTTAACTGCTCTCATAATGCGGTGTTTTAAATGTTTTAAGAGAGCAATTCCACCTCGTGATGATCTTACAGTGACATTACAACTCTTCTCGACACGAAAGCGTTAGTACGATTTGCAATTTTCGTCCGCACAGAAAATTTACTAAGCAGTACACCTTTTCTAGCCAATCATTATGTGAAAGTATTATCGCCGTATTTCATCTCGGGAACAGATAAACGATTTTCACATACATGGTGCCTCAAAGATACTGTAATCTCATTATTACCAATGTGTGGTGGTTGTGATCTTTAATCCGAATACAGTTTTGATGTAGCTCATTTCATGTACTCCATATGCAATGTATCAGCAATAAATCTTGTGTGATTTAGAGGAGGATGTAGTTACTAACTTTTATTTTTGGCAATGTACGTGTTCCAACTATTGTAACTATTGCTCTGCTATTACGCCGGCTGTGAAAATGTTCAAATGTTTGTATAGCTTATGGGACTTAAGTACAGGGTCATCAGTCCTCAAACTTACAAACTACTTATGAACTAGCTAACACTAAGGACGCCACAAATACTCATGCCCGAGGGGGGATTCGAACCCCTGACCATAGTGGCCGTGCAGACCGTGACTGACGCGCCTCAGTCCCCTCGGCCACCGCGGCCGGCGCCGGCTGTGACAGCGCAGTGTGATGCAACTACTAGGCCGAAGTGTAGCGTTCATCAGCCTCCAAACCTACAACCTGTTACCACCTGTCACCAAAACGCACGGAGATTCATCATCCAACACCACGTTTTCCCAATCTGTAACTTTTCACTACTGCGGACGAATGCACCCATGTATCGGACTTGACAATATACCGCCTGTGTATCCGAAAGACTTTTGTGGAATAACTGATAACTACTGTTTACTGGGGTAGGTCCCTGTAGCAACCCTGATCGGTTGGTACAGGATCCATCGATCCTATCGCTTCGTCTTTATACTCGGTGCTCGACACCGGTACGTCACATGTCGGTGCTATCTCGAGTAAGATTCTGGAATTTCATCCATCAACTCTTGTTTGAAATTTAATTCGGCAAGCCACATCAGACAGAATCTTAAAGAAGGGATGACGTAATAGCAGAAGAGAGATATGGATGGCAGATAATAAAGTGAGTAGGAATTTCGTAGGAAATTTCGCCAGAAGAGTTAGTGTATAATCAAATTAGCTGTCACTCAGAGTACTACATTTACATAAGTAGTCAGAAAATCACACTGAATTGCTTGGCTGAGATTTCATCGAAAGATTCTTATGATGTCTCTCTACAGTCCCATTCTATAATAGAATGTGATAAAAAGAAACAGCTGAATCCTTTAGTTTCCGATTTTATTCCTCTTATTGTAATTTCCATATCATCCTGATTATGTGGGTGCTGAAAAAATGTATTCGGATTAGGAAGAGAAAGTTGGTGAAATAATCTATATCTATAAATGTGAATGTCTGTTCGGTGTATGTTTATCACGTCTGAACCACAAGACATAAAGAGCCACAAATTTGTACAGTTACTAATGTCTACCCGGGGAAGGCTTTAGGCAACGTTTATGGCGATCGGATAGCTATTTATCTATATATATTAATGTGAATGTCTGTTCGTTGTACGCTTATGATGTCCGAACGAAAAGACGCAGAGTTTGTATAGTTACTAATTTATAGTTGAGAAAGGTTTCAAGCACGGTTTTATAGCGATCTGATAGATATTTAGTAATTTGAAGAATATAACGCGAAATGCGGAACAATAATTACTCTTTGAAAATTATATTTACTCTTTGGAAATGATTTTATTGGTTGCATAATTGCTTGACGGGTTGATAATGATAAAATGGTGGAGTATATTAGGATGGAAAGTTGTCGGAGTATATAAAATTCTACGTGTGTGTGTGTGTGTGTTAATATTTCGCTCTGCAGCGAAAACTACAGAACGCAAACGAATGGTCTTTGTGTAACTGTTGTCTCCCGTTGTACACCATAGCAGTTCCATGCCGATAGCTATAAGGGGGTGGAAGATATGGTGCTTAAGAGTCGTCAGATTATTAAACAATTCGGACTGAAGGCCAGCGATGACGTTTGCGACTCTATAGCAAGGCGGTTACATACAGCGAAACGCGATGTCTTTGGTCTATGCGTGCTACAATTTCTTCAGCTCTTTCTCTGTAAGGATAAGCATACGAATAAGGAAATATAAGAATAAATAAATAAAGCAGTAAAAACCATCAAGAGAATAGGCTCTGCTAACGGTATACTACGCCTTCCACATCGCGTCAACGGGTTCTACACAAATCTATACCTTTGTTCCGATATTAATGAAACTTTGCACACTATACCTCAAAAACAAGAGGAATGTCACTGTCTGCATAAAAATTCGTTCGGTGCATAGTTTTATTCCAATCTTTATGAATTGTTGCACACACGACCTTTTAACTAAGAGGAAGATCACTGGATACATAAATGTTTGTATGGTACATGATAGAGGGTTCCTTGCAGAAAACTTTGCCGAGAAAGGGAAAGGTGGAAACGAACAGAGAGATGGGAGAGAAAGAGGTGAATGCAGAGAGAGGGCGGAAGGGCATGTGGACTACGAGAGCGTAGGATAAATAAAGTCCCAGGCAACGCCGGGCTTACAGCTAGTTTTCATAAATAAATTTCGTCCTAGCGCGCTATATTCTTAATAGATTTAACAATATTTACATGGACGAAAAATTGTTCAGAAATGAAGAGGATAAGAGCTTTTGATACGCAGTGCTACAGAATAAAAGGGAAAAACTGGTAGAACGAACCTCGTTAATGATCAGTGTGGTTTGAGGGAAAATGCAGCACAATGCGAGACAAAACTCGCCTTACGACTTACCTTAGAAGATACGCAAAGGAAAGGGTAATTTACTTTTCTAGCTTTTGTAGATTTGGATAAAGCTTTTGCCAACGTTGCCTGGAATACTCTATCTAATTCTGAAGTCAGCAGCGTTAAAATGCAGAGACCAAAAGATTATTTGCAGCTTGTACAGAAGGCATATGTAAGTGTAAAAGTCAAAGCCGGGAAAGGGGAGTATAGGTTGGGAAGGGCGTAAGACAGGGTTGTAGCCTTCCCTGGATGTTATTCAATGTGTAGATTGATCAGAATCTGATGGAAAGTACGGGGAAAATTAGAGAATGCATTAAAGGTCAGGATGGAGAAATAAAAATTTGGTCTTTGCCAATGGTATAATTCTGCCGGAGACAGCAAATAACCAACAAGAGTAACTGAGTAGAATGTACAGTGTCTTCAAATCAGTGTGTAGCGTGAGCATTCATTAGAGCAAAACAAGGCAAATTGAATGTAGTCTAAGAAAATGTGGTTATACTGGAGAAATTCGAATTGGTAATGAGATAACAAAGGTATCAGTAGATGAGTTTTGTTACTTTATTAGCAAGGGCAACCATAATTCTTACCGAACGCGCTGAGCCACCGCGTCGGAAACCGATTGTGCTATAGAAAAGTGCTTCTCCTTTGCCCAAATTTTCGGACTACACTACGGTTTTAGTGCCCCCTCCTCATTACTTCCTGTTTCTCGCGTCTTTCAAATGTTCAAATGTTTGTAAATCTATCGGACCTAACTGCGTGGTCATCAGTCCGTAGCTTATAAACTACTTAAAATAAGGTAAACTAACCTAAGGACAACACACGCACCCATGCCTCAGGGAGGACTCGAACCTCCACGGCGAGCAACCGCGCGCTCCGCAACGCGACGCTTTAGATCGCTCGTCTACTCCACCGCGGCTCTCGCATCTTTAACACTTGGAGTGCCAGCCATATATGCGAATTGACTTCCCCCAGTGCCGGCCATTTTTACAGTATTTTGTCCTGTTGGTACAGATTCAGGAATAATCATTAATATATTTTTCTTGGTCAGGAATAAACCTTATTATTTCCTCTTCAAATACTTGCCCCGTACATTTCCCTGCTTTGTAAACCTTCATCACAACAATCAAAACAAGAAACGCCGTTTTCGGGTAGGTAAAAAATTGTTTTTTTCGTATTATAAACTATTTATTAATAAACATGGAAATTTTTATGTGATTATATGCAAATATCATGAATATTAAACATCAGCAAACGGCGTTTAGTGCAAATAGTTCTTTTTTGAGTGGTATAGCTGGAAGCAGGGCTGGACACAAAACCCCACTTAGCACACTGCACACTGGAATGAAGTATCCTTCCTTCTGGCGACTCCTGCTTCTTTCTTCCCCCTTTCTGAGCACACTCTACAAGTCTTTTGAGCCTTCTCCCCTGGTGGAATGGGTATTCTTTCCAGGAAATGTGTTCCATCCAGTAGTGAAAGCCGGCCGCGGTGGCCGAGGGGACTAAAGCGCTTCAGTCATGGTCTGCACGGCCACTACGGTCGGGGGTTCGAATCCCCCCTCGGGCATGGATATTTGTGCCGTCCTTAGTATAAGCTAGTTCGTAAGTAGTTTGTAAGTTTAGGGACTGATGACCCCGTAGTTAAGTCCCATAAGGTATATAAAAAAAAAAAAGAAAGAGAAGTAGTGAAAGCAATTATATTACCTGATCCTGATTCAGCATAAGTTGGATCTTCATCCGTGTCTTCGCCATCAAAAACATCACTCAGATCATCATCCGATTCATCAAGAATGCGGCGAATCTCGGCGTCGCTCAAAGGCCTACTGCTTGACATGTTGCGTCTAACGCTCGCCCTGAGGTCTCACAGTCAACTGACACAAACCCTTATTTCGGAAAGTGAACAGTTTCGTGGCGCCTCCTTGTGGCAGAGATGTCTACTACAAGGGTTTGCCTCCCTTCTGATAACTGCCGTACGGATAATGATGCGCGCGAAAGCTAGAATTCGTTTGAGAACAGCCGTCCGTAATATTACGGGCGCGACAGTTCTCGCAAAGACACAGAGAACGTAATGTTACGGCCGCGGTACTCTAAGTGTTAACTGTGTTCTCGCTAGAGATTGGACGTATTTCCCATCCGCATGGAAATTGTCATTTTTTTGTTGGAAGTGTACGCATGATTACTGATATTGTGTCTGTTCTTTCGGACACGTTAAAAAGAAGCAGACACCAAAGCTATAAACTCAACACGGTTACTTCACATCTGGCGAAGTCTTCTGGTTTACGGTTATCTCCATTCGGGCGATAAAATGAAAGAGCCTTTAAAGAAACAGACGAAAGCGGCACCAAGCACGGGCGTGGCCAGACGAGCTGCAGTTCACTGCGGAGGTTTACAGACAGCCTTTATCCGCGCTCAACATTTACTGTCTCAGCGGTCAAGGCAATAGCTCCTCAACGGCGACTTCAATTACTTCACGAGCTCCTTTGCGAACTGTAAAAAGCGAAACTGTCTGATAATGGACAAATAAACGTCCAGGTGTTTACAGAGCCCCTTAACACACCTCGTAACGTGGTGTTTCATCTTCTATAAGAGAGCAATTCCACCTCGTGACAGTGTTACAACGACGTTATGGTTCCACAAGACACGGAGACGTAAGTAAGATTTGGATTTTTCAAGTCAACCTAAAATTTACAGAGCTAGTACTTCATCAATACAACTATTCTCGCCAATCATTCAGTGAAAGTGCTGTAGTCGCACTTCATGACAGGTACAGATAACAAACGATCTCCACATTTCAGACACCTTAAAGATTGTATACAATCATATTTAGCAATGTTTCGTTGTTGCGGTTTTCAGTTCGGAGGCTGGTTTATTGCAGCTATCCACGCTACCTAATCCTGAGCAAGTCTCTTGTTCTCCCAATACTAACAGCAACCTACATCCGTTTGAATCTCCTTACTTTATTTGTATCTCAGTTTCCCTCTGCAATTTTTACCCATTACATTTGAATTCCATATTCACGATTCCTTGGTGTCTCAGTATGTGTACTCCGAACCGACTGTTTCTTTTAGTTGCGACATGCTAGAAATTTCTTTTCTCCCCATTCCAGTTGAGTAACACCTCATTAATACGAGATCTATCTACCTTATCTTCAGCGCCGATTTATGATGCGAAAAGTCAAGCACTTATCACTTATAAAACTGGACTCAGCAAATGAAAAGTAATGCCTCAGTCTTTCGTGTGTGAAACTCATAAAAGTCTTTAATACATCATGACTTACTTTTTACTTAATTACTTTGGTTCCTATGGGGGCATATGGCATCCAGGAGAATTCGCCATCCATCTCTGTCCTTGGCCATTTGCCTGAACTCTGCCCAGGTTTTGCCAACCTCTTTGCTTCCCCTTCCACTGTCCTCTTCCATCTGCGCCTAGGATTTCCTCTTTTCCTTGTTCACTGGGGATCCCAGTCCAGTACTTTTTTCTCAATAGTTCCATCTTTCTCTTCCGTATCTGGTCATCTATAGGTATCCGGTTTGTTATTCGCCAGAGCTCCTCATTACTCAATTTTTCTGGCCACCAGATATTCATAAAGCGTCGGAGACGTCTATTTATGAAGGTTTGTAACTGGTATGTTATCTTTTTGTCCACTCTCCAGCTTTCATTGGCGTACAGAAGAAGAACTTTCACATTTGTACTAAAAATACGAATTTTTGTTTTCTACCTGATATTTCTGTTTTTCCAAATTGGATACAATTGTATGAAGGCATTATTTGCCTTTTTGATGCGCTTCTTCACATCATCCCCAGCTACACCATCTTCTGTCAATACACTACCCAGATACAAGAAAAAGTTGACAGTCTCCACCTGCTGCTCCCCTATTAACAGTTGCACCTGCATGTTCACCGAGTTCACTCTCATTTCCTTTTATATATATTCTGATTCTTCTTTAAACAGGTTTAGTTTAGCCTGCATATCTGTCAGCCTTTGAGCTAATAAAACTATATCATTGCGAGGAACAAATTTTTCCCATTGAGAGTCTGTCTTGTTCATACCATCATTTAAGAGTGCCTGGCTTTGTTAACGCTGCCACAATCACACAAATCTGTTTTCAAGACATCATCACTGTCAAAGTGCAGGCCTCTAAAGTGATCTGTAAGTTTCAGAAACAGATGAAAATCGGATGTAGTTAATTCGGGACTGTATGGAAGGTGTTCGGTAAGAGTGAACCCAATGCGTCTGATAGTGGCAGATGTTGCAGCGATCGTGTGTGATCTGTTATTATCATAATGGAGTTAAGTGTGCTCCGTCATCGGGCGAACGAATTCCCTTGCAGAGCGTATGATGGTTACGTTAGGCATACACTACAAACATAACACACCTTTTACATCGCAGAACTATGTGGACATTACAGTGCGTGCCGACGATATACTTTTCAACATTTTTGCGTCTGTGATAATTTGTATCGTAGCCCCATTATGCTTTCTTTTCCCTGGGATCAATATAGTGAACCCAGCTTGTATCAGCTGCCACAATGTTGTTAAAGAAGCCATTGGTATTACCAATAAAACGCAAACGAAATTATTAGAAAATGTTAAGTCTCAGTTTCATGTCAACACTGAGAGTTCGAGATACACACAGTGGACGGTTTTCTGTACTACTATTCTGCAATGTGGGCTTCAGTCGCTTTCGTAACACTTTCGGGACGACTGACTGGTGATTTATTTTGAGTTAGACCTGACTTCTTTTGTGACGTAAATTGAATCTTACGTGGCCAAAAATACGATATATACCAAGAAAAAAATACCACGATATCAGTATAATTGGACGTCACGCCACTGTGGCGTGCGCAGGCCGCTAGGATAGATAGTGGCGTTATGGTAGGCAAACCCGCATAGCAAACAACCAGCAACGAACTTCTATCTATATCGCAAATTGTTGTTTCCCAGTTTGAGTTCATATTTTGAATGGTATATTTCATATTCTGATCTATTTTGTAACGTAACTAATTTTTATTCTTACTTTTCCTGGATACTTCCCGTTAAAATTTTGGCACAAGAGTTTCAGAAAACTGGCGACAAGTAACAATCGATGTAAAGAAACTATTTATTTTACAGGAAAATAGTTATATATAAAACCGTTGTAAATACACGAACAAAAACAGTAATTGAAGAAAATCACTTCCAAATGGGAAGTAATCCCATTCGTGTCCATTTGTCGCCTAATGGAAGAAATATGTTTCATTTATTTTTCACAACTTCTTATGTCGATCGCAGAATATACGCGAAGAACTCATTAATTCGACGTTAGAAAACCTCCATAAAATGAATAGACGGACATTAAATGACACTGTGTGTTGTACATACCTGAACAGACCTGGATGTAGCCAGCAGTGTTTCGGCCCCTCCCCAATTTCGGCAAAACGCCCAGATCAAAGGTAACTCTGTAAAAAAAATCTTCGCTATGTCCCTGGGAAACTGGTGTTTGAGATAACTTATCTTTTAGAATGAAAAAAAAAAAAAAAAAAAAAAAAAAAAAAAAAAAAAAAAAAAAAAAAAAAACCAAATGGTGGAATAATGAAGATGAATATTCGAAGAGCTGGATAAAATCATTCGACACTTAAACTCAGAGGCGAACCAGCCTCAAACTGTCTACTGAGGGCCTGACCGTAGTGTTACCTTTAATCTGCAAGCCGGACCGAGCCTATGAGCCTTGGTCACGTGAGGGTTCGGTGACGCCACGTAGACGTGCGCCGTGTGGGAGGCAAGGCAGCCCTTACGTCCCAGAGGCGTGGGCCGTCACGAACGTGTTGAAATACCACACCTGTCTGCGTTATTTATGTATTTGCTATAATACCTTAGCCCTTTAGTTATCAAATTATTTCCAGAAGTTGTAGACTTTTTACGAATAGCATATTGGGCTAAGAAGGCATATATAAAATCATAGTTTAAATCTTAAAAGTGAGAGTTTAGAATACGGGTATAAAAAGTTACAGGGATCTATTGTTCCCAATGAACTGTGCAGTAACTGGATTCCGCAATTTTTAAAAAAAAGTTATGTCCTTTATTTTTAGTACAAAAGGCATATTAAACATTTGATTTACTTTTGTATTAGTTCATATTATCCATTGAGTTCACTAAGTTGACGTACGTAGAGAAGCATGGTGCTACACACAAAAGTACACGAAAGTTGCTCCAAATTTTCTTGTCCTCTTTTTTTTGTTTGATTTTGGTGCTCATTGGCGACACCTTCTGTTTGTAGTACCTTTTGTTGGCAAATGATTTCCAACTTTCGCCAAACGAACTTCATCTGGAACTGGACACGCCTCTTTTTGGTGTCTGAAAATGAACGGGCCTTCTTCTTCGCTTACGACTTGAGAAGCCGGAGATGAGCTGCCTTGCCAAATGAAATCTAAATGTTAGCTGGTCTGCTTCTGTAACTTCCACATAATTTAGACATTGACAACTGCCGCAGCATACTGTTGATCAAATCGATCCACCCCTCCCATTATTTTTATGTACACTGCCACAGCCAACGGATATAATACTTCACTTCTGCTTCCATCTTTTGTTCAAAATCTTCGAAGTGTTTGGTGACTCAAAGTCTTCATCAGAGTCAGCATCGACGTCTGAATCTTTTACTCTTCTGGTAAAATGTACAAAATTGTGAAAACCTCTTCTGACATGAATCCAGCCATTCTAAACAATAAGAAACACACAATAACTACAATGCCGATTGCACAGCCATACACACTGTACTTCACACACGTTCCCACTAACTTAACTTGTAATATTTATGTAAATTTCATTGATATACAGCAAATATAACGAATACTATCTCCCCCGTAAATATAGAAGTAGACAAATACAAGTCACTTCACACGCAAAAGAAAAGCACACTATCCAAAAAACGCTGTTATGGTCAAAACAGTTTTCCTGCGAAAACTGCGCTTCTGCATTGACTAAGTAACCATGTAGAAGTGCAACCACTTTCGCCCTTGCTGACAATCTATAGGTAATTAGCGCACTCTACAGACATGGTAGCACAAGTTAGAAGTGGGAACACTGAACTTATAGCGAAAACAAATAAGTGCGAACTATACTTCCCACTGGTCACTAAAGGGTTAATCGACGTTTCCGATGAGGTTCATTAGTTGATGTAAGCAGTTGTTGATTCAGAACTCCGTAATAAATGTTCGAGTTTTCTTTAATGCGACTACGAACAAACCAATTTCCTCCATTACTGATATCTAGACAATCATCGACGCACATAGCTTTCCTTATTCTACAGGCTTTAATTGGAAGCACCATTTCGAACAGAAGAAACCCGAGATGATTTTTCAGAAGTATGTCACCGTGAAAGACGACAGGGACACCCTTTACCCTACGCGAAAAAAGGGCATGCGCCCACATTTTTTCCTCTGATCTTCCACTCTACATATACATGTGATACTCTGCAAATCACATTTAAGTGCTTGGCAGAGGTTTCATCGAACCACCGTTATACTATTTATGTCCCATTCCATTCTCGAAGAAAGAACACCTGAATCTCTCTGATCGAACTCTGATTTCTCGTATTTTATTCTGATGATCATTTCTACCTATGTAAGTTGGAGTCAACAATATATTTTCGCATTCGGAGGAGAATGTTGGAGTTTCGAACGTAGCCCACTCCGCAGCGATAAGCGCCGTTGTTCTAACGATTCCCATCCCAGATCCTGTATCATTTCCGTAACGATGTCTCCCCTGTATGGTGACAATACGAAACGAGCTGCCTTTCTTTGGACTCTTTCGATGTCCTCCGTCAAACCCACCTGATAAGGATCCCACACTGGGCTGCAATACTCCAAAAATGGACGGACAAGCGTAGTGTATGCAGTTTCTTTTGTAGTTCTGTTGCATGTTTTAAGGGTTCTGCCAATAAAACGCAGTCTCTGGTTCTCCTTACGCACGATATTATCTACGTGTTCTTTCCCATTTAAGTCTGAAGTAATAGTAATTGCTAGGTATTTTGTGGAGTTTACGGCCTTCACATTTGATTGATTTATCTTGTAAACAAAGTTTCGTACTCATGTGGACGACTTCACACTTCTCATTATTTAGAGTCAAGTGCCAATTTTTACACCATACTGATATCTTATTCAGATCGTTCTTCAGTTGGTTTTGATCTTCAGATGATTTCACTAGACGCTAAATGACGGCGTCCTCTGCAATCAACCTAAGAGAGCTACTTAGATTTTCCCCTAAATCGTTTATGTAAATAAGGAACAGCAGAGGACCAATAACACTACCCTGTGGAACGCCCGATATCACCTCTGTTTTAGTCGTTGCCTTACCATCGATTACTACGAACTGTGTCCTCTCTGACAAGAAATCCCCTATGCAATCGCAAATTAGTGGCGATATACCATAACCACGCAATTTGATTAAAATCCGTTTGTGATGTGCGGTGTCAAAAGCCTTCTGGAAATGAAGAAATACGGAATCGATTTGCGAACGTTTGTCAATAGCACCCATCACTTCGTGTGAATAAAGAGCTAGTTGTGTTTCGCATGAACGATATTTTCTAAATCCGTGTTTACCTTGGGTCAATAGATCGTTCTGTTCGAGATAATTCATAATATTTGAATACAGAATATGTTCCAAAACCCTGCTGCAAATTGACGTCAATGAAATAGGCCTGTAGTTTAGTGGGTTACTCCTACTGGCTATCTTGAATATAGGTGTGACCTGTGCAACGTTCTAATCTTTTGGTACAGATCCTTCAAAATGTTCAAATGTCTGTAACTCTATCGGACCAAACTACGTGGTCATCAGTCCGTAGCTTACCAACTACTTAAACCTAGGTAAACTAACCGAAGGACAAACACACACACCCATGCCCCAGGAAGGACTCGAACCTCCACGGCGGCAACCGCGCGCTCCGCAGCGAGACGCTTTAGACCGCTCGGCTACTCCACCACGGCTACAGATCTTCTTTGAGAGAGCGGTTCTATATGGGTGTTAAGTAACGGGCTATCGCTTCAGCATAATCAGATAGAAATCTAATGGGTATACAATCCGTAGCAGAAGACTTGTTCTTGTTAAGTGATTTTAGTTGCTGCAGTACTCCGATGATATCTACTTCTACGTTACGCATTACGACATCTGTTCGTAATTCGAAATCTGGAATATTGGTTTCGTCTTCTTTGGTGAATGAGTTTCTAAACGCTATGTTTAGTAACTCTACTTTAGTAGCGCTGCCATCGGCAGGATCTACATCTACATCTACATACATACGCCGCAACTCACCGTAAGGTGCGTGGCGGAGGGTACACTGTACCACTACTAGGCATTTCCTTTCCTATTCCACTCCCAAATTGAACGAGGAAAAAAAGAATGCCTATATGCCTCCGTACGAGCCCTAATTTCTCTTATCTTGTCTTTGTGATCTTTACGCGAAATGTAAGTAGGCGGCAGCGAGATAGTACTACACTCAGCTTCAAATTCCGGCCCTCTAAATTTACTTAACAGAAATTCACGAAAAGAACGTCGTCTTTCTTCCAGCGATCTCCAATAGAGTTGCCGGAGCATTTCCGTAACACTCGCGCATTAGTCGAACCTACCGGTAATAAATGTAGCTGCTCGTCTCTGAACCGCCTCTATGTCTTCCTTTAAACGGATCTGCTGGGGTCCCAAACACTTGAGCAATACTCAAGACGTGGTCGTACAAGTGTTTTATACGCGGTCTCCTTTACAGGTGAAGTACATCTTCCCAAAATTCTCCCAATATACCGAAGTCGGCTGTCCGACTTACTCACAACTGTCCTTACATGCTCGTTCCATTTCATACCGCTCTGCAATTTTACGCCTAGATATTAGAACGACGCGACAGCTTCAAGAAGCTCACTACTAATGCTGTATTCGAACATTATGGGATTGTTTTTTCTACTTATGCGCATCACCTTACATTTTTGTACATTGAGAGCTAGCTGCCATTCTTCACACCAACTATAAATTTTGTCTAAGTCATCCTGTATGCTGTTACAGTCAGTTACGGACGACACCCTCCCATACACCACAGCATCATCAGCAAACAGCCACAAATTACAACTAACTCTGTCCATCAGATCATTTATATAGATAGAGAATAATAGCGGTCCTATCCAACTCCCCTGGGGTACGCCTGACGATACACTCGTCTCTGATGAACACTCGCCGTCGAGAACAACGTACTGCGTTCTATTACGTAGGAAGTCTTCCAGCCAGTCACAAATCTGTGAACCTATTCCGTAAGGTCGTATCTTCGTTAGCAGTCTGCAGTGTGGTACCGCGTCGAACGCCTTTTTGAAGTCGAGAAAAACACAATCCGCCTGTTGGCCTTCATCCATGGCTCGCAAGATGTCATGTGAGAAAAGGGCAAGCTGAGTTTCACATGAACGATGTTTCCTAAGCCCGTGCTCAATCATGGAAAGAAGTTTTTCCGTTTCAAGGAAATTTACTATATTCGAACTGAGAATATGCTCCAAAATTCTACATGAAACTGAAGTCAACGATATTGGCCTGTAATTGTGTGGGTCAGTTCTGTTTCCTTTCTTATAAACGGGAGTCACCTGCGCTTTTTTCCAATCAGTAGGAAATTTGCGCTGAATTAAACATTCGCGATAAATGCAAGCTAAGTAGGAGGCCAATGCCGCAGAATAGTCTTTGTAAAAACGAACTGGTATTCCATCCGGACCAGCAGACTTTTTCGTATTTAGCTCTCTCAGGATGGCCATTACTATCACGTAGTGAGGGTATTGTTTGTGTTTTGCCCATAGTATATTTAACATATGACCATAACCTCTTTGGGTTTTCAGTCTGTTTTGGAACTCTTCACACAGGTCTAATATCGTTTCTCTCTTGTCAGGGTAGATGTGGTGTATGCGGTAATGGTGGCCAACGTATGGTAGTGGCGAGACGAGCCTTTGACTGTCGCGTTCAAAGGAGCGCCATTTCGGTCACGTATGGGAAGAGGGCGGGGACGCGTCGACACAGGCGGGAATGCGGTTAGGGGCTGCGAGGTGGCGGCGGCGGCGGCGGCCGCAATGAAGTTAGCGCCGGCCCTTCCTGCCGGAGATTGGATTCCCCGGCACACCTCCGCCGCCCTGCGGGAAAGAGGGCGACGGCGCCGACGCCGACGCCGACGCCGACGCCGACGCCACGGGGAGAGGCGGCGCTCCCCGCTCACCACACGCCATTAGCGACGCCAACGCCGCAGCAGCAGCCGCACGCCTTAACTTTTCAGCATGCGTACTGTACTATCGCATATTGCGATGACACAAGAGACCACTACACCAGCATCGACACAGCCAGGCCAGCACAAACATATGGTACTACTTTTTTTTGTTTTACAGGTAAGGTCCGCCTTGAGCAAACGCAAATGTTTTTGATTTTTTCCTATACATGTTTCGCTGGCGTTGCAGCATCATCAGTGGGATGTTTAACTCATATTGTCTGTCAAATTAACAATGAAATGATGGTTACTTCTTGTACATTAAGTGTCAAAACTACAGATAATTGTTAGACTAATACAAATCGTATTCTTATTTTTATAGATATACTAGGCCTACCTTAATACTACATGTTGTTATGTTTGTGGTTCTTCAACTCACAAAACGTCATTGATAATTTTTGTCAGTTTGTCATCTGCAAACCAAAACGTATACATTTAATGGGGTGAATTGTTAGATTGTAAAAATCGGAATTTTTGCGAAAATATAGGACGTCGTTTTTCTTTTTTGATTTAATTTTGCTGTACGGAATGTAGCACTGTGTCACTTTCAGTGCCTGTCCACAACGCGAAAACAGCGCATATTCACCGAAGTAAGTGACAAAAACTTGTTATAAACACATAGACATTTTGTTATAGAACAGTAAAATTAAACCAAAACACAAAAACGACGTCCTATATTTTCGGAAAAATCCCGGTATTTACAAGCTAACCATTCACCCCATTAAATATACACGTTTTGGTTTGCAGATGACAAACTGTCAAAAATTATCAATCACGTTTTGTGAGTTGAAGAACCACAAACATAACAATGTGTGGTATTAAGATATGCCTAGTATATCTATAAAATAAGAAAACGATTTATATTAGTTCCACATTTATCTGTAGTTGACACTTAATGCACAAACAGTAACAATCATTCCATTGTTAACGCCAGCGAAACATGTATGGGAAAAATCAAAAAACATTTGTGTTTGCTCAAGGCGGACCTTACCTATAAAACAAATTTATTTTGTAAGAAAACATGGAGATTGAAGAGCTTTTCAAACCTCTAGATGAATGGTACTACTAGTTGCTACGTTCCCGCAAGAGGCCGAGATTTCCGAATACCATCTAAAGCAGTGTGTACGAAAGCAAATTTATATCTATACAAATGAATGTGTGTACGTACACTGAAGACCCAAGAAATTGGTACTCCTGCCTAATATCATATAGGAAGCCTGAGAGCACATACAGGGTGTTTCACTAAGTGTGTTTGCCTCTGTAACTTATAAAATAATAGGTGACGGGAAATTTTAATGCGGTAGGTCAGCACAAGAAATGTTACACTTTCTGTGGAGCTATGAACATAGTTTATTGTATCATTTTCCAAAGAGTTACAGCACAAAGATATAATTTTTTAACTGGAACAATAGTTTTTTTCTATCGTGCATTGGATTCGTTGAAACCAACTGCGTCCAAATCAATTTAAACTACATTCCTATCACTGATAGTTTGGGAGATACAACCCTTCAAAGTTTAGGGGGCGGCAGCTACAACAGCGCAGCTGACTGGCTGGTGATCATGAGACAGTGGGCCGTGCCCCATGGGACAGCCACTCGGCCAGTTAGCTACGCTATCGCAGCCTTCGTCCTCGGAACTTAAAAGGGTTTTAGCTCCCAAACTAACAGTGATAGGAATATAGTTTAAATTTATTTGGACGCAGCTGGTTTCAACGATTCCAATGCACAATAGAAAAAACTATTGTTCCATTTAAAAACATTATATCTTTGTGGTGTAACTCTTTGGAAAATGGTACAATAAACTATGCTCATAGCTCCGCAGAAAGTGTAACATTTCTTGTGTTGACCTACCGCATTAGAATTTCCCGTCACCTATTATTTTATAAGTTACAGAGGCAAACAAACTTAATGAAACACCCTGTATATACAAATGAATGAATGCCGGCCGCGGTGGCCGAGGGGACTGAGGCGCTCCAGTCACGGTCTGCACGGCCACTACGGTCGGGGGTTCGAATCGCCCGTCGGGCATGGATATTTGTGCCGTCCTAGTTCGTAAGTAGTTCATAAGTAGTTCATAAGTAGTTTGTAAGTTTAGGGACTGATGACCCCGTAGTTAAGTCCCATAAGCTTAACAAACATTTGAACATTTGTACAAATGAATGTGTGTACGTACACTGAAGACCCAAGAAGTCTGTACACCTTCCTAATATCATATAGGAAGCCTGAGAGCACATATAAGTGGCGCAACATAGCGTGGAAAGATTTATTTAAAAAAAGTTACACACTTTATTCAGGATTATACAGCCTGCGTACAGCTTGCATAAATTCACGGAATAAATCTTTGAAATCTGAGTACTTTCTCCTCCATAAGTACCCAAATAAATGTGCAACAATTATGTTTGTAAAACATCCACGGTAAGAACGTTTGATAGTAGACCAAGTCCCCTCTGTCACGTTTGTGTCCGAACACGTATGTGCTTCCTTGAAATGTATGTTGCGGTTCACTGAAAAATGTACAAATTCTTGATCAGATTAACAGTCGTACAATTTGAAGCACTTCGATATAACAGTGGTTCCAGGAAGCACGTATTTTTCCAGCACTTTCAAAAGTACACGTTTCGTTCGTTTACGAACAACTTCAACACTTATTAGTGTCCGTTTCAACACCCCCAAACGCCCAACTGCCATCAACTGTCTTCCCATTCCAAGCGGTGATTCCTCGATTTCCATAACTTTTCCATCACCTCCAATCACATCACCATTTCTGACGCAGTCCAACATACACACTTCTCGACAACATCTCCGCCATTCAACAACAGTTGCAGCTGACAACTTTAAATCAGAAGAGATGAAAGAAGTAGTACACTTCCTCACCCACAGGTAAGTCAACTTCAGAATGTCTCCCATAGTCATCCTGCTTCCAGCGAACCAACTTTTGTTTCGGATACTCTGACGGCACCTATGCGTTTGCAACCCATCTCCTCCACACATCCACTCCACACCATCACTGCGATTTTTTCTTAAAGCCAAATCCATAGGCCGAGCACATAATTTGCAAAACTGAAATCTTGCAATTATACCGTGTTTGAAGCACCAATCCACTACTTCACCCTTAAAGTCCATGATGACAAGATCAGTATAACTTATTCAGTCTCGCTCTCATTAAACTGAAGTAGAGGCTTTGAATGAAAATTTATGCCACGGCCGGATTCGAACCCGGGACCTACTGCTTACTAGACAGACGCCATAACCACTAGGCCACCGAGACTTAATTTGTTATGGCGTCTACCTAGTAAGCAAGAGGTCCAGGATTCGAATCCCAGCTGCGGCATAATATCGATTCAAAGCCTCTACTTCAGTTTAATATCTTTAATAGATCTACTATCAACTACCTAATGAAATAAATCGCAATATGCGATCAGATATGGCTTCACTGTACTGGGTTTAGATGAAACACATAAGTGCGGCGAATGAAAATTTGTGCCCGGCCGGGATTAGAACCCGGAATCTCCTGCTTACTAGACAGACGCGTTGTCCACTCCGCCACCGAGGACACAGTGACCAACCCGACTGCTTAGGACTCTTTCCTGCACGTCTCCCGGCACGCCCAAATTTCCATTCGCCACTCTGTCTCTTTCCTATAACCACAGACCATGTCGTCAAAATATATATAATTGTATACAAGCTGAGGCTGGTCACCTGACGGCAATTAATTGTGTCTCAATACCTCATGGTCTGTTCTCCCTGATGCGGAAATACAGTATTCAGGCTTCGAGCATTACAGAACAAAATGGGCTGTGGTTATAGGAAAGAGACAGCGTGGCGAATGGAAATTTGCGCGTGGCGGGAGACGTGCAGGAAAGTGTCCTCTGTAGTGGGGTTGGTCACTGTGTCCTCGGTGGCGGAGTGCTCAACGGGTCTGCCTAGTAAGCAGGAGATCCCGGGTTCGAACCCCGGCCGGGCGCAAATTTTCATTCGCCGCACTTGGGTATTTCATCTAAACCTAGTACAGTGAAGCCATAACTGATCGCAAATTTCCATTTAGTTCATTAATTTGAACGCTGTAATGTCGTCAAAAATATATATAATTATCTACTATATCTTTGGCCCTTCTGCCGCACATGCAGGGTCGGCAATGTGTTAGACGCGGAATTGGAATTTGTTAATACTGACAGGGTGGCCGGATGCCCTTCCTCCCGCCACCCCATATCCCCCAGGAGGAAAAGTGTACCGCAAATGTCTGTGTATACGGTTGTATGTGTTACGAAATGTTTGTGAATCGTGTAACTGCGGCGGGACTTGGGGACCAGCCCGGTATTCACCTAGGGGGATGTGGAAAACCGCCTAAAAACCATATCCAGGCTGGCCAGCAGTCCGACCCCTTTCGTTAATCCGCCGGGCGGATTCGAACCGGGGCCAGTACGCCTCCCCGTCTCGGAAAGCGGTGCGTTAGACCACATGGCTAACCTACCGGGTCTAATGTCTTTAATAGATATGGAAACAAAATATGTCTCTGGACATTGTTTATTTGATATGGATTCGACTAATGTCTGAGATAGTGTTGGATGGAATTGAAACCATGCATCGTTCTGGGGTGTCTTTAAATCTCTAATATACTAGTTATGTCTGAATATCGCTGAAAATGTCATATGTAACTGAGGAAATAATTGCCTGTATTACTTCTATTTATAATATTTTATAGTTTATGACAAAAATCAGTTGTTCCTGGAAGGAAAAAAAAATTACAGAAATAAAATAAAATCGATATTGTAATAAAAACTTAACAAGTGACAATCAATATGCTGCTAGCACCACGCAGTGGCCACTTCAGATAATAACTACATCGTGTGTTCAAATTCAGTTTTACATAATATGTCAAGCGTAAAACATCGTTTGAGATCGTGTGACGTTTGCATGTCTGATCTGCCGACATCGGACGAACTGTTTCTGAAATTTAGGCTATTCCAACACAGATTTCCACCACAAACAAGTGGTCAGGTCATACGTCGATCGACAATGTTTTAAGAGATAACTGCTAGTCTATTTTGTGGGCAGTGACCTTACAGTGGCAAAAGTATTGTATTTTTGGAATCCAACTTAAATGTGAAAAAGATGCATGATTTGTTTTGTGAGAGAAACCCAGAATTGACAGTGTAGAATGAATATTATCTGAAATACTTCAATGAAAATTTTCATTATAGTTTTGGTCTCCCACAAATAGATGTATATTCTGTCTGTGAGGAACTTCAAGCCAATATTAAGTCTTCATTTCTAAATGGCAATGCAAAACGAGTGGATGGGTGCAGAATTGATAGTCCACAAACGACGAGCGTCCAAGTTTTATAAAAGACAACAAGAGGTGATAATACTGTGTGCTGAAAGAGATGATGTAATTGGCGCAGTGTTTGATTATATGAAAAAATTCCCCTTGTCTTCCTGTGCAGGAAATGTTGTACTCACGAAAACTGTGGCTTTTTGTATTTGGAATCCGTAATATGAAAAACAATACCGCTTAGTTTTATTGCTGTCATGAAGGACAAGGTAATCGAGGTCCCAATGAAGCGTGTACTTTTCTCAACGATTACATACGTGAAGAACTATCAGACTCAGTGAAAAAACTTCGTGTGTTTAGTGATTCTTGTGGCGGACAAAATCGATACAACACTGTTGTGCAGTACCTGATGTATCTAGCAATGACTGGCAAATTTTAAATAATTCATCATTACTTTCTTGTACGAGGTCACTCCTTCCTCCCTTGCGATAGGGATTTTTACGTAATAAAGAGAGTGATACAACAACAATACAGAATCTATTCTGCCAAACAGTATGTTGAAATGATAGTTAATTCAAGAAAAACACTGAACTCGTTTCAAGTCAAGATTATTGAACATCAAGATATCATTGACATTAATGAATGGTAGCCACAACACTTTAAAAATTCCTCATTTGCCCTTAATTTACTAAATTCCGGCATTTAACCTACACACATCAAAACCCAGCACATGTCGTTTGTATGGAATGGATAGATGGACTGTTCGGAATACATATGGCCCTAGGCTTCTTAAGGGAAAAAAAGTACCTCATTACCCGAGAAATATGGCGTACAGCAAGAAGATTCCTATTAATCACAAGGAGCTACAAGATCTTAATAAAATAATAAAGTATATTCCATCAGAGTATCAGGAATTTTATAACAACATTCTTCAGTGGACTACAAGAAATAATGATGTCCTATCTGAAGCAGAAGATTAGTGTTTCCAGGAAACCGTGTACAAGCTGCTGAAGAAGATTAAAAAGCGTTAAAATTGTTAATTAAAAATTTTAATACTACATAAATACCGGTACTACATAAATTAGTGTTCTTAAGATGGACTAAATTGAAATCAGTATTTTCATTTTGTAACAAAAATGACAATAAATAACAATTTAAACCTGGTTACTGCGAATTTCTTTGCAAGCTGCCCTCAAGAGAATTTTTTTATTGGAAAAAGGATGAATGTCCACCAACTTCAAAAGAGGCCTGCTTCAAAAACGCGTATCGTAGGCGCAGGAACGACTTGTCATTCAGTGCAGTTAATATACTTCAACAAGTTTTTAATGGATTATAAAACTGTCGGAACAATATTTTAAGTGTTTATAAGTTTTTCTTAGTTTTCTCAAAACAATGTTGAGTGGACTCTCTTCCTTTTTCCAATCAATTATACCTATAACCTTTTCGAAAGTGCAAACAATATGTTGACAAAGTTTTATCGCAATCGGATGTACCGTATGGCCGTGCATAACATACGAACAAACAGACAAACTCACAAATATTAATTTTGATATATCAGATAATGACTGAAAAGGCAAGTTTAAAAAGTATCAGATGTAACGAAGCAGAGGAACATTCACAAAACTACACTGCTGGCCACCAGTAATGCAACACCCTGAAGGAAGCATCCGAAACAGGTGACATTCATAGCACGCGTTTGCAACAGCGAGGGGTGCACGTGGTTAGCTCTCGAACTGCAGGCACCCATTACAGCCGGCCGCGGTGGCCGAGGTGACTGAGGCACTCCAGTCACGGTCTGCACGGCCACTACGGATGGGGGTTCGAATCCCCCCTCGGGCATGGATATTTGTGCCGTCCTAGTTCGTAAGTAGTTCATAAGTAGTTTGTAAGTTTAGGGACTGATGACCCCGTAGTTAAGTCCCATAAGCTGTCCAAACATTTGAACATTTGCACCCATTACAGGTGCGGGCGTTGGACTTGCGATCGCTGCATGAAGAGGCAGCAGGTGACCATGTGCAAGAACTGGAATTGTTACTCCGTGGGATCGTTTCGCGTAAGCAGCTGCAGTGTGTCTCGAAGAACACAGCGAGCATCTTACCCACACGTTTCTAAGTTCGAGGAAGAATTGTTGCCTTTGGGAGTTACAGAGTATCCTTAAGAGAAATCAGTGACCGTGTCGCAAGTAACAAAGCAATGCGGAAGTGAAACCGCTTGATGTAGGAGGGAACGAAGAATCGCCGGGACCCGATGCGCCTACATCGTAACGTGCTGCGCGCATGCCATCACGAACGATGTAACAATAAATTATGAGTGTGTGAGGGTTCCTATATGTATGTAAAAGTATTTATTATATTTTATTCCCTAAGTTTATTTGTATATTTTGTGCGCGAGAAGGCGACAGAGACATTTTACTTAGGAACGGCTAGGCAGCTTGCCGACAGTGAGAGTCGTTGTAGTTCCCACTGCAGAGACGGAGTCAGCAGAGGTGGCGAGAAAACGAAAGCTCCAGATTGCCGCCTCCGTGCGATCGTCTGTTGCTGCCGCCGCATCTCTGTGCCGGAGAAGTGCGAGGAATATGGCGCGAATCTAATTTGTTTAATTTATTAACGTTTTTTTATTGAACAATGCTCTAAGGCGTCTCGCTGCGGAGCGCGCGGTTGCTCGCCGTGGAGGTTCGAGTCCTCCCTGGGGCATGGGTGTGTGTGTGTGTGTGTGTGTGTGTGTGTGTGTGTTGTCTTTAGATTAGTTTACCTAGGTTTAAGTAGTTTGTAAGCTACGGACTGTTGTTCAAATGTTTGTAAATCTATAGGACCAAACTGCGTGGTCACCATACTGATATCTTGTTCAGATCGTTCTTCAGTTGGTTTAGATCTTCAGATGATTTTACTACACGGTAAATGACGGCGTCATCTGCAGACAACCTAAGACAGCTACTTAGATTTTCCCCTAAATCGTTTATGTAAATAACGAACAACAGAGGACCAATAACCCTATCTTGTGGAACGCCCGATATTGCCTCCGTTTTAGTCGATGCCTTACCATCGATTACTACGAACTGTGTCCTCTCTGACAAGAAATCCCCTATCCAAGCGCAAATTTGGGGCGATATACCATAACCACGCAATTTGATTAAAAGCAGTTTGTGAGGTACGGCGTCAAAAGCTTTCTGGAAATCAAGAAATACGAAATCGATTTGCGAACCCTTGTCGATAGCACCCATCACTTTGTGTGAATAAAGAGCTAGTTGTGTTTCGCGTGAACGATATTTTCTAAATCCGTGTTAACCTTGGATCAATAGATCTTTCTGTTCGAGATAATTCATAATATTTGAACACAGCATATGTTCCAAAGCCTTGCTGCAAATTCACGTCAATGAAATAGGCCATTAGTTTAGTCGGTTACTCCTACTGCCGTTCTTGAATATAGGTGTGACCTCTGCAAGTTTCCAATCTTTTGGTACAGATCCTTCAAAATGTTCAAATGTTTGTAAATCTATCGGACCAAACTGCGTGGTCATCAGTCCGTAGGTTACAAACTACTTAGACCTAGATAAACTAACCTACGGACAAACACACACATCCATGCCCCAGGAAGGACTCGAACCTCCACGGCGGCAACCGCGCGCTCCGCAGCGAGACGCTTTAGACCGCTCGGCTACAGATCCTTCTTTGAGAGAGCGGTTGTATATGGGTGTTAAGTAAGTGGCTATCGGTTCAGCATAATCAGATATAAATCTAATGGGTATACAATCAAGACCAGAAGACTTGTTCTTGTTAAGTGATTTTAGTTGCTGCACTATTCCGATGATATCTACTTCTACGTTACTCATTACGGCATCTGTTCGTAATTCGAAATCTGGAATATTGGTTTCGTCTTCTTTGGAGAATAAGTTTCTAAAAGCTACGTTTAATAACTCTGCTTTACTAGCGCTGTCATCGGCAGGATCGCCATTACTATCACTCCACCGCGGCGCTACGGACTGATGACCACGCAGTTTGGTCCGATAGATTTACAAACATTTGAACTACGCCTACACTTACAAGCTAGGTTTAGTCACTAGGAGGGGGTCTTGCAAGTTTTAAGACACAAACAGTGTCATCGCGTACTGTTCAGTGTCGTTTGTAGCGCAGCTGACTTTTCACCAGGCGTCCATTGCTGAGTTTTACCACTGACTTTAAAGCCACAGGTCTTTCTGCCGACAACCGTAAAGTGAACAACGAACGCGAGGACATGAACAACTGAATAAAACGACATTCTTCCTTCCGACTATTTCAGATTCTCCTGGCACCTCCGCGGCGGTCGCATTGTTCTGGAGACACCGATGTGAGAGGCTATTGTAGTTTTGCCTCGTACATCGCCACACTGGTGCTGCAAACAGTATAACGATTTGGAGAGGCATTAGATTCAATTCGGCATCCCAAATTGCCTGCATTGCATCACACTAACAGCCAGCTTTTGACGTGTTGGAGCCTTTTCTCCTACTATGTCTTCGCAGATTACCGACGGCAAAATTCCATCAGGATACAGGACAACCGCACGTGCCTTGTTCAAGACTTCTTCGTCGCCCATCGGACTGCTCTGCTGCCTTGGCCTACCTAGAGCCCTGTATTGGGAGAGTAGCGCCAACCTTTTATGTGTGGCTTGCCGACAACCGCCGGCTGCTATTGGTCAGTTGAGCGCGGGTGGGGCACGTCCGCCATTTTAGGCCTAAGCTATCCACCAGCGTAAATGGCATATTTCACTTAACTAGCTGTTATTTTAGCATTTAGATGGGTTGTAAATGTGTAGACTCATTATGTATGAAATTAAGAGCTTAACATAGCATATTCCATTTTTATATGGTGAAATATGCCGCATTGTTGGCAGTGAATTGTTATACTAAGACAGTCCGAGGTAGCAAGTTTTACGCATTTCACGGGCGGAAGAGATGCGAAAAGACGCGAATTGTTGGTACACAGCATTGGAAGAAAAAATGCATTTCCATACGAGAATGCAACATTTTGCGAAGTAAGTGAATTTGTATTGAAATATCGAATAAACTACTAGGTTTATCTGTTTAAGTTTCTTGCGAGCAATGTTGGACGGACAACACATGTAAGAGAAAAGATATTTTTAAAAGATACAAATACATGAAAATCTAACATAATGTGCCGTATTTGACGAATTTCGTATTTATACTTAGCCTGTATATCACGAAAGTTTGGGCGGTAAATGAAACCGCCCGTTAAATAGATCTCCAAAACTCGAATTTTAAGATAAGGTTTATTTTACTGAAGTACCCAGCAGTGCGATAACATTGTGTAAAAACTTATAGCTTCCCAAAATGTTAGCTCAGTTAATGTTATGTAATAATATCACATATAGGTTAGACCACAACACCGATCAACATTAGGCTCTAGATTAATGGAAAGCAACATGTATTAATTACATCTACTTTAATAAAAACCAATATATTAGATATAAAAACGTGAGTCCTTAGCTAATTTGAAAGCAGGAACGTCACTTATTGCGAAAGCAGTACATTTGGTACAGGGTTTGAATTTTAGCACGAAACAATTTTACAACTAGTTTACTCAAAAATAAAGGTCTTGATCTCAGATTACCAATTTTTCCTTAATATTCGCTGTAGATGTGATGAAACGATTAAAAACTTAAGTTCATTGTTTACTTAACGTATTGTCATACCACGTCGATGTACAGACCGGTTCCCTTCATCATAAATGTTAATTTAACAGCGCCGTGCATACCGCTGCTATTGCGAGGTATAATAGGCCTACAATGGCGGCGCTCGCCCGGTTGGCGGTACTCTCCCAATACAGGGCTCTCGGCCTACCAATCCTCTCGACCTGTCGCCTGTCGGAAAGTTCAGTCTCCTCACAATTCGAGCAAGCGAGGTGCCTCCGGGTACGCAGAAACGGAAAACCCTATCAAATTAGGTGGCTGATCGTGACTTTTGCGTCTCCGAGCGCTGCATGCGAAACGACGTCACTATTTTCCAAAAAGACTATTCTACATTATTAAGGCGATGTTGGTGAAACTTAGCTCGTTGCAAGAAGCCAAGGAAAATTTACAAGGCACCAACGCTATCGACGAACACATTAATAAGCTTCTAGCTTTTCAAACGCTATTAAAGTAGCACTAACTCATGGACAAACGTAAATGGAAGACTTGTTAGAAATTGTCAGAGTAAAAGAAGAAAATACACAGTGAATTACGCTAGGTATTTTGGGACTGTAGGAAATCAGGAATCACCAAGCAAACTGCAAGTTCTAACAGTATTTCTCAACTGCTTTAATCGAACAGAGAGGAATCATACTACTCATACACGAACACGAAAATTGCAGCACCGATTTTTTATATACAAATGTTTGTAAACCTAAGGGACTTAATTACGTTAGCCATCAGTCCCTAGGCTTGAAAATTGCTTAAACTAACCTAAGGACAACACACACACACACACACACACTCTTCACCGAGGGATGACTCGAACCCCCGACGGGGAGCAACCACGTCTTGCTCCTCAGCAAGACGCTTTAGAACACTCGGTCACTACACCGTGGCAACGATTTTTTTCTATTATTTATAGAAGGTACCGAATAAAAGAGATAATTCGTCGTTTAGTTGGCAGAAATATGCAGGAATCAAAACTCACGTATCTACGAGGCGGTAAAATAATGTCCATCGTTTCATATCTGTACTTCTGTTGTTATCATCATACATTACTGAACATCTAGAATTTAAAAGCTATCAATTTCTTCTGTAACAGTCAGATGTTATTGAAAAAATGATACAGGAAAGTAACAACGTTTCGTGTAAAATTGCGCGGTAGGGATGCCTGTAACTGAATGGGTCATTTGCAGTAATTCGCGCTGTCTGGATCTATGATATCAGCAGTCGAAATCTTAACATTTTAATTTGAAGTTGTTTAATGGTGTCGATAGCTCGTTTACTGTTATGTAACAGTAACTTTGTGGCTATTTTCCACCGCTACCACAAAAATTGAAGTAGATTCCTAATTTTTAGTTTTTTTCTTTTGAATCGCAAGACGACGAAAACTGGAAATGGACATGAAACCGGAGGAATGGAAGAACAGAAGGAACGACAGGGGAATGTTTAGAGACGTTGTTGTATACAACGAGGAAGAGGAACAAAAGGTGGAAGAGGAGGTAGATGGAGGGGTAGGAAGAAGTGGACGGTTCGGCATATGGAGCAGGACAGGACGTGGAAAACTACTGCTTTTTATACGGGCAGCTCTAGTTAGCATGCTCCAGGAACGGTAAACCGTTTGACCTGTACCTTTAAGCCGAAAACGGAAAAACGAAAGAACAAAGATACGTCGGTTCATTGACTTTAATGATTTTTTGAAAAAGATATTTTCCCTAATCTGCCTTTCTACGGAGTCACAGCAAACCAAATCAGGTTATTGATTTGATATAATTTTCCGTGATTTTATCTTAGAAATGAATTATTGAATTTGCTTTTGTATTCATGTCATATCTGACTGACCCAAGGCAAAGCTTAGCCGGGCTTAGCTACTGGAGACAACAACATTACGGCAACCGAGATAGTGGTAACAACAGAAAGTAGCTGTGACTTGTGTTTACGCTACCAAACGAATTGCACTAGCAGTTCGGTTCAGGTAGTGTAGTGAACAGGTAGTGCAATGCAACAACAACCTAACCGCAGCTATAGCATGGAGAGTCATAGGAAGGCTGGAGGCGGGACAGACACAGAGGGAGGTGTATGCAGCTATTGAAGTGTCCTATAGTGTAATTTTCAGGAGCTGAACACCATTTCAGACAATAAGAACTGTTGAAAGACGGCAAGGACAAAGTCATCCACGGGTAAAATCAGTAAGAGATGACCATTATCTCCGGTTACCAGTCCTTCGAGACGGAGGGTGAATGGAACTCAGTTGAAACGCTTACGCTTCAGAATCGTGGCTTCTACGCACGTAGGCTTATGTCTGGGATGCACTTGGCAGATGCATTGTAGCTAGACCAGCTCCTCCCACAACGGTTTCAGAGCTAAATATTGCAATCATGGAAGAATGGAGAAATATCCGCCGGGAGATGATTGATAACCTTATACTGTTCATGCCATGCTTTAGGCGTCCGTGGTGATGACACATCATATTAGAGGGTAACGAGAATGACTTTTTCACTATTACTGTAACCTCATTGTGCCTAGCTCTAAGTAAACGCCACATGAACATCAAGCAAAGAGTTTACACAGCAAAATGTCGTACAGTATCACACACAAATGACAACTGTATGCAATATCTGAATTAAATACGCTACCATATATGTAATGTGTAATGATATGTCACCTGTTCCCGGAATTATTTTGAGCAGTGTATGTCAGTCATACATCGGCCATTACAGTAGTATTATATAAGGTTCCTCGGCAGCTATGTTACGAAACATAAATTCACGTAACTAAATTCTTGCAAGGGAACCTCCCCATCGTACCCCTGACATTTAGTTATAAGTTGGTGCAATGGATAGGCCTTGAAAAACTGAACACAGATGAATCGAGAAAAGAAGAAGTTGTGTGGAAAAATGAAAAAAACAAAATAATAAAAGCAAAATATAAAATATGAGCAGTCCATGCGAAGATAAGCAACGTCGAGGAGGTTGTCAGCACAGGAACATTGTGGCTAGCGTGAGGAGCTGCGGAACGAGAAGTCCTTGGCTCGAGGCGGAAATATTAATTTTTTCATTATTCAGTAAATTATTATCTGTCCGTTAGAGCAAATAGACTGAGATGGTGGGGTCATGTTACACGCATGGGAGAAGCTGGATTACCTAAGAGACTCATGAACTCGGTAGCGAAGGGTAATGGGAGTCGAGGTAGACCAAGAAGAAACTACTTAGATTAGGTGCAGAATGATTTTGAAGTAAAACGCATAACATCAGACGAGGCATCAATGTTAGCATTGAATAGGGGATCATGGAGGAATTTTATTAGAGGTACTATGCTCCAGGCTGAACGCTGAAAGGCATAATGAGTCTCTGATGATGATGATGATGATGATATCCGTCCGTCCGTCCGATGCGAGGGCGAGATAACTGCGACGTAGTATGGGTAAGCTACGCCTAAACAAACATCTAAACACCCGACGTCATTCAACTACAGTTCACGTCGGAGAGAGTATTCCTGCTGACGAGACTTCCTGGCTGGCAGTTGACTGTTCGTTACTTTCAGAATACATCAGACGTGTTTTCCTGTTGAGAAATCAGTTGACCAATCCCTTATGTTCAAATGTCTTAGGTTACCATTGGAGAGGCACTTCCTTTCGTCTGCTAATCGCCTGGTTTTGCGGTGAGGTCACATAACACAGACAGGAAAATAATTACAGCGAACAGAGACTTCAATGAATGGACGGAGAGACCATAATTTTGGAAAAAAAAAGTTATTTCGAGGGAAGCCTCTCACTAGCCACCAGACCACAACTCTCCTATTTTCACAACGTGCTCGTCATTGCTTACATTCGCATGCACGTTGTTTTTATATTTTGTTTAGTGTTTCATGTTGTTGTTGTTGTTGTGGCCTTCAGTCCTTAGACTGGTTTGATGCAGCTCTCCATGCTACCCTGTCCTGCGCAAGCCTCTTCATCTGAGATTACGTTCGGCAACCTACATCCTTTTGAATCTGCTTACTATATTCGACCCTCGGTCTCCCTCTACGATTTTTACCCCACTCGCTTCCTTCTAATGCTAAGTTAACAATTCCTTGATGTCTCAGAATGTGTCGAATGCATCTATCCCTTCTCTTAGTCAGGATATGCCAGATACTCCTTTTCTCCCCGATGTGGTTAAGCATCTCATTAGTTACGTGATCTACCCATCTAATTTTCATCATTCGTCTGCAGGACCACATTTCAAAAGCTTCTATCATCCTTTTGTCTGAACTCCTTATCGTCCACGTTTCACTCCCATACAATGCTACACTCCAGAAAAATGCTTTCAGAAAGGACTTCCTAACATATAAATTAATATTGGATGTTAACAAGTTTCGCTTCTTTAGAAACGCTCTTCTTCCCATAGCCATTCTACATTTTATGTCTTCTTTACTTCGGCCATCAGAAGTTATCTTACTACCCAAATAACAAAATTCATCTACTACTTTTATTGTCTCATTACCTAATGTAATTCCTTCAGCATCGTCTGATTTTATGACATTGCATTCCATTACCTTCGTTTTACTCCTGTTAATGTTCATCTTATATCTTTCTTTCAAGTCACTGTCCATTCCATTCAATTGCTCTTCCAGATCTTTTGCGGCCTCTGACAGAATTGCTGTCATCGGCAAACCGCAATGTTTTTTTTCTTCTCCCTGCACTTTAATGCCCTCTCCATATTTCTGCTTGAATTCCTCCAAAAAAAGTTCAAATGTTTGTATAGGTTATGGGACTTAACTACGGGGTCATCAGTTCTTAAACTTATGAACTAGCTAACACTAAGGGCGGCACAAATATCCATGCCCGAGGGGCGATTCGAACCCACGACCGTAGTGACCGTGCAGACCGTGACTGGAGCGCCTCAGTCCTCTCGGCCACCGCGGCCGGCGAATCCCTTCACTGCCTGCTCAATGTACAGACTGAACAACATTGGGGAAAGGCTACAACCCTGTCTTACTCCCTTCCCAAACTCTGCGTTCCTTTCTTGCCCTTCGACTCTAATAACCGCTGTATTTAGAGTTTCATAGTTCCACATAACTTCTTCCAGTTTTCTCGATTGATCTGTGTTCGGTTTTTCACGTCCTATCCACTGCGCCAACTTATAACTAAATCTGATGGGGTGCGATGTGGAGGTTCCTTTGTTGGTAGTGCTGCTCTTACTTCTCGATGAATCGATGTGCACACATACTGCTGTGGAGGGTAGCAATGGAAGTTTCTTGTAGATGGTCGTGCAGTACACTTTTTTGCTGTATTCATCAGACGTTGGTCAGGGAAATGACGCATTCGATAGGTCTGCCAAGTGCGGTTTCGCCGCCCGTGGCGCGGTCTGCCGAGCCCTTTCGCGTGGCGGTCGAGGAATTGATGCCGGCATTCCGCGAGCCGCGAGCACTTCCTGGCATTTGCATCGGCAGCGTAATCAGCGCTCTAGGGGGCCGCGTGCCGCCCGCCCATACTAAGTGCGGCGCAGAGTGTCTCCTGAATCATTTAAGGCCGCCGAGGTGGGCGGTCACTGCACGCCCAACAGGAAGAGGGCGCGCCAGCGGAGCGCGAAAAGCCGCTGTGAAAAGGGAAGGATGTAGCCGCGGTGCACGTGTCTCGTTTTGGTAATGTGTATGTACTTATTTAATTTAGGCACCTGCTTATTTATTCATTTATATTATATCTATATAGTACACGGTGAATGACGACGTCGATTTTCATCCGTAGATTTATTGATGATATCAATGTCGTCTGCCAACACATAGCCTAGTGACCTAGCTGCCAGAGTACCTACAGTGTGTACAATTTAGCCTCCTAATATTGAATTTTGCAGCTGTCGGCATGCTCGAATTACGGCATAGCAATATACAGGGTGTTACAAAAAGGTACGGCCCAACTTTCAGGAAACATTCCTCACACACAAAGAAAGAAAATATGTTACGTGGACACGTGTCCGGAATCGCTTAATTTCCAAGTTAGAGCTCATTTTAGTATTTCTCTTTAAATGTAAATTGAAATAATTCGTGCAGACAATTGTCAAAATACCCAATTCTTTCGTTGGTATGTACTGTACTTCCTCGATTCACGTCATCAGCACAGATTTGCTGTGAAAGTTTGGGCAGGAATTGTTGGTAATGTCTTGACTGGACCTCATGTTCTTCCACCTACGCTCACTGGAGCACGTTATCATGATTTCAACGGGATACTCTACCTGTACTGGTAGAACATGTGCCTTTACAAGTACGGCACGATGTGGTTCATGCACGATGGAGCTCCTGCACATTTCAGTCGACGTGTTGGTACGCTTCTCAACAATAGATTCGGTGATCGATGGATTGGTAGAGGTGGACCAATTCCATGGCCATCACGCTCTCCTGACTTCAACACTCTTGACTTTCATTTATGGGGGCATTTGAAATCTCTTGTCTACGCAACCCCGGAACCAACCTTAGAGACTCTTCGTGCTCGTATTGTGGACGGCTGTGAAACAATACGCTATTCTCCAGGGCTGTATCAGCACATCAGGGATTCCTCGCGACGGAGGGTGGACGGCATTTTGAACATTTCCTGTAACAAAGTGTTTGATGTCACGCTGGTACGGTCTGTTGCTGTGTGTTTCCATTCCATGATTAATGTGATTTGAAGAGAAGTAATAAAATGAGCTCTAACATGGAAATTAAGCGTTTCCGGACACATGTCCACATAACATATTTTCTTTCTTTGTGTGTGAGGAATGTTTCCTGAAAGTTTGGCCGTACATTTTTGTAACACCCTGCAGAGTGAGGATCTACAAAGAGGTGAACTTCAAGGCAATACTGTAGAACGGAAGACGAAGTAGATAAAGATGTAATAGAAGTTGAAAGAAAAATACGACACAACGCTGAATCACAAGTCAAATCAATGCCCATTGGCTCATAGTTTATCTGGTTTGAATTTCAACACCAGAGATTGTCCTTTATTACAGAATATTAGCAAGTTACTGCGATAGATTTTATTTACATTTTAATTCTTAGCTAAGATAAACGAACTTATTGCATAAGTGATTCCGTCGGTGTTCCGTTTATTGACGGAGGCATGAACCCTAGAACGATAACACATTTTAAATCCTGTTGCCAAGCACGCACGTATAGCTAGTAACCAGTAATAATTATAAGAAATTCAGTCTTTTATCGAGAGTGGAACACTGTCCTTGCGTTAGCAAGACGTGCCCCTTCTTTGGTAATGACACAGGACAGCACACACTGAATCACGTCCATCAGGCGTGTTCCGTTAGTATTTTCATGTCTGTTTTCATTATTGCACTTAGGACAAACCCAAAATGCCAGCGTAACATTTTATTATTTTTTCGCTCTAAGTAAATTATTTTTCCCGTTTTTATTATGAAACATGTATATCTTCTCATAATTTCAAAAGTCCATTTTTCTGTGAATGAAGCACCCTCCGCCGCACGGACTGATCCTAATGTAATCCCGGTGACACCGACTTACCCAGTATGAATGGAATTGATATGCAGTCGCTTTCTGCACGCTGCAAGGCTTCGTATGCTGTATCTGCCACGTGGTAAGCGACTGATACCTTTGGGACACTCCCACCTCCAATGCCCTGGCCAGTGTCCGTTGCTGGATCCGGCCAAGTAGTGGATCTTCCATGCTTGTCTCAACATCTCTCTATGTCGGTTATGTCGTCATGACCTTTGTTCATGGTCGTTTGGTGTGTTAATAATGTTCATTCGCGTTTCCCAGTGTCCTTGCAGTATCTCCGCAATGCGAGGAGATGTTATTTCAATTAAATTCATGGCAGTCTGCTAGTCCTCGATTTTTTGCTTAAATGTACATTCGCGCTCTGAATGGTGTTCATTTAGCGGTATCTTGCATTACTGACGTTATAGAATTACTCTTTCCTATTTTTCAACATGTTCGTTTGCTTTGATAATTTCAAAAAATGTTCAAACTTACAAACTACTTATGAACTACTTACGAACTAGGACGGCACAAATATCCATGCCCGAGGGGGGATTCGAACCCCCGACCGTAGTGGCCGTGCTGACCGTGACTGGAGTGCCTCAGTCACCTCGGCCACCGCGGCCGGCGCTTTGATAATTTCATTATCTATTAAATTTGATATCTCGAATTTCCGCGATCTCCTACGATATCTCCCGACCAATAACCCCCGAAAATTGCTGCTGTGTGTTCTGAAGTTATGAACCTTTGATCCAATGAGAAGACTGGCCTCCTCATGCTCTTATGTGGTTAACCTGGCGTCTACTCCTGTCGGTCAATCCCCTGGCCGGTCTCTGACTCCTGCCTTTATAAGGAACTCCCGAGTTGGCTCCCGCTTCTTGGCGCTGGTGTCGTCTTATTGCACCACCTTAGGAACCATGTTACATACTGAAGTGTTACAAGCGGACATATTAGTCTGTCTGATGTGTAAATTTATTGATATATTTATTTATTTTTACCAAGTATTTGGTTAAAATTGGGTGCTTGGAGACTGTGAGAGGTGCCACTATTTTCGTTCCCTCTCATTAAAGACATTCATACACCAATCCACCGCCTCGCGGCATCTAAATTAATTTCAAGGTTTGTTTTGAGAGATGTTATGTAATGGATGATAGCAGCTTGACGTTGGAAAATTTTGGTGCGAGGAGACGGGCTCCTGGTCTATAACGCGAATTTTGCTTCTCGAAGCACTGTTTTTCAGCAAAATGGGAAAGCCTGCAGGCGATGTCGGTACAATTGAGCTTAGCCATCAGCTAGACACAGCGTTCTTAGTACGAGGGAATCTATGACGGGGGCCGGCCGCGGTGGACGAGTGGTCTGGGACGTGCCAGTCATCATGGTCTGCACGGCCACTACGGTCAGGGGTTCGAATCCCGCCTCGGGCATGTATATTTGTGTCGTCCTTAGTATTAGCTAGTTCTTAAGTAGTTTGTAAGTTTAGGGATTGATGACCCCGTAGTTAAGTCCCATAAGCTCTACAAACATTTAAACATTTTCTATGACGGGGAGTGTTCGTTCAGAATTTCCAACTGTCCACTCTTCGCGATCGACGGTTTCTACAAGCGCTCTAGCTTGCGTGAATTCTGACCGCCTTAGATAAACATCATGGAAAGCCATGAAATTAGTCCTTGCGTCTTAAAATGTAGACGAAATATTCTGCGATATGTTTTCGAATTTCAAACATTTGGTTCCTTGTTGTTCATAATTCCCCTTATATTTAGTTCCTATCCTCAACATTTATGAAGCAATGAGTAACAGTTTTCAACGCCGAGCCTTTTTGTTTTGCTTCTGTTACCTTGTAGATATATTCACCGATAAAAAGCTCATAAACTGATCCGACTTCAGTAATGTCCTCCATAATGAATTGCACTAGTTCTTAATCCGCTATGATGTCCGCAATAGTGACATAATGAAGTTTCTTCATCAAACCGAAGAAAACGTTTCTAAATCTCTCTCTTTTTTTCATATACTTCCGTTATGAACACGGTAATTCAGTCTGGTGTAAAAACCTCTAACTCTTTGTTTGCGTCCATTCACATTGTGCGGGAAACGATCAAATTCAAAATGTCGACTCATACTTCACAGTCTCACTCACACGCATTTCTCGCATCTACTTCAGAAACTGTTCATCACACGTTGTAATTCTCTTTAAGTAATTGAATTAATAGACTCGCGGATGTTATTCTTCAGTTACTGTAACTAATGCAGATTTCTTGTGTATACTTTATCCTTTAGTGCTCCCCACAGACAGGAATCACACGGGGTTAAATCGGGACTCCGAGAGGGTCAGATATTGATGACTCTGCCACGGAACACTTTACGAATTGCATGCAAAGAAACATTGGTAGTATCAGCTATTGTTGAATCTTGTTGAAAAACACTTCGTTTTCTTTCACTAATATTTTGCGCATACCTTTCGCTGTTAATTGGGTCATTAAAAATTGACCCTATTATTCTTTCACTACTAACTGCACACCATACTCCTATTTTCCCGTCGTAGAGATGGTCCTCATGAAGCTTAATTTGTCTTCGGCACCCGAATGACGAGTGTTCTGAGAACTAATATACCCGTGTATATGGAATCAGGTCTCGTCTGAAAACTGAATGAGGTAAGTACCCATTTCAGCGTCATGCACTTGTTTCAAAACCCATTCACAAAACCTAACCCCGTGCGCGGTATCACCAGCTATAAGTTCTTGCACTACTGTTACTTTATTCGGCCTTAGGACAAGGAAATTAGTAGCTCTTTGTACAGAGCCGCGAAAAATGTGTTTTCTGTGAAAGTCGTCCAAGAGAATTTTTAGGAGAATTTTGCAGGTGGTAAGCAACATCATCGAGCTGTGATTCTGAGAATACTGTACGTCGTCGTTTATGCTTCTTGTCACGAACACTTCTCGTTTCACGAAGTTTATTCACTAACTAGCTTAATTCCCGCTGCTTCGCACGCGTAGACTGGATGGTGTGCATTGCTTGTTTCGTTTTCTACATATAAAGTTTCATAGATTTAGCTTTAAAAATACTTTCCTAATCAATTGTTTTAATATAACTTGGCACCCCCTATTGCATGACTGAGGAGAGATTTCAAAATATCTCGAAACACATTTCCTTTTTAATTCTAAACATCATTCCAAATTCAAATTTTTAGATTTCTAGCATCAAAATAGTCTGAGTAGCATTCTTAAAAGATTTTCTCTAATTTAACCCGCTTATTGTTTGAATTTCCAAAAATATCGAAACGTTTTTTAAAATTCCGATAAAAAAATCTAAATCGGAAGTACTGTATTTCTTGCTTCAATTTGCATGAATAACAAAGTATTTTCCAAAAACCGTTCATCCCCTATTTCACCCGTTTTCTATGTTTTAGAAAGGGATCGTAAATGCGAAATTTCTTTCTTACGCTTTAGCATCTTCTTTGGTAGTTTTACCTTACAAACTGCAACATACTTATTTTTCTTTATTCGTACGCTTGATGCAGAGAAACAACTGAAGAATGTGCATCACGTTTCGCTGTATATAACCTCTTTGACATTATAATGCCAAAGGCCATCGGTGGTTTGCTATTATAGTGTCAAAGGTCATCGGTGGTCTTCTGACCGAATTTTATATAAGCTGACGACTTTGAACCGCTATATGGACGGTGTTATGCATCACTAGTCCAAGCGCCATATGTCATAACTGACATACTGGAACCTAAATTTTACATGTTCCTAAAATATATTTATTTATGAATGTTTCTCGACTTTTTGTACCAAAGAAGGATTAGTGTAGTTTCACTTAGTAGTGAAATCTCACTGTACATAGCTACTAAACAGCACTAATTGCGCTCACATCAGAAATATAAAGCAACGGCGCTTGGTCTTGTGATGCATAACACGGTCCATATCTTCCACCCTCTTATAGCTATCGACACGAAACTGCTATGGTGTACAACGGGAGACTTTGTACTACAACAACACAGAGAAATCGTTCATCTCCATTGTGTAGTTTTTGTTGAAGAGCAAAATATTGACACCTAAACGTAGAATTTTATATAAGTTGGTAATTTTCAACTCCCACACCTTCCATCCCCTTATCGGTATCAACCCTCTACCACCATAGTGCACAATGGGAGAGTGATACCTACTACCACACACAAACACTATTCGTTTGAGATTTGGTTTATCTGCAGAGATAAATCTAGATGGTGCGGTGGAGTAGCCGAGCGGTCTAAGGCGTCTCGCTGTGGAGTGCGCGGGTGCTCGTCGTCGGAGGTTCGAGTCCTCCCTAGGGCATGGATGTGTGTGTTGTCCTTAGATTATTTTACCTTAGTTTAAGTAGTGTGTACGCTACGGACTGATGACCACGAAGTTTGGTACGATAGATTTACAAACATTTGATTTTGAAATATAGGCACAAACACCTCAATTTTTATATAGATCATGATTTGTGAATTGCATTACAATTCGGAATTCTAACACGTGGAAATTTCTATTCAAACAGTCTGCGGACAACACAAGCCGAATCTGTTTGCACTTAGAATCGTAACTAAACACTCGTTGTGGCGCGGAATAATTAGGTGTTGACTTGATTGTTACACTCACTGTTTCTTCACTGGGGGAAAGGCGTGCAGCATCTGGTGCACCGCGCGTGCGGTCATTATATAAATGGGACACTGTACAACGGTGTCAGAATATACTTACCTAGCAGTGCCAAGGCGCTATGGTACCTTGCATACGGATTATCTGCAACTGGCGGACTGTTATTCAAAAGTCAGCATGGGCCACTGAAATGTGCTTTACTGTTATATAGTGGATCGGATATGCGTACGAATCAAACGTAGGGCCAATGCCCGCGAGACACTTCGCCAAAGTACCTTGTAAGGCGGTCTTCCCTTACTATCACACGAATGCATTCGGTCATCACTTCTAACCGAAATGCGTACCTGCGCATCGGCCATAATACGCTGCGCGAACAGTGGAGCAGGTACCCACCGTGTCACAGCGTTAGGTGGCTGTCAGAGCATTGCTGTGGGTGCAGCAGTCTGCTCTTCATACTGCGGTGGCACAAGAACCAGAGGCCAGAGGGCGGCAGCGGCAGAGTCAGCAGGGGCCGGCAGAAAGTGGGTGGCCGCGGAGCGCGAGGTCCGCGGGTCGATACGCGGCAGGCGGCAGGGGCTGTATTATTCAGGCTGGGCTAATGGGCGCAGCTGCGGCCGGCAGTTAACGGCGCGAGCGGCGGTTAGCCGTGGCCGGCCAGGCCGCCGCGCTCATACCGGCGCTGCAGTATGGCCAGGCACACCTGACAACACGGCCGAGGCGAGAACTGAATACTGCAACCCAGGAGAGAGCGCCTTAGCTGGCTATGTTATTCACACTTCAGGAGTTCACACCATAGCCTTCAGCGTATGAGGTCTAGGGCAGTGTTTTCCAATCCATGGGTCGCTACCTCCAGGCGGGTCGGAAAGTATTGTTCGGGGGGTGGCCGTCTTAGGATGAAATACTTGCACCATAACTATGGCCGGCCGCGGCGGCCGAGGGAACTGAGGCGCTCCAGTCACGGTCTGCACGGTCAATGCCGTCTGGGGTTCGAATCCCCCCTCGGGCATGGATATTTGTGCCGTCCTTATAAGAAGGTAGTTGATAAGTAGTTTGTAGTTTGTAAGTTTAGGGACTGATGACCCCGTAAAGTCCCATACGCTAAAAAAAAAAAAAAAAAAAAAAAAAACATAACTAGGCGTTCAGTAATACAAATACGTATGCCTAACTGATATTTGTTTAATGTTAAAATTACGGAGTTCCTTATGTAACAATGATTATTAATTATACAGATCATAAATTTTTTATAATCGCAAAGCCTGAAAACAGTTTTCAGGATCCAATCGAAAGGTAAAAAAACATAATACAATAACTAATTCCGAAAATTCGACAAAAATCTTGTTTGTACAGATTGCCATACAGTGGGACCTGCCTTAATGAGCATAATTCGCGTCTGAATCTAGCCGCATTATCAAAATATATTTTTCGGTCGTAAATTTTCTAAAAAATAGGATAATGTGCTCCATTCTGAAAAATAAAGAAAAAGAACTTTGCCCAACAATTTAAAAGAAAGCAGTAGCAAAAGAAATAAAATGAAATTTGTTTACACTGAGATAATATAGTTTCATTACGGTTTGTGAGAACGGGCTCGCTAAAATATTTTTTTCTTCGATGGGTTCGCATATTCTAAAAGTTTGAAAAACACTAGTCTACGGTATAGGTTCTGGAAAAAGTGCCGCTTTCTCCATCACAACATTGCTTCTTCTTCTTATAACGTTTCTGCTTATGCAGGTGATCGACAGAGCCTCTTCCGAGCTCCTCTTTCCTCCCTCAGAGCGCCGCGCGGGAGTAACCAAGCGGTCTGGAGCGCCATGTTGCGGATCGCGCGGTCTCCCGAGTCTGAGGTTCGAATCCTCCCTCGGGCATGGATGCGTGTGTCGTCTTTAGTATAAATTAGTTCATTAGTATTTTGTAAGTTTAGGGACTGATGACCCCGCAGTTAAGTCCCAAACGTTTTACTATCATTTGTATATTTTGATCATATCTCAGTGTATCGTTCAGTTCCTCCTCCCATTGCAATCGTCTTCTGTTCACATCATCTTCCACCTGATCTCTCTACCTTGCTCGTGGCCTTCCAATCCTGTACGTTACACGGCCCTTACATATTTCTAGGGGCATGATGTCTAACGTGCTTCGTCTTGCTTAATTTCTCTTCGCAGTTTTATTCATGTACAAATTAGAGGTAACTCAAAATGTGCGCAGACACAATACCCCGTAAAATACCAAGTATTTCCGAAACAAACAAAAAAAAAAAAAACAAAAAAAAAAAAAAAAAAAAAAAAAGAAACTTTGAAGAATAGCTCATCCACGCAGAACGAAATCAGGCTGATGACAAATACATAAACTGGTGTGTTTATAGCGGCTAAGCGAAATGATGCACCGACCTTTTCAAATGATACATATCCATGATGTAAATATATGCAGATTGAAGCATCGTGTGTAAATTTGAACTAGTGCCGAGATTAAAACATGGGTCTCCTGCTCACGTACGAGTTGCATTCACCGTTAGATGCTATTCCATTTAATTTGAAGAATCTTCCAACATTTATCACGTAAATATTCTTAAATATTATAAAAATTACAATTTTTATGAAAATCTTATGTATGTAAGTTTGTATGAATGTGTGTGTTGTCTTCTACACGTCGTCATAAAATATTGGACCGATTTAAATCAAACTTCTTTACCATCATGCAAAAACATCTGTCGGACTAAGAACCACCTTCTATATGCAGTTTATGAGATATGACGCACCCCAACAGGTACTGGTGCCTGGTGTACACAGTATCTGTACCACGTTTAGTTGAAGTTAGTCCATCAGTTCACGTTCAGCAGTTGAACATTTTCGCCTGATGTTGCAATTTTTGACGAATTTGTTTGTTGTTGTTGTTATTGTGGTCTTCATTCCGCAGACTGGTTTCATGTAGCTCCCCACGCTACCCTGTCCTATGCAATTCTCTTCATCTAAGAATAAATTCGGCAACTTACAACCTTTTGAATCTGCTTACTGTATTCGTCCATCGGTCTCCGATTTTTACCCCAACCACTTCCTTATAATGCTAAGTTGACGATTCCTTGATGACTCAGACTGTGTCCTATCTATCTATCTATCCATTCTCTTAGTCAGGATATGCCAGAAACGCCTCTTGTCCCCAAATTCGGTTAAGCACCTCCTCATTAGTTACGTGATCTACCCATCTAATTTTCATCATTCGTCTGTAGCATCACATTTCATCCTTCCGTCTGAGCTCCTCATCGTCCACGTTTCACTCCCATACAATGCTACACTCCAGACAAATGCTGTATCCAGAGGGTTCAGAAGACAATTTGAACGGCAGCCGTGCATTCGCATTGCAACGCTGTGTCGCCTATATTAATCGACCGCGGAAAGACTCGTATACGTGCGGTCTCCGCAACGTAAAACATTTCTCATGCGACAAAAATACTTTTAATTTGCATCGAAAGTGATCTGATAGAAAAACTAAACGAATAATGGTAGTTTAAAAAGACTTTTTATTTTATTTATTTATTTACTTACTTTTTTCACGACAAGCTTTTTTCTGGGAACACATAGGACGCGCCGCCACACATTTACTGGCAACATTTAAGACATCTAAAATGTCTAAATGATTACGCACATCCGAGATACTAAAATTGTTTCAGTATCTCAAAAGTTACAAATGTTTATGTCTACTAAGTCAACATGTAGAAAAAATCAAGTTTAAAATAACAAGCTTCTGAATGCGTCGCGCAACTTCAAAAAATTCTGGTTTAGATGACAGCTTATTGTCTCAGTCTATCATCTTGAAAGCGTTACGCTTATAAACGTAGGTCGTTCCGTTTCTGTTTCTATCCGCGGCAGCGCTACGATCGCATTTCCTAGCATGCGCGACGGTTACAAGGAGAAGACTTGTACACCATTTTCAGATTGCTGCTGCCGACGTGTGCTTTGCAGTACTTCTTTACAATGCCATCCGTAATTAAAAATGCCACCGCGTGTGAAATCAGCTCTCTGATTCATTTTCTACATGCAAATATAATTAGAAGAAAGGAAATTCATCGGCAAATATGCAACATTGACGTATGAGTTATTCAATGTTTAGAAGATGGATGAAACTGTTCAATGAAGGACGTGAGCAAATGCACGATGAAGGCCGAAGATTAATCACAATTTCACTTGATCATCGTCCATACAGCTCCTAGCGACTTTCATCTCTTCTTAAACCTAAAATCCGTTCCTAGTGGTCAACACTTCAATGATGATGACGAGCTGAAAGAACATGTTACCACATGGTTGAACACACAGCCATTAACCTTGTATGAAGAAAGCATACAAAAACTTGTTCCACGCTACGACAAGAGCCAACATAATTTCGGTAGCTATATAAAAAGGTAGTTTAACAGTTGCAGATTTTCTTACAATAAATATTCTTTTTTCTGTTTCGGTACATGTTTGTTTTATATAACCAAACGGAACTTACTTTCTTGACATAACTCGTAATAATTATTTAATGACTGATTTTAGCTTATATAAATTTACAATGGAAATATAAGCACATCAATATATTCTCCAAAGTAATACTAAGAATGCAAGCAGCATGATTAACATCTGGTATATTTAATATAGGGTGTTGCTTTATTGTATAATGAAACACTCGGTATCACCTCTGTTTTAGTCGATGCTTTACCATCGATTACTACAAACTGTGTCCTCTCTGTCAAGAAATCCCTTATCCAATATCAAATTTTGGGTGACATACCGAAACCACGTAATTTGGTTAAAAGCCGTTTGTGAGATATCGAGTCGAAAGCCTTCTGAAAATCAAGAAATACGGAATCAATTTGAGATCCCTTGTCGCAGCACTCATCACTTCGGTGTGGTTTGTGTTTCTCATGAACGATATTTTCTAAATCCGTGTTAACCTTGTGTCAATAGATCATTCTGTTCGAGATAATTCATAATATTTGAATAGAGGATACGTTCCAAAATCTTGCTGCAAATTGACGTCAATGAAGTAGGCCTGCATTAATAACGTAAAGGATGTAGATGGATAACGGAATGATTGAGGTGTTCATTTTACCCGCGCGCTATGATAGCGGTTCATACAGCGAATAGTCACACTTGCTTTAATATCAGTAGTGATAAATGCGATGAAGAATAAACCGTAAAGTCGCAGCCATTTTCACTGTGTCAACGTTAAATCTTGAGTGAAATGGGAAACGCTAGAGGCAGTGTAGCTGTGCCGTGTGGTCCACCGAACAGTGAGTAACGCGGCCAGTGGTGGGTAATTGCAGTGACGTGCTGTCTGAGACGCTACTGTGCAGACCGCCTCTTCCTCTGCCTCCGCCTGGCCTGGCTCCGCGGCTGTCGGCAGAGACGGGAAGCAGGCCGGCGTCAGCCCCCGGGGGCCGCTAGCCGGGCCGGCCGCTGTTCTGTTTTACTGCTGACCCGCTTTCCAGGCGGGCGCTGCCGACTGCGGCTGTAATAGCGCGTCCACCAGACACCAAAAACACAGTGTTTGCATGCATGCACGAGCCGTTAATAATTCCGCCGTTTGCATTTATATGGCCCGATTAATACGGCACGAGTCGTATCTCTCCTGTCATCAGTGAAGTTACGGCGTAGCGTTCGGTCCGAATCTTGTTTCGGACGTGCTTTATGCTGCGTGCATATAATATGTCGATTCAGTGTCATACAAAATAGACTGCGGCTAATGTGTTGAAAGAATGTGTCACCTATTCCCAGAGCACGTCGTTATGTTTGTGGTTTCGGTTTAGTTTGTAAAGAGAGGCAACCTACACCTGTGGTCATCGGTCCATTCTCGTCTTCTTCAGTTCGAAGACTGGATCGATGCAGCTTTCCACGCTTTCCTGTGCTATCCTCTTCATCGATTATATATATATATATATATATATATATATATATATATATATATATATATATATATATAGCAGACACATACTGGACGCGGCAGAATAGCCGTGCGTACTAAGGCTCCTATCTGCGGTGCGCGCGGCCGTTCCACGTTAGAGGTTCGTGTCCTCCCTCGGGCATGGGTGTTGTGTTGTCCTTAATATAAGCTATTTTAAGTTAGTGTAAATAGTTTGTAAGCCTAGTGATTGATGACCACTGTCATTAAGTCCATTAGGTTCACAAACATTTGAACATTTTTCAACCGAACTGTGTTTCGGAATATTTCAAAAACTACGAATCAGCCTGAAAACAAAAGTTGGAATAAAGTTGTTCACCTTGTAGAGGGACATCAATTAACACAAAGCTCGATCCCCTGCACCAACCCCGGGGGTGTCAGTGGCGGGTGGCTTACATCTGAAGACGAACCATTATTTTTATTGCGGATTTAGATAATATATGATACAATATATGACTTATGTATGAAACCTTTTTTTTTTTTTTTGTTTCATGGATGGTGCTACAATCAACAAAAGTAAAACAGAGTTGAAAATTTTTGAAAAACCATAACATCTCGAACGTAATCGGACTCTTTCTCTAGGCTGCGGAAGAGTGGCGAAGCTCATTGAGCGCTCTGCTGGGATGCGCGAGGCCGTTCCCCGTTGGGGGTTCGAATCCCCCTCGGGCTTGGATGTTTGTGTCGTCTTTTGTATAAGGTAGTTCATAAGTAGTTTTTAAGTTTGGGGACTGATGACCACGCAGTTAAGTCCCTTAAGCTTAACAAACATTTCAACATTTCTTTCTCTATGTTATGCACTTTCATTATCGGCAAACAGTTGAACAATACCGTGAAAAGTCTTTGTGATGGAACATTCTTATCACGGAGCAGATTAACGAACCTCTGACTAGCACTTTCTATTAGCCTCAGCCTAAGAAGAAGTAATGCCTACTCTCTCTCTCTCTCTCTCTCTCTCTCTCTCTCTCTCTCTCACGCACACACACACACGCACATACTCTGCTATCGATAATGTGGTTGTACTATTGCATAGAGATTTCTACAGTCCGAATCATTGAAGTAAAAAGAAATATCTCACTACAGACTTAGGCATGATCGCAGTAACACCTGGAGACAAAGCCTCAACAGTCCGTGTCACGTCACACCGAGTAGACGGCGATTGCAGCCCCAGCGTCCAGCCAGTCAGCTAGCAGTCGCGGACTCTCTGTCTGACGTGACACGGATTGTTGTGACGCATTGACTCTAGGCGGTGTTGATCATAGTCCACGCCTATCTCTATTGTGGCAGGTGTCATTTGACAGCATTATCAAAAATGTGAAAAACTGTACTTTGATTTATGTAATCTGATGTCTGGGTTTTAGGTATTACTGTCTTTCGACAGTTACAGCGCCATCTATAATGAAGTGTTTTATACGAAGGTTAAATAGTTTTACATGGAGAATCCAAATCTGAAATAAAATGAGGAGGTATTGAAGAGAATCGAGGAGAAAAGGAATTTCTAGCACATCTCGACTAAAAGAAGGAATCGACTCCCAGGACACATTCTTACACTTCAAGGAATCGTGGACTTCAGCATTTGAGTGAAGTGTATGGGGTAATAAACGCTGAGGGAGTCTACGAGACGAATACAGTAAGCAGGATCAAATGGAAGTGGGTTGCCGATCTTGTTAGGAGATCAAGAGGCTTGCTCAGTATGGAGTAGGCAGGAGAGCCTGCAAAACCTGTCTCCGGACTGAAAACTACAACAATAACTTCAACAATATGCATTAAAATGTTAATAAAAATTCTGATTTTTTAAGTTTATTGGATCCCTATATATAAGTGTGCAACATTGCAGTGAGATTGAACAAAAAATGACATATGTGAAGTTTTAAAACTGTCTACGCAAGACTGCCACCGTCTCCCCTTAAACACTAACAAATAAAGTGACTGGTAGCACAAATACTGACATTTATTTACAACTGTCCTTTAACAACGACTGCCGTATGTCGGTCCTGTCTTAAGAATCGTAAGCAGGTTTACGCTAGAAAAGCTGCTTTTTTCTATCGAAATCGGACACGTGCTCAAGGCTCATAATATATGTTTTATCGGCAATGTGTGAAATCGAGCTTTCGATAAGATGCCTGGGTAATGTACAAAATGCCGAAAATAAAACGTCAAATATTTCATACTTTGCTTAGGCACTCTATACGTTGTCAGATTATCTGCCGACAAACTATACAACAATACGAAGCTCTGTTAGTCTGCAAAGCTAGTAGGTCTCTCGACGTCGTTCCTACCTGACGACATTTCTACAGAAAACATAGATCAGAATACAATCTTCGGCCGCGGTGGCAGAGCGGTCTGCGGTGTGCCAGTCACGGTCTGCACGGCCGCTGCGGTCGGGGGTTCGAATCCCCCTCCTGCATGGATGTTTGTGCCGTTTTAGTATAAGCTAGTTCATAAGTAGTTTATAAGTTTAGGAACTGATGACCCCGTAGTTAAGTCCCATAAGCTCTACAAACATTTGAACATTTGAGTATACAATCCGTGATGGAGGACAGCGTTGGAGAGAGCATGGATATCGAAGGGCCTTTCACATCTGTGGTTACCGAGAAACTTAGTGTTTCTCTAATCTGTTTTGTTGTGTTTAAAATAAACCATCGGCGCTCATACAAGTCAGAAGTGTGGCCGAAGAGATGAAGTTTTGTGCAGTGTTGGCTTCCATATTCAGAAAGCTGTCAAGAATAAAATGGAATAAAAATTGAAGCTTTAGATAAAAAACGAAAAGGGATTCTAACAACAAATTTCCTCCTGTATCTTTGGGTCCCACTCTACGAGTTCCGATACACATCGTAGAAAAAATGTGGGGTGACTTCTGCAATATGTTGGATTTGTTTTTAACATGACAGCAGGTGGTGTTTATCGACTTCCCACTACTGAAAGTATTCTGAAGCAACTCTTCACAGGATCGAAGTTCAACATACGGGAACGAGTTCCCTCAGTATGCGATAGGTGCCGTTATATGCAGCAATGTCGCGTATTTGGATCCCCATACCCTCGCATATTCGGAATTTCGCCATCTTACGCAACGAATCACGCACATCCCAAAAACGTTCGTTGGAAAATGAATCTAATTGTCATTAATTATAAGGATGACCGTTACAAATAACAATAAAGGGGTGCAGTAATATCCACTCACTTTTAAGCTGAAATGCCGTATTATGTTAACGCCGATATTACAGAAACTTGAAACACTGGAAATTTTATTACAACCTCTACCTGCTGTTTCCGGCTCAACAATGGCGTATAACTTAAGTGTGTCGTTGTCTGACACGCTATGGACGTGTTTAAAAAACTCTCCACTAGAGTGCAACACCTACCATGTGCACAGTTTGGGTGTCTCATTTTAGGGATCTATCGCTTAACCCTAGTATGCATACCCTGGACAGTGGCGTAGCTATGTCACCAAGGGCCCCGGGTCAAAGATGACATTGGGGCCCTCTTTACACTAATACTGTACAGATGCAAAACTACTTCATCATCTGCTCCTTACCGCCCACTGGAAGAGATAATAAGGCAAACCTAAAGACTACTAAGTAAATACTATGTTCCAGGCAGCAGATAATATTTAATCGTACTCTCTAATATAATTGTGAATGTTTGTTTGTTATGTTTCCAGGCAAAAGTTACTGGGCGGATTTGAATGAAATTTTGCAGAGGGATAGATTTGGACCTGGGTAAGACGAAAGATAAACGACCTCTTGGGAAAGTTTCCGAAGTTGCTCCATACTAGGCGAATGAAGTCGCAGGCATAAGCTAGTAAAAAATAAACAATGAAGAAGTATTACTTAACCATGGAAACATGCCCCCCTGCTGCGAAGCAAACCGGGAACAGTCGAGACCGCGCTGACAGCAGGCGGACTGTTGTCAGTGCCGACATCTCACTGTCGCTAAACTCCTCGCTGTTAGGACATTGCTCCGTACCGACCAGCCTAATTTCGTTGATAGCCCAATCAAAGAAGGAAAATAGGGGAAATATTCGTGTAGGATGGTTTCAGAAAAGAAAGTTGCCGGATTTTGTTTGACGGACAACTTTGGTTTGAGCCGTGACCCTACCAGGCTTCATGAAGTATATATTTAATGTCTGGCCAGGAAAAAGGAATAAGTAAAATAACTAAGTTGACATCTTCGCTTATTATAGTGGCAGTAGGATACAGGGTAGTGTCTTGAATGCACAATTAACTATTGTGTCAAAGTAACCATATTTTCTCTTCTTCTTACACGAATATCAAAGTGCAATTGGTTACAGCACTTCTCTGGGATCTAGGATTATGGAGCACACCCTTGGGGAATTCACATAACAAACTGTTGAATTACCATAATAATACCGTTTTGTAATAATATCATATTCAAATGTGGTCACACTGTCTACTGTCAAACACTGTGCTAGTAATTCAGCATCATTCACTGTTATTTCGCAAAGATTGGCAGGCACGGCAACTCGGACTTCAACCGACGATACGCTGACGATGGCAGTGTCCACGTCTTAGCGGACAAGCAAATGACCTTGTTATGTTTATATTCTGGGGTGCGAATAATGTTTGGATTTCACTTCGTGCGTTTGAGGTTTGTTGGTCAGGGTTCAAAAAGTTCAAAGTCGGAAAACCTTCATCCAACTAAATTATTATATACAATGGAACTTCGATTATCCGAAGTAATTGGGGGACATGAAAGTGTTCAAGGATCTACGGTAACTTTCTTTGATCGTCGCTCACGTAGGCCGAGGGGCCCCTTGAGCTCGGGGGCCTCGGGGCACTGCCCCGCCTAGCCCTATGATAGCTACGCCACTGACCCTGGATCCAATGGACCAGGGAACTATTTTAATTTTTGATTTGTGTATTAAAGACTTGAAACTGAGTCCCAACCTTTCAGGTATGCTCTCTGGCAATATTCAGTAATACGTTACAGATACTACTAGAATTGTGTGTCATTAGTTTAAGTGCCACTTTAATTTTCATCTTTATATGACACATTTACATAACCTGGGTCCGATGGACCCTGTGGTTTACGTTAAAGTGTCGTTAAATTAGATTGGGTAGTAATCAATTACATTTTGTTGGAGTACCGAGAATACGTTACTGCCACACATATGCATTGTTGTGCTCGCATAAAACGTATTGTTATAACTTGGCTTGTTCAACTGTGAGACAGCATACTTCTATGTTGTGTAAGAAGCAAAATATCCCAGTGGGTGGTTATTAGTGTGTGACGCTGTACAGAAAGACTGTAGCAGTATTGTTTGGCATTCGATACTCATTCGGAAGAAAGGTAAGGGTTATGGGTAACACCGAAAAATAACACGAAGAGCCGCTATATTTCTACATTCCATAGGAGAAGAGAGTCTGAGGTTTTTTATTCATATTATTATTTTTCAGACAATCAGGATCTGAATCTTAAGAAAGGAGCAAGAAAGAGGATAACATACGTTTTTCAAGCCCAGATTTTGAATCAGTTGTTACTCAATAGGTAGCTGAAGATGACGATTTTCTTTCAGTTATATGTTCTGCTTCGGATGAAAACCATGAAGCTGTTCCTCAGTCAGTGTCATAAGACTCTTTGGATGAAGAACCACGTAGTGGTGGTGGTGAAGTTGATGATCTGGATTATAATATCTCAGGAATAATAAGCAGTGCTAACGTTTATTTTGCTCCAAATGGTATGCTTTGGTGTGAAAGGCCCCCAGTGCAAAATAAAACGCCTGCTCAGAATGTTGTGAAATTTATACCAGGACCAGCAAACTGATTTGATTTATTTTTTTATTTCCTTTTTGGGAAATGATTTATGCTTTATCACCTATTTGAACACTGTGAAAAATAATATTGGTGGTGTCTGTATCAGTTTTCATAATATAATCTATTAAAATATTATTCAGAGTTAAAATTACACTAATTATACATTTTAAAAGCCAGTAAAATCATTAAAATAGCCACACGTTTCTTATATTACACTCATGAACCTTCAAATAAAAATATTCGTCCATGATAATATCCACAAAGCACTTATTTTCATTTAAATTCTCGTATCAGACGTAACGGGTCCAGTGGACCCAGGGTATGTAAATGTGCAAAAAATATAGGTCATGCATAGAAGGGTTAATAGGTATCATACCTCCAGGCATTTCGAGAGTCCGTCGTTACTGGGAATTTGTTTCTTGGGTTTTCAAGATGTAATGAAGGAATATTAATCGGAAAAAATGGATCAATGCAAAAGTGAAATATGAACACTGTATTTACCTGAAGAGAAGGACCAGTGCAAAGTTCTTGTAGAATATAGGACGGTTGGCTCAAACAGACAGCTGACTAAGTACCTAGGTTAAGAAGGTTGCCTTCGGGCATGTACAATTTTTTCTCCTTTTTCTTTTTCCTTTTCTCCTCGTTCTTTGGGTGGATTAGTTTTCTCGGTCAGTTCTAGATTGTTCGTTGAGTTTTTGCCTCATTTTTCTTTTATTTTTTTTAAATTATATTATTAAAGAGGACGTCGTGCCCTCTGACCGAGCGTGCTGAGCTAAAACGCAAGCTTACTTCACAGGAATCCTGGTCGAATTAGGTAACAGGAAAGCATTGTGGCAATCTCCCGACTCCGAAGCGGAGCGATGTCCTACAAAACGAGCAGAAACAGTAAAACCCGGAAGGGGCCTAGTATTTAGGGACCACCAGCCAGCCTTGCAGTTGGACGGCTAAGGTGCACGCACTGCGTCAGTCGTCCTCCAGCCACCTTTGGATGTGCAGCTGCGCGGTGTATACCGTCTGGACTGTACCGTCCTTTGACGTCATCCACATGGATTTACTTTTGATGCCTAGGGATGGAATGGGGAACTGATGACCATTGTAGTTTAGTCCCCCTTAAACAACCTAACAACAACAACGACGTCATCCAGATGCCCACGCGTGACCGTATCCTGAGCCATGACAGAAAAATGGAGATGTCATATCCACTCTGGAGTATTTAATAGATTTTCCCCTGTGAGTTGTAATTCATAATAGAAACTTGAAGTCTCACTGGAGTCCCTTGAAGTTAAATAGTAGATTTGTTTCAATAAAGGGTATTCGTATGGAAGTTGTGGGTGACTTATTGTTTACGACGTCATATCTCCTGAAATATGCGTCGCAGGTACTTTATAACCAACAGCAACTGTTTTCCGATAGTAAGCAATATACAGGGTGAATCAGCTAACACTTGCACCGCAAGTGCGATTGGTGTGCAGATTTCACAGAATGGATTGGTATATTTAGCCAACAAACAAATGGTAATATTACTTAGAAAGTGTATTTTTTTACGCAAACGTACATTTTTTAAATGGAACAATGCCTGTAGACATTGAGAAACTAAAACGAGACACGATCTTTTGAAATGTTCCAAAAAATTCAAATATTTGTAGAGCTTATGGGACTTAAATACGGGGTCATCAGTCCCTAAACTTACAAACTACTTATGAACTACCTTATACTAGAGAGGGCACAAATATCCATGCCCGAGGGAGAATTCGAACCCCCGACCGCAGCGGCAGTGAAGACCGTGACTGGCACGCCGCAGACCACTCGGCCATTGCGGCTGGCTGCAATTTTCCCACACCGACACTTGTACAATAACTGTGGTATCACACACTAAAGAACAACATAAGTTCATACACTAGTTATGTGGATTACAACCAGTAACGCGACTAATGACCATCACAGGTTGTTTTCAAAATGACCACCGTCAGCAGAAATACACGTTGTCAGTCTGGTATGGAACGACCGCTGCACACGTGCTAGCATTTCAGCGGATATGTCTGAGCAGGCTGCAGTAATACGTCGTTGCATATCATTGGGTATGGTTGGTATGTCCTTGTAGACAGCATCTTTCAGCTTTCCCCACAGAAAAAAGTATACAGCCGTAATATGGGGAAAGGGCGGGCCAAATTACAGGTCCTCTGCGTCCAATCCATCGATTTGGGAACAATTCATGAAGACATGCTGTAGTAATTCGTGCACTATGGGCTGGACAGTTATCATTTTGTACCATAGATTCTTCGTAGTTTGCAGCGGAACGTCTTCTAGCATCCGTGGAAGATAGACTGTTAGAAGGCTGCGATACTTGTGCACGGTCAGTGTTCCGTCTATTAAATACGGGCCTATGAGCTGCTGGTTCACTATTCCACACCTCACGATTACACTCATTGGACACTGACGGTCCACCTGTGGAAGCCAAGAGGGAGTGTCAGCCAATAGTGCATGTTTCTGCGGTTTACCTGGCCATGATTGGTAAATATGGCTTTATCACTAAACAATATACATGATACATCTTGAGTATTCTGTTGTAAAGCCCATCTACAGAACCTAACACGATTCTCGAAATAGTTTCCATGCATTTCTTGATGGAGAGGGATGTGATAGGGATGGAACCTATGTCGATGGAGAATGCGTTAGGACACTTGCCTGACTCATGCCACTTCCTCGTGCGATTGCGCTGGAGCTGACATGCGGATCAACTGCTACACCAGCAAGAACATCAATTTCCCTCTCGTCTGTCGTCACTTGTTTCCTTCTGTTACGATGTCTCGGTATTAAACTACCACTTTCACGTAACTGGTTGAAGAGGTTTATGAATAAATGACGAGATGGATGAAGTCTATTGGGATATCTTGCCGCATACACGACACAAGAACTAACGACATTCTTCCTTCACTCTCCATACACCATGAGCATCTCAGTTTTTCTGCATTGGTAAAACCCATCGAACACTCACGACCTACCGCTTTGACTTTTAGACGCTAACTGACTAGCGAGCCGCAGTGCACTTAAGAAACATAAAAGTACGCTGTAAGCAAACATAATATCATGGTACCTAGCAACTACGCGGGTTGATTGGCACACGCAAATGTCGGTGTGGGAACGTTTCAGAAGACGATATCTCGTAAACTACTTGCACTAGAATCCTGCAACAAACATTACTCATATTCTAGTGCACCCTACTTTTAGTTTCTTAATGTCTACAGGCATTGTTCCATTTAAAAAACTGTATATTTGCGTAAAAATACATTTTCTAAGTAATATTACAATCTGTTTGATGGCAAAAAAAATACAAGCCCCTGACTACCAATCAATTCTGTGAAAACAGCACATCAATCGCACTTTCCGTTTCCGCAATATTTGCGGTGCAAGTGTTAGGTGCTTCACCCTATATATACCAAGTTTAGTTGAAATCGTGTTATTATTTTGTAGAAGAGAGAATAAAAATAGCGCATGATGTAGCAATTGTACGAAAATGTCATTGTTTATGATGTCATATCTCCTGAAATATGTGTCGTACTATGATGTTAATTTCTAGGTAGTTTCAGTGCTATATGTGCCTGATGTCTGAAAAATATGTCGTGAAAGTTGTTAGTATGAAGATGCAATAAATCAGAACCTCATGCGTGATGATGCGGTTTTTCATGAACCAAATTGTGTATGACTTCATATCTCAAAAATATATGTCAAACTGTGTAGAAGGAACATTCAGTGGTATATATGTGTGCTGTATGTGAAATGTCTCGCGAAAACAATATATAGTGTAGAAGTAATAACTGGTAACGTAATGCAAAATACCTTAGATATACATCATGAACATCGTAAAAATAGAAAGCTATATGTGCCTGATGTCTGCAAAATATGTCGTGAAAGTTGTTAGTATGAGATGCAATAAATCAGAACCTCATGCGTTCCTTTTTCCCATCATATTTTGGGGGTTGCCAGTGAGAAAAATTTCGTAAAGATTTAAAATTATGTTTTCAAAGATTATTGTAAGTTTCTAAGTACTCTCATTCTCAAGTAATTGACGAATAAATTCACGTTACCACGATCCGCATGATGTTTTCATTGTTTAAGACGTGATAACGTGATAACTACGTGTTGTAGATGGTTTCTGCCACCATACCAAATTATTGCTGGCCGCGGTGGAGAGGCCGACCGTTCCAATGCGCTTAGCTACTTATCGCGCCGCTGCTCTCCGTCTGAGATTCGAGTCCTCCCTCGGGTATCGGTGTATTTGTTGTCCTTAGCATAAGTATGTTTAAGTAGGTTGTAAGCCTAGGGACTGATGACCAGAGTAGTTAAGTCCCATAGATTAACAAACATTTGAAATGATTCCTGACCTTCAATTATATTTGTAGCAAATTTTGTCCAAACCGGTCCATTAGTTTATCAGGAGATGTGGAACACACATACACACATTCAGCAAATTTCAAAATATGTATAGATATATCTTGTGTCACGATGTTTGTCAGCAATTTTTATTCGATTAATAATTGCAATATTATTTTATTGCAAATTCAATGTTTTATCGACGTTGGGAAAGCATCTAATAATTCGGGTGCTCTTCAACTTGAAGTTCAGGGTAGCTGTAAAGTGCTGGGTTATATAGGGAAAGGTTACTGTTACGAAATGTACTGGAATCAAGGATTTCTTCACTTTTTCTTAGCCCAGCCTTCACGTCTAAACGATTTGAGGAGTCGCGAGAAAAGCCACGTCCTTCGGATTCCACGGTAAACCTTTTCCCGGTTGGTTAAACGAGGTAGGCTAGTGACAATCACGTGTCTAAGTGACGCCCACTTCGGAGACATGCACGAGACCGCTGAGATACACGAAAGAAATCATTAGTACACAGATTTCAAATTTTATGTTACTACTTATTTCAATTTACACATGTTTTCCAATTTTCCAAGCGAGGTTTAAAAATTTTTCGTGTATTTCATTTTCTCCAAGAAAAATTGATGTAGAGTAATCCATCGACTGTTTGTAATTCATAGAAATTTATTTCGATTTTGATGAAAATTTGCACATTTGTTCTTCAAAAGAAGAGGACCGTCAGTGTTCACATAGAAGCATGGCAGAGGGTAATTTAGTAGTAGAACTGGAAACCACATACAATGTTATTCCGATGTTGCACTCTTTGTGGTCAGAGCAACTTCTGACAATAAATAGTCCTGCAAAATTAATTACTACCTACAGCTACATCACTATCCTTCTATATAGTCACCTCCCATAAGTATGCATTGCTGAGCTTGCGATACATATCACGTAATCATTGCAAGAAGCCTTTCTTTGGGATGGTGGTCAAAAGCTTCGTCACATTTTGTTGGGTATTAGGAATATCATCTAATGTATTTGCCTTTGAAGCGATTTTCAAAAATGTTCAAATGTTTGTGGAACTTATGGGACTTAACTACGGGTCATCAGTCCCTAAGCTGACAAACTACTTATGAACTAGCTTATACTAAGTACGGCACAAATATCCATGCCCGAGGGGGGATTCGAACCCCCGACCGTAGTGGCCGTGCATACCGTGACTGGAGCGCCTCAGTTCCCTCGGTCACCGCGGCCGGCAGAGCGATTTTGACTCGAGGAAATAGGAAGAATTCTGGATGGCTGAGATCCGTGTGTCTGCTGGGAACTGTTTGACGATGTTGTCTGATTGTAGTCGACCGACAAAAAATGAAAATGGGAAATCGTTTTACGAATTCGGTATTGAATCCCACGAAAAAATGGTGTGAGTACAGGGGCGGATCCAGGACGGCCTGCTAGGCGGGAGGAGGGGGGGGGGGGGCGGTGAAAGAATTTTTCATCGAAAGCTAAACTCTGGCTCAGTAGAAAGACTCTAGTACTGGCCACCCTTTTTACACCACGGCCAATTAAACAAAAGTCTCACAGTTTTGAAGACTCAAAGCAGTGATAGCAAGCCTGCTTCGCAATCTAAACAAGGAAAAAAGGAAAAAGAGCTGCTGGGTTGGGGGGGGGGGCAACGACCCTTCGCCCTCCCCCCCTTCTAGGATCCACCTATGGGTGAGTATAATCGATTTAATACTTTTGTCGATATTACAGTTTATTTGATATAACACTGCTTGCCGAATTTACGTAAGGAATAACAGGACAATATACATTTTTTGTGTACTTCATTTTATTCCACTTTTGCTGTTTATGGTCTATGCGTGAAAATACAAACCTGTGAATTAGTCTCGCTAAAAACTAGATAAAGTCTTCACCGATTTGAATAATAGTTTTGTTCATTTTAATATAGTGGTAATTTTGTAACGGGGGCATCGCCACTTCGGATTAGATTTCTGCCGCACAGAATGGCCACGTGCTCTAAGGCGTCATGCTGTGGACGTGCAGTCGTTCGCGCCGGAGGTGCAAGGAAGCCGTCCCCATTGTCGTTGTTTTTTAATACCCTATAAAATTCTCATGCGGGAACATGTGACCTGTTACAGACGGTTATGTTTGATAGGCGACCTTTTTACAGAAGCAAGCAGAGAAACGGCAAAACTCGTTAAATTTTATCCGCCTTCTTGGCGAACTTTGTAATTAACGCGTTACAAAGTGGAGTTCCACAAAGTAGTGAGAGAGAGAGAGAGAGAGAGAGAGAGAGAGAGGAGATTCGTAAAAGAGCTGGCCGCATTCCGACGCTTGTACTCTCGTCGGATTATTCCGGTAAAAGTGGCGCTACGGCAGAGCCGCCCGGCCCGCAGTAAGCGCTAAGCGCCGCCAGCAGCAGATAGCAGCCGGGCACAAGTTGCCGTGAAATATGGGACGCAGGTAGCGGCAGTGCTCCCAAATTAAAACGCGCGCGGGGCAATAAACGGCCAAAGTTTCCTCATCGCTGCGCTGCAGTGCGGCCCAGACCTTGCCCGCCTCCATTCCCAGCAGCAGGGTCACGCATGACGCAGCTGCCTGCGCCACAGCCGCGGATACACTTGTCTAGCGCGCGCCGTGTGATATTTCTGGCCGTTGGCCGTTTCTTTGCTAACATCGTACTTGTCTTAAACGCGGAAGAAAGACAGAAGTGCAGCACATGTTGATATGTGGGGTGGGGAGCAGTAGCATATGGCACAGTAGGTGCTAGTTCCCATGGGAAAGCCCGCCTATGTTGCTGGTACTCTCCGCGCATTGGCTGCTGCATTTAACGTCACGTGATTTCTTTTGAAATTAGTTTTAATTTATTATATACTAAATATTAATTATTCAGAGCTGGGAATTTGTGATAAATATCTCTCAAGGACAGGCTAGGTTTTGACAGTTTAAAAAGTTTAAGGTGTCTTCTCTTATTGTAACAAGAGAAGAGCGATTTAGCAGAAGGCGCGCGACGGCCCTGTTTTGGCGCGAAATAGAGCGTCAGGTGCCCTCTCGCAACGCGCCGCAGTTTCAGTCTCGAGCTGACCACCATACGCGCCGGACCGCGCCGGTCATGAGTAAAGATTTTTGCGTAATAGTCATAACAGTCGAGGTCTCAACATGAACTATGGGCAGCATAGGCCGTATCATATTGACAATAGTTGCTCATTTTTTTATTATTTATTTAATAAATGGCATCCCTGACAATTAAAAATCTCGCGAGTCACTTATCATACATAACTTATTTTAGTCTCACTTGTATGCTGTAGAAGAACCAACGACCTGTGTGCTGTCTTCTGCGCTGGGGACACAACTATAGAAGACAATAGGTTGGTCAAATGTTCAAATGTTTGTTAAGCTTACGGGACTTAACTACGGGGTCATCAGTCCCTAAACTTACAAACTACTTATGAACTACCTACAACTAAGGACGGCACAAATATCCATGCCCGAGGGGGGATTCGAACCCCCGACCGTAGTGGCCGTTCAGACCGTGACTGGGGCGCCTCAGTCCCCTCGGCCACCGCGGCCGGCAACAGGTTAGTCAGAACTCTATGCTTTCCATAAAGACTTGGACAGCAACTACGGCACCTCGTGTGTACTGTAGGGCGGTACAAACGCACACTACTACCAACAGCGTCCGCAAGGATGTGGAGTTTTTAGGGGACTTGTGGGAGGAAGCAGTACTAACTTCTCCGTCCACAAATGAAACCCTAGGAAGCTTGTAGCCGCTGCAGGCGAGCGGCAAGTGTCCTCAGCTGGAAGGTAGCGCCACCTCACAGGCCAGTCGTCCTGACAACGCCTAAAACTGATCTGTAAAAGTTTGTCTGTAAACTCATGACGCAGCTGGCAAGTCTCCACTCTACTTGCGTCACAAGCATGGTCTCACTACGTTGGGTCTGGGTAGATCCATGGGACCAGGGCCAGGACCACAACGGAGGTCCCAGACACAACCATATGCAGTTTAATGTAATAATAATAATACTAGTAGTTGTTGTTGTGGTCTTCAGTCCAGAGACTGCTTTGATGCAGATCTCCACCCTACTCTATGCTGAACAAGCCTCTTCACCTCCTCAAAAGAACGGCACCCGACATCCATTTGAATATGCTTACTGTATTCATCTCTTGGTCTCCCTCTGCGATGCTAAAGTCACGATTCCGTGATGTCTAACAGGGAAAGTACTTGGGCTCGAACAAACACAAACACACCAAAATCGTGTGTGAGTTAATGTAAAGGTCCCATATTACATTAGTGATACTCCCGCATCTGCAAAACTGTGCAGTGGTTCGTCAGAGGCCTCCGTGTGTGCCACGCCGCACTCCATATTGAGCTGCCGGTACGCCAGTCGGAACCAGTAGGATCGGGGCAGTGTGCCTCTGAAATTGCGTTTAGTGACGTTATGTGAGTAGTGAAGCGTCAGATGGGTCGGCGGTTGGTGATCAATCCTGCTAATGTATTGCGACTGGTTGGGATGAAGTTACGAAGAAACCTTCTTCGTGAAGATGATATTGTTGTAGAAAATGAATCATTCGCATGTTTTCTGGTACCTATGACAGTGCAGATATATGAGCATAAGTCAGAAACAGATACTGCTGTAACACTAACACACAGTGATGATGATAGGGATGATAACGACAAACTATTCATTGCAACCGGTAGTACATCGTCAGTGCAATCTAGAGCTCGAATGCAGAGTTTTGCAGAAAAACGAAACCCACCAGCACACTGAGTGGTACGTAATGGCCCTGTAACCTAACGTTCACACAGGTATGTTTGTTCGAGCCCAAGTACTTCCCTTGTAAGTTTGTGTCTTCCTATCGATACCTTCTCTTAGTCAAGATGTGACAGATATTCCCTTTCTCCCAAATTCTGATCAGTAGATCCTCATTAATTACGCTATCCATCCGCCTAATTTTCAGCATTCTTCTGTAACACAACATTTCAAAAGCCTCTATCCTCTTCCTGCCCGCAGTGTGTATCACGAACAAACAGACAACATACTCTCCCTCTCTAGGTTTAACACTTCCAGTTTCAGCAAATATTTGGACAATTTTAAGAAAGTCGTTGCAGAAGGTGGTTTGCTGCGGTGGAGTGGCCGAGCGTTCTAAGGTGCCTTGCTGCGGAGCGTGCAGTTACTTACCGGCGTGGGTTCGAGTCCTCCCTCGGACATGAGTATTTGTTTTTAGTATAAGTTACTTTAAGTTAGTGTAAGCAGATAAGTCCCTTAGATTTACAAACATTTGAAAATTTTGAAAGAGGTTTCCCTTTAGAGAACAGATTAGCATACCTTTGAAAAGCTCTTCAACATATTTATGTGCCTTAAAGTACGAGGAAATGATATCTAGTTTCTGTGCAATAGTTAACATTGGGAATCAAACGCTTAGAGATGTTTACTAACAGAATCATTGACGTACAATGAACAGTCTGGCGATGGAGAGAAAGCATGATCAGGGTAAGTCCTTCAGTGGATTTTCGGACGTTTCACATGATAGCGTATCAAAAATATTAGTAACTCTGCTTTCATTTTCATAATCGGAAGAGTATTTGTTTGACATATTAACGTTTTTCAACAACTTAGAACTCAGTTTTCGCCGATTACAGCGCCATTCATCATTAAACGAAAAACTGTCTCCTACAAAAATTGTATAATGTTTCACTGAGAATCTCAATCTGTAATGAAAAAGGGGGAGTCCCTATTTAGGATTACAAAGTCACCACCCTCCGTCCCCGGAAGTAGTGGAGGCGGTTAGAGCTTCACGTTAATGGACGTCCCTCTTCTATGCGAACAACTTTTATTGCAACAATTTATCCGATTTATATTTTTTCAAATATTCCGAATTACAGATTTAAGTGTATAAATATAATCATTTCTCTTCGGTCACCTTGTATAACGAACTGTAAGTAAAACAAAGTACTTGTGGTCTTCTCGTGTTGGAGTCAGTACGGCCACTGCCGGCCAGAGGGCTCACAAGAGCGACTAAAAAACCTATTAAGTATTGTTCTTAGGAAAATTTTAATGAGAGGCAACTCGAGAGAATTTCTCAGAGTTTATATTTTATTCGGACACCGCGTTCTCTTTTTGTCTTTCATCGAGCCGGGTTGGCCCCGGAGTGTAAGTAAAGGAAATTAAAGGGGGTCCGCGCCCAGTCTCCGGGGAAACGAAATTGAAGCGGCGCGGACTAATTTGTTTAATTATGCAGGCGCTCGGGGCGGCGGCTGACCCATTCAGGCATTAATGGAGCACTGGACGGCTGCAGCGGCGGCGGCAGTAGCGGTCACGTCTGCCCGCCCAGGGGCTTTGTGGGGGGCGGTTAAGCGAGGTGCTCAAGGTACTCCGTTTCAAGCTGTGTGTAACGTACGACGACCACAGGTAGCCGAAAGGGGGTTTTGCAGCAATCAGTCGTTATTTGTAGGAAACTGCTTTATTTTGCAGATCTAGATCTCGGAAAATGACTTGCCATTAACAATGATAAAGTTACAATAAGTCACCGTCAGTATAAACATATTACATAAAATATAGCACTGACAAATTAAGAAGAACCATGTAGATGTATCCAGAATGAAACTTTCACTCTGCAGCGGAGTGTGCGCTGATATGAAACTTCCTGGCAGATTAAAATTGTGTGCCGGAACCGGGACTGGAACCTGGGACCCTTGCCTTTCGCTGGCAAGCGCTCTACTGACTGAGCTATCCCGACACGACTCACGATGCCGCCTCACAACTTTAATTCTGCCAGTACCTCGCCTCCTACTTCCCAAACTTCACAGAAGCTCTCCTGCTAACCTTGCAAGATTAGCACTCCTGGGAGAAAGGATATGGTGGAGACATGGCTTAGCCATAGCCTAAGGAGAGCTTCTGTGAAGTTTGGAAAGTAGGAGGCGAGGTACTGGCAGAAGTAAAGTTGTGAGGCGGCATCGTCAGTCGTGTCGGGATAGCTCAGTCGTAGAGCGCTTGCCCGCGGAAGGCAAGGGTCCCAGGTTCGAGTATCGGTTGCGGCACACAATTTTAATCTGCCAGGAAGTTTCATATAGATTTAGTTTACATACACTTTTTATATTAGTTCTAGCTGTAAACCCGGCGTTGCTCGGGTATTTATTTATTCTGCACTCTCATAGTCCACATTCCCCTTCCCTCCCCTCTCTGTATCCACCTCTTTCTCTCCCATCTCTTCGTTGGCTTCTACCTTGCACTCTCTTGACAAAGTTTTCTGCAAGGTACCCTCTGTCATACAAACATTTATGTACCCAGTGACTTTCCTCTTGGTTTAAAGATCATGTGTGAAAATTTCATCAAGATCGGAGCAAAACTATGCATTTTAAGAAAGTCCGTATGTTAACCCTTTGATGCATGGTGTAGCTGATCAGCTACATACCTTATTTTTTCCATTATCGCTCAAACGTATCAACATTTTGCCACAAATTCATTTGTAGCTGCTTGTATACATCGTGTTACATATGCTAGTAGCCCGTGCTAGAAATTATGAAGTGCAGTGCGTTACTGAATCATTTCGACAGTCAGCTGCATTGAGTTACTCCTAGTATGTGCGTTTGTTTACGTTAGTATTCCTCCTTTGCCATGTAAAAGCAGGCAATCACATATTACTGTTGCATTATGAGTTACTTTATGGAAAGATTAGAGGTCTAAAAGTGACATTTATAGCTGAGTATGTAGCTGACTATATAGCTGACCAGCTATGAAGGATTTGCTGCTCGTCGTGTATAATAATTTTTTGTTTTTTTTTTTTTAAATATTTTGTTCAGTATATACGCACTATACATTAATTGTGCTAGTTTTTATAGCTTCAAATAAAAAAATCATGCATTAAAGAGTTAAGTATTCTCCACCGAACGAAGTTTTATACATACAGTGACATTTCTCTCGTTTTTAAAAGTCAAGTGTGCAAAATTTCATCAATATCAGAACAAAACTATAGATTTGTATGCAATACAAATATAGGGTCACTTTGAAAAACGCACTTTGTTGTTTTCTAAAATTTTCCAGTTTCATTTCATACAACCGTTGTTCTGAGAAAAATAATAGATCTGTGAAATTGGTCGAGCCGCTTTCAAGTTATGGTGCGACAGAGATATTGAGGATCCATTTTTATGATGCGTTTTGAAGGTCAAGCGTGCAAAATTTCGTGAAGATCGGAATGAAACTGTAGATTTCGTCAGTCTGTAGAAAAGGTATCCTCGCCATGCACCTTAATTCTGTCCTATCGCAAAAGACTTTCTTAGCTGACGTCTTCTACCTATAAAGTACATATCGGCAAAATTTCAGCTTTATTGATGCAGTTTTTTGGAGATTAATTGTTTAGTCAGTGAGTGAGTGACCTTTATCTTTGATATATGTAGAGAGATATCCCCTGAATTATGTGCCCTAGGTTCGTAGAGTGGAATATTAAAGAAATTGCCTGCGAAATGAGTTGTAACTGGAGTTTGTAGTAAAGACGTAGTAAACTACAACCTCATGCTTATTAGGGCAAATTTTCATGCATTTCATTGTCTTTCACGTCATAGCATCTGAACTATATGTCGTAATACGATATTATTCCGAAGGTACATCAAGTGGTGTATGTGTAAAATATCTGCAAAATACGTCGCGAATAGAGTTAGTAGGAAAGACGTAATAAATCAAAACGTCATGTGTGATGAGGCGGTTTTTCTTTAATCTAGTTGTTTATGACTCCATATCTCGAACTGTGTGTCGTACTATGATAAAATTTCAAACGTACGTTCATTGGTATGTGTGTACACAGCCTGTAACATTTTTCGCGAATACAATAGTGTACGAGTAATAAATAGTAACGTCATGCAAAATGCCGTAATTTTACTGCATGAACGCCGAGAAAGTAGTAAGCGAGAAACTTTTTTCCTTCCAGCAATTTGCTAGGGTAGTCAGCGAGTAAAAGTTTCGTACAGATTTGAAATTTTGTTTAAAGTTTGTTGGAAGTCGAGAACTGCTCTCCTTCTTAAATAGTGGACCGATAAAGTCACTCTATCACGTGCCGCAAGACGGAGAAGTTTTCATTGTTTATGACGTCATATCTCCTGAACTAACGCACCTATCTCAGAATCCTTTCCTAGCTGAGGTCTTCTACCTACAAACTACATTACTGCCCAATGTCAGCTTCTTAGGTGAATTATTTTTCGAGATTTCGTGTTTAGTCAATGAGTGAGTGAGTGAGTGAATGAGTGCTCTTTCGCTTTTATATAGATGCCAGGCATGTGAATTTAATAACCCTTGTAGATGGTATGTAATACATTTTTTCCACCACTGTTAGAAGCAATATTATTGCCATTAATGTGAGTTACAACTTGCGAAATGGAACTGTATGCAACAATGAAAAATATGAAACAATGTAAACTTTTAAAATAACGGTTAGTTTGTTTATGACTGTTTATTAAAAAAAACATCGTAAAATAGGTAATACATTGGGGAAGTATATCAATTAAATCTGTTAACTATATACGTAAGTATCTATTTATAGTTATGGTACTAATACAGGGATATGTCGCTGGCTGCTACATATTGATAAGGAAAGAAGACCTATAGCGTCCCTCATCGGTCGAATTCTTGCTTAATGCTACACAAACTATTGTCAAGTAATTCCCACAAGGTAGTATTTTTCATAGTAACTTCATCATTAAGGAGGTTACGTCCCACGGACCTTTGGTGGCAAAGATTTCTCGATCTGCACGAAGAGCTTGAGATTTTATGGGACCAAAGATCCGTAGGCCGTAACCTTCTTAAAGATAAAGTTACTTTGGAAAATACATTTTTGAGAATTGCTTGTGTAACAAAACGCAAAAATTTGACCCAGGAGGAACGCAATAGATCTTCTTTCCTACCAATATGTAGCAGCTACTGACATATCTCTGTATGCGTGATATAACTATAAACTTCTGTATATATTTAACAGTTTTACTTCATAGACTTTGGCAATGTATTAACTATTGTACGATGTTTAAAAAAACAGATATCACAAACAAACCTTGTTTTAAAACTTTACATTGTTTCATATTGTTCACTATTGCATACAGTTCCATTTCACAACTTGTAACCCACTTTACTGGCAATAGTATTGCATCTAACTGTGAGAAATAAGTTTTACACGCCACCTACAAGGGTTATATAATGTACATGGATAATATACTAATATAAAAAATGTATGGTATGTGAAGTAAGTCTTGTTAACTCTTTTCTAATGTGTCAATGTCATATTTAATATAATATGTAGATAGGGAACAACTCACTGTAAAGACGAACGTTGAGCCGCCGACAGACACAAATAAAAGACACACACACACATATACAAGTTCTTAAATTTCGGCCGCGGCCTTGCTCAGACAGAGAACACACTCCACACACGTCGCCATCTCTGGCCGCCCAACACAGTCTGTTGAGACTGAGGCAATTGCTATCGAAATGAAAACCGGTATTTTCAGGGAAGGAAATTGCTCGCGAAAACTGAGATAAAACTCGCAGAGCTGACTGGTGGGAGCAACTTTCAGTGTGGGAACGCTCCTCAGCTGCTAGGCAAGTTAATTTCTACAGACGTTATGATTACTGGTCTATGATTTGAGCAAGGAGGGAAACAATAAAAGGAAACCGAAGAACAAAATAAAATGATCTGTACCGCACAATTACTATTGAGTAATTAAGTATGTCTTAAATGAAGAGAGGTAAGACTAATTAAGCGATCAGGTGAGGTATTTAGGTTCTGACGTATTGTCACCGAGAGGATGAAGTACAATTGTTCGACATCTTTCTGTCGGTTCTGGGGAGTGGAGACAACATTACGGCAACAGAGATAGTGGTAATAACAAAGTTGTTTCAGAGGGGGTTGGTGTTGACACAGGCAGTTAGTTTCGGATAGTCTAGTGAGCAGGTAGTGCAATCCAACAACTACATGACTTACATGAAACTATGGCATGGTGACTCATAGGAAGGTTGGAAACGGGACTGACGGAGAGGGTGGTGGCTATAGTGTCGTAAAGTGTAAATTCTAGGACCTGGACAGGATTTAAAACAACAGGAAACGTTAAAAGAGGGCAAGTCAAGTCCAAAATAGTCCACGGGATCATCAGCAACGGGCAAGAGATGACTGTTATCTCTGGTGAAAGCTCGTCGAGACAGAACGCTGGGGTAAAGTGGCCGGGAGTTCTAAGGAGGTTTACTGTGGAGCCCGTGGTTGCTCGAGGTCGGTGTTTTTATTAGGTTTGTTCAACTTAGTTTAAGTAGTTTGTAAGCCTAGGAACTAGTAACCAAACACGTTACGTCCCATAGATTACAAAGATTTTAAAATTTTGAGACACGATGCTGAATGCAACTCAGCTGCAATGCATCCTCCAGGCAACAACAGGACACGCAATATCAACACTAACAGTCCGAAATCGCCTTCGGGACTGCGTTCTCCATATACGGAGGCCGCAGGTGTCTATTCCATTAAAACTACGCAGAAACTAAGCCGAATAACATGGTAACAAATGGCGTCGGGTTTGATCACAGATGAGACAAGATTTTGTGTTGAGTGGGGCAATCGATGTTCCGTCATCTGGAGAGAACGTGTAACTCTGAAAAATCTTGCTTATGTGGTGGAAGCATCACATCATGGTGGCGGAGAAATGTTAGGACAGAAGTTAGTAATGCAGCGAAGTACCTGTGACCAAGAACGAAAAAAATTGGCCGTTAATCGAGTAAAGAAGTCAAATGAAATATGTGCGTATGTAACCTTTTTAGTTATGTATTTTGTTTCGTTGTTTCCTCGGATATAACAACACATACGATAATAAAAGCAGAACACCTGGAAAGACTATAGTAGAAGTTCATAATGGTAGTACATGATCATGCGTCCCTTAATCGACCATGGACCCCCATAACTCGTTCCAAGCGTACGAGGCGCCAATGGCGTCCTGTGGCATGGACAGCCAGGCTGCATTCACCTACTCCTAAAGGTAATCTGCAGTGGTTGGCGCTGGGTCACAGCGTTGCGCCTGTCGTTTCGCCATATCACCACATTTTCCATTGACACGAAATGTTCAAATGTTCAAATGTTTGTATAGTCTATGGGACTTAACTACTGGGTCATCAGTCCCTAAACTTACAAACTACTTATGAACTAGGACGGCACAAATATCCATTCCCGAGGGGGGATTCGAACCCCCGACAGTAGTGGCCGTGCTGACCGTGACTGGAGCGCCTCAGTCACCTCGGCCCCGCGGCCGGCCATTGACACGTCTGGTGATATGGCGAGTCAGAGCAAAAGAAATGACATACTGTCACATCAAGAAAACACGCGTTCGTGCAAAATTGTGTGGTCGTGCATTATCCTGTTAAAATTGTGTTTGGAATGTCGTGCAGCAAGAAGGTGTCCAGGATACGTTCCACCTGTTGTTTGTGGTTGTACCCGATAGCATTCCATATCAGGAGGCATTATGTGAGCCGGCCGCGGTGGCCGAGGGGACTGAGGTGCTTCAGTCACGATCTGCACGGCCACTACGGTCGGGGGTTCGAATCCCCCTCGGGCATGGATATTTGTGCCGTCCTTAGTTGTAAGTAGTTCATAAGTAGTTTGTAAGTTTAGGGACTGATGACCCCGTAGTTAAGTCCCTTAAGCTTAACAAACATTTGAACATTTGCATTATGTGAATACATTCACTGTAATGCCAATCCCTCTCGCTGCGGCGAACTAAAATTTTCCATTATTTTCAAACAAACATAACCTGGATACGACCGAAATACTGTGTAATGCTGTTCCTCTTCTCTGTGACGTCGTACCATAAATAATCGCCGCTTAGATGTTTCTGCTGAATATTCAGTGGTAGAAGTGAACGACTCGCACGTAACCCATGCAGTAATAAACGGCGCCGGACCGTCACTGCTGGTAGTGCATTGTGTGTTACATAGAGTGGGCCACTGTTGGGCCACAGGCGAGGACGCCGTACATCTTCCTGCAACGCCATTCCGGGTAGTGCGAATTTATCCGGCTTGTGTACTACCGCTTTACGTGAACCATTCTGCATTCAAAGGTATTAAACATAAGGAGAAGCATTTATGCTGTGTCCGGGATTCGAACCCGGGACCTCCTACTTACTAGGTAGGTGCTTTAGACCACAGAGCTAACACAGCGTTGTAGCCAAAGCAACTACACGGACTGTGTTAAAGCACGTCTCCCTCTACACCATATACTTTAATTCTGCCTCATGTTCTCAGTAAAATTCGAATTAAATTGGCAGGGCTCTCCTACATTTGAATAGGACCTCAGCAAAGAACACGAATAGGAACTATACCGCCTTGTTCCTCAGGCCAAGGTGCTATTCCAATGTAGGAGAGCCCTGGAAATTTGATACGCATTTCACAGGGAACATGAGGCAGAATTAAAGTATACGGTATGGAGGGAGACGTGCTTTAAGACAGTCCGTATAGTCGCTTTGGCTGCAACGCTATGTTAGCTCTGTGCCATAAAGCACCTACCTAATAAGTAGAAGATCCCGGGTTCGAATCCCAGCCACAGCATAAATTTTAATTCAATGCCTCTCCTTATGTTTAATGCATTTGGTATAACGAGACAATGTTGTGCCAAGGAATTGTATTATTTGTTGATATTCATTCTGCATTCGTCACACACAAGCACCAATTTATTAGATGGGCGCAACACACTGTCTCAAGCCAACGATGCACCCAGTTTCAAACTCTCTGATTGGACGGTAGCGTTCGCACGTACATCTGAGAGGAATCCTGTACGTCTGCTCAAGCCTTAATGTTCGGTTTACAGCGACAACGAGAGTTGAGAATTGCAGGCACATACTGCTGACAGGTGGTGTTTGCATTGCGATGTCGATGTCCACCTTTAAACCTAAGGGCATCGTTGTTCAAATACTAACCCTCTCTGCGGGAAAATCAGATATGCATGTCCTATAAATGGTAACTTCCTATCTTTAGTCTTTGAGAGCGATCTCTTTTGTTTCTTGCTTTTTCTTTTTTTTCTGTACTTAAATGTAGTGTGTAGCAAACAGAATGCTGTCTCGGAGTATGGGTGAACATTAGAACAACAAAAAATTGGCGTTCAGTGGGAAAAGCAGGGAGAGAACGTCTGTAGCAGCGAATGAGTTAAAATTTGTACAGACTTTCATGTCGCATATGCCAGTCGGGTGATCGTGAAAAGAGTGAGAATCAGCGGTAGTCGGCGTGTGTGGGGTGGTATGGCGTCAGAGACATGGAGGGAGGATAGCGCATGCAGGGGGTGAAGAGTGGAGCGCGCGGCAGCTGTGGGCGGCGAACTGCGAGGGCGGAGCGGCACGTAGAATTGTTTGCCCGCCACGTGTGTGACCCCAGCAGCGGATGCGGTTCTTACCCCCGCCCTATTTGCCATGGCTCCGGCGTGGATGAAAACGACAACGGCGTGTGTCCGCTCTCAGAGGCGGAATAACTCTGCCGTCTCCGTTCCGGCTCCCACAGTGGCAATAGATCCTGGACGCGTGTGACGCATGCAGTTCATTTGTCAATGAGACGTATTCTCATGAGATTGAAGTACAGCCTCTGAGATACAGTAAGTGGTAACAATGTTACAGCTCCTCTCTGAAGATAGAACACAAGCAGGAAATTAGAAAGACTAAAAAATAAAAAGAAGACGTAACTGTGAAACGTAGGTGTGAAATGATAGTGACGTAGAATGTCTGTAAAATCATATCTTTGACTCCGCGAGGACAATTTTTGGTGTGCGCTTCACGCGTTTGAGCTTACTGAGTTTGCTTGCCGGCCTCCGACGGGTGAGCAGGAAGAGTGTGGTGCAAGCAGCCGTCGAATGCAGTCGTAAATTACAGTGTGAGCTTGAATCATTTGAATCTTTTTATGGGTGATAATGTTGCGAAATATTTGAATATGAAAGTGTTCTGAGCTTATGAAAAATAAAGGTAAGGATAGTCATATTTTCATTATTACAAGCTTAACGTAATTGCAGTCCATCTCTAACAAACATTCAACATGAAGGGTTTAATTTTTGCCTTTTTATATCCATTATTTGAAATAATTAAAAGTATAGTGTAGGAATTTGGTACGTTTTTACTGTAAAAAATAAAATAAAATAAAAATAAAAAAAATAAAACGAAGTGTGATGTAGAAAATTTCAATTTCTTTATTTACATTGTGTAAAGTACTAGCTGGTTTTTCTTTTGTTGAAAATGACAGTAGAAGTAAATGACTTTATGGAAAGATTTCTGTAAGACATTCCCAAGTTGTAATCACCATTTTTGTGCAATATTATTTAAGTTCATGTTCTCCTTTTATGAAAAAAATATATAGTAAGTTACTTTAAACTTCGACCTCAGGTCTTTTCGTGTTAGTCATTCATTCCGAAACCCAATTAATTATTTGTTTTAAATACTACAGAGATGGACAAAATTAGTATTTTTGTAGTTAGTGGGTTCACATTGCCCTCCTGCGAATTCTGTAGTTAATTTTTGACCTTGCAGCAGCTGCATTTTTTGCCAGTAATTCTGAGGGCAGTTGTATGTATAGTTTATGGGACTTAACTACGGGGTCATCAGTCTGAGGGCAGTTGCACATGTTTCCTTGCGCACAGGTAGGCCATAAAAATTGTCGAACTCAGATCTATTTGCCAATCAGTCACATTTGCAGCAAGGTGATGTCCTATAGTTCAAATAATTGCAATCTTTAATGAAACAGATTATTTTTACCGGAATTAAATTTGCTCTTTCTATGAATAAAGTTACAGGGCCACAAAAGGTTTTTATTGCATATTTAGATTTTTGTTCAAAATCATGCTTAACTAATTGGATAAAGTGTTTAATCAGATTATCAAGTTTTAGTTACAGTGCAGATTCATGTTACAGCTACCCATACACACATAACTACACACGACGCATTTGTTTGACAAGTCACGAAAGTATGGTCAAGCAGTTTTTATTGACACCCTGCAAGTAAAATATGAGACAGTACTATTTTAATTACAACACCAATCTTATAGATTTATTTTGAGCAACAACAATCCTTAAAATTTTATTATTAACAACTTTCAACTGCTATCTGAGGAATTTTGGCATTGCGACGATGAATTTGTATTCTGTTAAATAGCGAATAAATTTTCGCGGTTTCGGTACAATCTGCATTCAAATATTTTTCCGATCATCCTCATTTAACCCGAAACTACAGACGTTAATTTGTGTTACATACCAACAGATATGGAGACAAATTGACCCCTATATTTCCTTTATCATTTACTTCATTTATCGCAACTTTTATTTCTTTTCTCTTTATATAATATGTAATTAAGGGGTTTTGAATAATTACGGAATGCAATCACCACGGTTAGTAAATCAGAATTATATTCAACACTAAATAATTCATAAAATCTGTCACGTGAGTTATAAAATTAAATTGTTTTCAAAGAGTTACTGAAATTATTGACTAATTCATTTCTTAGAAGTTAATAAGCAATGTTATTTCGCTGTACTTTCAGATACAGATATTTTTATTTATTATTTAACATGCCCCATTACATAGCAATATTACATGTTTGATGGTTTGATTCAGGCGGTTACATCAAATGTTCTTACAAACACAAGTACAGTATACAAGTTGACAGGGTTTACAAAGGAACAAACAATTTTATACATTAGGAAATCTTAATTAATTACAAAAATTGTAAAAGTTTTATACATTAGGAAATCTTATTGAATTACAAAAGTTTTAAAAGTCAGTAGTGTATTTACGTACTAAGTCATATTTACTGACGGGCCATCCTCCTCCTTTGGCAGATATTGTTTTCCTGAGATGGTCCATCTCTTTCAATAAATTGCAGCAGTCGAAAAGCACGTGGTCAATAGTTTGGACAGCACTGTTACATGTGCACGTTCCGTCTTCAGTTATTTTGAACCGCTGATAGTAGGTTGTCAGTTTCCCATGGCCTGTTAGCATAGCTGTAAAATTCGGAGATATTGGAAGTTTAATCATTAAACGTTGTCGGATCGTAGGAAAATACGGTTTAGTGCTTCCCCCGTTTTTGTTCTGTGCCGCTGAATGTCCCATTTGTTTCTAAACTCTTCTCGAAGTTTTTTCTTTACGGCACTTGTAGGTATTTTGTTATAGCGTGTTGACTGTCGTTATCGACCTGCTCTTTTAGCAAGGTTGTCAGCTGGTTCATTTCCCCATATCCCTTGATGTGCCTTAACCCATTCGAAATGCACCAGCCAGTTGTGTGTCTGCAACCTTCTGATATTAATTCTTATTTCTTTAATCAACAAATTGTGGTTCTTAGGATTTCGCAAAGAGTCCAAAGTAATTCTGCTGTCGATGTGAATTACTGCAGTTGTATCAGTATTCGAGAGATTATTTATGAACTCAAGAGCATTTACGATGGCAAATTGTTTCGCTTGATTGTTTGAGCATTCATTAGACAGTTTTAGCTGTATCTGATAAGTAAGCCTCTTATTAACAAATATTGCTATCCCCGAACCCACTCCGTCGTCTGATTTGCTTCCATCTGTGTATACTTCAACAGCGTAGCTTTTGCTGGCGTCCTTCTCAATTATCCTTGTAAAGTCTGCTGGGTGTGCCCAGCTTTTGTACTCTAGGGCGATGTCGATTGTCTGTTTGGCGTCTTTGGTTTTGACCTGGTTATAATATTTAGCTATTTCCTGTATCTTAAGTGTTATAGGCATGAGACCTGAAAGAACACAAAGTGCTTCGCTGGATGTCGTTGTGTAAGCTTTAACCATTTTTAAATTGATTAACCGTTGGACTCTATTAATTTTGGTACGGTTGTATTGTCGCTCCAGTGCATCTATCCACATCGGTGAGCCGTACGATAATATAGGCAGTATTGCTCCTTTATAAATAGTTTGCAGTGCGGTAACCCGCAGACTCCAGTTGAGTCTTGCTGATCTGGAAAGAGCGTTAATCAAGACCATGCATTTATCTGTAATATGTTGGACTGTTTGTTAAATGTAAACTTACTGTCGATTATAACGCCCAGAAATTTTAGATGGTCTACTTGTTGCAGCACTTTGTTATTAAGATATATTGCGGTTGTGAATGAGGCAAATTTCCTTTTCCTGGTGATAAGTATAGCTTTTGATTTCTGTTCATTGAAGTGGAGTTTATTGTTACTGGCCCAAGTCGATATTAATTGCATGTCTATGTTACAAATGTTCTCAGCGGCAAGAGGACTCTCTCCTTTGGTTAGAACAATCAGATCGTCGGCAAAGGCTATAACAAGAGAGTGTCCTGAGTAAGGCAATTTAAGCAAGGAATCATATAATATATTCCAGAAACCGGGTCCGCAACAAGAACCTTGTGGACATCCTTTGGTAGCCGATCTTTCTATGAGAAGGTTATTGACATTCAACGTTGCAGTTCTGTGACTGAAATAGCTACGTGTAAGGTTATACAGCTTTGCAGGACAGTTAAACTCACGCAACGTCTTTAAAATACCTGGCCACCAAGCTGCGTCAAAGGCGCCCTGTACATCCAGACTCACCATTATGACACACATTTTAGTTGTGAGACTACTCTCCACAAATTCTTTTACAGCCATTTGCGCATCAGTCGTACTCGCTTGTGGGGTGAAACGGTACTGGTTCTTATGCAGAAGATCTCTGGAGTAGACGAAATGCATTATTCGATTTATTAAAAGTTTTTCCAGTATCTTTGCTTCAGTGTATAAAAGACTTATTGGACGATACTTCTTGATTTCTGCGCTCTATTCCTTTCCAGGCTTAACTATCGGTATTATTTTAGCTCGCTTCCACAGTTTGGGGAAGCATGCCATTTGAAGGCAACGATTGTAGATCGTAGTAACAAATTGAGGAAACATATTAAAAACCCTCAGTAGAACTAAACTATTTATGCCATTCTCTCCTGCAGACTTTTTAGGATTCAGCTGTTCCATTACAGTACGAATTTCCTCCGTTGTGAAATCTGTATCCTTGTTTGTAATTACAATGGTTTCGGTAACGTACCTAACATCTTTATGGTATTCAGTATCTTCGTCCTCGTTATCCAGTGGAATGAAGTAATCCAGCATGGAGTTGAGTGTATCCTCTAGGTTTACTGTCATCGTGCCATCTTCTTTCTGTAGGGTTGTCATGAATGAAGTGTTTTCCTGACGCCAAACGATAGACTGCATTCCACGGATTTCTGCCAGACGTAAAACTACAATATTCCTTTCAAGATCGTAGTTTTGCTTGACGAATCGCTTCTGTGTATTCCTTCTTCTGCTTAAGATAAAACTCTCTTCGCTGAATTCTTAATACCTCGTCATTCTGCGTTCTTTGATACAATCGCCTGGCAGCATTTGTTTTTTCCCTCTGAATCGTTAATTCGGTTGTCCACCATGGAACCGACCGCTTTTTTGATTTCACACGTAAAGGGACCTTTATTTTGAAGGCATTCTTACATGCTGTGTCTATAGCTGCTTCATAGTCGGTCACTAACCCGTCGATATTCGTTTCCCTTTCCGCTACCATACTTAATTCTTTGTCCATGTCGAGTAAAGTCATTGAGGCAGATTGATTTAGATATTGCTGTTCTGGTTCTTTAACAATTGACTCTTCAAAAACTCTAAAATTAGCATTGTTGACTATGTAATTGAAATTGTGGTATCCACTATCATTGCGTTGTACTGAATCTGTACCTATATTGAATGTGATAATTCGATTATCTGAGCAACTTTCGTCGTGGCAGCATTCTCATTCATGCAATGACTGTACGAGACAATCATTAGTTAAAGTTAGATCCACATTACTTTTCCCAGTACTGCTCTCGAAAGTTGTAATGTCACTTTTTTCATTCATAATATAAAGATTATAACACTCAAATATGCTTCCATTTCTCTCCCTCGTTCATTGGTAATTCTATCGTGCCACATAGATGACCGAGCGTTGCTGTCAACGGCAATGAGCACACCAGTTCCATTATTAAGTTTTAAAATGTTATCTAGTTTACTAAAATCCATACCGATGTCATACTTAATATCCATATACATACTGACTGCATAAAATGTGTGAGAACCTATAGTGACTTCCAAGACCACCGTGTCTTCATCTGAAAGTTGACGCAGCATTATAGCGTCTATGAATTTATTGGTGACGACCACTGCTGCTCTCTTCCTCGTATTTCCGGTGCTAAATACTCTGTACTTTCTTCCTATCCCAGCGATGTTATTGTTCAAACAGTAGGGCTCTTGAATAAATATGATGCCACTATTGTGTTGTACTATGTACGTAAAATGACTTATTCCATTTACAATTATTACACACAACTGATGATCGCTGGTCACAGACTGGACGATTACGACTGCATAGTGTGATGCTTTTCCTTTTCAGTTTTTTAGGGCATATACAGCAATATTTCATTTTCTAGTTGACAACTCGGCTCCACCGGATACTGTTTGCTCCTCTTCTTTACCAAAACCCTTCCTGTTAACAGTAATATTATAAGGTATAAAGAACTCTAGTTGCGTTTATATAAATAAAACTTTTCTCAAGTTTATAACTTAGAGAAAGAAGCTTACCAGTTTTGTCTCACACTAACACAGATATGGAGTCAGGCTGATTCCGTAATGCGATTCACTAAATTGAGAAACAGATATGTGGCAGAGAAACAGATGTGTGGACTCGACATCACACGTGCAGACTCAGGAAAGATTAGTTTGAAAGCATTGAGAGTACGGTGCGGTTAACGGAAGTACGAGTACAACATTGCTCAACCGATGAGTATCTACCAATACGGAGTGAATTTGACTGCCGTCTGTTGTTACGGGCCATTTCAGACAATTTATTTCCTTGTTTATACAGCTCAAAAAACGACAAGGATTTTGATCCATCCAGTACCACCTACAGAAATGTGGAGGTAGTGCTAATGGTTTCAACAGACCTCTTCACGAGTCCTGTGCCCAAATTACCACAATATTATCAATAATAACAAAAGTATCAGCTCGGTGCGTCGATGATTATGATACAAAATATTTATTGAAAAATATAGCGTCTCGATTTGAGTCGTTGATTTAACATCGTAAATGCAGTTTCAAATCCAGTTGACTTATGTACACTCCTTTTTACAGATGCATGTGTAATGCACAACTGAGACGACATTTCATATCTTTTATGCTGTAAAACATTTTAACCCTTTCATTCCCTGTATTGTTCCTCGAAAACAACGTATTAAAAGATGGTTTATACAGCATTACGTTCACCAAACCTTAAAGTTGCATTGTTGTTAATGAACAGCATGCTTATAGCATGGCATATTGCCGTTTGGGAAGGCTTGTAGCCATTTCAGAGTCCTTAATCAATCCGACTTGGAGGTTGTGTTACGCTGCCGACAGTACGTGGCTGCGGGTGTGAGCGTGCGTGTGGTTCATTTTAGTTTACTTCAGCACTGAATTGTCTTGTCTTTGGTGCTGTAGCGAAGATTATTCCGGCATTATAATCCGACAGCGTTAACTATCAATAAAATAACGTCCCTAGTAATAATATACGTCAATACAAACGTGTGTGTTGTGCATGAAATGTTGTTGTTGTTGTTGTTGTGGTCTTCAGTCCGCAGGCTGGTTTGATGCAGCTCTCCTCGCTATCCTGTCCTGTGCAAGCCTCTTCATCTGAGAATAAGTTCGGCAGCCTACATCCTTTTGAATGTGCTTACTGTATTCGTCCCTCGGTCTCCCTCTACTTCCGGCCGCGGTGGCCTAGAGGTCTGCGGCGCGCCAGTCACGTTCTGCACGGCCACTACGTCGGGGGTTAGAATCCCTCTTCGGGCATGGATATTTGTGTCGTCCTTAGTATAAGGTAGTTCATAAGTAGTTTGTAAGTTTAGGGACTGATTACCCCGTAGTTAAGTCCCATAAGCTCTACTAACACATTTTCTCCCTCTACGATTTTTATTCCACACGCTTCCTTCTATTGCTAAGATAACAATTCCTTGATATTTTAGAGCCGGCCGCGGTGGCCGAGGGGACTGAGGCGCTCCAGTCACGGTCGGCACGGCCACTACGGTCGGGGGTTCGAATCCCCCCTCGGGCATGGATATTTGTGCCGTCCTTAGTATTAGTTAGTTCATAAGTAGTTTGTAAGTTTAGGGACTGATGACCCCGTAGTTAAGTCCCATAAGCTCTACAAACATTTGAACATTTGATATTTTAGAATGTGTCCCACCAATCTATCCCTTATCTTAGTCAGGATAAACCAGAAACTCCTTTTCTCCCCGATTTGGTTAAGCACCTCCTCATTAGTTACGTGATCTACCCATATAATTTTCATCATTCGTCTGCAGCACCACATTTCTAAAGCTTCTATCTTATTTTTGTCTGAACTCCTTATCGTCCACGTTTCACTCCCATACAATGGTACAGTCCAGACAAATGCTTTCAGAAAAGACTTCCTAACATGAAATACATGACATAAAAAAGGTTCGTTCAAACATTTGGAAACACATATTCGGAGGTTTAGTGCACTTTATTAATACAGAAGACACAGAATCTCAGTTTTATAAAGTTTAATTCATAATGTGGGAATGGAAGGGATAAGCGGTGTAGAAGACTCCCTTAGAATTCAAACTGCACTGACGACTTTCATTCAATGCACGATATCGATACGTTATATTTTCAAATAAATATTTCAGATCAAAACCAGTAAGATGAAGTTACTGGTATTATTATTATTGTTAGATATGGACGGGATACTGATGGCATTGACCGCCTGTGTGTACCCTTGAACAAGAAATGGTTGCAGCCATATCGATCAGTGTCATATCAACGTGTGTAGCAAACAGACGCAAGCCAGGTAGACGAGCTCTTTCATCCTACAGGCCAACTGAGCAAATTAGAAAGGGGTCAAATTGTGACATTTCGAGTTGTGGGATGGTACCTATCGAAGAATTCCCACCCATGTTGGACGTGTTGCGTCAGTTATGCAATGATGCTCGTTTCAATCGTCACGTGAGCAATCTCACTCCCGTAGCCGAGATTCCGAATGTCGACACAGCACAGTCAATCACCAGAAACATCGTATTATAGTACATATAAGGGGATTTGTGAGCTCAGATGTGTCTACCTGAAATGTTGTCAACCGATTACATGCAGTCGCACTGCGGGCAGGCAGAATTCTAGCCCGTCTTATATTCAGGCTATACAAACGACATGCACGGCTCTACTGGTGCCGTCAGAGGATCTGATGGAAGATGAAATGGCGGGCATTGCTGTTTACCGATAAAAAGGTTCTGGCTGCAAGTAATGCTCGTTTGCGCATACGATACGGATCTGACGAACACTGAGTGGTATACTGCACTCATACAAGACAAATTCGCTGCAACCTCGGTCTTATTGTCTATCGTGCGACAAGCTTCAACTTGCGCCCGGTGTTTGTTGAGGGGCATTGAACAGAACTTTAAACTCGCAGAATGTCGTAAGAGCCGTTCGATTACCATTATCTCAACAGGAAGTAGATGCGTTGATTCAACAGGATAACGCTCACCCATAAACCCATGCTCTGCAAGCAACTTTCCTGGACAGCACAATCCCTGGACGTGTATCGAATCGAGCACGCGTAGGACATAATGAGACGACAGCTAAGACTTGCAACGTCAACCCATATGTCTTTCAGAACTACGCGAAGAGCTGGATCAAATACCGAATAATGTATTCCAAAACAATAATCGCCGTCTGAAAATGAATACCAGAATCATCGCCATCACTGACGCCTGTGGAAGCATCACCATGCACTAATATAGGTATTTCAACATGGATTGACACCTGGTATTTCAGTACTCCTTGGGTTACTTACCTGTGAAGATGATCATTTCGTATACTCCATAGCGAGTATTGGAACAGTAAGAGTTAACTGATTGGAAAACTCTAAGAGGGTGTAGTAATTTTAATTTCTGGAGCTGTATTTTGGCTAACGTCCTTCCACATTTTGAGAAAAACGGCTGTGAGGACACATCATGAGACGTACTCTGGTAAAATAGTTCGTAGAGCATTTGCTCATTCAAGACAAAGGTTCCACATTCGAGTTCCTGTCTGAAAGTAGTTTAAATCTGAGATGAAAATATTTTTCCTTCTATAATTCGTAACACTTATGACAAAGTGGCAGATATCTAAGTACCCACAGAGTAGTAGCAAAGCAACTGATATCGATGAAAAAAAATCCTTCGCTCTTTGTATGTTCATTTTGACCAACGCTGTTGTGGGAGAACGGTCAAAGTATTCATTTTATAAATAAACACTTTCAGCCGTTAATTATAGGAGATCTTTGAATTACTAGTTCAGTAATACAATACTGCCATCTTCATACCCTGATCAGCACAAGAATATTTGTGTTGAATTATGTCACGTAAACATGCCTATACTAGTAAACTACAGTAATAAATAGAGCCATCTTTGTGTGACCTGCTTAACGATGATACACTTCTAGACATCAGCAGACGTCTGTTCGGCCTACTACGTAATGCAGATGCAGAAATCCTTGAGTTACACAAAGCGTTCGATGCAGTTCCTTAGAGTCAGCCAGTTAAAAAAATACGTGCGTACCGAGTGTCATACAAACTATGTTATTGCATTGAAGAGATAATGGTCGACAGAACGCACCATGTCATTCTCAGCAAAGAGAAATCTTGCAAAGTAATTTTGTCGCGGTGGATTAGCCGTGCGCACTGGGGCGCCGTAGTTTATATGCAACGGACTAATAACCACGCAGTTGAGTCCGATAGATTTACAGACATTTGAAAGTAATTTCTGGCGGGACCCAAGTAAGTGTTATAGTGGCGTTTCTTTTAACAATATAGTTAAATGACCTCTTAGATATCATCGAAAGTTCAATATGGGTTTTATTTGAATGATGCTGCAGTAAATCGAGAAGTCGGAAGTCAGAGAAATTGCAGCGAAATGCAGAAGAATCTGCAGAGAATCGACGCTTGGTGTACGGAGTGGGAATTGACTCTTAACATAAAAAAAGTAAATAAATAAAAAAAAACACGTCCTGCGATTACGTAAATAGAAAGATCTTATATAACGACAAAATAGTAGAGTAGTCACAGGAAGCATTTCTTTCCATAAAATATCTGGCAGTAGGCATAGTAAGCGATTTGAAATGGTACGAGCACATCAATTAACCGTGGGTAGGGGAGATGCCACAGCCGTGTGGGAATGGTTGTGCGCTCTAAGGCGTCATGCTGCAGAGCAAGCGACCGCCCCCTCCCCTTTTCTGTCGTACGTTCGAATCCTTCCTCGGACACTTGTGTGTGTGTGTTGTCCTTAGCCTTACTTTAAGTCTTTTGTCAGTCTAGGAACAGTTGACCTTAGCATTATGGTCACACAGCTTTAGAAACATTAGCACGTTTTGAGAAGCCACACTAATATTCACTGGAAGAAGTGTAATCCGTCACCTTTCGGATAATATTTCTGTGCTCGCCATCAATATGGGATCCTTACAAGATATACGTAATAGAAGAGACTGTGGAGATCGAACGGAGAACAGGACGCTTCGTTACGGGGTCATTAAGTAAGCGCCAGAGCTTCACAGAGTTGTTCGGCGAACTCCAGTGGTACACACTTCAAGTTTCGAGAACATATGTTTTCCTCGAAGAGTCAACCATTAAATTGCTTCTTCGAACATCTATCTCGGAGAAAGAGCACAAGGATGGTATTACAGAAATTACGGTCCACTTGGTAAACATCTGGAGTATTCTTTTCAATGAACCAACTAATCTACAGTTGATGAAGTAGGACAAAGTCCCGACAGCACACAAAGTACCGGCCGGCACACATCGTGACGAAACTGCCAGAGCATGGATGTAGATGTAGAAGTTTCACATCAGCGCTCATTCTGCTGCACAGTGAGACTTCATTGTGGATGTTACCGAAGTACTAAATGGTGTCGTCGAGAGCTTAAACACCTTTTGTATTGCACAGTACTATTGATTAATGAGTTTATTAGCTTCACAGAACTTAAAAGCGCCCTGCCATTGTACTTGTTGTTAGTGAAAGACGAAATCTTTTCCTGGTTCAGAATTTACCACACCCTAAGTTTCATTTGGACTAATTCTTCCGTCGGTAGTAATAGGATCATCATTCTTGTAATGGTCAATTGGTACGGAACAAGACACCGAATTCAGGAGTACAAATGCTTTATCATGAACTTGTCTAATTTGAGCATCAAGTACGCAAGCATCAGATGACTAAGGTAGTATGACAATTCTTGTACCAAACATGTAATATGTACAGTGCTATATCATTTTTTAATTCATATGTTTTGCATTTTGTTATAAGTGTTTTATTAGTGTGGCAAAATAACGTTTGATCGTTTGATAATGACAACATAGCTTGCCGAAACTAGTAAAGAGTAAATCAGTAATTTATACGTGCCATCTTGGCTTTATCTTCTCATTGAAATAATTACATTTAAAAAAATTCCGAATTAAAATCACAATTATTTTAATTCGTTATCGATTTGCGGCTTCGAACTAGTCTGTTGGTTGTTGACGCGAAAAATTATGTCTGTATTTGATCAAGAATGTCTCAATGGCTAGGTGTGACGTGAGTATTACTGATTCAATTTTCCAAAAACATTATGTCTATGAGATAAATTGATTAAGCTAAGGACATTAGTGACTTCCTGTTTCTTAGTTGAATTAATCGCATCCGATATTAAACCCTGTAAAAATACGTGTGTATGGTTGCTTCATAAGCAATGGATAACATTGTAAATGAAAGGGCTGCTTTTAATTATCAATCTGTAATTTAATTCGTCATCTGATCAATAGTAATCTCGTATGTTTGAAACGTAATGTCTTTAAGGTTATTTCATAATTTACAGTGTGCACAGTACAGTGGTGAGTAGGCTGTATGCAAATAATTGAACTACGAGATTCAAGGAAAACGTCTACCCGTTACTGGAAAGTTTTAACAGCTTTATATGTTGTATTATTTCACATGGAGCAATCAATCTGATTACGGAACAGCGACAGCGAAACTGATAACGTGGATCTCACAAGACTCACCACACTGTCACATTTTTACTTACATAATTTTCAAATCTGATGAGCTCTAAAAGAAAACACAAGTGAGTGCAAAAACTTTAGTTGTCACAAAACAAAATTAAGTCCATTAATTTACCTAGCAATGTGATCTTTCATGAATACTACGGAAGTCCCTATTTGTGACTCGCCCTTTGGCTACGTATGTGTTACTTTCTATTCTCATTAATTACGCGAACTGATGTAATCAAACATTATACTTTCACTGCTACACTTTTCAGTTTGTAAGTTAGAGACTTTCCTTGTCAGATGGCATTGACATATAACACAAATTTCATCTTTTTCAAAAACTGATGATCAAATTAATAAAATGAATGTGGAACTGGTCAGTAACTTCAGGTTAAATCATAACTTGAAACTATTGATAACTAACTTCATTATTAAGAAAACGCTGAGCACCTACTACAAGAATGATCATACAATAGTATACTTACATACTTAAATGCAGATAAATGTACCTCAGTCTCCAAGAACAACTATGTTTTCTCAATTAGTGATACAAATGTTTTCACCAAAGGGCATGCTTTCTTATATGCATAATAATCAAACCGAAATGTAGCGTGCAGTATGCTGCCTGCATCACAGACATACACTTCTAGACTGGCGAGCGTCCCTTTGTGACTGAAGCCCGATGCCACCATCTTGCCTCACTTCAGGTCAAAATGTTTCCGTACGGTACTGCTATGATCTTCCGGTACGATATGACGTTGTAAACTTTACTAGTTGGTATGAATATAATTTTAATTTCAGCTAATGCTTTAGCAATAACTGAATTTAACACTTAAGCATACATTGTCCAATCGTGTTATGAGTAGGATGTGTTACGTACGGTTAAATTTTACTTAGCATCCTGGTAGCCTCGCGTAATTATGTTGTTAGTCATGAGACGGCGGCATTAGCCAATCGTGTGACAACGCAAATGTTTTGTCCTAAAGTCTTTGTTTACGAGGGCATTTACTTTTACTGAGTGAACGATGTTACATACAAGAACCTGTCACCCAAAGAGCAAGAACAGCATTATTTATTTACTTCATCTGTTGTAAAAAAAAAAACTAATCAAGTCATTCTGTGTGGATTTCTAAGAATATTAACATCTTGGTGAGGGCTTTCTATAGTTTTGTTGATGTTGCCAACATCGTCATTTGAGACCGCAGAATGGTAAGTAAAATTTTACTTTTATGTACAGTTAAAGCAGACTGTATTTATCTGAAAAACACTCGTAAGAATAACGATATGTGTTATCCGCGACAAACAGCACATTTATGACGGTCATACTATTAAAAACAAGCCGACGTTGATTGAAACTAGTGACAGATTAATAAAACAGGAAAATCGACTTGTTAGTCTATCTGTCAAAGCAGACTAATGATTTTGTAAGGATACTAAAAAGAAGAGTAATACATGTTATCCACGATAAACAACATTTTAATGATGATCGTACTACTGAAAGAAAATCAGAATTCCAATGAAATTAATGCAGATTAATAATAAAAAAATAAATCCAACTCATTACTGTATGTGTGAAAGCTTACTCCAATTGAATAAATTATAGATACACAAAACACACGAATTTTTATGTCAAAAGTTTTTACGACTGTTTTGTGTAATAACACAGACGACTGTTTACACTTTTATAGTATAGAAATATGGCAGCGAGACTTCACTGACATCAATGATAGTGTATATGGCATTGCCCGTCTAGTAATTATGTCTGTGGGCTGCATAAGCTACCGAACTCAGATTAAGTGGCTTCTTCACACACGCTCCTCTCACCGCGTCCACCTACAGGCAGCCTGCTCGCTACCACCACTGTCTTGACACTAGCAGTGCTACGCTGTATTCAGAGATAATACTCTTTGGTTTATGACACAGGTTACCAACTTATCTATATTAATAAATGGAAGTCAGAATATTACATAGATTGAAACTACGAAAAAAGAATGCGTACAAAATTACAACTAAAATTCCAATAAAAATATGCCCAACGCAGAAAGCATGTGCTCCTTTCAGGCTAACAACGCTATCTTTTGAATTTAACTTTTCAAATAAGTATATTTCTCATATATAGAAATGAAGAAAAGGCAATGAACCTGGGACCTCTCGCTTACTAAGCAAGCCCTGTAATCACTAAGCCGCTATGATCTAATGGCTACAGCGACTGCACGCACTGTCTCGATGCATGTCTTCTCCACAACACGAACTTCAATTCCGCCACATATTCTCCGATATAAATACGTATCAGTGTTGCCAAGGAGAATATGAGGCAGAATTGAAGTTTCGGTTGTGAAGGGAAACGTGTTTCATTACAGTCCGTGCAATTGGTAAATCTTTTGGTCACGGTGGCTTAGTGGTCACAGCGCTTTACTACCAAGCAGGAGGACCCACGCTCGGATCCGAGCCGTGACATAAAATTTAATACATTGCCTCTACTTCATTTCTACATCTTTGATAATTATCGAGACAAAATATGACTGATATTTTTATGAAATAATTGTCAATGCATCAGTCACTTTTTACACAGTATAACGTTACATTTGTTAGAAATTCATCTTAGCTTTTAAGGATCTTTGGGAAATTGTTCGCCTTAGCTTAAAAGAATCTATGGAAAGAATTTATTGGTGTTTTTGTACTGCGTGTGCCAAAATATGAAAAGTACTAAGCAAATGTAAGTAAACATAATACTATAATTACTAATCATCATAAACACATAATGTACATTCTGTAACAGAATTATTCTCCTGTTTAAGTCTATTGTTCGATCCAAAACCTATCTGGTATACAAAGGCCTGCTTACAACGTATAGTTCAGGATATATGGCGTCATAAACAATCATATGGTTCAAAACCTGTGGCATCATGCGGTATACGAATAGGGACAGTTTATTCATTCTAAAATCTTCATCACATTTTGGACACTTGACCTTCAAACCAAGGGAAAGGTCATCGTCTCATAAAAATTACGATGGTGCATGACGGAGGATTCTTTCGTCAGATTGTACAGTTGTATTCCGATCCTGATGAAAATTTAAATATTGCCGCGAGAGACCACCAACACCGACTGCCGGAGTGGCGCAGGGGATAGCGTCACGGACTGCGGTGCAGAAGTTCGCCAGTTCAATCCCGCTCACCGGCAAAAATTTATTTCTTTGTAATTAACAATTCCAGAAGGTTCTACGTCTTTCTTATGTTCACTTGTAAATTCTACTTGTTTCTTGTGTTAACTGTTCTTCTAATTTCTGGTAAATTCTGTCTGTGTATAAATAGAAGAGCACTCTGCCTGAGAGGCAGTCAGTGCTGCGTGTATATTGAGTTCGTAATAAACGTGCTTTCAGTATAAGTGCTGTGTTCAGTTGCCTTCAAAGTCAAGCCTGCTTCCATTGCAACGCGACAATATGTTTGAACAATTCAATTTATCAATTCAGTATTAATATATTCAGATTATCTGTAATATTTCAATTAAGTAACGTGACTATATAGATAATTTTCAGATTTCGGCGAAGCTTAGAATGAAATAAAATTTCTGAAAATTCTAGCAGCTCTCTCTGGAAGTTACATTTCTAAGGTGATAATCATCAAAGAAACATTTAAAACATAAATATTGTTCACACTATGTGAATTATGTAAGCAATTTAAAGTACGAATTTTTTGAAGAATATGCTTTAGTGGAAAGTATACTTCATTCAGATTTTTAAATAACAGTTTTCTGGGTGTCAGATTTGTTGCATACCAAGCGTACTGCATCATTGGGATGGAAACCACCAGCAAAAGGAATTTGTTGTTAAAAAAATATGGTTTTAATGAGAATTTGAAAATAAATCTAACACATAACAATGTTTGTTTGTTTGCATTTGTGTTCGTATTTTATGCACGGCCATACCATACATCAGATTGCGATAAAAGTTTGTCATCTCATTGCTTGTGCTCGCGCGTAGATTATAGGCATACTATAATTTAATTAATATGGTGCATAGCAGAGGGTGCCTTACAATCAGGTAATTCGTTTCTTACGCCTTCACGCTGAAAAGGCTGGGCGTATATGAATGAAATTTGGAATGGAGATAGCTTATACCCTGATTAATACATGGGCAACCTTTCGTAAGCCACCGTACGGTGCCTGCGGGATGGTATGTTACATCAGAATATCCAAATTCAGCACATAAATTTATGTACGTTTCATATACAGGGTGTTACAAAAAGGTACAGTCAAACTTTCAGGAAACATTCCTCACACACAAAGATAGAAAATATGTTATGTGGACATGTGTCCGGAAACGCTTAATTTCCATGTTAAGCTCATTTTAGTATTTCTCTTTAAATGTAATTTGAAATAATTCGTGCAGACATTTGTCAAAATACCCAATTGTTACGTACTATGTTCTTCCTCCATTCACCGCCAGTTCGCCCAATTGAAGGAAGGTAATGTTGACTTCAGTGCTTGTGTTAACATGCGACTCATTGCTCTACAGTACTAGCATCAAGCACATCAGTACGTAGCATCGACTGTTTAGTGTTAATCACGAACGTGGTTTTACAGTCAGTGCAGTGTTTACAAATTCGGAGTTGGCAGATGCCCATTTGACAATTGTCTGCAGGAATTATTTCAATTTACATGTAAAGAGAAATACTAAAATGATCTCTAACACGGAAATTAAGCGTTTCCGGACACATGTCCACATAACATATTTTATTTCTTTGTGTGTCAGGAATGTTTCCTGAAAGTTTGGCCATACCTTTTTGTAACACCCTGTATAGGATGTAGGTGAGTAGAGGATGGGCCGGACAGAGAGGGAGTAGAGGAGGAGCAGACGGACAGAGAGAGGGAAGATAAGGTGAATGAGAGGAGAGGAGATGGGGAGAGCCAGGTAAAACGAGATAAAGAGAGGGAGGGGGAGGAAGTAATGGATAGAGAAAGAGACAGGAGGTGACAGGGGCGGAGGGAGGAGTAGGTGAACAGAGATAAGGGAGATGAGGAGGTGAATAGTGAGAGGGGAGGGGAGGACACGAACAGAGAGATAAGAAAACAGATGGTGATCATAGAGTGAGAAGGGATCTACTGATTGAAGACTGGAATAAATAACTACCCGGGCGACGCCGGGTTTTCAGCTAGTTGTTTCATAAAAATATCATACAGTACAAGCACAGACCTGAACATACATCCATATAACATGGATAAATGTAAGCAAAATGTGTCTGTTGACATGGATTTATGAAGTACTTTATCCATTTCAGCAACTGTTCACGTTATAAATTAATAAAATTCAGCAACCAGTTGCTCGATTATTTATTTTAGACGACCGGTTTCGGGCGCTTGAGTGCCCTTCTTCTGGACTCTATACAGACAAACAAATGGATTGGTATACAGTAAAGGCTATAAAACGTACAAAAGTCGGTTACAGAAATTTGAAGCAGTATGGAACCAAATCGTTTATAATAAAAGATATGTTCATATAATGGGATAAAATTAACACTTAACGTTTTTTATAATTAAGTTTAATTCGTTGACCGGGTTTCGGCTTACAAGGCCAGCTTAGTACTTTACTGTTCGAACATTAAACTTTGAAGATGGCCTTGTAAGCCGAAAACCGCTTAACGAATTAACATGAAGTTGTGGAACACACACAGACTAGTGATTTTAATTCAGCGTAAGCTTCCATTGCGACCCTCGCGTGATGTGCCTCATCCGGTGCGTAACGCTGGTCCTCGTCTGGCGCGTGCAGAGGGCAGCGGGTTGATTAGCGGCGTGCGCTCACCACAGCCTCCCCGGAGGCCTGCGGTGGCGTGGCGTGCCGGCCACAATCAATGTTGACACACCTCGACCCCACGGGCCCACTGCCCGCTGCCCGCTGTCCGCTGCCGCCGTATCCGCTCAGGCGTCTCAGCCGACCAGCAGGCGCCTGCGCGGAGGGCACAACCTACGGCGTCTGCAGTGCAATTAAAATTAGAACGTTCGTACGAAACGTTCAGTGAATGATTCCATAATTGACAAACCGCGCTGGCGAGGATGGGGTGTCCGCGCATACTCATTAAGCGACGTGTAAACAACCGCCCACTCCCGTGCAAAGCGGTGGTACACGCTGCGACCCAGATAACAGGATCTGTGACATTGCAACGTGGAGCGCTTGATCCATCATTAATTTGTACCACAGGGTCATACTGTTAAAGCGAAGTTCATAAGGGAGTTTAGAAACGGCTCATGCAACGCATCTGGTGGGTTCGGCCAGAGCTGTACCGGAGTGGACAGTGGAATTTCCTGCACGACAATGCCCGTGATCTGCGTGCTCAACATTCACGTTAGACGCAAGGTCACTGTCTTTCAACACTCTCCTTATTCTCCACATTTGGTGCCGGCAGACTATTTTTCTTTTTTCGCCTTAAATTAGCCCTGAAAGGCTTACGCTGTGCAATATTTGCGGGTATCCAACAGTGCATGAGCTCAATGCTTCGAGCGATTCCATAAGAAGCGTTTGCTGTGTAGCATAGCGGCTATGCACTGTCCTGTATCTGTATACAGCTAAGATTTTTCCCCTTGTTTTGCGCCAGTGAGTGAGGCGGATGGCCGATTGTCGGTCAGCGTCAAGTGTGCAAGAGCGCAACATCTGTTATCGTCTTGGAGCCTACGTTTTGTATTTTATTTTATTTTATTTGTTTTTTATTTTTATTTTAAAATGTTAAGCTTATGGGACTTAACTACGGGGTCATCAGTCCCTAAACTTACAAACTACTTATCAACTACCTTATATTAAGGACGGCACAAATATCCATGCCCGAGGGGGGATTCCAACCCCCGACCGTGAGTGGAGCGCCTCAGTCCCCTCGGCCACCGCGGCCGCCAGGAGCCTACGTAGTAGTCCTGCGCATAATCGGGAGCGCTTCCGTAAATCGCAGCCCTGTCGCGAACTAGTTCGCCCTTTTAGTTCGCCCGCTCCCAGTGACGGCTTGAGCGGTGTTGTCTGCGCATGCATGTGGAGAGAGATGTTCCCCCACCTAGCTGCTTCATGCGCTTGCTGCGTGAGCCGCTAACGATATCACGCAGACCAAAAGAAACGTTTATCTATAATTTCTCGAGTTTAGGTTTCGAGTTATCTTTATATCTTGGTATTATGGAATTTATTAATCAGATACTGCAGACTGCAGAATACTGTAAAACAGAAGTATTGTACTGCACTGATATACTTAACACTTGCTGGCAAATGCTCACCTCAGAATGGCTCTCATCGGCAGAAGGCAAGCACGTGATTTGTAAGTCTGCTGCGCGCCCTCTCGTTATTGCCCGTTGGCCGTCGGAAAAGGATCCAACGAACTAAGGAGCGGAGTAAATTTGGCATAATAGTCCGCGACCGATATCGCATAGCCAAGCGTGTGCTATTACTCGTATTTTTGGGAACTTAGACATCCAATAAGCAAACAAACCAGTTATTTATTTATTAGGTTATTAATGAATCATTTGCAATAAAATATGCTGAATGCATTCATTTTGGCGAATAAAAATACTTTCTTGTAAATAACAGACTCATCTCGAAATGACTGTAACTGACAGAAGGGAATCGCGTGCTTCTGCGCGCTGTCGTATTCTTTCGCTGTGCCCAGTCAGTCTGCAGAAAAGGAGTGAACGAACTAAGAGGCGAGGGATCTGGGCACTAGTTCGCGTAGTTCGCCCGTGGGAGCGCTCTTCCGAACGAGTTCGTTCGCGAACTTCACAAGACTAATACGAAGTGTTGGTTTTGAAAGAGAGAGGCCAGTACCCTGAAGACATGTGTACAGGTAGTATTCAAATGAACAAGTGAATGTATAGAAAGAACATTTATAGCAATATTAGAAAGTTAATAATACTTAATTACACTTTTGCGTTTAGGTACACGTATGTGAATTTTTGGTAAATGTGATAGTGAGCTGAGTAATAGAAGTTAATAAATATTCAAGTACTCTCACGTTGGATAGGTATTTTCCACTTATGAGTCTATGCGAATATTAATGGAGAAACTGAATATAAATATTCCGTCAGTTTATGGTAACAATCAAACAGGCAGTATACGTAAACATGGGTAATTATTTAAAGTCGTAGATATTTTATTACTTAATATTTTCTAAACATTATTTTTTTCGTATAGTTCTGGAAAGTTCGTAGTTTTTGATGGGCGTATATAGAAAGCGCGGGTTTGCCTGGGTTTTATCTAAGATCTGATTGGTTATTAATATCCTTAGCCAATCAGATTGTAGCGTTGCGCGCGTTTATTCGGAAACTTACACGTTTGCTTTGGTGCTCCGAACTTACTAGAACTATTTTGCAGAACATGTTCGTTTATTACTTTAAAAAGTACTTCATCATGTTTAGTATATCTTGTGGACAGTCGAGTACTGAAATTCCTGTTTTTTTTTATGAAATTATGATATTACGCAAAATTGAAACCGCGTGGCGTGTCACGCTAATCATAAACATGTTAAGATTTATCTGGACCGATTTGTGTAGCATTTTGCGAGCATATTAAGATGAACATGTTTTTGTAATAACGTTTCTGGCGACACTGTAAATCAATTACCATGAACTAGCTTTACTGCTGAGTGTGGAGTGTGGGTGTAACTATTGTGTTATTTAGTACGGGCTTGGCAGTGAACTGCGTCGTAGAGAAAGCTTTAAATAATAATTACATCGTACCAAATCCAGTGCTAACATCATGTTAACGCAATAGATCCCATCATTCATAAACAATTTGAGAAAAATGCAACTGACTCAAAAACAAAATGTCCACATAGCTTTTTACAGTGGAATTATGGTCCTCGATTTCAATCAGGTTTACACTGGATGGACTGCTGAAGAAGAGAATAGTCACAAGGTGAGTGAAACTATGAATTGACAGTTTCTCAGTGGAACCAACCATGTTGCTGAGTTGCAGCTGAAAACTTCCAACAGCTGTTCATCAAATGTAAGAAACGTATTGTAGCCAATGGCGACTAAATTTGAGGACAGTAGAGGCAGTTTCTATGTCTCTTGTTTCCTACATTACCTGGGACCGTTTTCCGAATTTTCCAGGCACCCATTGTACTCGCTAGCTTACGTTCCTCACGTGGTGCTAGAGTGTTCCCATGCAGGCAGCCCGATACCGCTCGTCTGTAAGCGACACACAAACCTGGCGGGCCATTTCACGAACGCTGCAAACGTATTTTACAGAGCATCGCAGTGTTTGAAGAGGCAGCTGTTATCGCCGCCAATGCCAAAATCTCTATCGACATGCTAATTTTAAGTGATTACTGACTGAAATTCCGAAGAAGACACATTTTTAGGCATCAATTTAATCGCATGATGTAACCTAAGAACACAGGTTCACAGGTTGGCTGTCATATTATACCGGGTGATGATGAAGTCAGTATAAATATGAAAATAAATCACGGAGTAATGTAGATATAGAGGTAAAATTCACACACATGCTTCGAATAACATAGGGTTTTAAGGAACAAAAAAAAGTATTGATAGACGCGTGAAAGGTCTCTTGAGCGCGTCGTTTGGTGATGATCGTGTGCTCAGTCGCCACTTTCGTCATGCTTGGCCTCCCAGGTCCCCAGACCTCAGTCCGTTCGATTATTGGCTTCGGGGTTACCTGAAGTCGCAAGTGTATCGTGATCGATCGACATCTCTAGGGATGCTGAAAGACAACATCCGACGCCAATGCCTCACCATAACTCCGGACATGCTTTACAGTGCTGTTCACATATTCCTCGACTACAGCTATTGTTGAGGAATGATGGTGAAAATATTGAGCATTTCCTATAAAGAAAATCATCTTTGCTTTGTCTTAATTTGTTATGCTAATTATTGCTTTTCTGATCAGTGATCAGATGAAGCGCCATCTGTCGTCCATTTTATGAACTTTTTTTTTTTTTTTTTTTTTTTTTTTTGTTTTTTTTTTTTTTTTGTTCTAATAAAACCCCACGTTATTCAAGGCATGTCTGTCAATTTTTACCGCTATCTACATTATTCCGTGATTTATTAAGTTTTGTAATTTATACTGACTTTTTGATCAACCAATATATTTCTTTTGTATGTGATATGTTCTGTTGACAGCTGCAGGCATGACATTTGGAATATAGAACTGCAATGTAACTTTTTTTCTGAATTTCTCACGTACTTGTGGTAATCTATTACCTCCGTAATGTCATTCCATACGCACAAAGTTTTGTTTTTGCCTCTGTTATATGTTCAAATTTAAGAATCCTCTATGGAGTATCGTAGCTCTCACAAATTTAGTAAGACGGTTCTGCCTTGTATGAAGGGAATCTGCAAGTCATTCCCCCGACGTTTGCGCTGAGATACCACAGCGGCGTGTCGAGGCAAGCGTACCGTAAGGGGGGAAGGGATTATGTGATTGCCCGTGACTTAAGCCGTCGGCAAAACGGGTTTCTTTCAGAGCGTGTGTTGTTTCGAAGTTTCTGACGTCACAGCGTGAAAGACGCACATTGGGGAGGCTTTCCCATCTGGTAAGGCAATATGAAACATGACAGAAATTCCTAACGTGCGTCTCAGCGTTGAACAACAGAGAGGAGAACGGCACCTACGTCAGAAGAGGCTAACGGGGTGATGTGGGTGACACCTCTGGTCGGAAGGCATTTCTAGACGCAATATTGACAATTAGTAGATGCTCAAATTTTGTGGCTTTTGTCATGAATATATATGACTGTCTAATGTGAAGGCTTATTCTAATTGTGTATGGCAAGTAACTGTTCTTATTGACTGAACAAGCAACCTTTCTAAAAGCCTTAGATTTGCAAATGTTGAAGTTGTTACTTATGTAGGCTTATAGCACAGATAGCGAATACACAAAAGCGGAAATGTACTTTTTAATAGAAGTAAAGCAGGAATTTCATTCGGTACATTTCGTGAAGATAATGAAGCCAGAATCTGATGTTGCCATATCAGTCGCTGGAGCGCGCTGTGATCACGAGTGACACAGAACTGCGTCGCGGTGGAGTAGCCGAGCGGTCTAGTGCTCCTCGCTGCGGAGCGCGCGGTAGCTCGCATTCGGAGGTTCGGGTCCTCCCTGGGGCATAGTTTGTGTGTTGTCCTTAGGTTAGTTTACCTTAGTTTAAGTAGTTTGTAAGCTACGGACTGATGACCACGCAGTTTGGTCCGATAGATTTACAAACACAGAACCGCGTCTTGTGTGAACAGTCCGCGCCGTTCCTGAGCGTCCAGTCGCACCGGAGATTCGCCACGTCGACGGCCCTCTAAGAGTGGAGGGGCTTCTGGAACGAATCGTTCATATGAACTAATATGAAACAAGAATCGAAACTCGGTACGAACTAATCGTAAACAGTAGTAATAACGATTGTGTACTTCGGTCTCGTAATGATTCCAAGCTTCAACTATTCGTTAGAACGCTACGATTCTGCGGCAACTAACGAATCTTGCTCAATCGTGTAGAATGATTGAGAACATATACAGGGTGAATCACCTAACACTTGCATCGCAAATATTGCGGAAACGGAAAGTGCGATTGATTGCGGTTTTCACAGAATGGATTAGTAGTCAACGACTTGTATTGTTAGCCAATAAAAAGATCGTAAAAATATCTAGAAAGTATGCAAACATACATTTTTTCAAATGGACAAAGGTTGTTTCTATCATTAACTAGACGTTTTGACACCAGCTGTGTACAAAGAATTTTGAATGACATTTTTATCACGTTTAGTTTGGCAGTTACAACCGTTCAAAATTTTCGGGGCTGGGGCTACGACAGCGTAGCTGACTCGCTGGAGGCCACGACACAGTGGCCCGTGCCAACGCCACCAAATAAAAGGCCTTTGCGATGCCTGCCAAGGGTAGTCATAGCAAAAGCAAACTATTTGTCTTATGTAGCGAAGTGCTGACTTTGGGAATACGTACACATTGGACACTGTGTTTCAGAATGTTTTTCGTGCTATCTATGTGATTCTCCGTACAGATTATTGCTGGTATGAGACAAAATGCTCAATATGAATCGTCCGATTCCAATATCGGTAAGATATCTAACTAATACTTCATATATAATCTTATCCCAAAACAAATTTGTCTGTTAATCACAGAGTACAACGTGTACTATTCCCAAATTCAGCTCAACGCTACATAAGGCGAATAGTTTGCTTGTGTTATGACTATTCTGGCAGGCAGTGCACATGCCTTGTGTCTAAGTGGCGTTGGCCGTGCCCCAGGGGCTAGCCACTTGGCCACTTAGCTACGCTATCGCAGCCTCCGCTCCCGACACTTTGAACGGTTGTAGCTGCCAAACTAAACGTGATAAAAATGTCATTCAAAATTCTTTGTACACAGCTGGTGTACAAAATTCCAGTGCATGATAGAAACAACCAATGTTCCATTTAAAAACTGTATATTTGCATAAAAATACACTTTCTATGTAATATTACAATCTGTTTGTTAGCTAAAAATACGAGGCCCTGACTACCAATCCATTCTGTCAAACCGCACATCAATCGCACTTTCCGTTTCCGCAATTTTTGCGGTGCAAATGTTTGGTGATTCACCCTGTATATTTCGCGTATGTTGGAAACGGCTGTTAGGATTGGGAAGAAATTTGGTATTTGGGCAGGTTTTTTTAAGTTCATTGTCCCTATAGATGGTTGGAGCACTTTTCATGAAATGTTAGGCCAGCGGGTGATTTCGTGAAGTTTGGTAGCGATCAGATCAAGACAATTATTGACTTTAAGAATATTAAACGTAATACGGACAATAATTACTCTTTGTGAAAACATTTTATTCATCTTCATCATATTTCAGAAAATAGTTTTATTGGTCGTTGTCTTCTACGTAATACGATTCAACACAATGACTACCATACTTTTACGAACCTCAGCGTCTTTCATGCCTATTTACATACCAATATCACAGTCTAACGTAAATACAAAAGTTTACGTCACGCAATTAGAACAACAGTACCACCCCAAGCGGAGAAAGAGCCAACACTGGTGTGAAAAGTCACGGACGCTACGTTTAAGCTCGAAGTGGCAGTAGTAGAATAACAGAAGAATGGCATGATACAAACGGAGAACTTACTATGTTAATGCTCTTGTCCCGTATTTCCCTGTCAGTAAATACAGTGATGTATTTTACAATACGATCAGGAAAACAGAATTAAAGTAATTTTCAATCTTCTGCAAATTTCAGCCTACAGTAATAAAATTAACGTTTGATCTCATTGGAATAACGCAGAACGGCACCGCACGTGTTAACATTGAAGTTTGTGTCATCGCTAATGCCCATTCACAACTTAACCCCACCAAATTTGTGTAACGGATCCAGACTGACCATCGAAAAACTGGCAACAGATTAAATCGAGGCAAATATCATCGGCGGAAGAGTCAAAGGCGAAAACAAACCGATATCGTGCATACCGACGGTTTCTAACAAAACGCGTACAAATGTTCAAATGTCTGTAAATGTAAGGGAATTAACTACGTTGGTCATCAGTTCTGAGGCTTATAAACCACTTCAAGTAACTTGTGCTAAGGACAGCACAAACACACACGCTCGATGAAGGACTCGAACCTCCGACGGCGAGAAACCACGCTCTTAACAAAAAGGCGCTTTATAACACAGTATTACGAAAGTACGAGGGCTGGAAGTCAAATAGTGGGAAGTATTTATTCTCAAGCGGTACAAAATCGTTACATATTTGCACTTGTTACTGTCCTTCAAAGTAGTCACCAGCGTTGTGTAGAACCCGTTGCCAGCGACGTGGTCGGCGTAGTATATCGTTAGCAGAGCTTGTTCTGTTGATGGTGCAAATGGAGCGGTCAACTGCCTGTCGAATCTTTGGAACAGTTCTGAACCGAATGACACGAAGTGGTTTCTTCATCTTCGGAATCAAATGAAAGTTACAAGGACTGAAGTCCGGGGAGTATGTGGATGGTATGGTACTTCCCAGTTCCACCGACCGAACAGAGCAACCACAGCTTGCGACGTAGGCGTCCGCGCATTGTCGTCCAAAATGACGGACGGGTTGCGTGCAAAGAGTTTCCACTTCTTCCGCAAAGCTGGTCGCAGGTGATTCTCCAAATACGAACGTTAATACAAGCACTGACCATAACGTTATCCGTATGGCGTCGCTCACTGTCCATTAAGGCGGCAACAGTATGCGATTCTTCAGAGTCGCTATGACGACCTGCCCGATGCATGTCTTCCTCAGTTCGGCGACCTTCGTTGAAGGCTTCTATACAACGTGTCACTATTCCGTACGGCATTGCCGATTCCCCGCACGCCTCTTGTAGACCTTGATAACACTGTCGTGCTGTACGACCTCTGGCACATTCAATCTTGATTCTACTCTGTTGTTCCTGTTTGAAAAACATAGAAACAACGTTACGTCAGACCGCTCTCTTACAAGTAACTGCCTTCTTTTAACTCTTTCGATGTCCTCCGTCAAACCCACCTGATAAGGAACCCACACTGGGCAGCAATACTCCAAAAATGAACGGACATTTGTAGTGTATGTTGTTCCTTTTGTAGTTCTGTTCCATGTTTTAAGGGTTCTGCCAATAAAACACAGTCTCTGTTTCGCCTTTCCCACGACAATATCTACGTGTTCTTTCCAGTTTAAGTCTGAAGTAATAGTAATTCCTAGGTATTTTGTGGAGTTTACGGCCTTCACTTTTGATCGATTTATATTGTAAACAAAGTTTAACGGATTTCTTTTTGTACTCATGTGGACGACTTCACACTTCTCATTATTTAGACTCAATTGCCAATTTTTACACCACAGTGATATCTTATTCAGATCGTTCAGCAATTGGTTTTGATATGCAGATGATTTTACTAGACGGTAAATGGCGTCGTCATCTGCAAACAACCTAAGAGAGCTACTTAGATTTTCCCCTAAATCGTTTATGTGAATAAGGAACAGAAGAGGTCCAATAATACTACCCTGTGGAACGCCCGATATCACCTCTGCTTTAGTCGATGCCTTACCATCGATTACTACTAACTGTATCCTCTCTGACAGGATATACCCTATCCAGTCGCAAATCTAGGGCGATATACCATAACCAAGCACGCTTTCGAGTGCTTAGTTATAATCTAGTCACAATAATATCTCTGACGTGTTTGTAAATTTCGTCTATCTCTTTGTTAAGTTGCTATTAATAAAATTTTCCAAGTAACGCTTGTGTTTAATCTCGCTTTGTTGATTTGAAATATGTTTAGTGTAAACTTGCGGATGTAAATGTCACCCTCTTCTAGAACTTTCAATTCCCCATCCAGTAACAAATTTTGGGCGATACACCATAACCACGCAATTTCATTAAAATCCGTTGTCAGGTACGGTGTCAAATACCTTCTGGAAATCAGTAAATACGGAATAGATTTGCGAACCCTTGTCGATAGCACCCATCACTTCGTGTGAGTAAAGAACTAGTTGCGTTTCGCACGAACGATATTTTCTAAATCGGTGTTGTCCTTGCGTCAATAGATCATTCTGTTCGAGATAATTCATAATCTATTCGGAATGTGGGATTGAATAACAAGAACCTGTTTCTGACAAAGAACCGTCTTGCTCAACTCTAAGGCACAGGCTGAGACACATGCTCCGTGTGCAGTCGGCTTCAGGAGCAGCAGTGACTGGGCGCAATCTCTCGAGACACGTATAGAGACAGAGCGCGTCCAGGAAAAGAAGCGAAGCGGGTCAGCTATGTGTGCTGCGGGCGGCGGCTCGTTAAGGCGCCGGCGGTCTCGCCGGTCGCGTAACTTGCAGCCGTGCACAGTGACTGTAGCGACTGCAGCTAGCGGCCGGCTGGCCCTTAATACGCCCCCGCGGCGCCCTTCCGCCGCGCCCTAATGAATTAATGCCGCAGCCAGGCTTATTCTGGCCAGCCGTGGCCCAGAACGCTAGCCGCAGGCACAATCCGGGCAGCACGGCTCCTCACACAACAGCCCGCATTCCTGTGTGCAGGAATACTGCGACATCTAACGATCTAAACTGCACGAAATATTTGACCATTAAGGGAAAAATCGTGGTCTGCTTCGTTTCCATACAAAACGTTGTATCGTGTTCTATCACAAGTGACATTTTAATAAAGAAACAGGGTATCAACATCACATGAGATCTTGTCTTAAAGACAGAAGACCTTCTACAACCTCAAGTGGACAAAATAGAGGAACTTCGATCATGAGATAGGACGGAAATTAATAATTCTGAAATGGAACCTAAGACGAAGGATATAGGAGCGACTGAACCACGTAGAAACAAGCAGCGTCGATATAGGAAGGAGACTCAGACAAGTATATTGGCTTCTTCTTATTCAATTTAACACGACACCATATCTAGTTCGGAGCCACTGAAGCCCTTTCCAAACGAACAACGAAAGTGGACAAGATAGATAATAATCTATTCAAGCGCTCCTAGTCCCGTACTATAAACTCATAGAAGAATTTGCGGCAGCTTCTTTAGACGGTAAACGTGAACAGTGAGTAAATGCTAGTACCGAATATATCGCGAATCTCGTATTTCTTTGCATGATTGTACACCAATTTCCTAGAAATGAGTTCAATACCGGTGAACTTAGCCATAGCGCTGACTGCGAATTCACTGGCTTGCGTTGCTAAAAGGCGGCCGGCCGCGGTGGCCGACGAGACTGAGGCGCTCCAGTCACGGTCTGCACGGCCACTACGGTCGGGGGTTCGAATCCCCCCTCGGGCATGGATATTTGCGCTGGCCTTAGTCTTAGTTAGTTCATAAGTAGTTTGTAAGTTTAGGGACTGATGACCCCGTAGTTAAGTCCCATAAACTATACAAACATTTGAACTTTTTTGCTAAAAGGCGGATACGACGCCGATGGAAAAAAACAGGTGCTGGATTCGACGGGGCTTCAGAGAAAAGAAGAAAGCCGCGACCCATACATCGTAATGAAAAAATTAATGCTGGAGGATCCAAATGAATTTCGGAATTATGGCCAATTTTTCCTATGTGACATGCTACAACAACGTAAAGAAACCTGATGTTGTAGCAACTTCAAGATTTATTAACGAATATATACGAGTTTCCGTTAATATGAGCGAAAACAATTCGTACCTTATTATGTTACAGGATATTCCCAACATCAAAAACGCTTTATTAAATGTATAACAGCAGCTTTGCTTCATTCAATAACAACAGTAGTCCTGAATTCACATTAACGGATATTAAATAATTGTCCAATTTAGATAGATTCATAAACTTAATGAAAATTTTTACGAAAAACACAATAGCCACTTACTCACTTTTGACAATAGTCAAAATACACGTAAGTGGGGAGCAAAATGGTAGACAGATCGGAGCTGTAAGTGCAGCAGACAGCTACTAGCTCGCGTATGTGCTGTGAACCCACTAGTTCCGAATTCAGGACTGACCCCATCTCATTATCGCTACGATTAATGCGCGTCGAACCTAGCGCCATCACACTAGTGATCCCATTCAAAAGAGAGACGGCCGCCATTATGAGTTTACGAGAGTCGTCCACAAAGTAATGTTCAAATGTTTGTTAAGCTTATGGAACTTAACTGTGCGGTCATCAGTCCCTGAACTTACAAACTACTTACCAACTACCTTATACTAAAGACATCACAAATGTCCATGCCAGAGGAAGGATTCGAACCCCCACGGGGAGCGGCCTCGCGCATCGGAGCATAGCATTTCAATGCGCTTGGCCACACCACCGCGGCTCCAGAAAGTAAGTTGAGTTTCTATTTCTATCCAATGCAGCGCTACGATCGCAATTCCGAATATGCTTGGCAATTATTCTGACTCAAGGAGAAGACTTGCACGCCATTTACAGATCGCTGCTGCCGATGTGTGATTTGTGGTGCTTCTTTGTAATGTCAGCCGTAATTGGAAATGCCGCCGCGTGTGAAATCAGATCTGTGATTCGTTTTCTAAATGAAAAGAAAGTTAAACCAAAGGAACTTCATCAACAAATCTGCGAGGTTTACGGACAAAATGCTATGCGAGATTTATGATTAGATGACGGGTCAGACTGTTTAATGAAGGACGTGATCAAGTGTACGGTGACGAAGTGGACGCCCATCTGTGGTTACTGATGAACTGGTTCCCACAATTGAAGAGAAGATTAAGCAAAACCGACAGTTTACACTTACTGCCCTTGTTACGAAAATTTCGCAAATCTCACGGTCACTAATTCATAAAGTTGTTTCTGAAAAACTGAAATTTCGAAAACTTTGCTCACGTTTGGTAGCCAAAATTCGTACTGAACATACACGCACACACACACTGGATAGGCAGTTAACTTCATTTCTTGAAACGCTACAATAAAGAAGACGATGGTTTACTTTCCCTGATAGTAACGGGAGGTTAAACTTGGGTATCTACAACACCCCTGAAACAAAACGGCAATCAATGGAATGGAGGCACACTTCATACCCAACGAAGGTTAAGCCCTAGCATATCTTGACACCTTGAAAAGTTATGTGCGCCATTTTTCGGACAGAAGTGCATTTTTATGATTGATTTCTTACCACGAAGCCAAACAATCAATGCACATAGCTACTGCGAGACCAATAAGAAATTGCGCCGCGCAATACGGAACAAGGATTACTGTCAAAACGTGTTGTTTTTCCACGATAATGCCCGACCTGACACGGCGAATGTGATCAAACAACTTTTATGCAAATTTCAGTGGAAAGTGTTTGATCATCTCCCGTACAGCCCCGACCTCGCTCCTAGCGACTTTCATCTCTTCTTACACCTAAAATCTGTCCTTAGTGGCTACAATTCAACGATAATGAGGAGGTGAAAGAACATGCTACCACATGTTAGAATACACAGGCGGCAAGTTTGGAAAGTAGGAGGCGAGGTACTGACAGAAGTAAAGATGTGAGGACGGATCGTGAGTCGTGACCGGGCGCCATGGCTCAGCGCGCCCGGTCAAGGGGTTAAACGCCCTGTGTAATAAAAAAGCAGAGCCAACCATTTAACGAACAACAGCGAACAAAGTGAAAGAACGACCGCGAACCATAGATCTACCAGATGAAGAAAAAAAAAGTGGTAGAGCCTTGCCCGCGAAAGGCAAAAGTCCCAGGCTCGAGTCCCGGTTACGGCACACAATTCTTATCTGCCAGTGAGTTTCCCATCAGCGCACACACCGCTGCAGAGTGAAAGTTTCTTTCTGGAAGTTTCACTTTCTTTAAACGTTTTCTTCCCGTAGGTAACGTTATCACTTTAGTACCTGATCTGATCCTTACTATTTATATTATTTATATATTTTTCTTACAGTAGATGTTGTCTCAGTTTATTTAAGCACAAGTAATAAAGTTTCACAGATTGTAGATAGACGAGAAATATCTTTATGAATTCTGCTGAACATGCTGTTGATGTCTTCCTTCCAGAAGCCAAGAGTACATTGCCAGATTATTCTGTTGAGCAACGAAAAGTATCTGGAAGAGTAAGCAAATTAAAACAGTACTGTTCACGTCAGAGACTGTACACAATTCCCGGAAAGATCAACACGGAGACAGTCGCTTTCACCTCCCCATCGTTTGGAAATCGTTGTCCACCGAGATCCGTTTTGAGCTTACCGAAACGATGAAAGTCGCACGACGCTAAGTCGGGACTGTATGGAGGCTAGTGCCACACCTGCCACTTGAATCGCTGCAATAGCTCGCGCCTTGTCAGGTGTTGCTTTATCTCTCCACAAAATCACACCGGCGCTCTATTCACCTCGGCCCTCCTCTTTAATTGCTTTATGCAACTGCATCAACGTTTGGGCCATAGAAATCGGACTGTTGCTCGCACCTCCAATTTGGAGTGAACATCAAGCTGACGTGCCATTTCTTTTGGCCAGTCACATAAAGCAAAGCGAACAACCACAGCGACCGTCACTCTTCATGTCTGTGCAGTTACTGCCCCTTTCTCCGCTTTTCCCAAGACTGTGACACACAGCGGGATCCTGCGGCGAGTTAGTGCAACTTACTTTTCATCCGCCTTTTCATCCGCCCTTTTCATCCGCCCTTACTTTTCATCCGCCAAAACTACACATCCCAAACGAATAGTGTTTGTATTTGGTAGTGCGTATCAGTCTCCCAATTGTGGACTATGGTGGTTGAGGGCTGATAATGATAAGGGGGAGGAAGATATTGGAGTTGAAAGTTACCGACTTACATAAACTCTACGTGTCGGTGTCAATATTTTGCTCTGCAACAAAAACTACATAATGGAGACGAACGATCTCTGTGTTCTTGTAGTACAAAGTCTCCCGTTGTACATCATAGTATTTCCGCGTCGATAGCTATAAGAGGTTGGAAGATATAGTGGATTAATAAAAGTCGGACTGAAGACCACTACAATAGCAAAGAGTTTATACCGGGTGAATCTAAAATCGCGCACTCGGGCTGCGCAGCGCTATTCCTCACTGCTAGCAATAAAAAAAACGTCTCTCTCAAAATTTCTTCCTGCGCATATTTCCGGTAGTAAATGGACGTCGAAGATTAAGATGGATGTATGTCCCATACGTCAGTGTGTCTGAGAATTGCCTTACACCAACAAACTCTAGGGGATGTGGGTGGAACAAAGTGAGCATAGAAACCAATAACCGGAAACGTCATCCAATGACGCTACAGAATGTGAAGTTGCTGGAGGGGATGTCTAGCGGCAGGAGCTGCTGCCCTTAGCTTAGACTCTCCATAGCGTCGTTGAATGGCGTTTCCGGGCATGTGTTTTCCTCAAGATACCTCTCACATCCCCTAGAAGTTTGTTGGTGTAGTGTAATTCTGAAACACACTGACGTGTGTGACATACACCCATCTCAATCTTCGACTCCAGTGTACTGCCGGAAATATGTGCAGGACGACATTTTGCGACAGACATTTTTTTATTGCTAGCATGCGCTAGCGCTGCGAAGCCGGAGCGCGTGAATTAAGATTCACGCTGTATACAGCGAAACGTGATGCACATTCTTCAGTTGTTTTTCTGCAAAAAGCGTACGAATAAAGAAAAATAAGTGCATATTGGAATTTGAAAAGAAAAGCCCTTTCTATACGGGTAGTGAGAGCTTACGAGATTAGCCATGATGCACCGGTAACGTCGGCCAAGTACCGTGTAGACGCGTCCACTTTCACAAGATGCAAGCATACGATCGCTAGTAGACGGAATAGGATGGGTCCTATTCTCGCGCGTATGGTAGTGCTTCGCGCTATGCGCAGACGACCGAATGGGGATCCCAGCTGACAAACGAATCCAAGTCGTGAATTTATTTAAGAATGTGTACTTGTCTCCTGCTCAGAGAAACGTAGTTTTTCGACTCAGTCGTATTGTATGAGGTGATACTATAGAGGAATTGCATTAAAAATTTCATATAACATGTGTACAATTTTTACTGAATACAGAGATATAGCTGTTGATATGAAAGCCAAAAAAACTTAGAGCAATTGTAAATCAAAACATTTTCACTGATTTATCAGTCTGTTCTTGGTAGTAAAACACCACACTGACTTCAAAGTAGAATTTTGTGTATGTTCTACAGGTTCATTTGTACTTAGTTACCAGGTTTTCGGCTTACTATGACATATTCAGACTTAAAGTATGTCGAAAATCGGTTATTTAAATAAAAGTCAATATGCTGATCTACCAAGAACCGACGAAATAATCAGAAAAAATATCCCAATTTACAAGTACTTTAAGTTTATTGTAGATGATTGGATACACTTTATATGACATTTTAACTGCAAATTACTATCTTCTAAATTATTAGTTATTTTTCCTGGAACATGTTGTACCGTAGTTAACAGATGAAATATTTGTTTTTGGTGAGCATTATTTGGAGCTTTATCAAAGTAAAAGGTCTACGTACAGACACCTGCACTTGTTCATCATAAACATAGGCGGCTCAAACCGCAGGAGCTGGAAATATGTAATCGTATTTTATAATGAGGACGTTAACACATGTGAACGCCGTATTTGGCATGAACTGCACGTAAACAATTATATACAGTTTCACAGTGGCAGTCTAGAACACAAATAAATGTTTTAATCATCACAATAATCACGATATATCTTACAGTTTCGAAAAGTGATCTTAACTCTGTGATTAACTTGCTGTAAGTTGACAACGAAACCAAATAGACGTGTGAAGCAGACGACTCGACAAACGCGTGCCGTTTGAACGCTTCTTTGTAGTTCGACGGTCTACCGCAAGAAGCGCTGCACCTGACAGCGGCCAGCCGCGGTGTCCGAGGGGACTGAGGCGCTCCAGTCACGGTCTGCACGGCCACCACGGTCGGGGGTTCGAATCCCCCCCGGGCATGGATATTTGTGCCGTCCTAGTTCGTAAGTAGTTCATAAGTAGTTTGTAAGTTTAGGGACTGATGACCCCGTAGTTAAGTCCCATAAGACTTTCTTATGTTGTACGTCTCGTATAGAAAGGGCTTAAAACTACCAAGAAAGGTGCCAAAGCGTAAGAAAGAAATTTCGTGTTCTGCAACTGTTAGTAAAAGACAGAAAACGGCGCTGAAAAGTGAATCTACAGACGACAGAAACTTGAATTTGTAGACATTGTTCATCTCACACCGTAGGCATCGGCGAGTGTTTTATTCCTATCCGTATGGGGCTTGGGGAAATATGTGATGACAGTTATATATATATATATATATATATATATATATATATATATATATATATATATATAGATGTTGCTATTACGGCATTTTTGAAGCAAGAAATACTAACCTTCGGATTTAGATTTTTTATTCGAATTTCAAAAACACGTCTTTCGATATTTTTTGAAATTCAAGCATTAGACGGTTGAAATAAGAGAGAATTTTTTAAGGGAAAATTTTTGGAAATTCAAGCATTAGACGGTTGAAATAAGAGAGAATTTTTTAAGGGTGCTACTAAGACTATTTTGATTCTAGAAATGCGGAAATTTGGATTTGAAACGTTATAATTAAAAAAAAATAGTTTATTTCGGGATGTTTTGAATTCTGTCATCAGTGGTGCAATAGTGGGTGGCAAGTTCTATCAAAATAATTGACTAGGAAAGCATTTAAAAAGCTAAGTTTATGAAAAGTTATGTTTAGAAGTAGAAACAACTAATGCAGACCATCCAGTATACGCGTGGGAATAAGCTAGTATATAAAAATAATTATAAACGGAAGTGACTTTTACTGCACCTTTCCCACCACTAGGAGCGCTAGTGTCACTGCAGCTGTCAATCGGGTACAACTTCTCACTGCGGTGGTTGCCGCGACTGAGTACGCTAGACTGGGATATCCCGCGCCCGGTACAGCAGTGGCGCGCTGCGGGTTGCATAGGCGGCAGGTAAGAGACATTACGACTCTGTGGGCAACGGCAGCCTCTCCTTGCTGTCGGTGCAGACCCCGCGGGGGTAGCAGCCCCGGCCCCGGCCTCGGCCTCGGGGCGCCTCCCGTGGAGTGTTTTCCGGCGGCGGCATTGTCTGCCACAATGGCGGCCGGCCGCACAATGTGTGCCCGGGACTCATCCGGCGGCCGCAATATCCAGATCACCCAGCGGCTAGCGCCACAGCCGCCCTGCAGTCGCTCGAAAGCTCTGGGCAAGTATACAGGGCGTATCCTAATAGGGAATTTGATTGTTTTCTGCGATTTGTAAAGAAACACACAAATTTTTCGAAGATAAACGCGGTGCTTACCGCTTTAGAATCCGTTCGTCTCTCAAAACAGTCCTCTGCGCAATCTTCTGGTTTTGTCTTTCACCTGCTACTTGGAAGGAGAACTCGAGCAGTAGTCGTCTTTCAGCTTGTTCAAACAGGATGCTGTTATTTCTTCGAAAACAGACTCTAATATGAAATGTGAGCAGGAATGGCCTGTTTCTTTTTCCCCCTCTTTTCTTTAATTAAACCACTCAAAGTTACTCTTTGAATATGTGTAAGATGACGAAAGTCTTAACTACGATAAGAAGATACCATAAATTAAATAATCTATGCCGGCCGCGGTGGCCGAGTGCGACGCGTCAGTCACGGTCTGCACGGCCACTACGGTCCGGGGTTCGAATCCCCCCTCGAGCATGGATATTTGTGCCGTCCTTAGGATAAGCTAGTTGATAAGTAGATTGTAAGTTTAGGGACTGATGACCCCATAGTTATGTCCCATAAGCTATACAAACATTTGAACATTTTTGAAATAATCTATTATAGTTGCAGCTATTTTCTAGCAAAAACAGCTGCCGATGAGATATTTTGAGGTAACTTCTTGCTACTTTTTGCACTCACATTTCGAGCTTGTTGTCTCAACCTTGATTGTTCGATACCCCATTTTATCCCTTTATTCGTTTACGTTGCTGTTTCAGCCTTTTTCTGTGTCAGAATTGACTTTCCTTGCTGTTTATCTTAATTTCTTCGAGGTTTGATTCCATTTTTTGGAACGTGCTGTGCTCAACGACCACAAAATAATGAATATAGTAAATGTGATATGCAGCATTGGTCGTATAAAATGCGACCAATGCTGCATACTACATTTACTATATCTTAATTTCTTTTTTACTCGTAATTCATCCATGTTTTACATACGTAATTTTGCGGATTTTTCCAAACTGACATATTCAGGCAACACCGCCGACATATCGCTACAAGTTCTTTCCTTATTAAATTCTGTATAGTTTTTAAAAGAGTAAGTAATGAAATTCAAATAATCTCAAAACCTGATAAAACGATCGAGTGGAGTGATTTGTTGCTTCTGACGTTAATAAAATGTGTAAATGTTTTTAAACCAGTTGGGGCAAACTCCTGTATTCATCAGTTCCAAGACTTACAAACTACTTAAACTAATATCACACCGATGCTGAGGGAGGACTCCAACCTCCGGCTAGAACGGCTTCCCAATATGCAGCAGGACGCATTAGACCACGTGGTCATTCCGTACGGCGCTTGTGACATCAACCTACATGACGCTGACCCTGCTGTTGTAAAATTCGGTAACAGTGATATCTTTATCCATGAACTAAGAGTGTCCGCGAAATTTGTAGCGTTTGTGTTTGTATACGTTATATACGTTTATATATGGCGGACAATGGTACTTTCTTCAGTGCGAAGGTACTTCTAGTCCCTTATTCTTAATGCAATCAGTTTGAGAAACGACCAGTTACAGTAATAGTAGGCAGGGAAAGAATTTGTATGTGGCGGAAGGTGAGCTACAGTAGCCTGTTTGTGTAGTTTTAGTGGTGTAAGGATCATAGCGAATCCCTAGCAAGGCGGGGACCCGGGTTCACATTTTCATCTTTACCCAATTACAGTTAACGTCGTAAATTATGTGAATATGAATTGTGTGTTTGTGTTGGATACAAAAATTCAATATACCCATTCTCAATGAAATTTTATAAACATGACCTGCAAGTAAAGGAAAATGTCGCTCTGGGTATAGTTCGGGAGATATGATGTTATAAACAATGAAATTCGTGAAAAGTACTGCATCACGCGACAATGTTGTACATCTGCTCTTAAACAACTGGACCGATGTCAACCAAATATGTTGCACATATTCCTTACCGTGAGATATCAATTTCTGGAGGGATAAGAAGAATCTGTGACTCGCAGTTCTGGAGATACGAAGCGTACGGTGCGTGACTGAGGGTATTTTGCATGCGGATCTCGGTAAAATCTATCGATTTACTTAGATCTTGATGAAAGTTTGCTCACGTAGCCTTCAAAGCAGAACGAAGGTCACTATGTACGAAAAATTCAATGTTCTGCACGGAGGACTTCGACAAAACCCAATTTTGTCCCGCTCAGCTGCGGTGGAATGGCCGAGCGGTCTAAAGCGTCTCGCTACGGAGCGCGCGGTTACTCGCAGTGGAGGTTCGAGTCCTCCCTGGGGCATGGGTGTATGTGTTTGTCCTTAGGTTATTTTACCTAGGATTAAGTACTTTGTAAGCTACGGACTGATGACCACGCAGTTTGGTCCGATAGATTTACAAACATTTGAACAAGAGCGTTTGAATACAATATTATGTCTTTACAGCTTAAAGATATATATATATAGTAGGTCTCTTAGAAACAGGGCACTGTGGGCAGTCGTAAAGGTGGACGTAGTCTGCTCTGCTCCCCACTCACAGGCAGTCGATGGGTCTCGAAGGTAGTTACACTTAGCAAGATTATACTTAGACCTGCCAACCCCACTTGAGAGACTTCCAGATGTTCCATTTGAGATCTCCACCTGGGGCAGAGACTCTGTAACAGGGATCCACGGAATGTCGTCGGCTGCTCTGTTTCTCCACGATTTGACGGTATGTCGATGGCGATGCATCCGTTGTGGTTGTGGTGTTCAGGGACCTCTTTCTAGACGTGAGTCTACTTGTTGGGAGTGTCTGACCATGGAGTGGGTGGACTCAACTGGTTTATACATTCCGCCTCTCATTGTTGGCTGCTTCTTCACGTCCGATATCTGGCGGAGCTATTCCTTCCGGATTATAGAGCCTAGCAATGGTAATTGGTTTTAAGCAGCCAGTTATTATTCTGTAGGTCTCATTGAGTGCAGTATCGACCTGTTTGGTATGTGCAGATCTAAACCAGACGGGACAGGCATACTTTGCGGCAGAGTATGAGAGTGCGATTGCTGATGTTCTAAGTAGCGACGGTTTGGCACCAAATACACTACTTTGAGCCTTCTAATGGTGCTACTGCGAATCGAAATTTTCTGCTTTGTATTTATACAGTGCTTTTCCTCTGTCAATGTCCGGTCCAACGTGACACCAAGATTTTTTGGGTTGTATCAGTGCTCTAGATCTGCGTCTCGCCACATTATTTTCAGTCTTCTATTGGCATCCTTACTTCTTATGTGAAATGCACATACTTTATTCGCTGGGTTAGGTCTCAGGTGGTTAATTTGGTAATATTCTGTTAGAGTGTTCAGTCCATTTGTTAGGTCTCTTTCTACTGTTTCAAATTTTCTGGCTTGAGCTATTAGTACCTGATCATCAGTGTAAATGAAACGTTTTGTATTTGGAGGCTGTGGTTGGTCACTGGTGTAGGTCATCGGTCGGCAACTGGCGGACCGCGGTCCAGATCAAAAATATTTTGATAGTATAAGTTACACATTCAAATCATTTAATAAATACTTTTCTAGAATTTTAGAATTAAGTGCTGAATAATTAGAACCCTTAATGATTATTATAGGTAAATAAATGGTTGTATTGATGGGCACCGTTGGAGATTACGCTGACGAGCGGTGAAAAACGGAGCAGGCTGGCCGGTGATCGGCATAAAAGCCTGTACTCACGGATGCAGCAAAAGAACTTTACCTAATGAACAAGGAAATTCTATAAATAGACTTCATACTCTGACAGTCTCTGAAACCTATATTTAAGCGGTCAGGGGATATTCGTTTAATCCTCCATTTTTGTACTCTTAAAAATCGTCTTTTGAGGTTTCTCCAGCAGCAGAATGAACGGTTGTGGCTGGAAAGTTGTTCTACCTTTCAAAGCGTTTACTCCAAATGGAGATAATAGACATGCAGGACAACATTTCCTTGCGAACGTATAACAATGAATCCTCTGACGAATAGTGGAGTGAACATGTCCCGGAAAAATATAAAAATTGAAAACATTTGGCATCCAGCTGGCTATCATCTTTGGCTCCACATATATTTGGTAAATTTCATTTAAATATCAATTCCTTGATGAATAAGTATCACTCAAGATCAACGGCAGCCCACCTTGAAGACATTATTCTCTTAAGCTGCTCCCCTTGTGAAACTAACTTTAAGAAACCGGCTAAAGACCGCAAATATAATTTGTTGTAGCGATTTTTTAACACAAATACGCACAGTTCATTGTATTTCATACTTTTTTAGTGAAAATTAAACAAAAAAGTAGTATGTTTGATGTATGATTTGTTACTGGATTTTTCTATAGACGTTTGACTACACGTTTTATTTCGTACTTTTTGTGAGTGGAAATAAAAACAAATAGCAAATAATATAAGTTTTACTGGAATATTATACATTTTTATTTCATATCTTTTGTATTTAAAATTAGCTTGAGACTGAAAATTAAAATAAAAAATTGATAGGAAATATGTGGTTTTACTTCTGGACCTCGATAAAAAATTTCAAAAGTATCCGGAGAACATCCAAGATCCCATGCAGAGCTCTGGTGTAGATGTTAAATAGTGCTGCTGCTAGGACACTCCATTGTGGCAACCCCTTTTTTATGCCCTCCACAGACTTCTCCTGCCACCAAGTTCATCGCAGAATCTGCGATTCTGAATTTGGACCTTTATGTATTTGGTAAATTCACAATCTCTTGTTGCCTTGTATAATTTATGTACCATCTTGTTGTGCTGTACAGTATCATAAGCTGCAGAGAGGTCGACAAATGTAGCACCAGTGACCATTCCCAGCTCAAAGCCTTCCTCGATGTTCCGAGTTCAATTCAGGATCTGTGCAGCGCAGAAGGATTGCAATACATTTTACACTCTTTTTACACAGATTTTTTTTTCTTTTATTGAGAGGTGGAATTAGCGCTTCCGACCACCCCTTAAAATTAACCATGCTAATTCCACAGTGAATAACGCCGTCTCTGCGCAAATTGGAAAATGCGCAAGGAAAACAAGAATTTAAGAAGGGTGGAGGAGATTATGTGAGGAGGTGGAGTTGAACTGAAACAACAAACGAAGGTGAACAGAGGGCGGGGTGAAGAAATGAGTGGCGACAGAGAGAATATGATAGGGCCAAGGGAGGGAAAGAAATGGACGAAGAGAGAGGCGGATGCAGGAGTACATAAGTGTGGAGTACATAAATACCAGGCCAACTCCGGGTTTTAAGCTACTGTTGCACACAAGTCCTCGATTGTCAAACCTCGTCAAATACGCGTAAGAGCCCAAGCTTTCGACTGTAACCACCACATCCGTCGTCAGGAGTAAAACTGTCTGTCGTAAGCTGGAGGCCTCCACTTCCAGAAACAGATGAAGGTTTCTCATGGCTGGCTAAACTAAGGACGCAAACGACGTGAACATAGGTAGTTCCCTCTGAACAGGTATGTTTTTCTAGCGCATGTATTCCGTGTTGCTAGCAGCGCCATTCTTCGCAACAGGCGGTAAATGCGAGAAGTTCTCGAACTTCTGGAATTTATGCCCAGTACCTCCCTAGTCCGCGCTTTCATGCACTACTGAGAGCATATTTGCTGTCTCTGTTAATATTATTTTCTCATAATCGGATTTCAACCGTATCCCTGATGACAAAGAGCCAGCAGATTGAAGCGTGAGCCAGTCAATTTATAATTGATAACTTGGGTTCTTATTCATATTTGATGCAGCAAGAGGTTTAAGAAAATGATGTACAAGTATCTCGTATTAGAGCATTGTACAAATAAATCCATAAAATCCTAGAAAAATTTGTTGTTGCAGGCTCCACGCACTGAGATATCAGTAAACCGTGGTTGAAACTCGTTCCTACAAATCATAATGAAATGGTTGTCACTTCGTGTGTTTATTTGTGTCATTAATTTTTCAATGGAATCAAACACACTATATTATAATTATTGCTCATTACGCTCTCTATGGGTATCATAATTTGTAACTGTAAAGGTGTAAGGTATGAGGGCTATTCAGAAAGAAGGGAAGTTTTGTTATTAAAATAACGAATATAAGAAAAACATTTTATTATATACATCTGAAAAAGCTACTGGAATGCTACTTTCCCACAAAGTCAGCAAACAAATGTTCAAATGTCCAAATGTTTGTTAAGCTTATGGGACTTAACTACGGGGTCATCAGTCCCTAAACTTACAAACTACTTATGAACTGCTTACGAACTAGGACGGCCCAAATATCCATGCCCGAGGGGGGATTCCAACCCCCGACCGTAGTGGCCGTGCTGACCGTGACTGGAGCGCCTCAGTCACCTCGGCCACCGCGGCCGGCCAGCAAACAAATTGAGGCACTTATCATAGAGGTCGACAAGCTTTGAAATTCCTTCGTCGTAAAATTCTGCCGCCTTAGTCTTCAGCCAGTGAGTCACGCTCACCTGGTTACATGAAGGTAAATCATTCCTGGGAATGAGAAATTGTAAATGAAACGCAAACTGCAGCGAATAATTTTATCAACTTTAGGGACAAGATCGTCAGTCACAATGCTCGGGCGTCCACTCTTCTCTTCTTTATGAACGTTGGTTCTGCCACTTCTAACCCAATTGCACTATTTCTGGACGGAACATTCACTCATTACGTTGTTTCTGTACTCTAAGATCAGATAACGATAATTGCTATAGTTTTTAAGGTTCTGCCAACAGAAACAGTTTCACAGACCGCACCTCAGAACTAGCGGGGTTTTCGATTGCAGCGCACATTTAAAATTAGAATACCGAGAAAACCAGAAACGCAGAGACGTTCGTGTTGTTACGGCTGGATGGCGACTGAACTGCCGAACGCGGACATTCCAAAACACACGCGATCGGCGCGCGCCTAGCGGCGTCAGACGGAAATCTTACCTTCTTTCTGAATAGCCCTCACATTATTGCGTACTGATTAATTCCTTGATTTTAACATTTGCAAATCAGATGATACCCAAATCATTGTTGAAACGTTGCATATGGAACAGGTTTAATGATTACATTTAATAGATCAACAAGTCAAGCGCTATTGAGGCACAAGGTATCTATCGATACTGAATCACCTATATTAGTACGTGGCAAGGAGAGAAGAATACAGGGACTCGGCCTTACGCTGAAAAAGCAAAGCCTGTCTCCTCCATATTGCTAGGAGAAGTGTTCGTATTGTGAGCTGATGTTTTTTGTCACTTGAAACAGAAATAACATATCCGATGGTTTTTCCATGATGTACAATGTGTTAAAAGAGTAGTAACTATAATTAAAATTAATTTTAAAATAATGTATGATGATCATTTATTCAAGAAAGTATATTGTTTGAAAGTACATACTTTGTACTGACTGTTAGTTTAATGCATTATCAGTAAGAGTCGACTTATCGCACAGTTTTAACGGAGAAATAGCATTTCAAAACTCACGGAAATATCGGACAGGTTTCAACTGACGTATTTACTAGGCACAGATAACGTCATTTCCCTTTGTTTTAATCTCTTTGGTACGTGGTGTGGACTAAACGGGCGGTAATTCTGGCGCTGATCCTGGCATCTATTCTATCATACAGAAGGCGAATGCTGTCTTGGGATACAATGTTCTACACCTGTTCTAACTTTATACGTAGTTCTGCAAGAGATGTGGTTTGACGAATCACACGTTTCAATTGTCTCATCATATTACACATGTGAACGACTGGTGACAAGTCCAGACATTATGCTGAACAGTCAACTTACTACACCTTCCAGTTGGAACAACACCTCAGCTAACTGGAAAGTGAACGGGTCTTGAAAGATTCTGCACGTACCGAGCGACGATCAGCGATCTCTCCACGAACACCCAAGTGTATCTTGGAAGAATGCACTCTACAAGTCAGCGCCAGGTGATATAATTGTGGAAGCTCGACGTGCAGCGAAACTTACCGTTTAAACTTATTGCTGTATCTTGCTGAAACTTATTATAAATTATTGTGATGTAATGTCAATTCTGTTTGATTTTCAGCCCTGGAGAAATTTGTTTAATTCCTACAATAGTACTGTATTTAACTTAGTTTTAATGCCTGCAAGTTAACACGGAAACATCAAGTGGATGCATGAAAACAGAATTTAGTTTGTGTTGCTTTTAGAAACGTCTAGAAAGTTTACGCCTTCAAGTATTAATCCGGTAGCTGCTCAAGGTTGAGTGAGGTCAGCGCCTTGTCATAAAATTCCGCCTCCAGCCAGTCACAGAGTTTCGCCACTGCAGAAAGCATTAAACGATACTGTACCCATTACTGAGAATTTTTGATTTTAAAATCACACTGTGATGTCAACATTAACATAGCACTTTTATGATGGTGATTTGATAAGAATTGTCATCAGCAATATTTCTACTGGTTTCCGAACTTGAACAGTTGTGCCATTTTTATTCTTAATTTCACGCATGGAGAAAATTAACTAATAGACTTTTCAACTCGCTAACTGGTGGCAATAATGAAAACACTTGCACAAAATGAAATCCCGCTTTCCAATTAATTAAATTGTAATAATTTTTCTCCACATCATAAAACGCACTTTACTGTTATGCAACTTTTAAACACATGCAATTTCAAATATTTTACAGTTGTAAATGAAAGTAGGAAATATGATACTTCCTAACTAAAATAATAAGACAGAAGATTATTTAACTACTTCATTAAGTATTAAAGTATCAAAACATTACCATACAAACTTCTACATAAATAACAATTCTTGGCAAACCTCCTTATACTGTCAATTCGAAACTACGTATATAAAATACCTTTTCTTATTAGAACAATAAGTACTCAGTGATTCTTTCAGTACCAAGAACTGCCACAAAAGTACAGTACCATTCTTCTACCTTATTTTATAGCTGGAACAGATAATATCAATCAGTGTCTGCCGTACCTGCGGAACAGATTATCTCTCTCCACTACACTAGGATGGGAAAAACCTAATGGTTAAACTCGATACCGATATTTTAGTTCTGAATCATCGGTTTTTATCGATATTTACTTTTTCTTGTATATATTGCCAATAACCAGGTAAAAAAACCTGGTACAACAACTTTCAGTAGTAAGGATTCTATGTGTTAATTTGCTTTTAAATAATTAAAAAAGTGAAAAGTACTAATATTTACCCCTAAGCAGGGGCGGCTTGTTCTAAAGAGCCACAGTGGCCCAGACCCACTAGAAAATTTGTGATATACTTCTGAAGTATTATTTCAAACAGTTCGAATATGACATGATCCCCTTGACATTCTAACTCAATTTACAGTGATGCCATTAAATGGTTTCCCTTGCCTTTCGCCGCAGCATGTGCCCGGTGGACCCCTCTCCCCCCTTTTCTTCGTTACGCACTCATGCCGACAACAAGGGACAGCAGCGGCTGTTGCTCCTTAACTGTCCCAGTCGCAGTGACGTCACAGAGCTGTTTTCGTTTCCCCTCCTCGCCCCTCCCCATAGTGCTGCTTGGAGCCCAGCGAATCTGGCCCTGGTGAAACAACACCACCTAAAGACAAAACTTCACAACAGGCTGTGCTACGTCATACTGACCAGGCTGCGGCCGCCATCTTACTGACTGGCCGCCACGAGACAGTGGGCTCCCCCAGCGGCCAACCATTCAGCTGGCGACCACGGCCTGATCCATGGCCGGCGAGAAAGACTGGCTTCAGCGCGCACATTATGCCACGTAAGCCAGTTAGTTCCCAGCCGGCGCGATCGCTAGCCCATTGGCCGGCCGCTGGGGCACAGCACACTGCGTCAAAGCGGGCAGCCACTGAGCTAGCGATCGCGCCGGCTGGGAACTACCTGGCTTACGTTATATGATGTGCGCGCTGAGGCGTGTATTTCCCGTTGGCCGTGGCCTGGTCAGTATGAAGTAGCGCGACCTGTTGTAAGCCAGGTAGTTCCCAGCCGGCGCGATCGCTAGCCCATTGGCCGGCCGCTGGGGCACAGCACACTGTGTCAAAGCGGGCAGCCACTGAGCTAGCAGTCGCGCCGGCTCGGAACTACCTAGCTTACGTCATATGATGTGCGCGCTGAGGCCTGTATTTCCCGTTGGCCGTGGCCTGGTCAGTATGACGTAGCGCGACCTGTTGTGAGGCTTTGTCTCTAGGTGGTGTCGGGTGAAGCGGGCTGTTTATACCTGTCGCGCTCACACTCCCCACCCCTCGCGCACCTGTCCAGAGGTTCGCAGTTTGGAGCCAGCGTCCTGGGCCCTTAGCAACCACATCAAAACGTATTCTGGAGCTTTGTCGTAACTACTTGTGTGTTCGTAAACTGAGTATAAATTGAATAAAGTACACTATTCAGAAATCCCTTTCATTTATTATGGAAGAGAAGCAAGAAATAAAGCGTTTAGGCGCACATTAACCAAAACGAAAAGAAGAAGAGAACGTTCTGCTAAACATGGTTCTTCAAAAAGTCTTGGCTAACTATTAGTGAAGAGAAACAAAAATTGTTTTATTTCTACTGTGTGTTGTTTGGTAGTGAAGGATTGTGGAGAACAGTCGGCTGCAAGGATCTAAAGCATTTATGTGAACGAATTAAGAAACACGAGGAAAGTAGACTTCATTTAGAATACGTTTGCAAATATAAAATGTTTAGCACAATTAACATAGCTGCTCATTTTGATTTGGCGTACAAAATGTCAATTCAGAAACATAATGAATTAGTTACGATGAACAGACACATATTCAACAGAATAGGAGAATGCTTGTTGTTTAGTGGAACTCATGAGTTAACACTAAGAACTCATATTGAAAAACAAGAGTCAGCAAACCGTGGCAATTTCTTACACTTGTTATCTCTTTTGGGAAATCTTGACAGTGTATTAGATGAAACTTCCTGGCAGATTAAAATTGTGTGCCGGAACCGGGACTCGAACCTGGGACCTTTGCCTTTCGCGGGCAAGCGGTAGTGCGCTTGCCCGAGAAAGGCAAAGGTCCCAGGTTCGAGTCCCGGTTCCGGCACACAATTTTAATCTGCCAGGAAGTTTCATATCAGCGCACTCTCCGCTGCAGAGTGAAGTTTCATTCTGGAAACATCCCTTAGGCTGTGGCTAAGCCATGTCTCCACCATATCCTTTCTTCCAGGAGTGCTAGTCTTGCGTGTTTGCAGGAGAGCTTCTGTGAAGTTTGGAAAGTAGGAGACGAGGTACTGGCGGAAGTAAAGTTGTGGGGCGGCATCGTGAGTCGTGTCGGGGTAGCACAGTCGGTAGTGCGCTTGCCCGCGAAAGGCAAAGGTCCCAGGTTCGAGTCCCGGTTCCGGCACACAATTTTAATCTGCCAGGAAGTTTCATATCAGCGCACACTCCGCTGCAGAGTGAAGTTTCATTCTGGAGTGTATTAGATGATCAGTGAAGCAGCTCTAGTAATTCCATGTGTAAATATTCGTAACACATAATACAAAATGAGCTTCTGGACTGTATGTATCAAGTTTACATCGGAGAACTGACTGGAGTGATTAACGTTGCCACTTTCGTTTCTGTTTGACAAAACAACAGATATTATGTGCAGAAGTCAATTTGCCATTATACTGCGATATATTAAGGGGAAGAAACCTGTTGAAAAATCTCTTTCCTTTGAAAACATTAATGATAGGCCAGTATATGGAGTTGGTGAGGTTTCAAAACGACGTCTGGAACTTTTCAATGTTCGAGAAGAATTCATTGCTCAGACATACGACGGCGCCCCAGTAATGAGTGGCAGTCACAGTGGTGTGCAGACACTGACGCCGAGCACTTCCCAACATGCCAAGTACGTTCACTGCCCCAAATGAACTTGGTTCTTCAGAACGTTACCAGAAAAATCATAAAGTTGATAAGGTTGTTCTTCTCTAATTCTGGTTTTACAACGTTTTTTTCTTTATCTCCCAAGGGAAGTGATTTGTTACAGATATTCTGCAAAAAGAGAATTCCTTCAGTCTCTTCAACTACAGGAACTTCCAGTCCCACATTGTAGATACTGTCAAAGAAAACAAATTGCACTTATTGGAATGTTTTTAAAAGATTGAAGAAGAGGATTCCTGGAATGATATTACAATAAGAGAGATATCCGCTTTAAGAAATTTACTTCAGACTCCACACTTTTCAATCTCCTAATTTTTTTCTATATCATGAAGCACATTGATAGTTTCGATAACACAGTTCAGATTCAGGGTGCAAATTCTGCTAACACATCCAATACATTACATCATTTTGAGTGAGCTGTATCTGAAATACGAGAGAACATTCAACGGTTTCGAGTTTCTGATGATGAGTGTATTCCCCCTCCAAGAAAACCTTCCAGCAGATGCCAAAGAAGTGTGTGACATTATGACCAACCAACTGGAAGGAAGCTTTCAAAACTCTCATACATTTAGCAGCTTCGAAATCATTGATCCAAAAAAGTAGGTTCGCTTCTTTTAGAGAACATTTCCCAGCCACTTTGGTCAATACTTTTTCATTAAACTACAATCTGTTTCTTTGTCACGAAAAAATTGAAAAATGAACTGTCAGTGATTTATCGAAATGATACATTTAGAGGCATTACATCGGTTTGTGAGTTGTTTATTTTCTTTGGGAAACATCCCTTTGAAGAATCGTTCACTGAAGTGAACAAAACATTAAAAATTGCACTGGCTACACCAATTTCAAGAGTAGAAACAGAGAGCAGTTTCAACACCTTATAAAGAATCAAAACCTTCCTCAGGAACAGTATGAGTCAGGAAACGCTGAACTCACTGTCTGTTTGTTCCATTCGCAAGGAGGAAATAAGTGATATTCCAAACTTTAAGAACAGAGTAATTGCCGAGTTTGCCAGTCGTAAGAACTGACTTGCACATTTACTGTATAAATAACCTGTCAGAACACAGACCTCATTAGTTAACGTGTTATTTAGGTAAAATACACCTGAAATTGCTCCTAGACAAGGTTTTTCCCACAGATTTTACCTTGGCCGTAAGGCAGAAGGCAATTATGTCCCTGTTGCTCTCTGGTGAATTCCCAATGGGGAAGATGTCACATACGTCCTCCCTCAGTTCATTTTTATTTTGACATCAGAAGTTCAACTGCAGTTAGTACGAACTTCAGCATGAAAAGAACTGGTGAAGTTTGATTCGAATCCAAACACCTCCAAGCCCCCAAGTCCTTCAATAAATGGTGTCACCACAGCATAAACTCAGACACCCACACAAGTACACGGAAAATAGCGGAGCTCGTGGACCAGACCAACTACAATATTACACAACCATAACCCCCCCCCCCAAAAAAAAAATAATACTAATAAAATAAAAAAATATTTATTGCACACTTGTATAAATTTTTATTAGCTACAGTGTTTCGCGGATTATATTGATTACTGCATTATTAGCACATTTACTATCTTTAGAATGTGTTTAAATGATGTTACATATAGTGGAGGTTATTTAAAGAACACTTCAGCCTGTTTCCATTACACTGAGTCTTAATTTTTGTCTGGGCCCCACAACGAAACTGAGCACGAGCCGCCACTGCACCTAAGATTTTACCCTACTGTCAAATATCAGTTTACTGTAGAAACTAGCATAATTTAAGAGCAACTCCGAATCGGAATCCAGCTACGAGCGTGGCATACGAATAGATACCGCTGCTGTCGAGGCATCAGTACACCTCTTGCCTGGTGGAGCCGCACATTATACGGCGCGTATGCACATGCAGTGTGCAAGTGACTCACTGTCGTCGCCGGACATCGGTTGTGTTTTAAATAGCACAAGTCTGGAAGTACTTTGTATTTGTCTGACATTTCTATAAAGTAATATCAGCTGAACGATATTAGGGCAACAGCTGTAAATCGTTCATAGTTCACAATATAAATAGCTAAAAATCAATTAGTAAAAACAATCTGGGTCTCAAAAATTGCACTTATTGCAGTTAACAGTTTTGGCTCATTCAATCGTCCATTTTCTGATTAAGAACGCCATTTGGTTGGAAATGGTACTATTAATCTGATGGTGACCGACTAATTACTCCGAAAGCGGTCATTTAATAAATGAGTTATCTTGTGATCTTGACTGTTTTCGCTATTGGATCATCAGGAACAGTGTTGTTACTCCATGTCACGTTGGTAAACAGAAAATTTGATGTGTTGCCTGTGTCTACATTACATGCCTTTATCTGTTTGTAGCCCTTGGAAACGGCCAACTTAACACAAAAACAGAATTCGCCATCCTCAGATTTCATACTTTATTACTGACCATTCGCAGTGCTCTCATAGTGATGTCATCACTGTTAAAACATGATTTTTCTGTCATGATTCAGAATCAACATAAAAAAACTGGTGATTTATTTTTGTATTCAACCCCGCATTACACTTCGGTTGTATATGGACAACGTTCTATTTCAGTTCCCTGTTTTACCAGATATTTTCATTCTACATATCTTCAGGAAATTATAATGCAAAACTCTGAGGAAGTCTTAAATTTTTTCAGCTTTTGATTTGTGCATTTGTTATTGGAAATAATAGCAATATAAAACCCTAAAACCTGTTATTCTTTCCTTTTGGGTGCATTGAGTGGTTTTTACAGGAAGGATAAACTGGAGATGAAAAAAAAGGTACAACCGGTTGTTTCAGCTGTAAGACGATCCCTATCACACCCAAAACTGGAGTGTTCATCTCTGGCGAAACAATAACCTCCCGGAGACGCGACAGTGACGTTATTACATATCTCTTTATCTGTGGGGTGTTATAGCAACCTACTACCCGTTTAATTATTTTTGATCCAAGCACATACAAACGTGTTTCAGTTCCTTATGAAGTATTAAAACACCACAGTGTTTATGAAACACGGCCACAGTTGTGCAATTGGATTCGTCATTTCCTGTCACAAAGGCCACAGTACGTTCCAATTGATGGTATGTGATCGAGTAGAACATCTGAATTTGAACACATCATTTTTAATGTGTCCGAAGCAAAGTATTCAAATTAATATTGTTCACTATGAACAGAAAACAACTATGCCGTCGAAAATATCATAGGCTAGTTCAAACTGTGCCACAATTGGTCGGCTTCATTCCCGCGTGCTGGCAACTGTTCTGTTGCCAACATTACCCGCTAGGCCTGTGTAGCCGATTGTTAAGTTTTTCCAAAGTACCTACGCGTTGGGGACTTCTCGATGAAAATTCCCCAGATGATTTTAATGCTTAAAAGTACCTACGTGTAGGGAAACTACCCTACGTCTGGCAACACTGCCTGTCAGTCTTCTAAAAAGGAGCGGACGAACGAAGAGGCGAGGGATCTGCGAACTAGCTCGCGTAGTTCGCCAAATGTTCAAATGTTTGTTAAGCTTATGGGACTTAACTACGGGGTCATCAGTCCCTAAACTTCCAAACTACTTATGAACTACTTACAAACTAGGACGGCACAAATATCCATGCCCGAGGGGGGATTCGAACCCCCGACCGTAGTGGCCGTGCTGACCGTGACTGGAGCGCCTCAGTCACCTCGGCCACCGCGGCCGGCGCGCGTAGTTCGCCTGTGGGAGGGATCTTCCGAACTAGTTCTTTCACGAATGCCCTCGTTGGCTGTCAAAAGAGTGCAAAGGAATATCATAATTAGATCGGTTGGGGCTTTTGGGACCACACCTACGGATGGGCTCACGGTGATTATGGGGCTTTACCCTATTTATTTAATAATTAGGAAAAGGGCGGCGGTCTATTGGTTGAAAAGACACGACTTTATTCAAGTAGAAAGGATAATTGGGAGGGTCTGTGAAAATAAAAGAGATATTAACGAAGCCATTAACGATATTTGGCAACTAGACTGGAATTCATCTGAAACAGTCAGCCTGCCAACAGTGAGAGAAAGAATGAAGTTAAAATTTCTTCCATCTAAAGGATTAGTGCACTTTTTGACAGGTCAAGGACCCTACCCGGTGCACTTTCACCAAATAGGGAAATGTGATGCTGAGATAGGCAGCCCGGAACACGTAATCTTCGAGTGCCCAGTACACGCACGAGTTGCCTCTGTAGATAGGCAAGCCATATCCACCAGGGACATCTATAAAATAATAAGGAACGATGAGTTAGTAGAGATCCTCATGATACTAACTGAGAAAGTATCAACCCACGCGCAGCAGATCTATCGAAGATAGTCTGCTGCGAAACAACAGGAGAGAAACCCGTGCATGCCTCTATGAGGCATACATTGGCAGCAATATACTGCGTACGTAAAACCGGATCGGCATCACCATCCATGGCGTCTGGCCGGCTAACGTCGGTTTGGCACCACGGATGGAACCGAAAATGACCGGAAGGTTAGTTGAGACAAGGAGTGAAGAGCTGGACGACTTCCCCGCCTTGCGCGAGCAAGGTATAAGGGAGAAGTCACTGGAATATGTTCTCTGGTGTTGGCCGCCTCGCTACCTTCCAAATCCAATTTAGACTAGAAATCCAGTGGTGCAAAGGAGATGGATAGTGTAATTCACTGCACCACTAGTAGAAGTAGTATAATTTACTTTGTTTTGTAAATGTAACAATCTAATAAATTAATATGAGTAGCAGTGGTTACGTTAGTAAGTAGGCCCCGCCCACGTCCACGTCGTAGGGATGGGTACTGGCCTTCCTTCAGGAGGCTTGCTAAGAGGCGGGAATTATACTTAGAGTTGTCATTAACTTATTACTAACAACCAAATAATTTGTAATCTGGTTGTTGTGGTCTTCTGTCCGGAGACTGGTTTGATGCAGCTCTCCACAATACCCTATCCTGAGCAAGCCTCTTCATCTCCACATAAGAACGGCAACCTACATCTGTCTGAATCTGCTTACTGTATCCATTTATTGGTCTTCCTCTGCGATTTTTCCCCACACACTTCCCTCCAACGCTAAATTCACAATTCCTTGATGTCTAAGAATGTGTCCTACCAATCTATCCCTTCTTTTAGTCAAGGTAAGCCAGAAATTCCTTTTCTCCCCAATTCTGTTCAGTACCTCCTCATTAGTTACGTGATCCACCCACCTAATCTTCAGCATTCTTCTGTAGCACCATATTTCAAAAGCCTCAATCCTCTTCCTGTCCGCACTGTTTATCGTCCTTGTCTCACTCCCATACAAGGCAACACTCCACACAAATGCCTTCAGAAAGGACTTCCTTAGGCTTAAATCAATATTCGAGGTTAACAAATTTCTCTTTTTCAAGAACGCTTTTCTACCCATTGCCATTCTGCATTTTATATCCTCTGTACTGCGACCATCATTTGTTATTTTACTGCCCAAGTAACAAAACTCATCTACCTCCTTTATTGCTTCGTTTCCCAATCTAATTGCTTCAGCATCACCTGATTTTCTGGCACTGCACTCCATTACCCTAGTTTTGCTCTTGCTAATGTTCATCTTATATGCACCTTTCAGCACACTGTCCATTCCGTTCAATTCCAGGTCTTCCAGGTCCTTTGCTGTCTCTGAGATTATTACAATGTCGTCGGCAAAACGCAATGTTTTTAATTCTTCACCCTGAACTTTAATTCCTTCTCCAAATTTCTCCTTGCTTTCCTTTATAGCTTGCTCAATGTATAAATTGAATAGCAATGGAGAAAGACTACAACCTTGTCTTACTCCCTTTGCAACCACTGCATCCCTTTCATGCCCTTCAACTCTCACAACCGCTGTCTGGTTTTTGTACAAGTTGTAAATAACCTTAAGCTCCCTATATTTTACTCCTGCTTGCTTCAGAACTTTAAAGAGTTTATTCCAATCAACACAGTCAAAAGCCTTCTCCAAATGTACAAAAGCTAGAAATGTATGTTTGCTCTTCCTTAATCTATCTTTTAGGATAAGCCGTAAAGTGAGTATTGCCTCCCGAGTTCCTAAATTTCTCCTGAACCCAAACTGATCTTCCCCGAGGTCGGCTTCTACCAGCTTTTCCATCCTTCTGTATATAATTCGTGTTAATATTTTGCAACTTATTAAACTGATGGTTCTGTAGTTTTCACACCTGTCTGCACCTGCTTTCTTTGGAATGGAGATTATTACATTTTTCTTTAAGTCTGAGGGTACTTCGCCTGTTCATACATCTTACACACCAGGTGAAACAGGTTTGTTATGGCTGGATCTCCCAGAGACTTCAGTAGCTCTGAGGTAATATCATCTACTCCAGGGGCCTTGTTTCGACTTTCGATTTGTAATGTAAAATAATTGATTGTAAAGGTGTGTTTTAGTTATCCAGGTAACAGACCTAAATTGTTATTTTAATTGTAAATAAAATAAATCGGCCACAGTGCGCCCGCCCCTTTGCGGCCCCTGGCCTGCGCGGCCGCACAGTGTTCCCGCTCGCGTGCCCGCCTCGGGCCCCGCGGAGAGTTATTACTATGGAAATGCGCATGCAAGCCGCCGCAGGCTTATCGGCGCGCCTACCTGCCGAGCGCCGCCTATCGGCCGCCGAGCGTGCCTCGGGTCGACAATTCCCCCCTACCACCGCGGCCTTTTCTATGCCGCCTTGTTGTTCTCTTTATTCTCAGAGTAATGGTCTTCCGGGCCAACTTCGTACTCCGCGGAAAGTTACCGCGTGCGCCGCAGAAATGTAACGCGACGGGTTTCGTCGATTGCGGACAGCAGAAAATTTTCGATTTGTGTTTTTGCCGATGGCGCCGCTGCAAATATGGAACATCGGCTCGGCGAAACATGCCGTAACTAGTCATCCGAAAGAAAGAAAATCCATCGTCGCCTGTATGAATATTGCAAGCCGTGTAGGGGCTATTCCATTTCAAATCGGAGAGCACGAAACATAATCAACGGGGTTCAGTTTCTGTCCTCTAAATCAGACGACGTCTTCTGAAAACTCCTGTGGTAATGTTTCCCAGTTGTTGTTGTTGTTTTTTTTTTTTTTTTTTTTTTTTTTTTTTTTTTTTTTTTTTTTTTTTTTTAAGAATGAAAGTTTGTTCTTTTCAATAAAAACGACACAGAACAGAGACTTTGAAACTTGTCCATAGAAAATGTATATTGGTGATTTTGTAAGAAAATGTCTATTATTGTGCCTCCTGTTATGTGTCGAGTAACTTGTTTGCAAGAAAATGTATAATATTGCATCTACTGTGTGAATCGATATGTGTACAAAAAACTGTGAAGTTGTGAAGTTTCATCTTTGGCAAAGATTATGTATCACATAGCATTGTAGCACGTGCGGAGAGACAGAGAGCTTGTGGTTCAAATCGCTTAGAGAGCAGTTGTGTTGTGTATGTGGCTCCGATGTAGAACAGAGACTGCAGTGCCAGCAAGTTACTTTGATTGTATTTGGAATATACTGCATTTCATATAATTGTGAAAAAGGTTGTACCTCTTCTGGAATGAAGGTAATAGCATTTCATGCGATTATGAAAAGGTTGTATCATTTAGATAATGTAATGGTGATTATTAATAATAAGTAACATAGTTGACCTTTCGTTCTTCTTTCATTTACGTAATTAGAAGACTAACCTACGTCCTTTATTTGATAATAAGTTATTTGTGGATTTAAAGTGCGGTATTGATATTGGTAATCTTGTTGGACAGATTTCTTTATTAGTAACGTAGTAAATGAATGTTATGGAACACTGCAGTTAATTGAGTATGACATTGAGTTTTGATAATCAGGTACTTATCTGTATAAATTTCTTGTAGTCCAACATTAAGAAAGTGGTTTGTGTTTTTAATATCTTTCTCGCAGTCAAAACTTTAAGTATAGTCTGTGTGTTTTATGCAGGTTACATGTCACAGATGCTTTGTTTAAAGATCCGTTGCGCAGATAATCGGTTTAATGCACTGTTTCTCATTTAACGGTATATACATCAATATCAGGGCCATAATTAAACCAAATTACTGTGTTAATGAACAATGCACGTGTTCAGTTAAATTTTGATGAAGTTATTTGATGACTTTGTGACCTTGACTGTTAAACATGAATACATGGCAACTGTTGTGACTACAACTAATATCAGATCAGGTTTTGAATGAGTAACTCTAAAATAAACTACTTTTGTTGTCTTATTAAACGATGGATTCAACTATAAACATCACGTACACCTTGCCCATAAATTGCTTGAATTAGAATCATCAAATAACTTTATAAGTACAGACCGACCGAATATTACGTTTCGCTTAGTTTCGACAGCTGTTTCACTTTCGGCCAAACTCAGCGGAATCTTCGGCCGTGCCAATACTAGTTTTCTTCAACTTATTGATGAAGTCGGATCGTGTTCGGTATGGATTCGGTCAACAATAACGCTTTACCTCAGTTGACAGCGCGCCGATTAATTGCTAGGAGCGTATCCTCGCGCGAAAAATTGTGGGTAATTTGTTTTTAAGCACAGTATAAAGCAATCGTATCTTACAGTGATATTTTTATTTTAAGCGCAATATAACGCAATCGTTATCTTATAGTGATATTATTATAGTAAGTTAGCTGCAACTTAACACATGCAACATTGTAAGTAATAGAACAGGCTATCATACTGTTACGCTGTAAGGTTTTATTATGTTTAATGCGAAAAAGTTTTTTAATAAGGAATATGGATTTAGGAAACGTTGATCATGTGGTACACAACTTTTCCTTTTTAGTCAGTTTATATTTAAAACTATCATACTGTGAGTAGGAACTGTAACCTTAATTTTGAAAATACTTTCTGCAGCACTCATTTAAGCTGACTTACTGACTGTAACTTATATGCATTATGTATTCAGGAATGGCAAAAAGGAGATATATAAAGTTGTTTGTCGATTGCAAAAACGGAAATGAGAATGGCAATATAAAGCTAGCGCTCCTAAGAAATAAAATTGTAAAGTGCTGTCTATGAACCTGCCTACGAACCTGCTGCCTGCGTATTTCGTATTGTGGTAGTCATGTCCAGGCTCTGGCATTTCGTACTAATTACATGGAATGTCTTGTGTACCTAAACATTATCTTCGTACAAGAAGATATGCAGGACTGCGGGATTTAAGCAGCAGCGGCACGTTAATTAGAAGTGAATGAGATCGGGACTACCTCGAATTATCGAAATTTATGTGCGAAAAGGAAGTAAATTGGCCTTGAAAAGAATACATCATTGAAAATAATTTTAACAATGTGTTTAAATAGGCATTTACATTAGCACGCCAAAGGTTTAAATGAATTTTAACTATTTACTTCGCGAAATAATTCTGCAGTGTTTTCGGTGAAGACAGAATATAAGTTTATGACTCTCGTATGTATGTAAAAGTTTCAATTCCGAGACTCGAAATATCTAGTCTCCACTGTATCGAGTTCAGTTTACTTCCTCTCTAACTTACTTTCATTTGTTTGGGCAGAAACCGTCACAACGAGGAGAATATAATCCAGTTTGGATGTACTTTAATAAAAGTATCGTCGATTTGTGTAAACTTCTGCTCCTCCCATGTCATCTTCTACGGACTCCTGGTTACACACACTCTTGGAAAGCTCAATAAGGAAGGGGATCTTGTGAAATGTGGAAAAAATTAGTGATTCGTGGTGTGATGTAAATATACCAAAAGTTTAACTACGGAAATTTCGGCCGGTCTCGGCCGTATCTAGATAAGTAGCCGAATATTCGGTTACGTTTTCAGTTACGGTTTCGGTTGCAGATCATTTTTCGGTCGGACTCTAATTATAAATGAAGGTAATTTGGTATCGTTGGAAGTGTCACTGAAGACGTAATTTTCAGGAATACATTTTAAGTAATTTCCAGCATATGCCGACTTTTTCAGGAAAGCAACAATTTAAAATACATCAACATGATGTCAGATTATTCAGTACTGACTTAAGAAAGATAAAAAAAACGGACGTTTATGCTGTCTTCACTAGGATAGGAAAAATGAGAAACTACCTTAGAAACTGCGAGCGTCATCTTTGTCGATCTTCTGAGGTTTCACGTCAGCCTATCTCAATCTTAATATTGCGCTAGCTTAAATATTTACTAATACCTCTATAGCTGGTCATATGCTGCAATTTATTTATTCCAATTTTCTGTCGCTCCATCTCCTCAACTTTCTTTTTCAATCAACTATACCTATCTCCTCTCTCTGTCCATCTTCTTTTTCTATCCTCCCCCCTCCTTATCCTCCTCCCCCTCGTCGTCCTCCTCCTCCATTGTATCTATCTCCCAGAAATATATCTCGGTAAAAAAATATAATTGAACGAATAAAATAGTGAAATGTCTTTTTAATTTTCATAAAACGAGATATACTTCAACAGTGACATCGTGTATTTAATATTATTGAATTTTCTGCTCGAAGGAATGTGCAATGAAAATTGTGAAAATGATATTGGAAACAAACAAAAAAGGCAAGCAACAATCCACAAATTAATCATTAGACTGAATTCTGGAGCATTCACGGTAATTCCGAATACTGAAAGCGCATGCAATCGATTTTTGAGGAAATCTTGACTAGTTCATACACATAAATGTCACAAAATCACTTACAATCTTACAAGGAAAGTACATGGGCTCTAACAAGCATATCTGTATGAACGTTTGCTTACAGGAACTCTACGTACACCTCAGTCTGCTGGTGGGTGTCGTTTTCATGCAAAACTCTGCAATCATGCTCTAGATAGCACTGTAGATGTAACTGTAGACGCCAAAAGTAATGCAGATATCTTAACTATAACTTATGTAATAATCATCGCACTTGTTCTCTAGCGAATTGTCATCAAAACCCGTGATGATAGTTGCAACTTTAACCTTCTTCCCGAAAGACTGTTGATATTCACTGCCACTGATTCCATCGCCTTTTCCCGCAGTAGCGCTACCGCTTGCAGTGAGTTGTTCGTCGTTATCATCCATTTTATCATCATTATGTGTTAGTGTTACTATAGTATTTAACTTACGCTCATATTTCTGTACCATAACAGATACGAGAAAGCATGCGAATGATTAATCTTCTACACTAATACCATCTTCACGAAGAAGGGTTCTTCGTAACTTCATCTCAATCAATCGCAATACATTAGCGGGATTGATTACCAATCGCCACCCCAACTGAGGCTTCACCACACAAATAACGTCACAAAACGCAACTTCGGAGGCACACTGCACCGTCCCTACTGGCGAACCGACAGGTCAAAGTGCAATGTGGCATGACAAACGCAGAGTCCTCCTACGGACGATTTCAGAGTTTTGCAGATACGGAAGTATCACTAGTGTAATAAGGGATCTTTACATTATCTCTCATACGATTTTAGTGTATATGTTTTTGTTCGAACCCAAGTACTTTCCTTGTTAGTGACGCGATTGCAGTAATATATGAAAAAATTAATTTAGAACGAGTGATTTGAATGAAATTCAATGATTAATGCGTCTCCAACAGGGCCGTCGTTGCGTGCAAGTTGGCTGTCCTGGCTGAATTCCGATGAAGACTGTTACTGTGAAAAACAGCAACAGACAAACTTGTTAAATTTCTGAAGCAATTGGCAGCTAAGCAAATCATCGGTTGTGTCGTAAACGCAGAGCCAGTGAATCTCGTGACGACAGCAGACGCTGCGTCGGCGAGTTGAAAGCCTACAGTCAGCAGTTCTGTTGAGTGCGACGGAGGACAAGAGAAGCCAGACAGTGTATTAGCTACCTTGTAGATATTTCACACCTACACCCAACACTTTCAAAAGGGTCAGCTGATAAGTCAGCAGTTAACAGGGTAATTGTGTGAACGCTGCACTCGTAATTTGCACCCACCCATTTAGTCATTACGAACCGACCCACAAGTCATAGCTTCTCCCGATTTATGTATATATACTCCTGCTTTTGGAAAGTTGTTGTCACTTGGTCATTGGGATTGATGATGGTCTGGAAAGTAGTCGTCGATCCAATGATCTATTCACTATGTCAGCTTATGTCTCAGATAAACCAGTACACGCTAACAGGCATTTGTCGCGGGAATGGAGTCCGGGAACTACTACATTTCGAACTGATAAACATTCAGAGAAGATGGTGAACTGATGTTCTACCGTCTTCACAACACTATGGTTGCTGTCCGAGGCCAGCTCAGACTTCATTGGTTGGTACCCTAAACCTTAACCAGAAGATATTTAATAAAATCATAGAGAATGATATTTTTAATACAGACGTCGAAAAGAAATATTCTTTTACTACACTTTATATGAAACTGTCATTCCTGAGAAAACTATAATAAAGTCGGACCTTGCTATAAAAGAGACTAACTTGAATTTATTGTTTCTGAGAAGGGACCACCGACATCATTTGCTGTTGATTAATGAGGGATCTGATTTACTTCATAAGGATCCATTTATTTCCTATAAATGTACGAATGAACAAAAACCTATTTTCCTGTGGTTATTAGCAATCACGATACAAAGGAATTATTTTGTATCGTGAACTATCTTTAACACCTGATTTCACGAGAAAGTCGACAGATATCCTCCTTCTGAAAACAGCCCTTAATAGCGGTAAAAGTTATCACTGTTTCAAATATATATGGATAGTAATTGAAGAACGCATATTGGAGAACAGCGTTCTTAAGATAATGATAAAAATTACAAATAAAATATTCCAGATTGCAGAATTGTTGTGTTTATTTTACGACCGGCTTCAGTCAATGTAGGCTGCTCAACAATCCACGTTTGTGCGGTTCGCCACCGCCACCACCGGCCATCATAGTGCTAGTCATCTCCAAATAGTCTACATTGACTGAAATCCGTCATGAAATTAAAAAAAAAAAAAACAATTCTACTATCTGGACTGTTTTAATTTTAACTATAAATGGATACTTTTTCCAGTTGCGATTTATTTAGTTTACGTTCCTCGATACCACAATACATTTTAAGTTACTGACTTAATACTAAATGCGTTGAAGGAGATGAGACAGTAAAATGCTCCGTTAATCTTCGACGGTGATTTCATAGGCATTATTCCGTTAAGATTGGGAGGTGCAAACCTCAGACAGTATTCTAATAAAATTCGGAGAAGAATTTCTCCTTATACAGATTTTATTGACCGTAAGTGCCATACATGGCATACTGTATTAAAAGGTCCTAGAAGCGCTCATTAGGTGAACGAATGCTCTTTTATAGGGACACCACTTAAAAGCACCACCACTGACATACTGGTGACGTTGGGTCACTTGCAATAAGCTGCTGCATATCTCCAGACAAAAGTCGAATAGTTTGTGTCTCTCATGTGCTTCCTTAAGTATCTAAATGAGGCAGTACTTCCTAAATAATATCTTTAAGTCAGTATTTATGCTTTTATTTTCAAGTTACGTAGTTCCTATTAGGGTTCTGGAATCTGACTGCATCTAAATCGTAAGTACCCACATCAGTAATTCAAAGAATTAAGGCACGACGGCTACTTGATTATACAGTGTAAGACAATTGTAGAATTAGTAAATTGGTGGACTTTACACGACTGTATGTATATATATTCATAACTGTAAGCAGCAGTCGTCGCAATGAAGTCCACAGTAGAGGTAATTGATAAACAGACTCCACGTATTTAAGTGCCGAGATTTATTCTAAACCTGAGCTAATTGACATTCGTCAGTGATAACCATAAAAGGTACGTATTTCATGATTTTAAGTTTTGTTAAATAACAGTAGAACTTACCCTGTGTAGCTAAGTATCTTCTCGCGGGTAATGTAGGTAACAGGGTACTCACCTGTAACAGAAGAAAAAACTGTCAAAGTTTTATTCACACAAGGCTATTTGATGCTGTGAAATTGTTAGAAAATTAATCCCAACGTGAAAGTACACATTTAAAATTTATTTTCTCCCTGCGATATTTCGTAGTAGGCCGTTCTCAGCAGGTAAAAAGTAAAGGTTTCAAAAATGTTCAAATGTTTGTTAAGCTTAGGGGACTTAACTACGGGGTCATCAGTCCCTAAACTTACAAACTACTTATGAACTACTTACGAACTAGGACGGCACAAATATCCATGCCCGAGGGGGGATTCGAACCCCCGACCGTAGCGGTCGTGCCGACCTTGACTGGAGCGCCTCAGTCACCTCGGCCACCGCGGCCGGCAGTAAAGGATTCAAATTTAAACATCAGGAGGAATTCGCTTGTATAATCAGAACATAGTTAACGATATTAAAATTATAGAGAAGGTAGATATGCAACTTCAAGATATTTCACACAAATATTAACATTTATAATCTGAATATACTGTAGAAAAATGATGATAGTGGACCATCTATAGGATTGTTGCTGGGTATATCACTAGACTCTTCATTCCAGAAGTCTCAAATCAGCAGAATTTGTTTCAATTGCCTTTTCACTGGTGACCTATTTGTCTCACATGTCCAATTGGAACTGACAGCTGCTTCATATGTACTCTTTCCACGTTTCGTAATTCTGGATTGTAGAATCCATACATAATTTCACAATGGCCCAGACCAAAACTATTCACCCCATGCGAACGTTCATTATGATGAAGCAGCAGGAAACTTGACGCCGCAACCCACAATGGCGGTTTCTCAAGGACATTTTGTCCCACACATATTCTTTATTCTCCAGCGGATATTTGCGGGTGTTTCTCTTTGGACAGATTACAGAGTAATGTCAGAACGTTCGTCCTATTTGGACAAAATAAACTCAGAAGCCAGATTTTCGGTGTACAAGTATTTTGCAGTATGAATCTTACTTGTCGCTAATGGGGCAACCAAAATATTCTCAACTTCACGCACAAGTATTTGAGCGAATTAAAAAATTTAAAATGCTATCATCAACTTCTCATTAAAAGGTACCATCTAATGTTAAATGTAACACGGTAAGTCAAGTATCAAATTAGTGCCTTTGTGTTCGTCCCTAAGTTGATGGCAAATATTGTCATACATTACTCGAAAATAACAAAACTTATCGACTTCCAAAGAAATTCATATATATTCCCAAACCCCACGCAACTATGAAACGAAGACAGTTAATCAATTATTAAATGTTGGCTGTTGTCACGATGAAAGCTCAATATTTGCCTTGACATTGTCATTTATTATTTCTTAATTGCCTAATCTATTCGCAGCACAATTTTCAGACAGTATCTACACATACATCATAAAAACTGTATCAATGTACAGCACACAATTGACAAGATATGACATGATGGGCATTTAGAAGCACCTGAAATAACCTTCTCCTTCCCCTGTCTTGCAGAAGAATCCAACGTTAGTCGTGATATTTATTTTATTACTTCTTTCTTACCAATGCTATTCCGAACGTAGTCTGCTTTCATTGGCAGCTACAAGACTATGTACAACTGTCCCACAACAAACCCAAAAAAAAAAAAAAAAAAACCAAACGTTGTAGCCTAAAGTTTTCTGTTTTTGCATACCTGAACCGCAAGTGGATTGCCCCTTGCAACATAGACTTCCATTGCAGGAGAGCGACCTCCAGTCTCAAAATAGCGAGGCTTACTGCACCGCTTTAGCCCCGATATGTGTGAATATAGGTGTCCATGCAATACTTATACGTGTAGATACTTACGTAACCTGAAAACATTCAGCTGGTAATAGCTTCATTTAAGGAGCCTGCAAATGTCAAAATACCTTTATATAATATTCGGTTAACTACGCTGAGGCACATCGAGAAGTATTTGCACTTACACAGTCAGTTCGCGTACAAGCGATTGCGCCTTCAAAAGTATATTAATGTACATGAAATACTTCAGGAATATAATTTCCAAAAAAGTAAGCTGATTAGTAACGAGCTATTCAATAATATGGAGTGCCAATTACCCACCCTCTAATCCGTTGTTTTATAATGAGAGCACTTAGCGAAATGGAACAAACTTTAAGCTCAAATCCAATATTTTTCGAAGTATATACCACTTACACTCTGATCATGAAGGAAAGCAGAATTAGAGCACTTCTCCGACTGCTGCAATGCATTCGAAAGAGCTTATGACCAAACCAAGCCACCCGATTTCTACTCACTTGCGTTCTTGAAACGTCCTCGGCCAGGGCTTTAAACTGGTTTGGTAATAGCAGCCCCAATGTGCATGTTTCCACATTTATTGCACAGACATCACAAACATACAAGTCATTTGCCAGTTTTTACACCTTACTGATATCCTATTTAGATCGTTCCGCAGTAGGTTTGAATGTATGAATGTGTCAGATAATGTGGTTTTATCAACGTTTCCCCCTTTCACTCATCTCAATGTTTTGAAGAGACTGAAATCAGTCTCTAAACGGTTCCCAACCTTCATAATGGAAAGTAATCAAATTCATTTAGGTAATGACCCGATTTTATTTTATAATCTCTGGAAATCTACTGCACATACGTCTCGTGCATGTTTTATTAAACAAACAAGATCAATAACAAAATAAATGGAAATCGTACTTAAATCGTACTTTATATTAACTGAGTACAGTTTTGCGATGGATCCATAGTAGCGAGGTTGCTAAATTCAAAGAAAAATCTTTTATTAGCCGTAATACCGCAACAAAACATTTGCGGACATATATTAATATGATCTATTTACTTTAGTTTCGATTGTAGAATAACATACTACAATGTTTCCATATGTTCGTGAATCACCCTGTAGGTCGTAGTATGTACAGGGTGCTCCATTGATAATGACCGGGCCAAATATCTCACCAAATAAGCATCAAACGAAGAAAACTACAAGGAAGGAAACTTTTCTAGCTTCAAGGGCCAAAAGATATGGCGCTGCCATGGGTCAAACTTAAATCAACTGCATTTTTTTAAATAGGTACCGCATTTTTATTACGTACTCTTCAAGTTCGTAAATAAATATGAATATTCTATTTGGAACAATTTTTCCCTTTGTGATAGATGGCGCTGTAATAGTCACAAACGTATAATTACGTGGTATCGCGTAACATTTTCCCAGTGCGGACGGTATTTACTTCGTGATAGATTAATTGTGTCAAAATGGACCGTTTACCAATTGAAGAAAAGGTCGATATGGTATTTATGTATGGCTATTGTGATCAAAATGCCCAATGGGCCTGTGCTATGTATGTTGATCGTTTTCCATTGAAGACGCTTCCAAGTGTCCGGACCTTTCGTCGGATAGTTACGTTATTTAAAGAGACTGGAAGTGTTCAGCCACAAGTGAAATGTCAACCACGACCTGCACATCAGTGGCTAATCCGCACATCAGTAGCAGACAAACTGAGCGAGAATCGGGAATCTCTAAAACGTCGGTGTTGAGAATTCTACATCAACATAAATTTCACCAGTACCATATTTCTATGCACCAGGAATTGCATGGCGAAGACTGAACGATCGATGGCACTCTAAATGGTGTAATGTATGCTGATTTCTTACGTAATGCTCTACCGATTTTACTACAAGGTGTTTCACTTCACGACAGATTGGCGATGTACTTTCAACATGATGGATGTGCAGCACATAGCTCGCGTACAGTTGAAGCGGTCTTAAATGGAATATTTAATCACAGGTGGATTGGACGTAGACGCACCATACCATGTCCCGCACGTTCACCGGATCTTACATTCCCGGATTTTTTTTCTGTGGGTAAAATTGAAAGATATTTGTTATCTTGATGCATCGACAAAGCCTGAAAACATGTGTCAGCGCTTTGTCAATGCATGTGAGGACATTACTGAAGGCGAACTACTTGCTGTTGAGAGGAATTTCGTTACGCGTATTGCCAAATGCATTGAAGGACATAATTTTGAGCATTTATTGAAGTCATGAGGTAATTACAGGTAATCACGCAATAACAGCATGCGTTCTCATAATGTATAATAATTTCGCAAAAGTACATGTATCACATTGGAACAACCGAAATAAATTTCAAACACACCTATGTTCTGTGTTTTAATTTTAAAAATCCTACCTGTTACCTACTTTTCGTCTAAAATTGTGAAAAATATGTTTGTGAATATTACTGTGTCATCTATCACAAAGCGAAAAAAGTGTTCCAAATCAAACATTCATATTTATTTACGTATTTGACGGATATGTAATAAAATATGGGGGTACCTTTTTTTTTAAATGCAGTTGATATCCGTTTCACCTATGGCAGCGCCATCTAGCGGGCCAACCATAACGCCATCTGTTTTCCCCCTTCCCCCTATGTTCTTTTTAGTTTTTTCGTTTGATGCTTATTTCGTGAGATATTTGGCCCGGTCACTATCAATGCACCATTCTGTATAGTGTTCCAATGGTGACCCTAACTAGTCGGATATTTTTAGCTGATAATATAATAATGCTAATATAGTATGAGTACCGATAGATGCATATTTTAGTACAATTAAGAAATTCACAAATGGAGTAGGAGTTGGCCACTAGAAAGTCTTAAACTGATTTTATTTGTAGCTAATTTTTTTATACTTGATGGTAAATTATTGAAAATGTGTGTTCCTGAGTAGTGGACCCCTTTTTGAACTAATGTGCTTTTAAGTCCTTGTGTAGATCATTTTTATTCCTAGTATTGTATGTATGAACTGAGCTGTTTGTTGGGAAGAATGATATATTATTTATGACAAATTTCATTAAGGAATAAAAATACTGAGAGGCAGTAGTTAATATACCCAGCTCCTTGAAGAGGCTTCTACAGGACGTCCGTGAATTTACTCCACAAATAATACGTATACAACGCTTTGGACTCTGAAGACATTTGACTTACTTGAAGATTTACCCCAAAATATTATACCATATCACATTATGGAATGAAAGTAAGCAAATTATGCAAGCTTTGGTATTGAAAATACAGATTTGTTGAGTCGTTTCTGCAGTTCTGTTTATCATCAAGCTGTAATCCCAGGAATTTAGTACTGTCAACCTCTTCTATCAGCTCTTCTTCATACTTAATGCATATGCTGTTGGGAAACCTCTTACATGTTCTGAATTGCATGTAATGAGTGTTTTCAAAGTTTAATGACAATGAGTTGGCTTTAAACCATTTATTAATGTTCATGAAAATATCGTTAGCACACTTTTCTATAACTATGCTTGACGTACCTTTTATTGAAATACTTGTATCATCTGCTTCTGGTGGTGTAACTGATGACAGGTTATTAATGTACACAAGAAAATGCAATGGCCCTAAGATGGATCCTTGTGGGACACCACTTGTAATTTATTCCCAATCCGATGATGACTGTTGGCTTAATTCACTAGTCACTTGCACTGACACCCTTTGTTTACTGTTGGTGAGGTACGACTTGAACCATTTTGCAGTATTTCCCGTGACCCCCTAGAATTATAATTTACTTAAAAGGATGTTACAGTTCACACAATCAAATGCCTTTGACAAATCACAGAAAATACTCGCTGCTTGCAATTTATTATCTGATGAATTAAGTACATTCTCACTGTAAGTATAAATACCCTTCTCGATATCGGGACCTTTCAGAAATCCAAACTGTGTTTTGGAAAATATATCATTCGTGGTCAGATGGTTGGAAAGCTGCTTGTACATTACCTTTTCTAGAATTTTTGAGAATGCTGGCAAAAGTGAAGTCGGTCTGTAGTTTGGGATAGAGGGGGGGGAGGGAGTCAGGGAGAGAGAGAGAGAGAGAGAGAGAGAGAGAGAGAGAGAAATATACAGATGTGCATTGTGCAGCATCAGAAAGTTATCGAACATATGCCTCGTACAGCCAAATCGCTATGCCTGTTTGTAATTGAACCGTTAAGGAGATATTGACAGCAGGGATTGAGGACCGAATTTACAGCTCCGACATCATTGACGTAATTTGTGAATGTTACGGTTCAAGAACGGACACCATTATGTTAAAATCTATTACGGCATTTACGAAACTGTTTCTTGTAGAGTTTCAGCCCTTCCCAAAGAGAATGGTGAACCACAATTTTACAATAAATATTGTGTCTACGCTAGGTGTTCGTATCAAGGTCTATATAGGGGAGGTCTGGACAGCAATGTGTCTCATGGAGCCGCGATTTTGGTTCTTGAGCAGACGACTCGGCGTAATGTCACAAGGAAAGAAAGCAGCTGCTTTCGGAAATTACTGTCCTTGTTAGGCACTTTGAAGCACTTTTCAAGTCTGAAACTATCATTATAATCGTAGAGAAAAATGGGCACAAAACTGTAGAAGAGACAAATGGAAGCCAACTACACATTCGAAGTTATGCGAGGCAAGGAAATTAAATGGTTAAATTTATTGCATCTGAAATACCTTGTGTTTTCTACACACTACATTTGTGTTAATTACGAACTATATAAGTGTTTATGATGTCTTGTAGCTTCACTTTGAGGAATCGCAATTTGAGTTGAAGAGAGCTGACGGTAGAAAACTCTTAATAAGGAATGCAATTCCTACGTTATTTGATGTCCTGAACCCTTCAAAACCATTCTCTTCCAAACGGAATAGCCCAAAGTCAAGAAAAGCAGCAAAGGCTGACAGTAATGAAGGTCAGTTATTCGTAGATATTTACGATTTTCATGCATTCATGTTTTCGACAGAACGCAGCCTAAAATGTCATAAATACTAATGAACCATTAAGTGGGTCTTGAGTTTCTATTCGAATCGGTATGACACGTTTGTTTAAGAATGGCGCCGTTTTCATAGACTGTTCACATGACCACATAAATTTCTCTACGTGAAAATAGCATCAGTGTTACGCTCTAATGAGGTAGGTAACTTCGTCCAGAATACGCGACGGCCACTGCTTGATTGTGATAGTAACGCATCAGATTTTCTTGTGAAGTTTGTCCGTTTAGCAGGTACAAACATTCTCAAGGTATACCATTTTACACCAGATAAATGAGCAAAATTGGTCTTACGCATAATCAACAATTTATTTTTAAACCCTGATTCCTTTCGACGAATAACTGCTACAATTTGTCGCAGCGCAGCACAGCAACCATTTTTAAATCTTTAGACCACAAACTAGCTGCTCCCCTCGGTGTTACCCGCGGTTCAATAGTCAGACATTAAAGTGCCAATAAAGGGCATAAATAACTACATGACTGTTTGCGACATTGTTAGCACGAAATATATAATTGTCTTCGAACGGATGAAGAGCCAAAAATCTCTTGCAATACGTCTCTGTAAACGACGTTTCGAGACTTCTTGTTCTCCGAGTATAGGTAGAGATTTCTAGCTCTCGATACACGGGAGCAGCCTACGTAGACCTGTCCGTGCGAGAAACATGGGGTGACCAGATGAATACCTGCCACTTTTAATGTTTGTCCTTGACTCTTGTTTATAGTAATCGAGAAGGCCACTTTCAATGGGAATGGCAAGTTTGTTGGGATGATGGAAATTCATGGTATTAATGCATTCTCTCCCTTGGCTCCACCGGTGATGATGGTGGCCTGCACGATATGCCTTCTCAGGTCCGTGATACGTAACCTGGTGCCATTGCATAATCGTGTTGCATCCAAGTTACGCATCAATAAAACAGGCACACCCACCTTCAGATCCAACTTGTGGGATGGCACCCCTGACAGCTCTAACGGAGAAAAGTAACGAAATAAAAAAAAAAACTCTAACGGAGAAACGAACTGTTGAGATCCTACGAATGCAAAGGGAACCAACAAAAGAAACAACAAATGTAACGAAAAAAGAAACTATCCTGATCCTATAAATACGAACTAAACGAATGAAAGAAATTATAAATATAATATGGAAACAAACCAACGAAGTCTTACAACCCGACGAAATCACCAGAGGAAGATGGAATCAGTGAAATCTAACCAGCAAAGTCACCAACACTAAAATCAAACGTTCGAATGCTATAAATAATCGAAATCACCAAAGAAACTATTATTCTTCGAAATGCAAAGAGAATACAATTTTAAAGAATTATGATAACATCACAATGTTCGAACATCTATAGTTGATGGTGACAGTCCAATACACGTCATCGAAAACCAAGAAGAAAACAATATTTTAGGACCTGGATAATATCACAATTGAATACACATTATACGTCCTAAGAAATATTTTCATGACTGTTATACTGCCTTCCATCTGTTGAGTGCATTTGCTACTACTTCGTTGCAGTTTACGTACGCTATTTATACGTGGCAGTTCGCGCTTTGTACACAAAATAGGGCTTGGTATGTAGATCCCATTCTACACAAAACGACAATGTTTTTTCTTGCCATGGTACTTAGAGCATATTTTATTTAAAGTCTTCAATTTATATACATACTTCCTTCATTTGTTACAACAATTGAAAATGAATGTGGCATAAACGCCAACATTCAGATTTCTTGTGTATGTAATTATATGCCAGTTAAGCCGTTTTGGCAGTATCCCAGAATCTTTTTGTATATTCGAAAGTAAAAAAGATAACAATAACAAAGAAAAAAATTCACTATAGCAGGACACGAACCATTGCCCAAAATAATGGAAGTTTATTACATGACGCGTTAACCCTCGCGGCTAAACATAATATACACTACATAGTACCTCTGCTATTGTATTAGAAGCTTCTTACAACCGTTACGTATTTCTATGGATATATTTCAAATTAATAACTGGTAATGAACGGTAATTTCCTAGACTTCGTGTACATCGAAGAAAACGGCGTTGCGATCGATATATATTGAATGTTCGATTCTTACGCCATGATCGATGTGGTGACAGATGGAAGCGTTGGTTTTGAATCGTATCTTGTGTAGTGACTAGTGTTGACTAGTGTTTACTGAGTGATATTTCGTTGTGCTATTCATGCTGTACTCTTAGGTTCCTGCCTAACCACATCCTTTATAATCCTGAGAAAGTTTTAACAAATGGATTCGCTACCATTGATGATTTAGTGTTTCCCAACGGGATATTCGGGCGCTAAGCGTCCTCACGTACTAAAAAAACTTCTTGTTTAACCTATACCTGACCTTCTGAATGCTGCGCTACAGATCACTGTTTTAAAGTAAAAGATAGGTTTGTGAGGGCGCGTAGTGCCCGAATCTCCGATTCAGAAACGCTAAATTGAACGTAAACACCATATCGAACGTTCGATATATATCGATCGCAACGCCGTTTTCTTCGATGTACACGAGGTCTAGGAAATTACCTAATGAACATTTTGAAAAGTAGCCTAGGTCCTAATCCAAGACATAAGAAATCTCTATATGAAATTTCATCTAAAGCAGTACCGCAGTTTTAGCGTGATGCGGTAACAAACATACAAACTTTCGCATTTATAATATGTATAGGATTCACGTTTAATGCAGACACATACGAAAACAGTCTGCTACAAACGCGAAGTAGAACCAAAATGGCCGCCACCGCAAAGGATGACGGTAGCGTGACCAAACCTTGTATATATAAGGCTAATCTACACGACGACACTAGGTTGCGAAACTCGTTGCACGAAATGAATTGCGCGCAATTGGTTTCGTGTATGTCTGTAGACACGGCTGCAATACTATACACTTCAGTTTCTTTGTTTTGTGAGTGCCGTAGTCGCCGTAAAATGAAAGTTATGGTAGCTGTAAGAGTTGTGGCGAATCTATTGCTTGTCTGTGTGAAGTCGCTGCATAAGACTAAACATAAAAAGAATAAGAAACGTTTTCGGGTTCGTGAATGGATTAAAAAAAGACGTCAGCTCCGTTGCTCAGTGACCTTGCTGAAAGAAATTGTGATTGAAGACCCTAGAAGCTATTTTAATCGACTTAGAATGTCACCAGAGCAGTTCACGTTCCTTTTAAACAGAGTTAGTAAGGCAATAAACAAACAAGTTACCGTTATGCGTGAAGAATTGTTACCAGAACTGAAATTACAAATTGCATTACGTTTCTTGTCAAGTAGATATTCGTCTCTGCAGTACTTGTGCCGTGTTCCGAAATCTACAATTTCCATACTTAGTTTGTATAGGTATTTCGAATTGGAAGTATTTTAGTCTGCAATTCACTAATCGTCAACCCATCAATATATAATTTCACAAATAATTGCTAGAAGAGCAACTAACACGCCGTTAAAATCGCACAAACACCTACGCAACGCATATATGTTCATAAACCGAATTATTTCTTCCGTTCCCCCCTGTATGCGCTTTGGCAAGTAGCACAGTTTCATGAAACGTAGTGTCGTCGTGTAAAGTAGCCTATAGACCTTGATTCGTATTATTTAGGCCACCACGTGTAGGGAAGAAAGAAATTCATTACCTTCCGCAGCGAGACCGAGTTGCCCGTTTGCAGTATTGAAATTTCCGCTCGAAAAGACACGGCGATTCGCTATGCTCTGAAAATTCTCTAGTTTAAATCCGTATGCCCGACATTTAGGACACAGTGGGCTGCGCGCATCGTAACAACTTGCTGCGAGTAATCGCCAATGTCGTAGCGAGCGGTAGCGAGTCATTTCACGTGTTTTCGCGCGTTGAACGGCGCCTGCGAGGATTGGCCGACAGACACAACCTCGGCCACCGCGGCCGTGCAGTCGGGGGTCAGAGCTCGCCGGCAGAATAGAAAGCAAATAGTTGCGCGGCCTGTGATAACAGTTCATTAGGCGGCTTGCTGCGCTGTGTCAACAGCCGCGCAAAATTGCCGCGGGGCGCGGTCGCCCTACACTGCAGTGCAGTGCCCGGATAAACATCCCACTGCAGCCACGGCCGCCACCCGACGAGCCGAGGACGCAGTTTGCGCTCCACTCTAATTATATTTTCGGATTAACACACTTCCATCGCGGCCTTTTGTCGACTTCACGGGGATGCGTTGTGCGTGACTGAACACGCAATGTTCCACAACCGAAACAACCCTACACTAATCTGTATTCCACGTACGGCCTATCTTTGTGTGCAGGGTGTCCCATTTAACCTGACAAATCGAAATAATTGGAAAAATACGCTTCGTACTGAAAAATGTCCCAGGCACGAAATGAGTGTCAGCGAGGCGAACATCCGCCTGACCAAAATCAACTTTTCCCAGCTCCCTGAGTGGGGAAGTGCGCTACTTTCAAATCATAATTAGCCGCGGGGACGAATCCGAGCGCACTGGGGAGCCGTGCTGCGGTGCGCGCGGCCGTTCGCCGTCGGGGGTTAGACTCCCCTCTCGGACATGAGTGAATCTGTTGTCTTTACTTTGTTTATAACATAAATCAATCAAATGTGAACGCCGTAAACTCCACAAAATACCTAGGAATCACTATTACTTCAGACTTAAACTGGAAAGAACACGTAGATAATATCGTGGGAAAGGCGAACCAGAGACTGCGTTTTATTGGCAGAATCCTTAAAAGATGCAACAGAACTACTAAAGAAACTACATATACTGCGCTTGTCCGTCCATTTTTGGAGTATTGCAGCCCAGTGTGGGATCCTTATCAGGTGGGTTTGACGGAGGACATCGAAAGTGTCCAAAGAAGGGCAGCTCGTTTCGTATTGTCACGATACAGGGGAGACAGCGTTACGGAAATGATACAGGATCTGGGATGGGAATCATTACAACAACGGCGCTTATCGCTGAGGCGTGGGTTACTTGCGAAACTCCAATCGCCAACATTCTCCTCCGAATGCGAAAATATATTGTTGACTCCCACTTACATAGGTAGAAATGATCATCAGAATAAAATACGAGAAATCAGAGCTCGAACAGAGAGATTCAGGTGTTCTTTCTTCCCGCGCGCTATTCGAGAATGGAATGGGAGATAAATAGTATAATTGTGGTTCGATGAACCCTCTGCCAGGCACTTAAATGTGATTTGCAGAGTATCCCATGTAGATGTAGATGTAGATGTAGATCAAGTAGTTTGTGATGTAGGGACTGATAAACAAGCAGCCAAGCCCCATATTTCACTAAGTGTGTTTGCCTCTGTAACTTATAAAATAATAGGTGGAGAGAAATTTTAATGCGTTAGGACAACACAAGAAATCTTACACTTTCTGCGGAGCTATGATCATAGTTTATAGCATCATTTTGCAAAGAGTTACAGCACAAAGATATAATTTTTAAATGGGACAATTGTTTTTTTTCTGTCATGCATTGGAATCGTTGAAACCAGCTACGTCCAAATCAATTTAAATTACATTCCTATCACTGTTAGTTTGGCAGCTACAACCCTTCAAAGTTTCAGGGGCAGATACCACAAGCGCTGCGCATAATGCAATGCGCCTTCTAAATGTGGTGCGGCCGAGTTGTAACGTCGCCGGTGTCACGGAGCGAGAAGGTTCCTCGATGCGCTGTTGTTCGTGTATGCCACCGTCATCCGATGTCAGTAACTGTGGTATACTGAACGCCGGTTGTTTATGTGGCTCCAACTGTCGGGTATACAGCCGTGTGCGGCGACAGTCGGAAGTCTAACAGCGCATCGAGGAAGCTTCTCGCTCCGTGATACCGGCGACGTTACAACTCGGCCGCACCACATTTAGAAGGCGCATTGCATTATGCGCAGCGTTTGTGGTATCTGCCCCTGAAACTTTCAAGGGTTGTAGCTCCCAAACTAACAGTGATAGGGATGTAGTTTAAATTGATTTGTACGCAGCTGGTTTCTACGAATCCAACGCACGACAGAAAAAAACTATTGTTCCATTTAAAAACATTATATCTTTGTGCTTTCACTCTTTGGAAAATGATACAATAAACTATGTTCATAGCTCTGCAGAAAGAGTAACATTTCTTGTGTTGACCTATCTCATTAAAATTTCCCGTCACCTATTATTTTATAAGTTACAGAGGCCAACACACTTAGTGAAACACCCTGTATATTGACATAGTAAATCTGAACCCCCATTTTGATTGTAGATCACGAGGGGTGTTGAAATGAAAAGATACGAAACGACACAGTGGTTATAATTTACGTCTCTATTCAAAAGTAATCACCAGAGGCATGGGCAAAAATAACCACCGTCCCCCTCCCTGCGTCTCGTGGTTCTTTGGTGAGTACGTGTGTCACGAGCATGTAACCGCGAGTTAATGCAGTCTTTCTTCCTTCTTTCCTCCCTGAACTGCATTTCCTATCCCTTCCCCTGCTTTTATAACCTCACTCCTTCCCCTCCCCATCCGGGAAATGATGACCTTAGTACTTTGTGCCCCCTGTTCCAAACAAGTAAGTAAATAAATAAATAAAACCAACAAATATCCTCCTGGCGAATATCAACTTCGAAAAACTGACGGGTATGCTGCCAGCTACCAAAATCGACGACGACGACCGATATTTCGGCAGACCATCCTGCCATTTTCAAGGCGAAACTATAGTAAGGAAGTAATGTGCAACGATCTTGAAAACCTCGGTTTTCAATGAGTAAACAGAAAAGACCACACACATCGAGCAAGCAATCACACAGCGCCGACACGACCAAAGATGAAACCGGTCAGAATATCGATAATAAACATCAGTTCTCGACAGATGAGTGATGCAGTTTCGCCTTGAAAATGGCAGGGTGGTCTCCTGCCGAAATATCGGCCGTTGTCGATTTTGGTACCTGGCAGCATACCCGTAAGTTTTTCGAAGTATCCCACTGTTTAACGACTCGAATGATTCTCTTTTCGCCGGCTGCGGTGACCGAGAGGACTGAGACGCTCCAGTGACGGTCTGCACGGCCACTACGGTCGGGGGTTCGAATGCTCACTCGGGCATGGATATTTGCGCCGTCGTTAGTATTAGCTAGTTCATAAGTAGTTTGTAAGTTTAGGGACTGATGACCCCGTAGTTAAGTCCCATAAGCTATACAAACATTTGAACATTTGATTCCCTGTTCACAGAATTCCTGTGGCAATGACAAGAGCCAGCCCTTTACTGTGTCCTTCAGTTCGTCGTCAAAGTTGATACGTTTCCCTTTGAGATGTTTTCTTAGCGAACCAAACAGATGGAATCACAGGGCAATGCTTCAGGTCTGTAGGGCGGATGCTCAAGCTGGTCCCACATCAACTAGGCCAGTACTCTTTGTGTGACCCTGGAGACGTGTGGACGCGCGTGATCATGGAGCAGAATCTCCCCCTCTGTGAGAAGCCCAGGCCGTTGATCCTGATGGATTTGCGAAGTCTACGAATTCGCACACACTAGAGGACATTGTTGCTGTTTTTCCGTGCTCGAGGAGTTTGATGAGTGTCGTACCTCGGTAGCCGAATGAGACGGTGAGCATCACCTTGCCTGCTGAGGGCACAGCCTTGGATTTTTTTAGGGGAGGTGGCGACAGTACATTCACGTCCCTAGGTGTCGCATTAACTTATCCCAAAGCGGCACATTCAAATTTCAACCGAGTTCGAAAACCGCACGAATAACCCGCTTATTTATTTATTCGTGCCGGTGGTTTTTATCGTACTCTTTAAAAATTTGCTTCAGTCCTTCGCCTGTCATCGTCTTGTCTTGTGACCTCTGATTGGAGGTTTCCTTCTGTTAGCGCATTGCGGACCCTTCGTATTTTTAATCTCAGGGTCGGTCAACCACAGACATTGGCTCTTTTCTTTTGTTTAATTGTTGGGTGTTTCTCTGTCATTGTCTCATTTCGTATTTTCTCTTGTCTACTTCATTGAAATGTTACTGATTTAGTGGGTTTTTCCTCCCGTTGCTATTTCAACTCTGGACGCTTTTTCCCGCATTGATACTTTCCTTGTGCCGCCCTGTGATGGAATGTGGGACTGATGACCTCCGCAGTTTGCCCCTCTAAAACACACAATCAACCAACCTAAAAACCTTCAAGGGTAGACTGTCAGTGTACAATATTACTGTTCGTTTTTGCAGAAGCACCTGCGACCAGCTTTGCGAAAGAGGCGGCAACACTTTCTGCGCAAACCACCCATCATTTTGCACGACAATGCGTGGGCACAAGTTGTGTCTGCTTTGTTCGGTCGATGGGACTGGGATGTACTACACCATTTACCATAGTACCCGGACTTAAGTCCTTGTGACTGATTTGATTCCGAAAACGATGGAACCACGTCGTGGCATTCGTTTGAAAACTGTTCCAGAGATTCTGTAGGCTGTAGACCGCTCCATTCGCGACAACAACAGAACAGGCTCTGATAACGGTATAGTACGTCTCCCACATCGCTGGCAACACGTTCTACACAACGCTAATGATTACTTTGAAGGAAAATAATAGGTGAAAACGTGTAACGCTCTTGTATCGGTTGTGAAGATATAGTTGCCACTATGTAAGTTCCGACCCTCGTAATTATGTCATATAGTCGATATCCAGAGCGTCAAAAAGGTAGTGAACAAATTTTTATATCTGGTAGTTGATATTGACCTGATGTTTTTTAAAACCATTATACGGATAACAACAACACTGCCATTAACGACGAATCCTGGTCCTCCCTGTACTACCACGGTTGACGGTTTACAAACATTGTGGTGAGAGAATCTTTAACTGCTGCTGTATCCATCGCCATACTGCTCCTGCAGCCGGTATTGTGGTTTTGGGTGGTAGTGTATTTCACTGTCAGTTCACAAACCATCCTCATTACACATGTGGAATGATGTCCCATTTGCTGTGCGATACATTCAGTTGTAATGTCGCTATTAGCCACATCGCAAGTCGCCTCACGAGTAGGGACGATAAGTAGCTAAGTAGCTCTGTAGTATTTTAACCATCGCGGGAGGGGGGGGGGGGCGATCTCTTCGCTTGCTTCGCGCGCCGGCCAATGGGAAGAAGGGGGTTCGTATGACGGTGCAGCACAACAACACCAGGCAGTTCAGAGTAGTCCTATGTGAGTTCAGAGTAGTCCTATAGTTTCGACCCAGGACTTCAACAGAAGAGTCCATCCACGAGAGCCTACAGACTGTTTTAGCACAAGCCGGAACAGCGTTCTATTGCCAGTACTCTAAGTGATACACTGCAGAACTGTGTATTAGGAAAACGTTTCTACCATCAGAAGCACAGCAAAGTTAAGTATTTATTTCATCATGTCAGTGAATGTTATGTTGACTAATCAATTCTCTTAGTTACAGACCTATGTCCTCATGATTCCTCGTCATGGTCCACCTCCTGAACCTGCTGCATTCCAGAGACGTAACACATTTGATGCTTGCCAAGACCCACACTTTAACAGGACATTGCGCGGTCACACATGGCGCGCAAGGTTTGAGACCGTCGCACGTAAGATTGCATTTTTTTGTTTCGCTTCCCCATGTTCCCGATCCCCGACCCGACTACATGTACTCATAGCCAAACACACTACATGCTACAATGCGATCAAAGTTTGTTGAGTTAGTAGTTTGTCTGACACACTGCTTACAGAGGTGAGGTGCTCGAACTCGCCCATTTAATATTCGCCCTTAACGAACCAACCGCAGGTAATGTCGTAAGAGACGGAGTTTTTCTCGTATTTCCCAATAGTGGAGTGGAAGAAAGCGTCTATGCCCATTTGAAGCAACTATCCCGTCGTCATCATGGAGTGATCTTGTTGGTTACAGAAAACCGATGTCCCAATATCTGAACGATGGTTCAGACCGTTTGAGACCGTTAGCCACTACAACATCTCGCCCTGTCCTTGTGTGGCATTTCCTCACATTTCGTTTTTATCTATTTGTCTGTTTACAGAATATTTATTTGTACATGATTGTGAAACTGATATTGATGTATTAGCGGAGATAACTATTCGTTGCTTGCCTTCTACCTTTTTCATCGCTGAGTAATCGTCATTTCTCCTATTGTACAAAGGAAGGAGAAAGCGCTGATTTTGTGTCACTCAGCAATTTTTCTTCGAATAATTAAACAAATGATTCACAGAACTATTCTATCAGAGCCTACCTGGATCTGATCATGTGAGTGTGACATGTCTAATAACAAAATGTTCAAATGTTTGTAAATCTATCGGACAAAGCTACGTGGTCATCAGTCCATAGCTTACAAACTACTTAAACTAAGGTAAATTAACCTAAGGACAACACACACACACACACACACACACACACACACACACACATACATGCCCCAGGGAGGACTCGAACCTCCGACGGCGAGCAACCGCGCGTTCCGTAGCGAGGCGCCTTAGACCACTCGGCTACTCTACCGTGACTAATAACATGTAAGAAATAAAGTGACATACAAAGAATAATAATTTGATTATCATTATTTAACATTTTATTCCTCAGTAGTCCTGTTATAGGTTCTTTGAAATCTTATGGACGCCATTACATTCCAACAGTAATTATAGGTAAAGTTTCAGTAGTGAAACATTTAGTAATTGAGAATTAAAGGTAATCATCTTTCAATTTTAATACGTACGAAAGTGCAATTAGTCTATCTGAAAATTTTTACGGCTTTTTTCCTGTACCCTCGATTCTAAGTTGGAAATTCTCCACCAACTACGAACATTTCCATGACGAGAAAATGACGTATTATAACGTTTCCTGCCGCTCCACCATAATTTAGATAATACTTTTTTAAATAAGAATTAGAGGCTCAAGAATAGATTATATGTATCTTTTCCTCCATTTACTCAATTAAAAAAAACTTCAACCAGGCAGTAACTTTACAGTACATCTTAAGATTCCATTGCAATAAGTCTTATTTCAGTATTGCTGAGACCAGAGACGTCGACTTTTAAAAAGTGTGGGTGCTCTGTATCACGGTTCACAAATATTCGAAACCAACCCTCCTGAAAATCATGTTCATGCATTTTTGAATGAGCAATACTTGATAAAAGTAGGATAGAAGGAAGGAGGAGGAGGAAGAAAAGGAAAGCATGGCTGCATTAAGACACTACAATAAAGCGATCTAATTGGCCGAAGTGGATATTTCGATATAAGTAACACCTAAAAAGTTCTTCATGACCACTGAAATAATTTTTCACTGTACACTAACACTTTTTGTGCGAAGCTACGCTTTCTGAGAAAATCGTTTCGTAGAACACCGTCACCAAGGTTTAAAGAAATCTTTGAAATAATTTGAGATTTTGAAGTCCGACATCAAAATTTTTTGGTCATTTCCAAGCAAGAGCTGTGTACTTCCTCGAAACTTTCATCACGTTGCTATGTATTCATGAAATCTCTGACAGTATTACTATAATCCAAGATTTTTTTAAGCTTGAGAGAAAAGCATTACAAATTTCAGCTGAATCTATAATTTTAAAAACAAGGGAAGTGACAAAGATAAATGAAAAACAATTAACTGTAGCATCAGCATCAGAATCTTCAAGCTAAATTCCTGAAAGAACAAAATTGGATGTTCATAAATACGTACACCTGAAAGGTCAAAAGGACCGACGTGCTTCAGGATGAATAATGCTAGCATAGTGGGTAAAACACGGACACTCATTGCTACTCGCATGGGGACCAGCGTACAATACTGATCATTTCTTTCGCATATGAAATATCGTCTCTCGCTATGGTGACGTTTTGCATTGCCTCCTGAGTCATAAGTTAGGTTCTGATTTTTCCCGATTTAAAAAAAAAAAAAGTATACAATTTTATTTTCCACCTCAATTTTATGTGGGTGCTCATCACCATCAAAAAATTCTTGGGGGTGCACGAGGCTCGGAGCACCCACGGAGTCGGCTCCCCTGGCTGAGACACTTTTCCAGTGGGCGTTGTCAGTTTTAAAACGTACCAGGTGGTGCCACCTTGCCGCAGTATGTAGCGTACTCCATTGCTTTGTGACAGTTGCTCGACGTGGCAGTGAGACGCGGTCCTTTCGCTTGGCGTCACTTGTCGCGACTGTCGTCGCGCCTCAGAGCCAGTGGCGGCGTCGGCGGCTGGACAGCTGTTTCATTAGCTGTGGCGCCCCCACACCCAGCTGCGCCGGGGCAATGCCACCCGACCGGCGCCCGTTCCCCGCTGTGCGGCCACACCTAATTGCGTCGGGCAGGCCACGGGACGCCTCCGGCAGAAACTCCACACCACTCCATTCGTCTGGCCCGCTCTCTCTGCTATCCCTGTCGCAAATTGAGGATCCACAGCAGGCAGCCTACTGGAAGCTCAGCAGCTCACGTCAGCTAATTTCCAGCTCCTGTTTCCATCTGTGGGCTTCTGTTTTTCGTATCAACTGAGGCCAACCACGCGTTGTCATGGCTTGTTTCACATTAAATGCGAAACAAAGAAAAAGTATCACACATTTCTAAAATGTGTAATTGTATTATGGTTTCTGAATGGGTATTACATACATTTCCTACACCCTCTACTTATCTCCTTCCCTCTCACTTTGTCCATATCCTCCTCCTCCTCCTCTCCCTACCCGATGTCTCCTTCCCCCCTCTTCACCACCTCAAGTCTGTGCGTCTTCACCTCCCCCTCTCTACGCAAATTTCCTGCCGGTTGTCAGTATCCACTGACAACTGTACGGCCTTGTTAAGTCATAGGTTCAATATAATGTATAAACCGATGTTCGGGACACATTGCTTTGAAATCTTCAAACGTTTATTAAGATTATGGGACTTAACTGAGGGGTCATCAGACCCAAACTTACAAATTACTTATATACTAACTTATACTAAACACAACAGAAACATCCATGCCCGAGGCAGGATTTGAACCCTGACAGGGTAATTGCTTTGAAACGTTAACAACGATACATTGTTATACGTGCGTGTTTGAACCTACAGAATTTTTAATATATGTCACTTTGGACGTTAACCTACATTGTATTTTTCTCTTTTTTCATATATACCGTGTGATAAAAAGTCAATATAAATCTGAAAACTTAATAAATCACGGAATAATGTAGATAGAGACGTAAAAAGTGTCACACATGCTTGGAATGACATGGGGTTTATTAGAACAAAAAAAAAATAATCAAAACATTACCGACAGATAGCGCTTCATCTGATCAGAAAAGCAATAATTAGCATAACGAATTAAGACAAAGCGAAGATGATGTTCTTTGCAGGAAATGATCAATACGTCCACCATCACTCGTCAACAATACCTGTAGTCGAGGAATAATGTTGTGAACAGCTCTGTAAGGCATGCCTGAAGTTATGGTGAGGCATTGGCGTCGCGTGTTGTCTTTCAGCATCCCTAGAGATGTCGGTCGATCACGATACACTTGCGACTTCAGGTAACCCCAAAGCCATTAATCGCACGAACTGACGTCTGGGGATCTGGGAGGCCAAGCATGACTAAAGTGGTGACTGAGCACGCAATTATCACCAAACGACGCGCGCAAGAGATTTTTCACGCGACTAGCAATATGGGGTGGAGCACCATCCTGCATACAAATCGTACGTTCCAGCAGGTGTTTATCAGCCAGGCTGGGAATGATACCTTCTGTAACATATCGGCGTACCTCGCACCCGTCACGGTAGCAGTTACAAAACCAAAATCACTCAGTTCCTCGAACAAAAAAGACCCGATAACGGTAGATGTGGTTCTAATAAAATCTCATGTCATTCCAAGATTCCAAGCATGTGTGTCAATTTTTACCTCTCTATCTACATTATTCCGTGATTTATTAAGTTTTCAAATTTATGCTGATTTTTTGAAGACCTGGTATATAAATAATGTAAAAATGTTGTCTGTAGTGTTTTCTAGAGTAAACCGACCTTTAGTATTGAAAGTAGTACTTCCACATGAAAATCCTTGACACAACCGCAACGTAGTATGGAAGGAAGTATTAGATTAAAATCCAATTTTGTCATGATGAAGCTGAATATAAGATACGTATACATGTGGCGTCTGTTCTTACGGACATGGCCAAAAGAACAGATGCTACGTTTGTATAACTTATATAAATCCCGATGATAGGCAATGATCCTTTCTTCAGTGCAGAGGCTCTCCCAGGCCCTTAATCCTACAGGAATTAGTTAACAATAACTACGAGCTGAGTTCTAGCGGGAAGAGGTAAAGTTGAGAATTTGTGTTTGACAGGAGGCGTACTTGATTAATTCCGTGCAGGTGTGGTTACACATCTTCAGCTTTACGCATTCGCAGGTAATGTCATACAGTCCGTGAATATGAAACTCAATATGTCGACATATGTTCATACTGACATAAAATGAAAATATATACTAAAATTTAGCAATTTGTTTGTACTGAAATGATTAATTACACTCATTATTTTGACATTTAAAAAACTAGTTCATACGTAGTAAGATCTAAAGCTGTGGATGTTTAATCAGTATGTAACTCCTAATATATTTTGTAACAAAACACCATTTCGAGGAAAAAAAAGCCTACCGAGGGAAGTTCGTCATTCTTGTCTCCCACATAGGCTATATTTCGCGTATGTCGGAAACGGTTATAACGATTTCCATCAAATTTTGCATATAGATCTGTTTTCACTTATTTAAGTTACCCATATAGACGTCATTCCTGAAACGAAAGGAATTTCCAAAATAAATATATGTTATTCATTTTTATTTCATGTACCTCTGATACCACCCTAAAGTTTTGCATTAAAATTTTGTATAACTTTTTGCATTTTTACAATAAAGATTTGATACGGTTCTTAGGCTACACTAACGAACTAAACTGTTTATGCATTTGCAGCCGACCTCTGCACTTCGAAATATCTAGGAAATTTGGAACAGAAATATTTACTGTCACATTGAACTAGGTACATTTATGGTTACTTTCGTTTGACGGTTGTAATACTGCGTACGTAGCGTTGCAAAATATTTATATAAAAATATCACTATGAAACATAAGAAAATTCCCGAGCAACGCTTCGTCACCCGATGTTACCTATATAATTGCGAAACTTTTTTTAAAAAATTGAAGAAGTTGTAAATATGTATGTAGGTTATGTATCATACATTAAAGAGTTAGATAAAAACATTCCGTTATTGGAATGCAACGTTGTTTCTAAATTTGAACGCGATCTTCGAAAAACTTTCAGAGATATGAAATTCTTCTTAAAGTAACATTTCCATTTGTATTGATATAGGAAGTGTTAATGCTCCTAAACACTAATATCCGAAAGTTCGTGACTGAATTTTAGAAATATGAGCGTGTGTGTATCTTTTATTAAATAAAAAGGAGTACAAAAAGCACCGTTATTAGAATGCAGCTTCGTACGAACGATAAAATTTCGAAGGAATTGTTGAAGAACATACGGAGATTAACAGGCTTTGAACAAAAGAACTCTTTTTTTATTAGTGTTGATAGTTTCGCAAAGTATCAACTTTTCGTTACACAGTTCATGTTCTTCTGCATCACATTCTTTAAGATGTAGTATTTCCATTTCTCGTCATTCTTGACAAATGTCTCACATCTCAAACGTCTGCACATTTTCAACATTTGACCATCAAAACAAGGGGTTTATCACTGTTTAGGGAACTTTTAACATGGTGTATTGTGGAGGTCTTCGACATATACCTATAGTTTTATTACGTTTTCGAAGAATTTTTACACACTTGACCTTAAACACAAGAGGACAGACTATCTAATGTTTCACACTGTCACGGCAGAGTGTACCTTACCACAGAGTGACTCCGTTTTAGCCGTTACCGTGAAAGTTACCTCATGATGGTATATAGTCTAGTATGGTCACCGCATCGTGCATGTCAGAGTGTACCTTGCAATAGACTTTTACTCTGTTTCTCTCGTCACCGCGGAAGTTGGCAGACATGAGTTTTCATGGGCGGTTGTGGGAGGGGGGCAGACATGTGAACCGAGAAGGCGGGAGGGAACAGGGGAGTGGAAGAAACGGGTACAGAGAGGAAGAGATGGTAGAGGAAGAGGTGGATGGAGAGAGGGGAGGGAAGACAGATGTAGAATAAACCCCCGCAGCGCCGTGTTTTCAATTAGAGCGAAAAGAAAATATTAAATATCTTGTAATGAACATCGGATCTAACACGCACACATTTCGCGCTATGAACAGTTTTTCAGTAGAGGAGAGGTATTTCAGAGTAGCAAAGGGTTTCACAGTGTAATTCCTGTAGATCAATATTCTCAATGGTATCGAGTGTTTCGTACGCAACACTTTGACATTCGAGAATGAAATTCAATATAGATACATCTGTAAGTGCAGTAAAATATGCCAGAAACAGTAGGCACGACACATATCTATTACATAGAAAAAGGCCTTGAAGGATAAAATGACTATTCTTCAAGTAAGAGGCATTCCACCGTTGGACCGCTTGAGGGAATAGAGTGAGGCGGTCACAAATGGGCAAATACTCTGATCATCCTGAGCATTACGACCAACCAGCTACTATCTCAATAAATCCCTACAGGTGAAAGCAGCGTCATCTGACGAGGACTGACTTAGTGAGTGACACGCATGGTGCATGTAGTAGCAGCTAGCGTGCTGTCAGTGTGCAAACTACGGAAGGTGCAAGAAATCTTTCTCGTTTTTGCCGAGCGCAGTTTGGAATTATCCGGGGGCTAAGCACAACCATTTCAATAAGTACACTAATAGTTGGGCTGTAACGGTACGGACCCGAATAGTCAACTAACTTTGTCTTAGGGGATGACTTAATCCCGCTACCTTGGCTCGTTTCTGTCCGTACACATATATGTTTATTTGTAAAACTAAACTTTCAATTTCAAAGTCGGGGAACTTTTAACTAGGGTGCATCTACTAAATAACTGACTATATTTTGTGGCTTGCGTTTTTATTAAAATTATTTTTTGCCCACTAAGTGATTATGTCTGGCGAGAAACACTAAATTCATTAGACTTCGTCTGATATAATTAGTTCGAGCCCCCAATTTTGCTAACGACAAGTCGCGGCACATCCTATGTGCACACTGGTTCAGAAAACCCCAGGAAAAAGTTCTGAACTTAGCTTCTATTGTCAGCGACCGTTGCAGCATCAAAAGATAAAAATGCAGCCTTCGGTCGCAAAATTAAAATTATTTAACCTGGTTTCGGCTATCATTACGATTTCCATCATCAGAAATTGTAAATTATAACAAGTCACATAAAAGTTACAACTCAGCTGTAAAGATTACGTCACAAAATTTAAAACAAATTTTTAGAGAGAATGAAATAAATCGGAATTTGCGATCACTGTATTAGGTTTAGATGGAATACCAAACTATGGCAAATGAAAATTTGTGCCCGGCCGGGATTAGAACCCGGGATCTCTTGCTTACTAGGCAGACACGTTGATCACTCCGGCACCGAGGACACAGACCAGCCCGACTGCAGAGGACTCTTCGCTGCACGTCTCCCGCCACACACAAATCTCCATTCGCCACGCTGTCTCTTTCCTATACCACAGCCTCTCTTTATTCGAATCCCAGGCGGGCACAAATTTTCATTAGCCATAGTTTGGTATTCCATGTAAACCTAACACAGTGATGCAATAACATCGCAAACTGCGATTTATTTCATTCATTTGAACGCTGTAATTCGTCAATATATATATATATATATATATATATGTGTATAATTTTTAGAGAGAGCTACGGGCTGCACTCCTGCACGGAGGCATCAGAATGGCGTGTTGTAAGTGGCGTTGTGAACAGGTACACGTTACCTCATTAGTGCCATCTAGTAGACGCAATTACAACTAGGCTATAGTACAGAGAGAAACAATATTCAGAAATAATTGCTACAAGAAGCTATGTTTAACATGAGATTTGGCCGAGGCGTCATTTTGGCAATACAATATTGATAGACAGAATTAACGACTAACAAAATTGTAATAAGCAAAATAATTAAAATGTGGCTCTTGGAACACAAGATTTGGGATCAAGTCGGAAGAGGTATTTCGGACCGTGCACGAAGTAAACCATCAAAGACCGAGTAACTGCTTAACACCGTTAAAAAAGCTTGTATTACGGAGTTGTAGCTGTTCATTAAGAATAAGCCCGTTATTGCGAGAAATATGTTTAAATATTTGCAATTCCTTGAGCACGTCTAATCTGTGGCCTTTCTTTTCGGTGTGCAAAAAGTTCAGGTCATGAATGGCTTTAGGGTTTCCGTAGGTAAAGGAGTTACTTTTTATTATAATTTTTGCACGTTGTCCTGGACGGCAGAATATAGCAAAAATTATACTGAAGTTGTGGTTGACGCACTATCGATATATCGGGTGATCAAAAAGTCAGTATAAATTTGAAAACTTAATAAATCACGGAATAATGTAGATAGAGAGGTAAAAATTGACACACATGCTTGGAATGACATGGGTGTTTATTAGAACCAAAATAAACAAAGTTCAAAAAATAGGCTGACAGATGGCGAAATGGGGTTACCCTTCTCATGTGCTGAAACCATATAACTGGGTTCAACTCAGATATCCTCTTCTTTGAAGGTCTGAAAACATTATCATAGTTTAATGGAAGTATTTTGAAGGAAAGATGGGAAAATAAGATTTTTGAGGGTGTGAACCATGTTAAAATTGTTAGTGAAGAGAAAATGTATTAATTGAGAACTGAGAAGCGAGTTGGTAAAACCTGTCCTTTAGCTCACTACTCTGTTTGTGCGAGCTCTACATGGCACTAATGCTGTTGCAGAGTGAGTGCTCTCCATTCGAAAGAGTTTATGGGGTAACGAAAGTAACAGATATAGTGTGTAAAATGCGAGGGAAATAATAATAACAAGAAATGGGTTTCAGGACAATTCCACTGTTTATTATTATGAAAATCTATGTGAAAATACCCATCTCATGAATGACATATTCTTCCACAAAATATTATTGAGAGAGAAATGGGGAAACTGTGTAAGAAATAGTAGCTCACTTTCCTAGTTGTTTGAATGTGACACCAATAACAAAATACAGTATTTCTTTAAATGGTAGCAGACTTTATTTGGCATTTTGTTGTGCGAATATGTGTCACTCATTTTTGTATTAGATTTAATACAATGTGTGTGCATTAACTCGTTTGTCCACGGCCGCACGGGAGTAGCCGCGTGGTCTGGAGCGCCACGTTACGGATCAGGCGGTCTCCCGCGTCAAAGGTTCGAGTCCTCCCTCGGACTTGGATGTGTGTGACTTGTCCTTAGATTAGTTTAATTTAGTTTAAGTAGTTTGTAAGCTAGGGAGTAATAACCAAGAAGATAAGTCCCATAGTTTTACAAACATTTGAACATTTGTTTGTCTATGCCTGTGTTAAAGATTGACACCTAGCTGTCATACTGGTAACCTTTCAGGGGTAACAGTGACGTTGATGACACCACAGGTAAATAAAATATTTGGTTTCACAATATTTTGATTTGGGACATCAAAATGTTCAAATGTTTGTAAAACTTACGGGACTTAACTACGGGGTCGTCAGTCCCTGAAGTTACAAATTACTTATGAACTCATTTATACTAAAAACAACACAAACATCGATGCCCGAGGGAGCCGGCCGCGGTGGCCGAGGAGACTTCTCTTACAGCTCATCTTTTAAATGAAATGATACCGATTAGTATGGACGCACCCCAACGCGTTCCATCATATCAGACATTTTCTTATAGAACTGAGCTATATTCGACGAAATACTCCCGAGAAAGACCTATACAAAGTCAAAGAAGTCTATCACAACATGACGAAAAACAAAACGAGAAACAGAATAGAGGAGAAGTACAAAGAATACAACTGGGAAAAGATCTGGGAAAACGTTCAAGACCCTTACTTACCGACTAACGTGCGATCGACATGGTACACGGCAGTTAACAGAAAAATTCCTACAAATACAAAGTTGCATGCAATTCATCTCGCAGAAACGCCTAATTGCGTCACCTGTAATTTAGTTGACTCAGAGGAACACCGTTTCACATGCGACGCTGTGAAAAACATCTGGACACTCTGTACAACGAAACTCGCAAGTGTACTGCGAACATCTCCGAGAACAATCACACCGGCTAGAATGCTCCACCCAGACGAAGTCCCCTACCCAAACACAAAACGAAGAGCAATAAATTGGATTAAAGGACATACTGTGTACTACATTTTTTCAGAAAAGAACAAGACTAAAGAAGACTATTGGATTTATCTCACGACAGAACACGAAAAACTTAAGAGAACTAAGAAATATAAAGACAAGTATGCGAATTTTCTACTTAGAACCATAACATAAGAAAAGATGGGTAGCACCCATAGAAGTATTTTTAATTTTCTATATTTACGTTTTAAGTCTTTTTTAAATGTCCTTAAAACTTCTGGCATTTCGTAAGGTAGTCCTGAGCTGTTGTTTGGCCGATACTTCAAGGTATACTGAGAAGACAAACAAATAGAAAACGATAATTAGGAAACGAAGAAAACGAGTGAAACGGCATAAACTGCAGTAGCAGCCTTTACGTGAAGACAACTTTGAAGTACTCGGTAAGCCGAAACAGCGCATGTGCAACCATGAAAGTACAGAAGAAGAAAAGGAACATTAATTATAATTTACTTGGAGACACATTTCATTCCTTTATGGAAGGAATGGGTTTTATAAACCCTACAAAGAAGGTCCTTAATTTGGTAAAAAAAGAAAAAAAAAGGGGGACTGAGGGGCTCCAGCCACGGTCTGCACGGTCACTACGGTCGGGGGTTCGAATCTCCCCTCGGGCATGGATATTTGTGCCATCCTTAGTGTTAGCTAGTTGATAAGTAGTTTGTAAGTTTAGGGACTGATGACCCCGTAGTTAAGTCCCGTAATTTTTTTTTTTGAAACATGCCCGAGGTAGGATTCGAACCTCCGACGGGGAACGACCTGGCGCATCGGAGCATAGCGCATCAATGCGCTCGGCCACTCCACTGCGGCTTTGGAAATCTCATCACCCAATCCCAATATCCGTGTATACACAAATAGCATAATTCTGGCAGTATTGTCAGGAAAGCATAAATTCCACTGAGTAATATGCATGACATCGAAAACTTCAAACGATACTGGGAATAGAAATATTTTTCAGCTTCCTCGCTTAGCATGTTTTTCTACATTTGTCTCTTTCTCAAACCTCGGTACGTCACCTAAAATTTGACTGTTGTTGATGTAGGGAGTGCTGCATTCCCGTCTTGCAAATCAAAAGAACCTCTCTGCTTCAAGAGCGTATTCACAGCCGTGTTTGATGTTTTTCGTAGAGCCGCTCTCTATTAGAAGTAACAAAGGACTGCGCAACGCTTGTCCCGCAAAAACTCGGTGTGGTAGGGTGAACGTTAAAAACTGGCGTGCACAGTCAGCAGATAGAAAGAGGTTTATCGATCAGCGGCGCCATTTTAAGTTCAGCGGCGTGTGACGGTTAGCGGGAAAAGCCACAACTCGGCACGTAAGGGTCGACAAAAATTCCGCGCGCCCAATGAAAGCGCGCATGAAATATAGGATGCGCAAACTGCGGAGCTGGAAAACAAGATAGCTCTCGGCGAGAGGGGAAAAAAAAACTGCGCGTCACAGGCACGGGACGAACGGCCGCGGGACGGACGGCGAAGCGGCGAGAGTTTGCATGCGAATGGAGGCGCTATGCAAATGCTGCGACGTCGGGCAGCCGTCGTCGTAGCGGGCGTGCGTGAAATGTCGCGAGAATTACAGCGCCGAGGGGGCCGCGCTGAAGCCCCACACTCTGCAGGCGATTAACGTTAATGAACCGCGTACAACATTCAATATGTGATAAAGTCTAGTTATTTAGTGAATCTGTTAGGTCGCTAACAGGAAGACAGCAGCAGACAGATTATTCTTTTTCTTTGTTTCCGTTCTGACCAAAATCTAGGCATTTTGAACACGACTCAGCTATCATACCGGTTGTAACATTTATAAGTGGAAATATTGTCGCGTTGAAATGGGAGCAGGCTTGACTTCGAAGGCAACTGAACCAGCACTTATACTCAAAGCATGTTTATTACGAACTCAACATACACGCAGCACTGACTGCCTCTCAGGCAGAGTGCTCTGCTATTTATACACAGACAGAATGTATCAGAAATTGGAAGAAATGTTAACATAAGAAACAAGTAGAATTTACTAGTGAACATAAGAAAGATGTAGAACATTCTGCCGGCCGCGGTGGCCGAGGTGACTGAGGAGCTCCAGTCACGGTCAGCACGGCAACTACGGTCGGGGGTTCGAATCCCCGCTCAGGCATGGATATTTGTGCCGTCCTAGTTCGTAAGTAGTTCATAAGTAGTTTGTAAGTTTAGGGACTGATGACCCCGTAGTTAAGTCCCATAAGCTTAACAAACATTTGAACATTTTGAGAACATTCTGGAATTGTTAATTATAAAGAAAAAATTTTTTACCGGTGGGCGGGATTGAACCGGCGACCTTCAGCACCGCAGTCCGTGACGCTTTCCCCTGCGCCACGCCGACAGTCGGTGTGCTCGGTCTCTCGCAGAAATATGTCTAGCGGTGACTCAGGACAGTGTACTGAACAACATTATTTGAGGGTGTTTTGTCATTAGGAGACTTTTAAGACTTTCATATTTCAGGTTACATAATATCTCGTCGGCCGCGGTGGCCGAGTTGACTGTGGCGTGTCAGTCACGGTCTGCACGACATCTGCGGTCAGGGGTTCGAATCTCCTCTCGGGCATGGATGTTTGTGCCGTCTTTAGTATAAGCTAGTTCATAAGTAGTTTGTACGTTTAGGGACTGATTACTCCGTAGTTAAGACCCATAAGCTCTACAAACATTTGAACAAATTATCTCAATGTATGCGTAGCACTGGGATGCCTACACTTCCCGTGATAAGGGGCAAAGCGGTGCGGTTAAGGCTCGTTGTAGTGAGGTTGGAAGTCAATCTCCTGCAATGGAAGTTGTTAACTGTGACCAACAACGGAAAGAAATTACGTCTTTCATTGAGAGAATATATGAGATTATAACACTTGCAAAAATACAAATTTTTCACCCAATAATTTTCTTAAAATAGGGTGTTAAGTACGACACAGGAGCCGCACCGTCTGGTGCTTGGAGAATGTGATACCACGCCGTGTACAGCATAGCAGTCACCCGACATCCAGTGGACGTCCGACGGCAGAGTAGTGATGTCGACTCCCACTGCCAATTAAAGAGTGAGCCCCTCCACCGTCTCCGACTAAACTTCATACCCGTTATCTCAGATACAAAATCAAATGTCTGTATAGTTTATGGGACTTAACTACGGGGTCATCAGTCCCTAAACTTAAAAACTACTTACGAATTAACTAATACTAAGGAAGACACAAATATCCATGCCCGAGGGGGGGGGATTTCAACCCCCGACCGTAGTGGCCGTGCAAACCGTCACTGTAGCGCCTCAGTCCCCTCGGCCAGCGCGACCGGCTATCTCAGATACGGTAACCTGCATGGACTGTTGATAATAGGAGGCGAAACCCAATAAAAACCGGTATTAGTTTTCAAAAACTATAAAATTTGAATTCTTTTTTACAGAAGAACCGCATCTCCATCAAAATCCTCCATTGCAACTTGTACTTTCTCCCACTGTACGGTATGTTCTTGGAGTGTTATTTCGAAATGGCTGACACCTTATCCGTAGTTTCTACCTTTAATTCATCAAAGTTATTTAATTGGTGTCATTTCTTGCCCCTTACCATACATGAAGACAACAAGAAGTAGCATGAAACCAGATGAGGTAAGTGAGGTGTGACAGCGCAACCATGACATTTTGTCTAAAAATGTGTAAAATGGTATGTGTGTGTGTGTGTGTGTGTGTGTCTGGGTGGGTGGGTCTGTGTGTGGGTGGTTGGGTGTGTGGGTGGTTGGGTGTGTGTGTGGTTGGGTGTGTAGGTGGGTGTGTTCAGGTTCGTTGTTGTGGAGGATTAATCACTCTCCTGTGTGCCACCAGACGCGTCTCTTTTGCCGAAACACCGTTGATAATTCACCTTAAACTTCCAAATAAGATATTGGAGTGGCTATCAAACAGTGAATGACCTACATTCTTGGAATAAAAAAAAGCAAGTCAGCATTTTCTTGATGTCGTATACGAGTTAAAGTTTTTCAAGGGATGGGGGCATGGGCAGATGATGAGATCTTCCATTGGGTAGATTATTGGTTTTTTATGGGTCCTAACGACAGCATCATGATCAGTATTGTTCTTTGACAGAAAATCTGGATTCCTTTGAAGCTGTTGTTTCAAAACACGGCGTTTCAGTTCAACGTTCCTTCTGATTTTCAGTTAGAACCCGAGGAAAATATTTGACAGCAACACTTTTCATTCTTAAATGTTCCGCTGAAATTAGCTGACCGGGACATCAAGATAACCTGCAACTCTGACAGTTTATAGTCTTACATATTTTTGACGACGTTACAGTGTTCATTTAATGAAATAAATCGCAGTTTGCGATAGTTATGGCTTCACTGTACTAGGTTTAGATACAATACCAAAGTGCCCCACCGGGATTCGAACCTGGGATTTCTTGCTTACTAGGCAGACGCGTTGACCAAGCCGAGACTGGGATCCTGACGTCAATTAATTGTGTCTCGATACCTCACGGTCTGTTCTCCATGATGCGGGAATACAGTATTATGGCTGCGAGCATTACAGAACAAATAGGCCGTGGTAACAGTAAAGAGACAGCGTGGCGAATGGAGATTTGTGTGTGGCGGGAGACGTGCAGGGAAGAGTTTTCTGCGGTTGGCCTGGTACTGTGTCCTCGGTGACGGAATGGTCAACGCGTCTGCCTAGTAAGCAGGATATCCCGGGTTCGAATCTCGGCGGGGTACAAATTTTCGTTCGCCGCACTTTGGCACTCCATCCAAACCTAGTATAGTGAAGCCATAACTATCGCAAACTTCGATTCATTTCAGGTTATTGTCTGTAAACGGCCTGTGAGCACAAATTTGTCGGTTAAGACAGATAATACTTATCGAGAACGAGGTTTGTTATAAGTCTAGCAGAACACTACTATACTCTATTCTTTCCCACAGCGTCGTCTTGATAAGCTGCTTCCAAGCGTAAAATCGTTTCCGCAGCATATTTACGGAATAGAGAATTTCACATCTGCACGTTGTTCACTTAAACTCAGCAATATGAAAAACGAAACAAGATGGAAACAGCTCAAGGAAAAACTCTTTGTATATGAACAGAACAAGGCAATTCGACAACGCAGGCGGCATTGAAGGGGCAACGAATTACGCCACGAAGTATCGTATGCACAGAGAAAGGTCTGCCAAATCCCTACCTCTTCCCTTCGCCGAATAAACTGTCCAATGGTTTTCTCGTAGTTCCACCAGACGACAGCAGATGTCAGGTGCCTCGCCTGTTTCGTTCCGGTAGACTACGGTAGGAGCGCTTCTGCAAATGTCTCGCGGCAGCAGGATTGGGATGCCTCGTGAGGAATGTTGTCTGGTGTCACATGTTCTCCTACTACATCGTTAAAGGGAAAACGATGGTAGGAATGTCCACAAACTGGCTAAGTTTACAGCACTAGTGCCATCATGGGTCATCTGACTGAAATGCTACGAACCTCGCGCCCTGCACTCCTGCTCGCGTCTACGTACTCTCGCGGATTTTTCTGTCTTTTTGTAGAGAACTAGCTGTTACACATGGTCCGGTAATGTCAATATATTTTTATTCTGCTTTTGTTTTAATTCAGTTCTGAAGCCCACCTCACTTACACTGCCGCATCCTGAGACTGTTAAGTCTCACTTCGGCCGTTTTCGCAGACACTGGAGTGCGACCGATTGTCTCTTCCTTAGTCGCATGCTCCCCATGCAATTGCGACGCTGCAATCTGCCGGTCGCGCGAGAGGTGTATGAGAGGGTAGTGGGCTGACCTTGAGGGAGGGGCGCTAGGTGGCGCCGGGCGAGATTATCCTCGCTAATGCGCATGCGCCGCGGGCACGGAGCGATGAGGCGAGGCGAGGCGAGGCGAGGCGACCCCGCCTCATCTGCAGCCGCCCAAGGCGCTGCCATTATGCGAACAGCACAGCGGCGTCAACAGCCCTCCGCCCGCGCGGAAAGCGAAAATACGGCGCCCAAAGTGACACTCCAGGGGGCGCCGCTCGCCAAGCAAGCGGCTTCGTTTCGCAGTTACGACACCGTCTCGTCTAACAGGTGTCTCCACTGTGCTTTTCTCCAACACAATACAGTGTTTTTACACAGGAACCATAACGATTCAAAAGCTTGCGTTGTACTTATTGTGTGAAAAGAGGAATGATGGATATACACCAAAAGGAAATAAAAATTGATACATCTCCTTGATAGTTTACAGATTCACTCTAACTTTTATTGTTGAAACGGTGAATATGGAGTACATGAAATGTTTACGTTTACATATCAACAGCATAAGGATACTGCAGTACTACGTATCGTTCCATGCTGCATCAACCGTACAACTACGTGTTGTTACACTTCCAAATAAAATATTGGGGTGAATATCAAACAATGAATGACCCACATTCTTGGAATCAAGAAAAGCAAATCAGCATTTTCTTTATGTCGGATATGAGTTAAAGATTTTTTTAAGGGGTGGGGGTGCATGAGCCGTCGATGAGGACTTCTGTTGGGGAGATTATTGTTTTTTTATGGGTCCTAACTAGGAATAAAAATGATCTACACAAGGACTTAAAAGCAGTTACTTTAGTTCAAAAAGGGGTCCACTACTCAGGAACACACATGTTCAATAATTTACCATCAAGTATAAAAAATTTAGCTACAAATAAAGATAAGTTTAAGATGAACGTAAAAATACTTTCTAGTGGACAACTCCTTCTACTCCATCAGTGAATTTCTAAATTGTACCAAATGATGCATGCACGCATACTATATTAGTCTTAGTATATTGTCAGCTATAAAAAAAAATTAAAAATGTATGTATCTGTGTTTATGTTATTGGTATTATCTATTATTCAACTTGTAAAATTTGTTTCTTGACATGTTCCACATCCACGAGGATCTCCTCAACATGGATCCACGGAACGAAAAACTAATGTAATGTAAATCTAAAGTAGCAATTCTGGTGATTATTCTGACTCCCAGATCTATTAGATGACATTAATTATACAGATAATCTAGAGATAAAGCATTTTATACTTTCTTAATATATATTAATCGCGTTAACAATATATGTCAACAAAACAAATATTTTAAATTGAAACTTGTACATGTGGCATGATGTGTTCATTTGCACCTTGTTGAAAGTGTCCCGGTTTTCTTCGAAAAAAATTTGGTCACCCTACTTTAGTATCGTCAGGTGGAATCTGCCGTCATCGGATGACAACTAACATGTTAATTACTAAACATTTCCGGGCTATTATGTCGTGATCTTGTGGATCTATTCTGTAAACCCAGTAGTGAGCCAGGGTGTGCATCGGACATTCAAAAGTACCACGATCCTCCTTGAAAATGTACTCCGTAGTTTGGGACGAAACGTGGATTTCCTGAATAAATCCACAAGACCACGGCATAATAGCCTGGAAGTTTTTAGTAATTTTGACCATTCCGGCTGTGAAAGTTTACATTTTACACTAACATCTTTTCACATGCCTACTTTTTTCGTTTTTCCTTTTTTCGGTAGTGTATTCAGTGGCGAATTAAGGCTGTCGACGTGTTACTAAAAAAAAAAAAAAAAAAAAAAAAATACAAATTAAAAAAATGTGGAGCGCACCCCCTCTGATCTAGAGACCGAGGGCGGTTCACAATTAGAGAAAGAAGTGCTTTCGAGGCCAAACGGTCACCCCCACGCCCTTGCCCCACTCCCTTAATCGGCCTCGCAGTGTATTAGCTTGTTTTCAGATAAAATGGTGAGTATGTGCCGGTGGAAGAGGCAACCGTGCCGATACCACGCGGCGTAAGTGTCGCCACAGTCTAACATATACAACTCCAATGCTGTGAAAGTTCTTACCAACTGACAGTTGCAACGACACTAGCGCTCCTACCGGTGGCCAAGCCGCCGTAGGAGTGATGTTTGTTTATAATTATTTTTATACGTAATTAACGAAATAGTCACAATTTTTTGCGTTACAAGCATTAATAAAATCAAGAGGCATACATACAACTTCGTCATAAACAAATACATTTGCAGCATATGCCACTGAAAATAAGTAGAATATAAGCTTAAGAGAAACGTAAATTTCTGTGATGGTCTGTTCTTGCTATGACAAGGGTTTTTTTTACGCTTATTACTTCGTTATAGTGTCTAATTATTCACATATTTTTACAATTAACTCGTCTTTCTTATACGCGCAAATGATTTTGAATGTAATTACTTTAGCTTTAACAGTTAATATTTTGAAGAATTTTGTCGTTTGTGGTTCAGCTGTAACAATAATTGTGGAATTGGTTTTTTCTTTACTGGAAAACAGTTTGATCAGTTTTCCCGTTTTCTTGCCACATGTGTGACGTTTTTCCTTGAGCTACAGCTGTGGTGGCTGATTTCGCACGTTTTACTCTCGCTGATTTTAATATTATTGTAGTGAAGAAACCATAGTGTTCCTAAATGCAAGAGCAAAGTCTTTCTGCCAAATGGCAGATCTTCTGATCTTTCTTAGCCATTTTTATTTAATAGTGAAACGTGTCTATACAAATTCAATAATATTTTTCACCTGTCTTGTATCGATATGTGTATGTAAAATGTTATATGAACTTCTTTGAGTAACTACGTTTATGGTTTACTCTGTTGTGCAACATCTCTACCAAAGACTATGTATGTGAGTAGTAGCTGAACCCAGGCAGCCCCTGAGATCACTGGCAGCTCCTGCAACAAGGTCTAAAATTGTTGCAGTATGTCACAGGGTTCTGGTGGAGCTAGGGGAAAGCAATAGAGTGAACCTATTGTGGGTCCCTGGCCACTCGGGGATCAGTGGCAACGAACATGCCGACCGATTAGCCAGGATGGGGGCAGAGACTGAATTTATTGGATCGGAACCTGTCCTGACAATCACCAAGGCAATGATCAAATTGGAGCTACGTAACTGGCTCAGAAAACAGCACGTAGAATATTGGGCCAAAGTCCATCAACAAAAACATGGCAAGGTAATGATGCCAAAGCCATGTTTTAAAAGAAGCTCTGCAAGCCTGAACAGGAGAGAGATTAGAATCATGGTTGGATTGCTGAGAGGCTATGGGAATTTCAAAAAGCCACCTACATACAATGGGAATAACAGGAGAGGACCCTAAATGTAGGTTCTGTGAAGACGGTGATGAAACTGCATCACATCTAATCTTCGAATGCATTGCATTGGAGAGTAAAAGGCACAGAAAATTTGGGACAACCAGAAATTGTGTCTAATAAAGAACTGGTAAAGGGACTCCTTGCACTGTTCAAGGGCATTGGTTGGCTTTACTAGATACCGCACAATAAACTTAGTTTCGGTGCGGACAGTGGCGCGTTGGACCAAGACTGTTTTGGCTTCCCTGGGAAAATCAAATCAAATCAAATCAAGTAGCTGAAGAGAAAGAGAGAGAGTCAGTGTGTAGCTCTGGTATTGAACGGACGTGCTTCAGTTGGCTGCTGCGGCAGCAAGTTTTGTACGAGCTGATAGAATAATTTTGAAATCTGATTTTCACAGACACAGTTCTGTCTTTATAAGGTTTAGTATCATTCATATATGTATCAGAGTGAGAGTTTTGTTCTCCAATCATAAGGTAATGTAATCATTTCTGCTAATAATAATTGAGAAAGTAAACTTCTTTACCTATTTCACTTTGTAGCTAGAAAGCTAACCCTCTTCCTTTCTTTGAAAGTTAATGACTATTAAAGCCAAAGCATAGTATTGACTAAGTTGAGTTTGATTAACAGATTTCGTTATTGGTGTGACATTTAATGATAATAGTGATTGTTGTGCAATACTACACAGGTGAAGAAGAGACTAAGTTTCTGCAGTCAGTCAGTTAGCTGGATAAATTCTCGTAGTTGCATTATTAGAAAATAATTTGTGTTTTTTCAGATTTCTCTCGCAGTCAAATTTATAGTGTAGTCAGTGGGTCTTATGAAGAGTACGTATTGGTCTTCCTTTGTTCAAAATATCCGTTGCGCTTTCAGTTTAGATGCAGTGTTAATTAACTGTCCAGGTATTAATATTACGGCCATAACTAAACAGAACTATAGTGTTAATGAGTAATGAATATATTCAACTAATATTTAATCATTTGATTGAAACGTTAGTTATCGTGAGTGTTAACTACCAGATGATGATAATTATTAGTGCTGCATTTAACATCAGATCAGCTTTCAATGAGTAGCTTTCAAATGTTCAAATGTTTGTATAGTCTATGGGACTTAACTACGGGGTCTTCAGTCCCTAAACTTACAAACTACTTATCAACTAGCTTATCCTAAGGACGGCACAAATATCCATGCCCGAGGGGGGATTCGAACACCCGACCGTAGTGGCCGTGCAGGCCGCGACTGTAGCGCCTCAGTCTCCTCGGCCACCGCGACCGGCACATGAGTAGCTTTAAAGCAGGCCTCCTTTAGTTGGCTCTCAATTGTCAAATCCCTGTAGCGAGCCTCTGTTTCCTATCTATAAAACAGCCTTACCTTTATCCCACCAACCAACATACTAGTTTTAATAAGACATGAAATTCTTCGGTAAAATCATGCAGGTTACAAGATAATTGTAAATGAACTGTACTCTAATGTACCGTTTCATACTTTATGCAGCCGCGGTGGAGTAGCCGAGCGGTCTAAAGCGTCTCGCTGCGGACCGCGCGGTTGCTCGCCGTGGAGGTTCGAGTCCTCCCTAGGGCATGGGTGTGTGTGTTTGTCCTTAGGTTAGTTTACCTAGTTTTAAGTACTTTGTAAGCTACGGACTGATGACCACGCAGTTTGTTCCGATAAATTTACAAACATTTGAACATTTGAATACTTTGTGCGGGATAGTAGGAAATCTAAGAAAGACAAATGTGGAGCTATTATTACGTTATTACATATTTTTATGGCACTATACACGTACGCTAATATAAAAAGTATGCTAAAATCAATGTAAACTGTAGTATTAGCACTCATTCGATTAGATTAGAACTTGTTTCATAGATCATGAATACGACATTTCGCAATGATGTTGTACGTGTCAGGTTAATGAAAGGTGTCTTTACAAATTATTACTTTGTACTAAATATTACATGGCACATATTTTTTTATTTTATTTTTTTATTTTTTTTCAGATTTATTAATTTATATCTAAATATACATCTATAGTGCAGAAGCAGTTGCCATTCAGAAATTCTTTTAATTTATTTTTAAATGCTAGTTGGCTATCTGTCAAGATTTTGATGCTGTTTGATAGGTGACCAAAGACTTTTGTGGCAGCATAATTCATCCCTTTCTGTGCCAAAGGTAGATTTAACCTTGAATAGTGAAGGTCATTCATTCTCCGAGTGTTGTAGTTATGTATACTGCTATTGCTTTTGAATTCGTTGGGATTGATAATAACAAATTTCATAAGTGAATATATATATATATATATATATATATATATATATATATATATATATATATATATATGTGTGTGTGTGTGTGTGTGTGTGTGTGTGTGTGTGTGTGTGTGTGTGTGTGTGTGTGTGAAGCTACTGTGACTATCCCTAGCTCTTTAAATAAGTGTCTGCAGGATGATCTTGGATGGGCTCCAGCAATTATTCTGATTACACGCCTTTGTGCAAGGAATACTTTTTTACTCAGTGATGAATTACCAGAGAAAATGATGCCATACGAAAGCAGAGAATGATTATAGGCATAGTAAGCTAATTTACTGAGATGTATATCCCCAAAATTTGCAAGTAGCTGAACTAAAACGTTTCAGTAGATCTTCAATGTGTTTTTTCCAGTTCAACCCCTCATCAATACACACACCTAAGAATTTTGAATGTTCTACCTTTCCTACGGATTTCTGATCATAATCTATATTTTTAATGGTGCCATTCCATTTACTATACGGAACTGTATGTACTGTGTTTTATCAAAATTTAATGATAGTCCATTTGCTGAGAACCACTTAATGATTTTCTGAAAGACTTCGTTTACAATTTCTTCAGTTAGTTCTTGTCTGTCAGGTGTGATAACTATACTTGTATCATCAGCAAAAATAGCCAGCTCTGCATCTTCATGGATATAGAATGACAAGTCATTAATATATATTAAGAACAACAAAGGGCCCATGACCGAACCTTATGGCACCCCAGTTTTGATTGTTCCCCCGTTTGAGGAATTAGCTGTTTTTTGCATGTTATGTGAATTACGTATGTCAACTTTCTGCACTCTTCCAGTTAGGTATGGTTTAAACCATTTGTACACTATCCCATTCATACCACAATACTTTAGTTTATCTAGAAGAATTCCATTATTTACACAATCAAAACCCTTGGAGAGATCACAAAATATCCCAACGGTTGATGTCCGGTTATTCAGAGCATTTAATACGAGGTACGTAAAGAATGTATGTTCCGTTTAGTTATATAAAACAAAGGTGTACAGATACAGAAAAAATATTTATTGTACAAAAAACTACAATTGTCAAACTACTTTTATACATAGCTTCCGAAATTTTGTAGGCACTTGTCATACCGTGGCACAAGGTTCTGTGTGTCTTCTTCATAGAATGTTGCCGCCTGTGTGTTCATCCATGTGCTAGCATGTTCTTTCAGCTCGACATCGTTGAAGTGTTGACAGGACAAATTTGAGGTGTAAGAAGAGGATTTCCATCAAAAGGTGGTGTTTGTTTCCACGATAGTGCCCGACTTCATGTGACTAAACAAATCTTACGGTAATTTTACTGGGACGTGTTTGATCATCCGTACAGCCCGGACCTCGCTCCTAGCCACTTTCACCTCTTCTTACACCTAAAACATCTGTCCTTGGTGGTCATCATTTCAACGATGATGACGCGCTGAAAGAACATGCTACCACATGGCTGAATACAAGCGGCAAACTTCTATGAAGGAGGCATACAGAAACTTGTGCCACGCTGTGACAAGTGCCTACAAAATTTCGGCAGCTATGTAGAAACGTAGTTTAACAGTTGTAGATTTTTGTACAATAAATATTTTTTCTGTATCTGTACACGTTTGTTTTATATAACCAAACGGAACTTACTTTCTGGACGTACCTCGTATTAAATGCTCTGAATAACCGGACATCACCCGTTGGGATTTTTTGTGATCTCTCCAAAGCTTTTGATTGTGTAAATCATGGAATTCATCCAGATAAACTAAAGTATTGTGGTATGAATGGCACAGTGTACAAATGGTTTAAATCATACCTAACAGGAAGAGTGCAGCAAGTTGACATACGTAATTCACATAACATGCAAAAAAACAGCAGATTCCTCAAACTGGGGAACAATCAAAACTGGGGTGCCATTAGGTTCGCTCTTGTGCCCTCTGCTGTTCTTAATATATATTAATGACTAGCCATTCTATACCCATGAAGATGCAGAGCTGGTTAATTTTTACTGATGATACAAGTATAGTTATCACACCGGACAGACAAGAAGAAATTGTAAACGACGTCTTTCAGAAAATCATTAAGTGGTTCTCAGCAAATGAACTATCATTAAATTTCGATAAAACACAGAACATACAGTTCCGTACAGTAAATGGAATGACACCATTAATACATTTAAATTTTGATCAGGTAAATTAGCTTACTATGCCTATTTCCATTCTCTGCTTTCGTATGGTATCATTTTCTGGGGTAATTCATCATTGAGTAAAAAAGCCTTCCATGCACAAAAGCGTGTAATCAGAATAATTGCTGGACGTACCTCGTATTTCATCGGTTAAAGTATATATAGCTTTTCTGTTGAAAAACCGTTCTGAAAATCAAACTGACATTTTGTTATGAATTTGTTTTTACCTATGTGTGAAACAAAATCGTATTCAGAAATGTAGCTTGCCGGTCGTTTGGAGCGCTGTTGTCGCAGTGTATAACAAAATTGAGTCGGAGTATTGGGACTGTTATGTTAGAATGCGGTGTCGCTTTCTCGATGCATTCGCTCCTGCTGGCTCTACGCGAGGTATCATCGGTCGCGCCACAGAATAAGGAGTATACAGAAAGGAAAATCTCACTGCAGTCTGTCGTCCAAAATTTAGTGCACATGCGCGGAATCGGCCATCTTGAAAAGAAGTGAATGCTTGGTCACTCCCTACTATGTGGTGTGGTAAGGCGCCGTCTTTCTTTGTTAATTGTGTATTTTAACTGCCCGAATCGCATAAAAGTAAACAAGTATTTGGTGCAGTGAAAAGAAAGAACTGTGTGTCAGTAGTTGGAGCTGTTCCGTTTTTATTATGAGCAGCAATAAAAGAAAAAGCGGCCGATGGTGTTCAGCACCTAATTGCCGCAATAATTCGAATACAAATAAGGATATAAGTTTCTTCACCTTCCCAAAAGATGCTGAGCAGTAAGTGAGCGTCGCTATATGTGTAGTGAGAGTTAAATATTATCAGTTTCGAATGAGAGCAATGTGTGCATAATTATTAAAAGTAGCCTTGCTTCTTCTCTTGACGATAACTCTCGCTGTTGCTGTTGCTGCAGCAGTTCAACAGCATCAAAATGTTGAAGTACATTTATATTTTATAAGTTTAACGTTGCAGGGAATAATATAAAATGAATGACAAAGAATAGTGCGTAAGTAGAGAGGTAAAATTTTACTTACGGCATTGGGGTCGTAGTGTGCTAATGTTGGCAACGAATGCTCTTTGGATACTCAAACAAATAGATTAAGGGGAATAATTATTTTATGCTGTTCCTGCTCTGTGGTTAACAGATTCCTCTATATGCCCTTCTCCGATCAGTAAATTGATACTCCTAAAGCAAATACTACTTTTACATATGCCCAGACGTCATTCGTTCGCCGGCCGCGGTGGCCGCGGGGACGGAGGCGTTTCAGTCACGGTCTGCACGGCCACTACGGTCGGGGTTTCGAATCCCCCCTCGGGCATGGATATTTGTGCCGCCCTAGGTCGTAAGTAGTTCATAAGTAGTTTGTAAGTTTAGGGACTGATGACCCCGTAGTTAAGTCCCTTAATCTGTACAAACATTTGAACATTTTTTGTTATCCGTTCATTGTAATCACGTTGTGCTGCTAAGTCAGACTCAATATTTTGTGCGGAATTTATTCGTGTCAAATAAAACCTGGCAGTTGTAAAGTCACTTTCTTGTTTATAACTAATTTCCCAAACATAATTCCGCGTTATTTGGGATTTTTCAAGAGAAAAGCACCAAATAAAACGATCATCGATTCCACCGTACATTTTCGTAGTTGTATTTAAATTTAGGCCTATTTTTTTCGTTGGATTACAATTAGGTGCAAGAAGAGGGCGCAAAATAGATGAGAGCATAATGAAAAGCCGTTTCCTTTCGTAAAAGTCGGTGAGATTAGCTGCAGTTCGTAAATAGTCCATTTCCAGCCAAAGTACTAAGTGGCTATAGTTCCGCGTTTACTGCTTTTCAATATGGCGTCGAGTGCAACGCTTGGTAACATACAGATCAAAGGCGCCGCCCCCAGCTTTGCCTTCTGTATACTCCCTATTCTGTGGTCGCGCAGTGTGTGAGCCCTGGCGGAGTGTGCCGCGGGCAGCCGGCCAGCAGGGGCTACTCCGTGCGCTGCGCTGTGCTGTGCTGTGCTGTGAGAGCCATGAGCCGTGCTATCAGCACTGGCGCCTTCCGGCGAGACCCCATATTTCTGCACCTCATCTCCGGAGAACACCACTGCTGGAGGGACCGTATCGATTCCTGTGCACGTGGGCGGGACCTCCAGCCAGACGGGAGCTGGGTCCGGGCCGCGCTTATGCTGGAACACTCCTCCTCGTGACAGCAAATTTGACTGCGGAAGGCAGCGGCAGAGCACAATGGAGCGCGCAGCGGAGAGCCGGGGATCTCATCTGCCGGACGAGATGTGCCGCGCGGACCGTTCCTTCTCACTACGGAGGCGAGAACTCTGATGTAGCTACCGATGATCTCCCCGACGGGGAAGAAAACGGTCTCGCCACGTGCAGGGCCACTTCCGCTTCCTCTTGCTCTCAACAGTCTTCTCTGAATACATTTCCAGAAGCTGTGGAAACGTCCGTTATGCCGAGCCGGCATTACCATAATTTAACAGAAACCGTCTCGAGTAGTGAGATCTCCCGTAGAAAGCAGTCTGGTGGTAATTACACCCTGGGGAATAAAACAAAATGAGCCGCGGCGGAGTGGCCGAGCGCACTGATGTGCTATGCTCCGATGCATGAGGCCTTTCGTCGTCGGGGGTTCGAATCCTCCCTCGGGCATGGATGTTTGTGCTGTCTATAGTATACGTTTATAAGTAGTTTGTAAGTTTAGGAACTGATGACTTTGCAGTTAAGTCCCATAAGCTTAAGAAACATTTGAATATTTTTTAAATAAAAACGTCTCAATGCTAAAATTACAATACCGTATTTACTCGGCTACAGAACCCGCCTCTTTTTCAATTTTTTAAATTCCGAAACTAGGGAGGATACTATAGGGGTAAAGTTCGTAAATTGAATAGTGCATTCGGTTGTTTCACTTCATATAAAATTACTATTTTATTAAAACTTTTTCATTCAGTAAAAATTTATACACAGCTAACTAATGTCTTATTCAGTATGTCACAGCTTCTATCGCAAAAGTCCTCCCGTGTCAATTTCTTCTTACGTGGCAGTTCGTGGCTACCAGAAGCCACGTAATGTTACAGCTAAATACTTGAAATACGAAAACTTCTAATTCACCATCTGCCACAAAGACACCATTATTCGTTGCAAATTCGATAGCTCTTAAGTAAAACGATGCCTAAAGCTAATTTTCCAATCACCGGTACTCATTTATATTTTGTTCACGATAAATAAATCTTAATTCAACACTAACTGCGGGAAAACGCAAGTTTAACGATACTGAATTGAGGGTAAAACGTAAAAATATTATTGTTCCAGGTGCCAGTGACCGGAAATGTTGAAAATTTGCGTAAATAGTCCTTCCGAATTACACGTAAACAAATTCACGAATTTGAAATTTATTAAATTTCTTTTTGGACCTCAAAAATAAGGAGGGGTTGACTGTAACCGAGAAGATACGATAAGTTCAATGATAGTTTAGTGACCACTCTAAATTCTTGTTTTGAAGGTGAAAACTACCATCTACTTTGCACTACTCTATAATATGTAATGCACTGTCATCATCATAATAAGAAATTTGAAATTTGTTTGTGCATAATAACCATATTCTATGCTTTAAGATACTGAATGCTACAAACACCAGTTCCTTTTCAATACCTTTTTAATTTGATCTGTTAACTTTCTTTTACACACTTCATGAGAGGAAGGAAGAAATTAGACGAAATAAAGGACTGACATCAGCTGCACAAGACTATTGAAATAAGTCAATGGCGATAACTGGAAATATGATCCAGGTCGGGATTGGAACCCGGGTCTCCAGCTTTCGGCCAGTGGTCGCCGTCACCTCTTGTCTAGCCGCAATCGCTTTCCATCCGTACGCAACTCTGGAGACTGTAGCGCCCCTATTGTTCGTGCCCAGTTATACTCGCCATTTCAGATACCTTGACGAGGTTCGACATTATTACCGCATCTGCGAGTGATGTTATGAACCATACGCCGTTATCGGGTAGATGATGTGTTACCTCTTATTTCGGGTATGTTCGAAAGAACAGACACTACACCAATCTATAGCTTTCATTTCGTATTTTACTCTCTTCTTATGTCTTGTATTGAATTGCTCAGTGCACTTCTCTTTCCCCGTTCATCAATGTCATAGTTATGTCCTCCGGGATAGTACTGTCACTGTGCACTGTTGTTCACTGATGGTCGACGGCCTATACAGCAATATTCAAATGTTTTCTTTTCAAAAGGTGAAAACGATACTGGTCAAGGAAAAGAATTCATACATGAAGTATCTGAAAACGAATGATAACATTCTAAACGATTTTAAGTTCTGTATTTAATTCTGTTGCAAACCACCCGATGGCAGTAGTTCCCAGACTTAACGAGAGGCAGACAAAATAAAACCGGTCACCCGTCAACCACAATAACAGAGCAAGAAATCAATTTCTGCTTCGTTTATCCTGGCCGGCAGCAGACGTACCGCCATTCACAACCAGTACAGCACCTTCCTACCCTCCCACGTGGTATTTCATGGCTCCAACATGTAATACATCACATACCTAGAACATGCGGGTTGTACGGAATAAGCTACCTTGTTTCTCACGCGAAGAAATCTAAGAGCAGAGGCCCCCTGCAGTAGAAGAACAATGTTTTCAAAATTTTCTTACAAAATTTTATGATGAGCTTCAAATTTCTTTGGCGTAGGAAATGTGTGGCCGCTAGTGGCGGCTGGTGTTTCAGATAATTGGGAGTTCACTTCTTTCAGTGCCGGGTCTCGATGGTGGCGCCATTTTCTGGGTGCACCTCTGCGATGGCACCGGGGGAAAGCATCCCAGTTCCCCCCTCCCTCTCCCTCAGATATATTTTCTTTAAAAGATCTGCACAAAGTCTTACCTAGGCTTGTTGTTGTTTGCGCTTGTTTCAACTCGAGATGAAGCTTCGGTCTACCAAGCTTCTTTATTTCTCATTTCTCTTCCAAATTTAAAGCTGAGTAATTTATTTTTAAAAGCTACTGAACGTTGTTCAGTTTTCTTTGACAGTAAACACCAATAACATAAGAATATTCAAATGTTCAAATGTTTGTAGAGCTTATGGGACTTAACTACGGGGTCATCAGTCCCTAAACTTACAAACTACTTATGAACCAGCTAACACTAAGGACGGCACAAATATCCATGCCCGAGGAGGGTTTCGAACCCCCGACCGTAGTGGCCGTGCAGACCGTGACTGGAGCGCCTCAGTCCTCTCAGCCACCGCGGCCGGCTAAGAATATTCACGTGAAGACTAAAACACAGTAAGTAACTGATTATACTGTTAAGCGTCTGTAACAAAATGATTCTGTTACGATGACGAGACAAGCTACCTTGTCACGTAACATTGTAAGCAGCACACCTTCGTAACCTTACACACGTGCAAAGGCTGCTCTCCCCGCATCTTTTCAAACAGTTAAATATTTGTTACATCTAAGAGTGTAAATAACATTTACCTTCAAAATCGCGACACATTTGCAAAAATGCCCAAAGTTTATGTGGCAAGTAACAATATAAAAGTTGTTGTTCCCGTATCTGTTAAACGAAGATTGGCTTTAAAAAATTGGTTGCAGACGGCCTCGAACACACTGCTTTCGACAGCACAGAGCGATGCTGCTAACTGCTAACTACAGGGCTATTCTTGCTAGGTGGAGAGTAAGGACTTCATTATTATTCATGATGAGATCTTCTGAAGTGTGACAGTTGATGTGTCTTTAATTTATAGTATTAAGATATTTTACCGAATATGGAGTGTTTTTGATGAATCTTCAATGCGCCAAAAACAAATATGAAGGATTGATGTTGCCTTCATGGAGGATTTGCGCATACGCAAGGGAGATGAACGGTAGCTCCATTACCTCTGTGTCGGGACCATTCGTGAGTAACCGCCAGAGCTCGAATCACCAGGGCCTGATGTTTCTACCAGCTCGAACGCCAATGTTCAAAGCGACGTTTCCCCTCGCTCCTCCCTGCTGCGGGAGCGCCCATACGCTGCCGCCAAGGGGTTCAGAAGACAATTTGAACCTCATCCGCGCATGTGCATCGCAACGCTGCGGCCACTAACGTCTATATTAGGCGGCCTCGCTACGATTCTTATGTATACGCGCTGTCTCCGCGATGAAAACGTACCTCATCCAGTAAAAATACTTTGAATGTGCATATAAAATTATGTGATAGACGAACGAAACGAATAACTATGGTTTAAATTTTTTTATTTTATTTATTTACTTTTTCTCACGACGAGCTTTTTTCCGGGGGTTCACTGAACCTGTGAACACACAGCACGCACCGTCCATAGGGGTGGCTTTGCCAAATACCCCCCGGCTCGAAACTGCAGGATCGCGTGTATTTAAGTCGGGAGAGGAGGTCTAAGAGTGGACGATTTTGTTTATCCGTCATTGGCCTATCACATTATGTAAAAAAGGAACTGATCGCTTCGTCTACCATAGGGGTGTGTATTTCGCCGCGTGTGGTAAGTACTTTCGAATGGATCCATTTCATGATTCCACTGTAACAGTTTTTCAGTTGGAAAACTAAGAAGTAAATATGTGGGTTAGAAGACCTGTCTGTGAAATCCGTACGAAACCAAAATTCCTTTGGTCTCGAAATAGCACCATACTCTAAAAAGTTTTCCCTGCATTGGATCGTGTTCTTTTAGTTAAAGGTCGGCTGTCAACAGCAATTAATACTAAAAGAAATCTCAAGACTACTAATTCGACACTCACCTTACGTACACCAAGGCTGATGATAGAATGAATGCAAAATTAGAACTGAATGACTGGTGACTTGCATTGACAGACACCAAACCAAATACAGAAAAAATCGCAAACGAACTGCCCACTGATGCATAATTTCTTCGTGTAGTGAAACTTGAGGCATTCAACCCTCTCAGAGTATACACAAACACATTCACAGAGTCCAAGAACTACCGAATCAGAAACACAGTTGTTTGAACAATAAGTAATGTACGGGCATAAACATTTGTCGTTTCAAAACAAGAGCCTTTGCTTTGTACAGTCGAATGTTAAATCACACTCGTGTCCACAATCAAGAAATTTTTAAGTCCAAGTGAGGGTGGGGAACAGTGAACCACTTTTTGCAAATTTCAGTGTTTTGCAGAAAGCTTTGAAATTTTTCCACAAAGTTGCACTGGACAATGCGCATGTTTTACATGCACACATATATGCCGTTATGAGTTTACCGCAGAGACATAGATAAGTAGAGTTATATATGGTGTATTAATGAAATCTTAATACATGTAAAAATTGAGGTGTTTGTGCCTATATTCACTCTGCAGCCAAAACTACACATCGCAAACGAATATTGTTTATATATGGTAGTAGGTATCAGTCTCCCATTGTGCACTTTGTTGCTAGAGGTTTGATAACGATAAGGGAGTGGAAGATATGGGAGTTGAAATTTAGCGACTTATACAAATTTCTACGTACGGCTGTCAGTATTTTGCTCTTCAGCAAAAACTACACAATGCAAACGAACGATCTCTCTTTTTTGTTGTAGTACAATGTCTCCTATTGTACACCACAGCAGTTCCGTGTCGATAGCTATAAGAGGGTGGAAAATGTAGTGGTTTAAAGTCATCAGCATATATAAAATTCGAATTGAAGACCAGCAAAGACTTTTCACACTATAATAGCAAAGAGGTTATATACAGCGAAATGTGATGCACATTCTTCAGTTTTTTTAATATATATATATATATATAGAAAACAACGCTGAAAGGGAATATAGAGACTTTAAAATTTTAAACATGGCTGCAGTTCAATAACGGTGGAACACGGTCCAAAAGTCAACAAAGATTCAGCCGACCAGTTGCATGCTTTGAATCTAGAGACAATAGACTCTTGAAATTTGTAGACGTTGTGTATCTTACACTGTAGGCATCAGCGATTTAACGATATTCCCATCCCCAAGGGGGTGAAATAGGCGATGAACGGTTTTTTGAAAATACGTTGCTAGTGACGCAATTTTAAAGCAAGAAACACAAACTTCGTATTTAGATTTTTGTTTGGAATTTTAAAATGAGGTATTTCGATATTTTTCTTAATTCAACCATTAAGCGGGTGAAATAAGGGAAAATATTTTAAGGTTGCTACTAAGACTATTTTGATGCTATAAATGCGAAAATTTGGATTTGGAACCATGGTTAAAATAAAAAAAAAGTGTTTCAGGATGTTTTCAATTCTGCCATTAGTGGTGTAATAGCCGCGGTGGAGTAGCCGAGCGGTCTAAGGCGCCTCGCTGCGGAGCGCACGGTTGCTCGCCGTCGGAGGTTCGAGTCCTCCCTGGGGAATGGGTGTGTGTGTTGTACTTAGGTTAGTTTACCTAGGTTTAAGTAGTTTGTAAGCTATGGATTGATGACCATGCAGTTTGGTCCGATAGATTTACAAAAATTTTAACAATTCAATGGTGCAATAGGGGGGTGGGCAAGCTGTATCAAAATACTTGATTAGGAAAACAGTTTTAAAGCTAAATCTATGAAAATTTATATTTAGAAGTAGAAGCAACGAACGCAGACCGTGCAGTCTACGCGTGCGAAGCAGCGGGAATTAAGCTAGTTTGAATCGTAAAATTAATTTCATTATTATTGCATTATTGTCACTGATAACTAATTCGCTCCCTTGTAGAATAAAACTCCTTCCTGCTCGCTACAGACTAAGAAACGTTGCTGAAATTATATTTTCCTCGTTAATCTCTAGTGTCAGAAATATTACCCCGAGCTGTAGTAAATTTCGCGACCGCTAAGTACCTAGAGAAGTAACTTTGTTGTTGGGAGTGACACAGAAGTCTGCTGCAGCTGCCTTCAGTGCCTGGCGGAAAGTAATTAGGGAGTGGCCTGCTAATGAATCGACAGTTTTAATGCGGCCGCGGCCCTGCTCAGTCTTCCGGCACGCGAGAAGGCGAGCAGTAATTTTGTGCGACAACGGCGGAGGCGCCGACTGCGACAGCGACTGCAGCCACTCGTTAATTAGAGGGCGAGGCGCTCGCCTAAACACCCCTGGGGGAACGCCGCGCCGCCGACACATTCCGCCAGCCAGGCTGCTCGCAGCTAACTACTTCGCCTTATCTCTGGCCCACCCCAGGGGATCCGACAACTTAAAGGTATCCCGTTTCAAGCGACCTGAGACAATCTGTATTCCTGTTAATGGTTCCCCAGTCTACTTCATTAACAGATTTCTTGTTTATACCGGAAGACTTCACGTAGTTTTGCTATTGTTTTTTCATTTTTACTCGGAGTTAGCAAGTGGGTTATTTTCGCATCGCACCCTTTAGAGGTTGGCGAATAATTTTCACAGGTGATGAAGACCTCGGAGGCGCTGTGTATGGGCCGTGGACGCGAGTACAAAAAGAAATCTCTGCCTCTGTTATAAGCTTGAACTTTATTCACATGAAGTGATAAGTACCATCGACAAGGGATCTCAAATCGAATCCATATTTCTGGATTTCCGGAATGCTTTTGACACTGTACCAAACAAGCGGCTGCTAATGAAATTGCGTGCTTATGAAATATCGCCCCAATTGTACGATTGGATACACGATTTCTTATTAGAAAGGACACAGTTCGTAGAAATTTTCGGTAAGCCCTCGAGTAAAACAGAAGTGATATCTGGCGTTCCGCAGGGAAGCATTATAGATCCCTTACTATTCTTTGTGTTCATAAACGATTTACCAGACAATCTGAATAGTTCCCTTAGACTGTCCGCGGATGATGGTGTCGTTTATCGGTTAGTGAAATCAACAGAGGATCAAACGCAACTGCAAAGCGATTAAGACAAAATTTCTACATGTTGCGAAAATTGGCAATGAACACTAAATAATGAAAACTGTGAAGTAATACACATGACCACTAAAAGAAATCCGCTGAACTTCGGTTACACAATAAATCAGTCAAACCTATGAGTTTCAATTACAAAGAACTTAGACTGAAGATAACACATACAAAATATTGTGGGGGAGGCGAGCCAAAGATTACGTTTCATTGGCAGAACGCTTCGAAGCTGCAACAGCTCCAGCAAAGAGACTGCCTACATCACACTTGTGGGTCCTCTCCTGCAGTACTGTTGCCCCTTGTGGGACCCTCACCAGGTGGGACTGACGGAGGATATTGAGATGGTTCAGAAAAGGGCAGCTTGTTTTATTTCATCGCGTTATAGAGGTAAAAGCGTCACGGAAATGTTGCACGATTTGAGGTGAAAATCATTAAAAGAACGTCGTTATTCGTTGCGGCGGAATCTATTTGCGAAATTTCAATCACCGACTTTTACTTCTGAATGTGAAAATATTTTGCTGGCACCCACCTACATAGGGAGACATGACCATTCCAATAAAATAAGATAAACCAGATCGAAAACGGAACGATTTAGGTGTTATTTCTTCCCACGCGCTATTAGAGAATGGAACGGCGGAGAAAGGTTATGCAAGTTGTTAATGAACCCTCTGCCAGGCACTTAAATGTGATTTGCAGAGTATCTATGTATGTAGAAGTAAGGTCTCGCAACTGTGCCGGGGACGAGCTAGTGAGGTGAGAACGGGACCGGACGACCGGTATATGGAGTCTTTGTCGGCCAGAACCTGTAAAGGGTTTGCAGTCTGCGACGCAGAGGAGACGCACCTTACCTCTTCACGGAGGAGCATAGTCTGCTCTGGGGCGTCTCTAGTTCCTCTTAGTCAGCGGGTGTTTGGCGCCGAAGCTAGCTGTGGACAGTCGCAGAGGTACTGTGCGTACGCTACTTTGTACAGCTCTCTGGGGGATTTGGTGAATGTTTACTACGCCAAAATTCGCAAAATTTTCTGTTCGAAGACGTGCTGTTGTCTGGATTGCGGTGCCGCTCTGAAGACCTAATAAGAGTCATTGGTGTCAGTGTCTGAAGTGGTTAGGCGAAACCAAGGGCGTTCGTGTCTGCCCTTGCTTTTGGATCAGCATATGTTCAAATTCAAATGTTTGTATAGCTTATGGTTCTCAACTACGGGGTCATCAGTCCCTAAACTTACAAACTACTTATGAACTAGCTAATATCCATGCCCGAGGGGGGATTCGGACCCCGACCTTAGTGGCCGTGCAGACCGTGACTGGAGCGCCGCAGTCCCCTCGGCCGCGGCGGCCGAGGATCAGCCACCTTGCGTGGGAATGCTGCAAGTTTGGCAGGCCTTCGCGTAAACGCGGGAGCGGCGGCGACAAGACAGCCCAGGACATGAGGGCACATATAGACATCGATCATGTGGTGCATAATGTGATTGGCCTGAAACCTGCTTGCTGCACAAGGATTGGCGTGTTTCAATCGTGTAGGCGTTGACGAATGTTCTACACCCAGACTTCGTCTACGTCAGAATAGCTACATATTCCATGTGGGCTGTGAGCTCAGTACTCAACTCGGGAGATGGGGTGGCAATGAAACAGTAGCTCAGTATAACAAAATATTTTATTGACACTTGTGCTTACAATACAGTCGGAGGAGAGTGGAGTGTGCGTGCGTGCTGCACGCGCTGACGCCGCGATCCTCGGAGTAACTGACGCGGATGGTGCGGCTGCCCGCCGGCCGCTACGCCTCTATGTTGCGTAAGGCGAGGTATCTTCCTCGCACTGCGCCGCACCGCTGCTGCCGCCGCGAAGGCCGTACCGCGCTGGGTGTTGTCCGGGTGCTGAACCCAGGTCCTCCTTCTCCCACTGCTGCTGCTTCGCCCTGCAGACGGTTCACAGGAGCGCTTCTGGTATCGCCACATCCTTTCGTCCACTCCACGCCCCTGTGTGAGTAACTGGCTGCAGTATTACCGCGCCATGCGTTGGTTCGACGCCTGGTTGCGCTGCTGTCGAGGCCGGGACCCCACTGCCCATTGACTCAGACTGGGCCGTCGCTATTCCACTGACTGCATCTCTCAACGGCGATGCCGTGTTGGTCGTGATGATCGGTTGCTGGCCGCGCTACGTCGATGTGCTTCCAGCCTGCGACAGACTCAGTTTTGCGATAACAATAATAACAATTTTTGTCGACGAGAAGCACAGTCCAGGCCGCAGGTGACTGCCCAGCCGTGGCTGCCTCTCTCTCTACTGTGGCTGCCTCCCTGACGAACCTGTCTTTTTCGCCTGTATTTATATGACAACGTTGACCCGGTCGGCCTGTGTTTCACAAATGTGGCATAGCTGGTCTTTGCTACACGTGACCGGTCTCCTACTTCCGATCACGTATGTCGCAGCCATCTTTAAGCGCACTAGCTGTCAGGCTGTTACGCAGTACGGCGCCCTCGCAGACCTACTTGCGTCACCAGAAGCTTCGCCGAGCTGCTCCACTTTATTTGCTGAAATCATAAACGTGCTTGTCCCACTCTACTTTGTCACACGCCTGATTTCAACACAGCACCGCTTCCATGTTCAACTTCTGTATTAAAGTTCACTCACCACTCGTTAAACGTTTCATATTACGTCTATATTCTCCCTATCAAAATGTTCAAATGTTTGTATAGCTTATGGCACTTAACTACGGGGTCATCAGTCCCTAAACTTACAAACGACTTACGAACTAACTAAGACTAAGGACGGCACAAATATCCGTGCCCGAGGGGGATTCAAACCCCCGACCGTAGTGGCCGTGCAGACCGTGACTGGCGCGCCTCAGTCCCCTCGGCCACCGCGTCCGGCTATTCTACCTAACCCCTACAGCGTGGTTATGTGAGATTTGGAGGCAGCAGTGCTTGTGAGACGTAGGGGAATTCGGTGGCTTGCTCCCGAGTGAGCAAGACGGGCTGGGTATTCTGCTCTGGTAAGAGTAGTACGGACGTGACGTCTAGGTTCCCGTCTTACTTAAAGTTCTGTTCCCGAACGAGTGGAACTTAGGAAACGGTGACTTGCTCTTTAGAGAGTGAGACTAATTCGATGAGTTGCCAGAAACTTCTGGTTTCGCCAGCAATATACAGATAGCGTTGCTCCAGTCGTGAGGTGGCCTCCACAGCTGCAAAAATTTGCACTCAGGTTACTATAAAGTGCTCCTAGTTCACGCTTTGGTATCACAACGGATCCTAGAGTTTTCAGCGTTAGGAACTACGCTTTGTCAGCAATGTTGTCCAAGCTCGCTTTGATCATTTGTTGATTTGATTGTCTCTATCCGCGGATTAGCCTGACTTGCCAGTCATTTACGTAGGTTCTATATTTATCTCGTAAAACCTTAAATAGTAGTTTATTTTAAAGTTTTTGGTTATAAAATTTCCTTCTATATATTTTCTGCAATAAATTTTTTATTGTCTGAATTAGAGTTTCCGTTATAATTGTAGACCCTTACCGCATAAATCTTTTTTTTTTCACATTAATTTGTTGAATTGAGGGACAATTGCTTTAACAGTTTAGGAGGGATTGCAAATCTTAAACTTTATGTAAGTCCACTCTGAATACTTCCCTGATCACCCACTCCAAAATTCTTGTCATAACCTGCCGGTGGACCCTTCATTCCTCCCTTTTCACCCATACCAGTACCTCACTTCCTCCCCCACCTTACAATACATTGCATGCCCTATTGTCTCTTCACGGAGAGCTACCACGAAACAATTTCACGTGATGACTACTGCCTCTTCCAGTGAAAACATTCATTGTTCACGTAACAGGTACGCCTGACGAAAATGCTTCATGCGCGCTGTGCAGTGTTCAGTCTGGCTCACGCCACACGCAACGCGAGTCGCTGCTCAGAACTTCGGCTACAGTGTAATGAAAAATACAGCAAAAATACAGAAATGCGGGATAGTAAATTTGAACACAAGCAATTTTTTAACGATGCTATTAATAAGGGCAACCACACTAAGCTGATTCTGAACAACTTTAAGTGCTTTCATGACGAAATACTCTTCCTCTTTCTTCTGCTATGCAGGCTTGTTTTCACATTTGAGCTCCAAATTTCTGCACCACGTGGAGTATACAGTTGTTCCAGTTTTCTGCAATCACAGTTACTACTGCTTATTCCGATATTTCTCTAACGTTCGACAATTTGTATGTTTTGTCTCTTGCTGCAACATTGCATTTGATTCCGGTCCACAATAACGATTAATCCGTAGTGAAACGGAAAAATTCGAAGAAAAGTTATCCCTTCATTCCTACGCATTTCATCGACAGCGTAGGCTACTCGTTGGGCGCTACTGTGTGTTTTTATAACTATATCTAGTAGTTCTTCTTATTGCAACATACCGTCTTCAGAAGCAATATTTTTAGATTTCATCCATTCAGACATATCTTGTTTAGAGGAATTCTCAATAGGAACTTTATTTTTTCTAAGAGTATGGTGCAGAGCAACAACTGCGGTTTCCTCAATCACTTCTCAAATGTATCGACGCTTTTCTCATCGAGCCGTGCCGGAACGGCCGAGCGCTCTAAGACACCTAACTGCGGAGAGCGCGGTTGTTTCCCTTTGGAAGTTCGAATACTCCCTTGGACATGAGCGTGTGTGTTGTCCTTATCTAACTGTTAGTTTAAGTAGTTTTTAAGCATAGCAACTAATAATGCGGTCTCCTTTACAGAGGAATCACACCTTCTCACAATTCTCCCAATAAACCGAAGTCGACCATCCGCCTTGCTAAAAAACAAAAACAAAAAAACAAAAAAACAAAAAAAATTCAAATGTTTGTAAATCTATCGGACCAAACTGCGTGGTCATCAGTCCGTAACTTACAAACTACTTAAACGTAGGTAATCTAACCTAAGGACAACACACACACACCCATGCCCCAGAGAGGACTCGAACCTCCATGGCGAGCAACCGCGCGCTCCGCAGCGAGACGTTTTAGACCGCTCGGCTACTCCACCGCGGTCCCGCCTTGCTCGATTGGCCCGATGGCCTCTTGGATGCTGTGGAAAATCTACACAGAAATGATACTTCTGAGGACTTTATTGTTTCATAGAATCATATGTTATTTTGAATATGTTCTGCGTTCAACCATGTCTCTTCCAAAAAGTAAATGCGTCCACGGCAAACAAAGCTAACATTCTTTCCTTTTAATAATCTATAAAATATAGTCCTGATAAAATTGTCTACATCTGTATCTTCCTTTACCACAGCAAGTGCTTTGGCAATTGTTGGCAATTCGTTGTATACACCGTGTGATCAAAAAGTCAGTATAAATTTGGAAACTTAATAAATAACGGAATAATGTAGATAGGGAGGTAAAAATTGACACACATGCTTGGAATGAGATGGCGTCTTATTAGAAACAAAAAAGGTTCAAATGATGTCCGACAAATGGCGCTTCATCTGATCAGAAAATTTGTTATGCTAATTATTGCTTAAGTCAAAGTAAAGATGACGTTCTTAACAGGAAATGCTCAATATGATCACCAACATTCTTCAAGAATTGCTGTAGCCGTGGAATAATCATGTGAACAACACTGTAAAGCATGTCCGGAGTAATGGTGAGGCACTATCAGTTCCGATCGGAAGATTCACATGAATGCCAGTCTTGTTTAAACAACTGTATTGCAGCACCGGCTCATACACTGTTACCGAAACATTCAACACCAGATTAATCGAGGGTAAAACCTACGACATAGAAGGATTTTAGTAGTGAAAGTTTGTCATCTGCTGCGACTCTCATTAATGTTTTTACTCTGTCTTTTTATTTCCCACGAAACCCCATGTTATTCCAAACATGTGTGTGAACTTTTACGTCTCTTCTACATTAATCCGAGATTTATAAAGTTTTCAAATGTATACTGACTGTTTGATCACCTGGTATTTCACCTACTCTTCTTCTTATCGCAAACCTTCTGTCGTTATTTTTCTTTTTTGGGAGACGACCAATTCCGGTATTTTCAGCTGATTACACGACAGCCTCCGTCATTGACTGCTCAGTACACGACAGCTCCGCAGATTAAGAACAATGTGTTTCTTCGAAGAAATTACTGATTTCTTCTTCCATCGCTTCTTTGTTTGACTTAATGGATAAAAGAAGAAACTTCGTGGAGAACAATTAACGCCTCAAACCAACACGCTACAGTCTAGATGTGGACGGCATGATCAGCACCAAAAGTTAAAAATGTAACGGATCTCACTGATCTTAACATCTAAACACCTATAAAAAATTTATTCTGATACCAATTAGTGGTCTTTTGGACCTGAAAAGTGTTCAGAGGTTACATATACAGGTTGTTTCACTAAGTGTGTTTGCCTCTGTAACTTATAAAATAATAGGTGACGGGAAATTTTAATGCGTTAGGTCAACACAAGAAATATTACACTTTCTGCGGAGCTATGAACATAGTTTATTGTATAATTTTCCAAAGAGTTACAGCACAAAGATATAATTTTTAATGGAACAATAGTTTTTTCTATCGTGCATTGGATTCGTTGAAACCAGCTGCGTCCAAACAAATTTAAACTACATTCCTATCACCGTTAGTTTGGAAGCTACAACCCTTAAAAGTTTCAGGGACAGATACCACAAACGCTGCGCATAATGCAATCCGCCTTCTAAATGTGGTGCGGCCGAGTTGTAACATCGCCGGTGTGACGGAGCGACATGCGTCCTCGATGCGCCGTTTTAGATCATCTGGGGATGTGGGCTCAGGGACACAAACACGATCCTTTAGATATCCTCACAAAAAGATATCTACTGGTGTTAAATCGGGTTACCTTGCGGGCCATGACTGAGGACCATGGCGCCCCAACCATCTTCCTGCAAATCTGTTGTTTAGTTCTTCCACGCGCAGAATGGGCTGGGTGATCATCGTGCTGCATCCACATACAGTCGGCAGTCTAACAGCGCATCGAGGAAGCTTCTCACTCCGTGTCACCGGCGACGTTACAACTCAGTCGCACCACATTTAGAAAGCGCATTGCATTATGTGCAGCGTTTGTGGTATCTGACCCTGAAACTTTGAAGGGTTGTAGCTCCCAAACTATCAGTGATAGGAATGTAGTTTAAATTGATTTGGACGCAGCTGGTTTCTACGAATCCAACGCACGACAGAAAAAACTATTGTTCCATTTAAAAACATTATATCTTTGTGCTTTCACTCTTTGGAAAATGATACAATAAACTATGTTCATAGCTCTGCAGAAAGTGTAACATTTCTTGTGTTGACCTACCGCATTAAAATTTTCCGTCACCTATTATTTTATAAGTTACAGAGGCAAACAAACTTAGTGGAACACCCTGTATACTTGGTCCCGAAACTTTTCCCAGCAGGATTGTGGATCCCATTAACAAGTCGTTTGGGAACCACCAGTCTATTCCGAGGTGTGCCACGTCGCTGATAGCGGGTAATGAATGTGTCCTGGCGCTATTCGTATGTGGAAGTATTACCTAACCTAAAAGCATACGACTTTTGAAAGGCACATTGTAAAATATTAATTTTGAGGACGCCTAATACGACAGCCCTGCTTCAGCGTTAATGCCATAGTCAGGTTAACTATAAAATACATAGGTAGGTATACAATTTAATTCAACAGGATAGTTTCAACTCAGAATATACGCTTCATACATACATTGGTACTCTTCTTATCCTTGTAAGATCGATATTCATCTGATCTCTGTGGTTGTTATTTAACAGTTACATACAGCTTTCTCTTTACAATTATCCAGAGTGGTGTTCCCCAAGCTTTTTGATATGCGACCCCTACCAACTAAACATATTTTGGTGACCACCCTTCTGCTCCCTGTCCATAACACAACTACGTGAGTAATTTCAAAGGTAGCGAATTTAATTTTATGTTAATACAGCTTTTTGTAAAAAGAGAGAAAGAAGAAATAAATATTGTTCATTATAAGATACATTTTAGTCTATTTTTCTGACAGGAGCACATCCTATTATATGAATACTGATAGAAAAAATTTATATCGCATAACTAAGTTTCACAGTGCAGATCAAGCTCAGAAGCAAATTATGCTCGTTGAGCAAGATCGCACTGTATAGTGAATTGCTAAATAATCGAAGCCGCGGCGGATTAGCTGCGCGTACTGGAGCGCAGTGTTGCGGTGTGCGCGGCCGTCCGTCTCTGACGTGTTTGTAAATTTCAAAAAATGTTCAAATGTTTGTAGAGCTTATGGGACTTAACTACGTGGTCATCATTCCCTAAACTTACAAACTACTGATGAACTAGCTAATACTAAGGACGGCACAAATATCCATGTCCGAGTGGGGATTCGAACCCCCAACCGAAGGGGCCGTGCAGACTGTGACTGACGCACCGCAGACCGCTTGGCCTCTGCGGCCGGCTTGTAAATTTTGTCTATATCTTTGATAAGATGGTATTAATAAAATTTTCCAAGTTGTGTTTGTGTTTAATCTCGATTTGTTGATTTAAAAATTGTTAAGGGTAAACTTGCGGATGTAAATGTCAACCCTCTTCTAGAACGTTCATTGTTGCTCCCTTTTGTGTGATATGCAAAATTTCCATGGCCTGTTCTATATAGTCTGCTGTATGTTGTTCTCTCTTCAAGTGCTGCAAGAAATTCGACTGGTATTTGTCGCTCTCGAGATCGAATAATGAAGATTCTTCCAGTCAGACCTATACAAAACTTTTTGCATTGGTTATATACAATTTTATAAATTCCAGGCTTTAAATTTATGGATAGCCTTAATTGCACTGAGTGCAGTAGGATTCTAAGATTGTGTCGAGTTTGATATGCGAATTTTATGTTAGTGCGTTTTAAATAATAAGTCGTATTAAATAATTTATTAAAAAGCAGTGTCCTTGGAATTAATGACATATACGACGCAGCGGGCCCAGAACTTTACAAATAGTTGACTTTTCAAATAAGTCCAAATGTTTTTAATTCAATGGGAAGCAACTCACAATATAATTAACGTATGCTAAGCACAGTACAAAACAGCCATGCCTTCTCTGTAACATGATGCCCCAGACCATTCCCTCACGGCCCGACTTGACGGCATTTTTGATGACATTTCTGCTAGTTGAATGCAGCCTGTCGTTTTCTGTGTATTTTGTTACATAAACTTTCAAAACACACTTGTTATTGTAATATGACACTCAGATTACAGTTCCTAGTGTCAGAGTGACTTTGTAAGAAATTGTAAAATGTCATACTTAAAATTGCAATCTTAGTGTCATATTGCGTGTGATAGACGTTTATGTTGCAAAATGAAGCCACATGGCGCGTCACAACTTTATTTCCGCCAGTACCTCGCCTCCTACTTTCCGAACTTCACAGAACCTCTCCTGCGAACCATGCAAGACTAGCACTTCTGGAAGAAAGGATATGCTAGAGACATGGCTTACCCACAGCTTAAGGGATGTTTCTAGAATGAAACTTTCACTCTGCAGCGGAGTGTGTGCTGATATGAAACTTAATGGCAGATTAAAATTGTGTGCCGGAACCGGGACTCGAACCTGGGATCTCTGCCTTTCGCGGGCAAGCGGCATCGTGAGTCCTATCGGGATAGCTCAGTCGGTAGAGCCCTTGCCCGCGAAAGGCAAAGGTCCCAGGTTAGAGTCCCGGGTCCGGCACACAGTTTTAATCTGCCAGGAAGTTTCATATCAGCGCACACTTCGCTGCAGAGAGAAAGTTTCATTCTGGAGGGTATATGTAGCTAGCAATAACATGAGTACTGTTCCGCCTTAAGATGAGAGTGTAAACTCGCGAAGCGTGTTGTTTTGGAAATGTGGAAAATAGTGAATGATGCAGATAATTGATTTTTTACTGTTTTATCATAATGTTTTGCTTAACTAACATCAAATCAGTAAGTAGAGAAATTGATATTGTAAACAGAATATTAAAGTTTTACGACGCTGGTTTCGACATTAATGGTGTCATAATGTATCACTAACCGGCTTTTAACGATAAGACACTTATCGCGGCTAAACCGTAACATTTTTACAGCGCTTGTTTACGACACTTAACAGCACTAGAATAAAACACCGCGCGCTCTATTTTATAGCTCGTGCAGCCGCGAACAGCGCGCATATGTAGGCGCTGCGGCAGTAGCTCAGAGTGAATCTCGCGCGGCGTTTATCGCTGCGGTCACGGTGGCACTCTGTTTCGCTCGCTGGCCGCTTTCGATTCCCGCCGGTCTAGCTGCCCGCCGACTGGTCCTCGCATTCGACTCGTAAAGCGACTTTACGGCCCGGTCTGTCGTCCGTCGTCCCCCACCACCGCGGCCGCCGCCCGCCGCGCATGCGCACTCAGTCAGGGCGCATTACGCTTTATGGCCGAGATTAAGCGCAAGCATCAGCGCGCCGCGGCCCCTAATGGTTATTGAATTCGCGTTAGCGTCTCCGCCAGCCCGACTGCGCCCTAATATTTCGGTCTGCCGATTAGTCAGTGGGGCTAGTCGCCGCGAAACCTAGCCGTTTAACCCTACCCAATTACGAGCTACTTTTCTCAAAATGTTAACTACGACGTGCATTCTCACGTTACGACACGTCCGTTGTTTTCTCAGAAAGTCATCAAACACAGACTGCGAAACTTCTGTTAGTTCTCGATGTACTCTCCCTACAGCTGTAAAGCTTTTATTCAATAACGACGCCATGATTCCAGGTGTGGCGTCCTCGCAGATAAATAAATGTTGTTGTTGTGGTCTTCAGTCCGGAGACTGGTTTGATGCAGCTCTCCACAATACCCTATCCTGAGCAAGCCTCTTCATCTCCACATAAGAACGGCAACCTACATCTGTCTGAATCTGCTTACTGTATCCATCTCTTGGTCTTCCTCTGCGGGTTTTACCCCACACACTTCCCTCCAACGCTAAATTCACAATTCCTTGATGTCTAAGAATGTGTCCTACCAATCTATCCCTTCTTTTAGTCAAGGTATGCCAGAAATTCCTTTTCTCCCCAATTCTGTTCAGTACCTCCTCATTAGTTACGCGATCCACCCACCTAATCTTCAGCATTCTTCTGTAGCACCATATTTCAAAAGCCTCAATCCTCTTCCTGTCCGCACTGTTTATCGTCCATGTCTCACTCCCATACAAGGCAACACTCCATACAAATGCCTTCAGAAGGGACTTCCTTAGACTTAAATCAATATTCGATGTTAACAAATTTCTCTTTTTCAAGAACGCTTTTCTACCCATTGCCATTCTACATTTTATATCCTCCGTACTGCGACCATCATTTGTTATTTTACTGCCCAAGTAACAAAACTCATCTACCTCCTTTATTGCTTCGTTTCCCAATCTAATTCCTTCAGCATCACCTGATTTTCTTACACCGCACTCCATTACCCTAGTTTTGCTCTTGTTAATGCTCATCTTATATGCACCTTTCAGCACACTGTCCTTTCCGTTCAATTACTCTTCCAGGTCCTTTGCTGTATCTGACAGAATTACTATGTCGTCGGCAAAACGCAACGTTTTTAATTCTTCACCCTGAACTTTAATTCCTTCTCCAAATTTCTCCTTGCTTTCCTTTATAGCTTGCTCAGTGTACAAATTGAATAACATTGGAGAAAGGCTACAACCCTGTCTTACTCCCTTCCCAACCACTGCATCCCTTTCATGCCCTTCAACTCTGACAACCGCTGTCTGGTTTTTGTACAAGTTGTAAATAACCTTACGCTCCCTATATTTTACTCCTGCTTGCTTCAGAAATTGAAAGAGTGTATTCCAATCAACATTGTCAAAAGCGTTCTCCAAATTTACAAAAGCTAGAAGTATAGGTTTGCCTTTTCTTAATCTATCTTCTAAGATAAGCCGTAAAGTGAGTATTGCCTCCCGTGTTCCTACATTTCTCCTGAACCCAAACTGATCTTCCCCGAGGTCGGCTTCTACCAGCTTTTCCATCCTTCTGTGAATAAAAAAAAATTACAAAAAAAAGCAAAAATACTAACCATACTGTACTATCAACAATAATTCACATCCTTGAGACAAATATTGTCTATACCAAAGGCTCTTATGCTGTGGCCGGGTTTCGAACCCGGAACCTTCTGCTAACTAGGAAGACGCTTTTGACAACTTGCTTCTCTCTCTCTCTCTCTCTCTCTCTCTCTCTCTCTCTCTCACTCTCTCTCTGCCGGCCGCGGTGGCCAAGGTGACTGAAGCGCTCCAGTCACGGTCAGCACAGCCACTACGGTCGGGGGTTCGAATTCCCTCTCCGGCATGGATATTTGTGCCATCCTAGTTCGTAAGTAGTTCATAAGTAGTTTGTAAGTTTAGGGACTGATGACCCCGTAGTTAAGTCCCATAAGCTTAACAAACATTTGAACTTTCTTTCTCTCTCTCTCTCTCTCTCTCTCTCTCTCTCTCTCTCTCTCACTCTGTCTCTCTTGTTTTCCCTCTATGGGTAGTTGTGTCCCTTGCTGTTGCTGATCGTGTTTGTTCGCTGTTGTTCGGCGTATTCTGGCTTAGTTTTTTATAATAGAAGGAACTCAGGTAGGGTTGGGACATCGGACAGCGATAAATCGAAATATCGATATATCTGACTCAGTTGTGGGATATTTTAATCGATATTCACCTAGCCGATGTATCGGTAATGTCGATATTTTCTGGCAATGTAATCGGAAGCCGGCCGCGGTGGTCGAGGGGACTGTGGCGCTCCAGTCACGGTCTGCACGGCCACTACGGCCGGGGGTTCGAATCTCCTCTCGGGCATGGATATTTGTGCCGTCCTTAGTATTAGCTAGTTTGTAAGTTTAGGGACTGATGACCCAGTAGTTAAATCTCATAGGCTATACAAACATTTGAATTTATAATGGGAAATTTTATTATTATTATTATCATTATTTTGTAACTCAGAATAGAGAAATCTGTACTGTATTTTTGTTTTAATGTTTACAACACAACCTACTACTTTTTAATTTAGTCTTTGTAAATTTTAATTGTTGTCAGCTGTGTATTTTCCTAATTTCCTCTCACTCTAAAGTACAGTTAGTAGAATTCTTTCAGATGTAATTCTCAGATCACAAGTAATTCTAGAAACCTGTTTTGTTGGTGTTGTACTGTTGTTCTTCGCTCGTTCTGTCTTTATTTTGTTGAATTGTTGGTTTGATGACGAAACAGAAATGCCTCTTAAATGTGATGCGTGGAAGCATTTTAAATCACATGATAGTGAAAGTGTTAAGTGCAGTTATTGAGGGAAGATACTCTGCACTTCAGAAATCACCACAAATTTAAAAGCACATTTAAAGTCTCAACATCCAAATATTTTAGATCATGGACTTGGGGCTACCGAATCAACGAAGAAAACAAGTGTTAAAATCACCCCATGATAGTGCTGCATTACAAGATTGTAAGATTTCTGTATTTGAAAAATAATGTTTAATTGAAGCTGATTTCTAGTAATTTTTCTATGAATTCATCAAACCCACTCCTCACTGTTTCAAATAACATGTGATATAAGTTATAAGTGAATTTCAAAACTAAATTTGTTGCATTTTAATTCGATTTATCTATATTTAGATTAACGATATTCGATAATATGGAATATAGATATTTTTCTTTCGATGTCCCATCCCTAGATTCAGCCCTCTGACCGGGCGCGCTGAGCCACGACGCCCGACGATCCCTCAGCTAACACAGCGTTACGGACAAAGCTACTTCAAGCACTTCTCCCTCCACACCACATACTTTAATTCTGCCTCATTGTTCCCCGTGAAATACGTATCAAATTACCAAGGCTCTCCTATACTGGAATGACAATCCAGCAAGATACGTAACACTGTGGTAGCTGTGAAGTAACTAAATAAAGATTGGATGCCTAAAGCGGCTGCCAAGAGTGCAGGAGGTCCGGGCTTCGATTCTCGTTCACGGCACAAAATTTAATTCAATGGCTGTCGTTATATTTAATAGTGATCTATACTTGAACTGAAAATTACTGCGTTCTGACTGTATTAAATTCTGCTTAAGTCAAGAAACTGATATTAAGAAAAAAAATTAAAGCTGCCCTTTATTGTAAACTATTACACTGAAAAATTAAAGATTTCACTAATCACTGGCAAGTCTGTAAATTATCTTACGCATGAAAATTGTTTATCAGTTTTGTAACTATTGTAGACGCAAAAATCTCTGATGCTACAATACAAAAAGCACTTCAATAATAGCCCTCTGTTTGGACTGTAGGCCTACTTACGTAAATTTCACTAAACTCTGAATCATGATCCTTTATTCCAACTCAGTCCAGGATCGTTGAAACTCTTTTTTTTTTTCAACTCCTATACCGGAACCATTTAACAACTATATATTTGAATTAGTTAGCAAATGGCGGTAGGCGACTGCAGTTTAGAGATGATGTAGGAGATGCTGCAGCTAGAGCTAACATTCTGAAAATGTTTAAATGTCTGTTCCGATGATGTCATCATTTGTATTTAATATCGTATATACCATTTTACCTTGAATTGTTATGGTGAGGAAAAACCATCTAAAAGCGACTTTGGAAGAATTACGATGATTTCGCCCTCTCACAAGAGCAGACACGGCAAGAACAGGACAAAAAGGATTACAGATTATATAATCGTAGACATAGAGCTTGAACAAAGAGCCGAGATAACATTTATGACTATATTAAATTTTTTTCTTGTTGAAAAGTTTGCATACACGTCCTTGTTTAACACTATCTTTGACATCATTGCGCTTATGTTTTGGTTAGAATTCAAAACGGTGCCACTAAATATTAATGTAATTTCTCAGGGGGACGCCACATAGGGACGCTGCAAACGCTACTTTGCGAGTCGGCTTTGACCACCGGAATATCGCAGATGCCGTTGCAGCAGACTAGTGAATGTGTGCGTCTTTCATCACTGGAAAAAGCCAAAAGTCGCTATAAGCGAGATCACATGAGTAGGGTGCATGAGAGATCACTTCAAAGTTGTACTTACGAAAAAATCTGCAGCATATATTTCGCACGATGCGCTGATGCGTTGTCTTATTAACGCAGCAGACGTGCAGCCTTACTCAGGCCGGTTTTCATGCAACGCAGAAATGATGTTTTGTTGGAAAACATGGCGCTAGGATACACCTCGCTCCGTCGTGCCCTTTGGAACGCAATGAATAAGGATTACGATATTGCTGTCCAAGAGTATGGCCACCATCATTTTCTCTAAATTGGTGAGTACCCTAATATTTTTGGTAACGGCGAGCCTTCGTACTTCCGTTAAGATAAATGGCTCTTCGTTTCCGGATTGAAAGATGGCATCCATTTCTTATCCAATCGATAAAAGAAACTCCCATCCATTCCACCATCGCGCGTCATCATAGCGTTAGAACATGCCACGTGCGCAGCCTTATGGTCAATTGTCAACAATTGCGGCACCCAAATGGAAGATACTTCTTTCGCAGTTTCGATCCTCGTGTAAAATATTTTGCACAGATCCCAGGGAAATCCGACCTTTGGAGGCAATTTCTTCTACGTCCTTCGGAGATCTAAACTAAAACAGAGGTGATGTGAGGCGTTTCATAGGGTAGTGTTATTGGCCCTCTGCTGTTCCTTATTCACATAAACGATTTAGAGGAAAATATAAGTATCTCTCTTAGATTGTTTGCAGATGACGCCGGCATTTACCGTCTAGTAAAACCATCTGAAGATCAAAACCAACTGCAGAACGATCTGAATAAGATATCATTATGGTGTATCAATTGGCAATTGACTCTAAATAATGAGAAGTGTGAATTTATCCACACGAGTACGTCAAAAATTCTGTTAAACTTTGTTTACAAGATAAATCAGTCGAATGTGAAGGCCGTAAAATCCATTAAATACTTAGGAATTACTATTACATCAGACTTAAACTGTTAATAACACGTTGATAATGTCGTAGGAAAGGCGAACTAGAGACAACGTTTTATTGGCAGAACCCTTAAAAGATGCAACATAACTACTGAAGAGACTGCGTACACTACGCTTGTCCGTCCTTTTTTGGAGCATTGCTGCCCAGTGTGGGATCCTTATCAGGTGGATTTGACGGAGGACCTCGAAAGAGTCCAAAGAAGGGCAGCTCGTCTCCTATTGTCAAGATACAAGGGAGACAGCGTTACGAAAATGATACAGGATCTGGGATGGAAATCATTACAACAACGGTGCTTATCGCTGCGGCGTGAGCTACTTACAGAAGTCCAATCGCCAACATTCTCCTCCCAATGCGAAAATATATTGTTGACTCCCAGTTAGGTAGAAATGATCATCAGGATAAAATACGAGAATTCAGAGCTCGAACGGAGAGAATCAGGTGTTCTTTCTTCCCGCGCGTTATTTGAGAATGAAATGGGAGATAAATAGTATAACGGTGGTTGGATGAACCCTCTGCCAGGCACTTAAATGTGATTTGCAGAGTATCCCATGTAGATGCAGATGTAGATGGATCCTCAAAAACCATTTTCTCCACTCGCACGATTATGTCGTCGGACTGGCTGGTGTGAGGCCGAGACTGTCTCGGTGTGTTGCCACATGACGTTATCCATTTTCTGAACTGTCCCAACTATGAACGCACTTTGAACACATCCATGACATCACCACAAAATGTCTCACTCAAAAGGCGATTAGTTTCAATCGGCGTCACTCCACGCAGATGTAGAAGAATCTAACAATCATACGCCCTTCTTTTACTGAGAACATAGCCCTTGTAAATGTCAATAACAAACGTAATTCCGTCCTTTGTCGTTGAAGGTCTATGTGCCGTAGAGTGGTGATATCTCTATCGGGCATTTAGAATGAGACCACCGGTATGTATTTTAGAGCGAACCATTTATCTATATGTTGCCAGTCCAGTAGGTGACCAGATGAGGGGCGATCAGGACACGTTTAACAGTGAAAAGACAAGGAAATTGGTACACCTGCTAAATAGTCCCCCGCAAGCACGCGGAAGTGCTTCAATACGATGTGGCACGGACTCGACAAATGTCTGAGGTAGTGCTGGAGGGAATGTACACCATGCTTCCTGCAGGGATGTCCATGAAGTCTACGAGTGCCAGAGTACTCTTCTGAACAGCTCGTTACAAGGCACCACAGATATCCTCGATTATGTTCATGTCTGGAGAGTGAAGGGTGTTCCTGGGACCACGGTGTAGCAATACTGGACGCGTGTGCTGTTGCAACTGCTGTGCTGGAAAAGTCCATACAAATTCATAATGGACATGAAAGGTTGGAGATGATCAGCCAGGATTCTTACATAAGTGTCGACTCTCAGAGTCGTATCCTGACGTATGAGGGTCCCGTATCACTCCAACTGCACTGGCCCCAAATTATTACCAGATTGAAGAGTGTCATTTTGACCTGCAGGGTCCATGGATTTCTGAGAATGCCCACACACGTCCAACCACTCAACCCGTCAGACTACGGAACATGTTTCCAATCGTCAAAGGTTCAATTTCGGTGTTGACGGGCCCAGGCGAGGCGTATAGCTTTGTGTCGTGCAGTCAGAAAGGGTAGATGAGTGGGGAATTCACTATTCTGATAGGCACAGTGTCAATAGTGAGACGATAATTTCATTTTTCAGACAGTGCGTCTCATCGAGGACAACACAGTGGCTCACGCCCCGCATTACACGACCAAAAGAAGGAAGGAATATTAGAGTTCAACGTCCCGCCGATAGTGCGGTCTTTAGAAACGGAGCTGACGGTCGTATTTTTGGGTAAATAGGGGGAGGAAATCGACCGTGCCCTTTGAAAGGCACCATTCCGGCTATATCCTGGAGTGATTTAAGGAAATCATGAGAACGTGAATCTGGATGGCCGGAGGTGGATTCGAACCACCATCTTCCAGAATGCGAGCCCAGTGTATACCAATGCGCCACCTCGCTCGGTTAAGTTACCAGGAGAATTAGCACTATCGTAGAGTTGTCAGTGGTAGCAAAAAAGCGACTCTTAGTGAAATAATATACTACGAACGAATTTTTCAGAACAGTGTGGCACAATTTGTCGTCACTGGGTTATGGCAGCAGACGATCGACTCGAGTCGCATTATTATCAGCATGGCATTGTCTGCAGCGCCTCTCCTGGACTCTTGATCCGATAGTTGGACCATACATGACTGTAAAACTGCGGCTTGATTAGATGAGTGCGAATTAAAGTCTGTAAGCGTTTCTGGTAGGGTTCGAGTGCGATGCAGGTCCCACGAAGATACTGACCCTAGTTGTCAACCTTGTGATAGCTTGATAATGGTGTGGGGTGTTTTTATATGGATTGGACTGGTTCGTCTGCTCCAACTGAAGCGATCCTTTATCTTCGGTTACTAGGACGCCATTTTCTACATTTCATGGATTTTATGATGCCATAGAACGATGGAATCTTCATGCATGGCAATACGCCGTGCCAGCCTGCTGTAGTTGTTTGCGATTGATTGAATGACCTCCCGTAACAATTTCAGCGAATGATTTGGGTGTTGAGATCATGCGACAAGAATCCTAGCGATCGGTTAGAGATGTAACCTCGAGGTCTGTTTGTGCACAAAATCGTGCAGCGACAACACTATTGCAATTTTGTACGGCTATTGTTACAGCATAGCTTGATGTTTCTCCAAGTGTCTTCCAAACCCTTGTTGATTCCATGCTACGTCGAACTGCAGCTCTTCGCAGGGCAAGAGCAGGTCCACCCTGATATTAGGAGGTACCCCGTGAATTTTTTGAGCTCAGTGTAAGCAACTTTTGGTGTGTAGCTGAGGGTATCTTGTTAAACACTGTCACTTTTCGCCCTCTCCTTCCCTGCCTTCCTATTCTAGTTGCAAATTTTCTGTGATAAGCAAAACGGTATGAGGACCCACAGAGCAGGTACCCTACTTTTCTTTCGGTCTTTCAAATAGTCTTTTTTTTTTTTCGTGCCGCGCCGACTAAACCTTTATTTAGCTACTTATTTAACATTCGACGTATGTTCTCATTCGCCGTAACATACTTAATTATAATGGTGCCCAGTCGTAAGTTCAAATCATCCCGCGCTTACGTCATTATCGGGGTATATTTTTGCAGTCACTGGGTAAGCTATTGAGCAAACTAGGATCTTTGCTTCTTTGTCGAAACCGCTCCCACTCAAAAAATTCAGTTGGTTTGCTAAAATTATTTAAAAAAATAATATTTTAATGAACAAACGTTATTTTCAGGTGACACTGGACATACGCATTTAACTCTTGAAGTTGTTGTTTACAGTAGTGGGATGTGCTCTGGCCATCCCCGTACCATGCGGAGAAAAACAAGGGCAGTGAAATGTCTGAATACATGGTGTATGAAGAAGGATGGCGCATACTTACTTGCTTGAAAGTACACTATAAAAGAAGCAAAAATGACAGGGTGAACATGGAGCTACAAACGAGCTGTTTGCGAGATAATTACGAATGTATGGTTCCGAGCTGCCATTGACTTCATTGTAAACATTGCCCTAGTTAGTACACATTAATTTGAAATTTGGAGTTTAACATTCATATTTACATCGCGTTTAGTTCAAATTTCCCTTCTTTTATTGTAGACGTCGTCCTAGTTAGTTAGATGGAGATCCGGCACATTTTTCTGCTGCTATGAGACGGCATATAACGCACAGATACGGCCAAAGATGGATAGGTCGAGGCGAACCTGTACCTCGGCGTTCAAGATCATCTGATCTAACTCCTTTGGATTTTTGTGGCTGGGGTCACCTAACATGTGAAGTGTACAGCACACTCGTTAACACGGTTGAAGAACTTGAGCGGATAGTTGTACAAGCTTGTCAAAATGTTCAAATGTTTGTTGATCTATCGGACCAAACTGCATGGTCACCAGTACGTAGATTACAAACTACTTAAACTAAGGTAAACTAAGCTAAGGACAACACACACACCCATGCCCCATGGAGGACTCGAATGGCGAGCAACCGGGCGCTCCGCAGCGAGGTGCCTTAGACAGCTCGGCTACTCAATAGCGGCCAACTTTGGCAAGAATTTCGAAATGATTCAGGAGTTTTAGAAAGAATTCGAAATCCATTGCAGAGACGAGCACAGAATTGCATCAATTTGCAAGGAAGACACTTCGAACATCTCCTTCAACAGGTGACCCAAACGTGAAATGTGAATTAAATGTGATGTAAAACCTCATAGTAATATCTAAATTTCGAATTAATTTGTAATAACTAGGACCATGTTTCCAATTACGTCAGTGACGGCTTAAAACCATACATTCGTAATTATCTCGCAAACTGCTCGTTTGCAGACTTATGTTTCAAATTCAAATGTTTGTTAAGCTTAAGGGACTTAACTACGGGGTCATCAGTCCCTAAACTTACAAACTAGTTTTTAACTACCTTATACTAAAAACGACACAAAGATCCATGCCCGAGAGGGGATTCGAACCCCCGACCGTAGCGGCTGTGCAAGCTGTGACTGGCGCTCAGCAGACCGCTCGGCCACTGAGACCGGCGGACCCATGTTTACTGAGATATTATCGTGTACCTTCAACCGTGTAAGTTTGCGCCATCCTTTATAATACACCGTTCATGAAGGAATATTTAGTTCATATGTTATTCTGCTGCTCTCACAGTTTTAAAATTAACTGCTGACTTCATTCGTGTTAAATGGTTGTCTTCTTGTGGGTTATTTACTTTTATATATTGCTTTTACTCATTGCGTCTTGATAGCCACACTGTACTAACTTTTAAAGGCCACATTATGATACGGGCGTTACAAACGACTTGCCGTTCAAAACAATGTTTGTTGCGCACTAGGTTTGACACATTGGTAGTTGATAAACAGAAAAAAGCTTTGTCTAAAGCGCCATTTTGTTTAAACTCCACAGTAGAAGTGACTGTAAAGACGTGTTTTAAGTATCCGACGCTACTTTATAAACAACGGTTAAGAAGATTCAAGGAGCGTCAGCCGTGCTTGTAACTGAACACACTTCACGAAACGGCCATTTCAGACCGTCAAAGTGAGTATTTACGAAACGTTTACGTGAACAGCAGACCAAACAACGAAGTAAATATTTGCTCGACTGCGTTCTTGTGCTCTCTCTGTGCACGATGGGCATTTCACACGTCAAGACTGTAAAGAACAAATTTAACGCACGTGTCTAGTTCTTTCACACGTTTCTGTACTGACATTGTAGCCACAAAGTGATGTTTTTCTTATTTCGAAACGTGTTGCATTTTAAACATTTAAGTGAAGCAAAAAAATTTGTGACTAGTAGCGGACTTTATAAACCTTCGGATTGGTGAAGACAAAGATGATAGAAGAATGATTGAACAACTGAGCAGGTAAGAAACAGCGACAGTACAGATCTCAAGTGTACAAAAATTTAGAATTCATAAAAGTGTCAGAGAAGGATCCGATTTGTCTTCCCTTATCACAGTTACATGATTTAAAAGATGTGATATTGTGGTTCCATAATAAAAATTAGTTACTCCAACCAAATTTTTACAGCGGATATACAGATGCAACAAACTTCTTACACGTGTCAGTCCTACTGGACAAAATACAGGCAAGTTAACTTGACACTCAGTATTGTAATATTATATTATGACATAATAGTTTGATCAAACTAAATATCAAACGCTATGAACCACAGATCAATTGAGAGAAGAATTTAATTAGAAAGAGATATGTCGTGTTGAAATTAAAAAAATACTAAATTTCAGATAACTGGTATAACGATACAATACTGTTACTTTCTGACCTATATAACGATACCCACCCTAAGGAATATGAAATCAAAATGTTGGTGACGATGAAAGAGATTATACAACTCTGAATATGTAGCCTACCTGGAAGTGCGCCAATTATCGTTCCTTATAAGATAAAATAATAGTCGTGTTTACTACTTTCATAAATCAAGTGTTACAAGAAGACAGAAGTCTTAGAATTTTAAATAACACACCAGAGTACTTTTTGGAATGACCGCTGTCTTACAAGACATATGTAACATATTATGTGTCAACGTACTTCGTAGTCGGCTATCTATTAAAAATGGCAAACAGGCCCAAATGACAAATATGGTGAAAATGTTGCCCTTTGAAAAATATTTCATATCTAAAAGCGTAAAAGGATACTGAAAATAATCGGCTATCACTCAAGCTGACTGTGTAGGAAGAAATCTTGGGGTACAATGTCCCGTCGAGATCACTGTCATTAGAGACGGAGAGTACGCTTAGTTTTTTTGGGTAAGGATGGGTTAAAAGCGGCCGTTCCCTTTCAAGGGAACCATCGCGGCATTTGAGTGAAGGGATTCAGGGAAATCATTGAAAAGCCAAAACTGGATGGCCGGAGGTGGCTTTGAACCACCTACCTCCAAGATAGGAGTCCAGTGTGTCACCACTGCACCATGTCGCCCATTCTGATGTATAACAGACAAGAACTTGGCATGAACCAGGCAGTCTTAGTTCATTTTTCATCCTCTATATAGAAATACTGGTTATCAGTACGAGAATTAGAAACCTATTTATGACTTGGTGGCCTCAAAACTAGGCATTTTGCTGTTTAAAAGAGTTCATTACTTCTTATGCGAATATAAGAATTCGGCTGAAGTTATAAGATTTACTTGTTTCATCTACTCTCACATACCATCAATTGGGCCGATTCATTTCAACATCGCGGTAATAGCTTTAGTAGTTCACCGAAATACCAGTTACGTGTCGCCAGGTTTGAGCCCGAGTGAAAGTCGGAAAGTTGTGTACCGACCCCTTTGTAGGCTATTATCAGACTCAGAACTTTCTTTGATGTTCCCCACAAAGGCTAGGGAACAGATTTAGTCCTTACACAACCAGACAAAAACAAGCAAGCGTTGCTCGTTCTGTTTGACGGACGTTACAGCCTGTCGTTAATTTGTTTCAGTCCATGAGCGTCCTCGCATTCTCTTGCGCGAGGTATGTAAATATGTTAAAAAGTTGTTATGAAGCAAAGAAAATATAAAAATGCGCTGTGTTGACGGGTATGTCTAGTTTTGCTACATCGGTGGATACATTTAATACACATATGCAGTGCGTACCACAGTGTCATCTCATCGAGATACGTGAAACACACGAATTAAAGTGGAATTTGACCACTGCTTAAATATAGTTATCTCACATGAACCAGTAACAGACATGCAATATGGGTTAACCGTGGAGTGAAATGAAGTATGATAAACAGCTGCACACAAAATATCAATGATGACGAAAGTGGCGGACTTACAAGGACGAACTGCATAACAGCGAGTCACATTGAGAAACCCTAACTTTAAAAGATGAAGCCTGAGAATCAAAACCGATAAAACCGATTCCCACAGAAGGTAATACATTGCAGGTGGATCACATATGGATACACAAAGAAAAAGGTATTGTGATGGATAGGAGAAAATGTTTTTAAGTAATCAAAATTATATGCTTCTAAAGTACAGTGTTGTTGCTTCTTCATTAATGTTTATAAGATTAAACGCCTCTACATGTTTACCAAATAGTTTTTAAACAATCCGTCCCACATATATGGAATTCCTGCATTATGCAGTCTTGGAACAGCAACTTACTACTTATATTTTAAACTAGCTGTAAACCCGGCGTAGTCCGGGTGTTTATTTATCCTACACTCTCGTAGCCCACATCCACTTCTCCCCTCTCTCTGCATCCACCTCTTTCTCTCCCATCTCGCTGTTCGTATCCACCTTTCCCTCTCTCAGTAAAGTTTTCTGCAAGGTAACCTCTGCCATGTACTATAGAAACATTTACATACCCCGTGATATTCCTCTTGGTTTAATGGTCATGTGTGCAAAAATTCATAAAGATTGGAGCAAAACTACGCATTTTGTAAAATTCCGTAAGTTAAGTACCCTCCAACATGCACCGAACGAAATTTTATGCAGATGGTGACATTCCTCTTGTTTTTAAGATAGAGTACGCTAAATTTCATCAATATCGGAACAAAACTGTAGATTTCTATGCAATAAAAACACAGGGCCACATTGAAAAACGCACTTTGTTGTTCTCAAATATTCCAGTTTTATTTCATACAATCTTTGTTCTGAGAATAACGAAAACGACAAAAAAGGTCTGTAAAATTGATCCAGCCGTTCTCAAGTTATTGCGCGACCTAGGTATTTACGGATCCATTTTTATGTTTCAAAGTACCCTCCCCCATGCACTGTATGAAACGTAAGGTAGACGACGGTGACCTTCCTCTTGTTTGGAAGGTCAAGTGAGTGAGTGACTGTCGTTGCGCTTTTATATAGAGAGAGTTTAAGAAAACAGATAACTTAATTTTGGATGCAAGAGAAGGTAGACTTGCAGACAAAAATAAATAGTAACATGCAAATCCGTAATACCTGATGCAACAGTTTTACGGCATCTACAGCGAAACTGTTGAGAGCGGTAGACTTATTTTTGTTTCATCATTTTATGGGGAGCGGGGGGGGGGGGGGGAAATGGGGAAGGGGCGGGGTTTCAGTTACAAAACGCTTCATAAACGTCCGAAAGTACATGCAAACTTTGTTGCAGGGTCCTAACTACTCCTATTTTCCAATAATTGATTCACAAATCTCTGTATTCTCATGAAGTAGCCTCTCATTGCTTATTACGTCATATCTCCTGAGCTATGCGTCGTGCTCTTTTGCTTTTAGGTCAGGAACCTTCGTGGGCGTACGGTGAACAGTTCACCAAAGTTTCATTGCAATCGAATGAATGGTTTATGAACACATAGAAGACATACAGACAAACAACATTTTATTTATATGTATAGATTAAGAAACACCCATTATTCTAAAGAACGTCCCATCTTTGAATGGGACGTTCTCTGATTTTGTTGGATCGAGTTTCATAAAATAGAAACTCGGTTTGAAATTAAATTTCGTACATTCACCATTTTTTTTTTCTGGTTATACGTTTCGCTATGTTTTGTGCCTAATGCGTGTCAACTGAAATGTGGAGTGCCATCAATCGGCTTTGATCCGTCACGTCTTCGTGACATGTTTTTTTGTTTTGTTACGACTGTGCCATTTGTGCTATTCCTTTTTATAGTGCCAATTGATAAATTTACTTTCATCCATTCGCTTACCACTCACCGTAACTTAATTAAAACAGTAATCACATTTAACTTTGATCGTAATGTCAACTGCTTTGCAGAGCACTCGTATGAAGTTACCCGTGAGTGCTCGTACACTCAACTATCGAAGTCCTGCACAGGGAGAGATGTTCATTATATCGCTGGAAGTAATTTAGTGTGTTCCCGCCCATGTTGCCTTGCGTCAAAGCAGATGTGTGGTATCTGGACCTTCGGCATTGCCCGTTATGTAGGGATGGCGGTTATAGCTGAAACAACCGGTTTTCGGTTAGAACGGATTTTTAATCTCCAGTTTAACCTTCTTGTAAAAATCGCTCAATATAATCGGTTTCATCAGTAACCGGTTTCCATATTTATTTATGTATTTGGCTGATATTTCCAGTAACAAACGCAGAAATCAAAAGTTGAAAAATTTCAAGACATCTTCACACTTTTGCATTATTCTCTTCTTCAAAATATACAGAATCAAAATATCTTGTATAATTGGCAAGTAAAACAGAATTTCGTACGTCTACGTTCGTTGCTTTTATCGAAAATTAATCTGGGGTTGAATATTACAAAAATCCCCAGTTTTCTTCTATTCATTCTTAATCATAGTTGAAAAACAATGTCTTAACCAAGGGTCACGTGACTACATCTACATCTACATACATACTCCGCAATCCACGAAATGTGCGTGGCGGAGGGTACACTGTACCAATACTAGGCATTTCTTTTCCTATTCCACTTCTAAATAGAACGAGGAAAAAAAAGAATGCCTATATGCCACCGTACGAGACCTACTTTCTCTTATCTTGTCTTTGTGATCTTTACGCGAAATTTAAGTAGGCGGCAGCAAGATCGTACTACACTCAGCTTCAAATTCCGGCCCTCTAAATTTCCTCAACAGAAATTCAAGAAAAGAACGTCGTCTTTCCTCCAGCGATTCCCAATTGAGTTGCCGGAGCATTTCTGTGACACTCGTGCATTGGTCGAACCTACCAGTAACAAACCTAGCTGCTCGCCTCTGAACTGCCTCTATGTCTTCCTTTAAACTGATCTGATGCGGGTCCCAAACGCTTGAGCAATACTCAAGACGTGGTCGTACAAGCGTTTTATACGCGGTCTCCTTTACAGGTGAAGTACATCTTCCCAAAATTCTCCCAATAAACCGAAGTCGGCTGTCTGCCTTACTCACAACTGTCCTTACATGTTCGTTCCATTTCATATCGCTCTGCAATGTTATGCCTAGATATTTGAACGACGCGACAGCATCAAGAAGCTCACTACTAATGCTGTATTCGAACATTATGGGATTTTTTTTTTTTTTTTTTTTTTTTTTTTATCTCATGCGCATCACCTTACATTTTTCTACATTGAGAGCTAGCTGCCATTCTTCGCACCAACTAGAAATTTTGTCTAAGTCATCCTGTGTGCTATTACATTCAATTAAAGACGACACCCTCCCATTCACCACAGCATCATCAGCAAACAGCCGCAAATTACAACTTTCTCTGTCCATCACATGATGATATACTCGTCTCTGATGAACACTCGCCGTCGAGAACAACGTACTGCGTTCTATTACTTAGAAAGTCTTCCAGCCAGTCACAAATCTGTGAACCTATTACATAAGCTCGTATCTTCGTTAGCAATCTACAGTGTGGCACCGCGTTGAACGCCTTTTTGAAGTCGATAAAAACACAATCCGCCTGTTGCCGTTCATCCATGGCTCGCAAGATGTCATGTGAGAAAAGGGCAACCTGAGTTTCACATGAACGATGTTTCCTAAACCCGTGCTGATTCGTAGAAAGAAGCTATTCCGTTCCAAGAAATTTACTATATTCGAAATGAGAATATGCTCCAAAATTCTAAAATGGTCAAATGTTTGTAGAGTCTATGGGACTTAACTACGGGGTCATCAGTCCCTAAACTTACAAACTACTTATGAACTACTTACAACTAAGGACGGCACAAATATCCATGCCCGAGGGGGGATTTGAACCTCCGACCGTAGTGGTCGTGCATACCGTGACTGGAGCGCCTCAGTCCCCTCGGCCACCACGGCCGGCCCAAAATTCTACATGAAACTGATGTCAACGATACTGGTCTTTAATTGTATGGGTCAGTTCTCTTTCCTATTTGGGCACAGTCAATAGTCAGTACTAAAGGGTTAAAATTGAGGTTGGCGAATACTAGCTTTCGTTTCAAAGAGCTACATGTAATGTAGACACAGGCGGCAGATCAGGTTCTTACTATTTACAGTTTTAACCAACGTGAGATTGAGGGAAGACACTGTCCCTGATGATGCAGTAGTAAAAACAGTCAGCATCAAAAGACAGCTCATATATTAAAATGGCCGCATTCGGTACATTTAGTCAGTCATCAGAGATAAAGAGCAGCATCTTCAGCCAAATCGTGATCTTAATTTACATTTAGCAAACTAAAAGCCTCGAAAGTTGTCATTTTGATAAATGAGATTTTAGCGATTTTGTTCGTTTTTAGTACTTTATTTTTCTATTTATGTTATGAACTATGAACCAATTCCTAAGTTTGTAATTTTATATCTGATCAGAGAAATAAAAAGTACTTCCAGACTCGGGATGGTACCATTTTAAAACGCTAATGATATCTGGCAAAAAACTGCCGTGTGACCAGGGTGGCAGTCTGCCGCAGCTGAATAGTCGTGCGTGCTAAGGCGCCTTGCTGTGATGGGTGCGGCTGTTCGCCGTCGGAAGTTCGAGTTATAACTGATCGCATTTCCTAGTTTCTGCGATTACTTAATATTTCACAGCAGGGGAAATTTTAGGAGTAAATATTACTACTTTAAAAACAAGTAACATTTAGAAGCACTTCCACAGAAAATAGATATACCAGATTATTGGTAAGGAGGAAGGTTAATTGAAGGGTGCACTTCCAAAGTTAACGCCTGCCTTAGCGCAATATCGAATTCATTACAACGCAGTGAATTCGCAATTACGAATGAATTTCGATAATCTGGAAGTGAAACTCAGCTTGCCCTTTTCTCACATGACATCTTGCGAGCCATGGACGAAGGGCAACAGGCGGATTGTGTTTTTCTCGACTTCAAAAAGGCGTTCGACGCGGTGCCACACTGCAGGCTGCTTACGAAGATACGAGCTTATGGAATAGGTTCACAGATTTGTGACTGGCTGGAAGACTTCCTAAGTAATAGAACGCAGTACGTTGTTCTCGACGGCGAGTGTTCATCAGAGACGAGTGTATCGTCAGGCGTGCCCCAGGGGAGTGTGATAGGACCGCTATTATTTTCTATCTATATAAATGATCTGATGGACAGAGTAAGTTGTAATTTGCGGCTGTTTGCTGATGATGCTGTGGTGTATGGGAGGGTGTCGTCTGTAACTGACTGTGATAGCATACAGGTTGACTTAGACAAAATTTCTAGTTGGTGCGAAGAATGGCAGCTAGCTCTGAATGTAGAAAAATTTAAGGTGATGCGCATGAGTAGAAAAAACAATCCCATAATGTTCGAATACAGCATTAGTAGTGAGCTTCTTGATGCTGTCGCGTCATTCAAATATCTAGGCGTAACATTGCAGAGCGATATGAAATGGAACGAGCATGTAAGGACAGTTGTGAGTAAGGCAGACAGCCGACTTCGGTATATTGGGAGAATTTTGGGTAGATGTACTTCACCTGTAAAGGAGACCGCGTATGAAACGCTTGTACGACCACGTCTTGAGTATTGCTCAAGTATTTGGGACCCGCAGCAGATCGGTTTGAAGGAAGACATAGAGGCGGTTCAGAGGCGAGCAGCTAGATTTGTTACCGGTAGGTTCGACCAATGCGCGAGTGTCACGGAAATGCTCCGGCAACTCAGTTGGGGATCGCTGGAAGAAAGACGACGTTCTTTTCGTGAATTTCTGTTAAGTAAATTTAGAGGGCCGAAATTTGAAGCTGAGTGTAGTACGATCTTGCTGCCGCCTACTTACATTTCGCGTAAAGATCACAAAGACAAGATAAGAGAAATTAGGGCTCGTACGGAGGCATATAGGCATTCTTTCTTTCCTCGTTCAATTTGGGAGTGGAATAGGAAAGGAAATGCCTAGTAGTGGTGCAGTGTACCCTCCGCCACGCACCTTACGGTCAATTGCGGAGTATATAAGTAGATGTAGATGTAGAAGTTTCACTCAGAATCTGGGATTTAGGAGGAAGGAAGGAGGCTTAAAGGTTAACGTCCCGTCGACAGCGTGGTCATTAGGCCGGTATTACACTGTCATATTTCTTTGACAAAAATTTACATCATATATTTACATCATAAAAATTTGATAGTGTAATAGGGACCTTGACATATCTCGGCTTTCGTATAAAAATTTGATCATATCTAGTGCCTCGCAGTGGATTTGATCATAAAAGTCGTTTGTCTTCTGTTCACTGCAATTCGAAATGTAACCGCTTGGAGCGCTAGTACCGCTGTAGTTCTTGAAAACAAACCTCTCTGTTTGAAAACATGACTTCAAAGTTTATTTGGTGTGTGCCGTCTTCGACAAAATTAATCGAACTTTCTGAAGCAGACTAAGCACTGTATAATCCCAGAGACCCTGAATAAGAACAGATTAAGGAGACTCGAAAGTTACAAGAGAATGGCGAGGTACTTAGCAGATAAATTCGGCCTGGGTGTACAGCCGAGAATATTAAGAAGATTACTGGCCTCGTGTGTTACATTAACCACAAAATTAATATAAATATATGAAACAGATTTTTATAAGCTCTCCACTCTTCTCAATCTAGCAATAATCGATGCTGTTCCTGCTCTGTTGTTGACAGTTTCTTGTATGCGCTCTTGTCCTGATAGTAAGTTAATCCTTCTTGTACAGCGAACATTTCGTTGTCAACATGACCACGTTACGCCGACGCGCCGTAAGTAAAACGTAACCCCAGTAGCAAGTTGCTGTGTCCCTGTAAACCTGTCTTCTGCCGATATAGTCATTTTCACGTGCGTATATTGATTTTTAATGTGTGGAGCCACTTTACTGAGTAGATACCAATACGTTGTATCATCCATTGTCCGGTAATTTATATATGACTTGGCGCCCTCTACTTGTACCTCCCGCAAAATGAAATTATTTCCACAGTTTCACCTAAGTAAGCCCCTCTTTTGGGCCACTTTAGGTTCTACATCTACATCTACATCTACATAGATACTCTGCAAATCACATTTAAGTGCCTGGCAGAGGGTTCATTAACCACCTTCATAACTTTTCTCTACCGTTCCATTCTCTAATAGCGCGCGAGAAGAAAGAACACCTAAATCGTTCCGTTTTCGATCTGATTTCTCTTATTTTATTGGGATGGTCATGTCTCCCTAAGTAGGTGGGTGCTAGCAAAATATTTTCACATTCAGAACTAAAAGTCGGTGATTGAAACTTCACAAACAGATCACGCCGCAATGAATAACGTCTTTCTTTTAATGATTTCCACCCCAATTCGTGCAACATTTCCGTGACGCTTTCCCCCCCGTAACGTGATAAAACAAAACGAGCTGCCCTTCTCTGAACCTTCTCAATATCTTCCGTCAGTCCCACCTGGTGAGTGTCCCACAAGGGGCAACAGTACTCCAAGAGAGGACGCACAAGTGTGATGTAGGCAGTCTCTTTGGTGGAGCTGGTGCATCGTCTAAGCGTTCTGCCAATGAAACGTAACCTTTGGTTCGCCTTCCCCACAATATTTTCTATGTGTTCTCTCCAGTCAAAGTTGTTCGTAATTATAACTCCTAGGTATTTGGTAGAATTTACGACCTTAAAGTTTGACTGATTTATCGCGTAATTGAAGTTCAGCGGATTTCTTTTAGTGGTCATGTGTATTACTTCACACTTTTCTTTATTTAGTGTCAATTGCCAATTTTCGCACCAAGTAGAAATTTTGTCTAAATCGCTTTGCAATTGCTTTTGATCCTCTGTTGACTTCACTAACCGATAAACGACAGCATCATCTGCGAACAGTCTAAGGGAGCTATTCAGATTATCTCCTAAATTGTTTATAAACACGAGGAAGAGTAGGGGACCAATAACGCTTCTCTGTGGAACGCCAGATATCACTTCTGTTTTACTCGATGACTTACCGTCAATTACAACGAACTGTGTCCTTTCTGACAGGAAATCGTGAATCCAATCGCACAATTGGGGAGATATTCCATAAGCACGCAATTTGATTAGAAGCCGCTTGTGGGGTACAGTATCAAAAGCCTTCCGGAAATCCAGAAATATGGAATCGATTTGAGATCCCTTGTCGATGGCACTTAACACTTCATGTGAATAAAGGGCAAGCTGTGTTTCGCAAGAGCGATACTTTCTGAATCCGTGCTGACTAACTGTCAGGTTACGGTAGTAACACTAAAAGTAGTCCTTTTCGACCGTTTTTTGACAGCTCAAAATTTAAATAAAAATAACGGCTTAACCATTCATCTGACACGAAAACTGAATAACCGAATTTGTAGAGGAGAAAATTCTCTACAACTTTGCTCTGTTATGAAACTTCCTGGCAGTTTAAATTGTGTGCCGGAACCGGGAGTCGAACCTGGGACCTTTGCCTTGCCCGCGAAAGGCAAAGGTCCCAGGTTCGACTCCCGGTTCCGGCACACAATTTTAATCTGCCAGGAAGTTTCATATCAGCGCACACTCTGCTGCAGAGTGAAGTTTCATTTGGAAACATCCCTTAGGCTGTGGCTAAGCCATGTCTCCACCATATCCTTTCTTCCAAGAGTGCTAGTCTTGCGTGTTTGCAGGAGAGCTTCTGTGAAGTTTGGAAAGTAGGAGGCGAGGTACTGGCGGAAGTAAAGTTGTGAGGCGGCATCGTGAGTCGTGTCGGGATGGCACAGTCGGTAGTGCGCTTGTCCGCGAAAGGCAAAGGTCCCAGGTTCGAGTCCCGGTTCCGGCACATAATTTTAATCTGCCAGGAAGTTTCATATCAGCGCACACTCCGCTGCAGAGTGAAGTTTCATTCTTGCTCTGTTATGTTTTTCTCATATCTCGTATCGTTTCACAGATATTTGCAAAAATAACGGCGATTTTGGGATGTCTGTCTGTCTGTCTGTCCGTAATGTGTTCCCACTGTTTAAGACGAACCGTTCAACCGATCAGCACCAAATTTACAGACAAAATTGTAGGTCGCCAGAGGCCAGAACCTACTTTTTCAATTTTTTCGGACAAAAAATACGGCAGTAATACCAAAACATTCCGTTTGTAATATAATTGTAATTTCAAACGAACCGTTCATCTGACACAATAATTGAATAACCTAATTGGTAGAGGGGAAAATTCTCCAAAACTTCGAACTATTATGTTTATTTCATAACTTGCATCGTTGCAGAGATATTTCCAAAAATAAGGGAGATTTGTCACCCTCCATTCATTTTACGAAAACCAGCCGTTCGCAGGTGTCACGTGACGTTCCACGACCAGAACTCTCTCTGGCATACACCATCTAGCGTTGCGTATTTGATTATTTTCTTATTATAACTTACACGCTGATATTTCAAAGCAACGGCGCACTGAAGAATTAACAAAAACACGTCGTTTTCCGTACGAAAAATGATAATCTAGTGTCTAAAATGCCACATTAGCATCAGTTAACAACTGCCATCAATAGTACGAAAATTGAGGACGAATTTCTTACTTGTTCGCCCTAGTGTTGTAGGCAGCGTGTTGGATTGTGACCCATATGGTCCGTGGTTCGGGACCCACCACTACCAAAGAAGCTTTTTCTCCTTTTTTCCTAAAAGGGTTACGTGTTGGGAGCATAGATATTATCACAATAGTAGAGTCGTAATCATATCACTATAATTTTTTTATTATTTACATTATTATTTTTGTCGGAAATGTTTGCAAAAAATTAAAAACTGCAAATTTAAAGTGGACCATAAAACACGTCAGTGCGACTCTTTTTTTCTGAAAATGCAGTTTTCTCGGTAGCAATGACAGCGCATGATATCATGTGTTTACTGTCAGCCATCATGAAACATGATCAAAAATATAACGACAGTGTAATACCCACATTTAGCGTCACGTCAAAGATTTACATAAAAAAATATTATGAACTTTTGATGTTACTTTTTTGACAAGGATTTGATCAAAAATTTGACCGTGTAATACCGGCCTTAGAGACGGAGCTCATGCTCGGATTTCTGGGTAAGAATGGGCAAGGAAATCGGCCGTGGCCTTTGAAAGGAACCATCCCGACATTTTATTGGAATGATTTAGGGAACTCACGGAAAACACAAATCTGGATGGCCGGAGATGGATTTGAATCAACGTCCTCCTGAATGCGTGTCCATTGTGTTACCACTACGCACCTCGCTCGGTTGAAATCAGTGGCGGCTGGTGCTCAGATGATGGGGGTTCACTTCTTCCAGTGCCGGATCTTGGTAGTGGCGCCGACCCCTTCCCCTGCTCGGCGTGACGATGTCAATGGCGCCCCACCAGCACCACCTAGAGAGAAGGCAGCGTTGCGTCCGTGTGACATCAGACTGGGTAGCCGCTGGGGCAAGGCCCACTATGTCGAAGCAGCGAGCCAGTGAGCTATGCGCTGGAGACCTACTCTGCCTGACATCACAAGAGAGCGCCGTGGTCTTCTCTGTAGGTGGTGGTGGTGGACCCACCCCTCTGGCGTCCAAAGGGACAATTTGGCGCACCTCTGCGACTGTCACTGGGGAAAAACGCCCCAGTTTGCCTCTCACCCCCCCCCCACCCCACCGTTTGAATATATTTTCGTTAAAAGATCTGCAGAATGTGTAACCTCGGCTTATTTGTGCTTGCTTCAACTCGAGCAGAGGCGTCGGCCTACTAAGCTTCTTTATTTCACACTTTTCTTTCAAGCTTAAAGCTGAGTAATTTGTTTCTAAAAGATACTGAACGTTGTTCATTTTTATTTGATAGTGAACACCTAGAACATATGAATATGCCCATCAGCACAGTAAGTAACTGATTACAGTATTAAGTGACTGTAACAAAATTAATCTGTTACAATGAAGAGACAAACTATGTTACATTGTAAGCAGTACCCCCTCCTAACTGACGCATGCGCAAAGGCTGTTCTCCCCTAAATCTTTTCAAAAACGTTAATTATTTGTTACAATGAAGAGTATTGTCAGTTACCCTCAAAATCGCGACACATTTTCTAAAACGTGCAAATATATGTGGGATGTAACAATACGAAAGTTGTTGCTGTTCACATATCTGTTAAAAAGAAGATTGTGTTAAAAAATTGCTTGCAGTCGATCTCGAATCCACCAACTGCGCAGCGCGATTCGGCCTAACCACGCGGCTATTCTTGCAAGGTGGAGAGTAGTGACGTCATTATTATTCATGATCGCATCTTCTGAAGGCTTTTACAGTGGATACGTATTTATTGATTATAGAGGTAATCTGTCTTATGCTGACTGCAATTAAGAGGTTTATTTTTAAACCAGACGCGTTTCGCTTTTTTATTTTAAAGCATCTTCTGTGGTCTGTAAATGATACAAAGGTTTGTACAATTTGTTTTTGATAAATAGATTAAAACAGTTTTTAAAAGGCATTTTTCACGTTAGGCCTAAGTGTTTTCAATTTTATATTCTGTCTACTCACGGTGTTGATGTCTCTTCTCTACATGTAACTACTGCTTCTCCGTCTTGTTGGCTGGAGTTCGTTTTCTCCTGGCGAGTGTTTCAGGGCTGTGTACAGCACTTTTCGTGTGTTTTTGTTACGTTTTTTCCTTTTCATCTCCGCACATCACAGCACTTCACTTTTAAATGTATACTGATTAAATATCGCCTGCTATATGTGGAATGCCTGTCTGTTCATTTGTCATTTCACTACAGTGTGGCTATGTTTTCGTGTGTTCATTTGTTTTTCATTTGGTCTGTGAGTGTTGCCAACGTTACATATTTATAATATAAATACGACCTCATTCTACATGAGTGTGTGTGTTTGTGTGTGGAGGAAGAGAGAGAGAGAGAGAGAGAGAGAGAGAGAGAGAGAGAGAGAGAGCGACAGAGAGACAGAGACAGAGAGAAAGAGAATTTTTTTTTTTTTCCTTGAACAGGGTGTTAAGATGTTTTTCAGACGAGTAAATGCAGGTTTTAATGGCAACATGAGTGAGTGTGTGTGCGTGAGAGAGAGAGAGATAGAAATATTTGATTCAAAGAACAGGGTGTTAAGATGTTTTTTCAGATGAGTAAATACAGGTTTAATTGGGTTGTAATGTTGGGGGGGGGGGGGAGGAGGTGAGGGTATCGTGATTTGTGTTTTTATGAAAGGGGGTGCCTCTCATAATGTTTATATTTATGTTAAGTGGTCAATAAGCTTGAAAAGTGTGTTGTTTGCTAGATTGGTTTGGTGATTTATGAGATGTTTCTTTTCTGTTATTGTTTTTTGTATATGATAGTTTTCTTGAAGAGTGAGCAGGTGTTTTTTTGTTGTTGTTTATGCTTAATATTTCCATGTCAGTGTCTCTGGTGGTGATTTTGTGTTGGTTGTGGTGCAAGTGTTCTGCAAATGTTGAGTGACTTGTTTTATACTTCCAGGCTCGTACATGCTCTTTATATCTGGTGTCAAATGTTCTTTTAGTCTGACCGATGTATCTTCCATCACATGTGTTGCATTTCAGTTGGTATATTCCTGATTTTTTGTATGGGTCTGTATTTTCTATTGATTTTGGAAAATATTTTTGAAGTGAGTTGTTAGTTTGGTGGGCTATTTTGATGCCTTGTTTTTTGAAAATATTGGATATTCTGTGTGTGTATTTGTGATTGTATTAGGCCTAACGTGAAAAATGCCTTTTAAAAACTGTTTTTAATCTATTTATCAAAAACAAATTGTACAAACCTTTGTATCATTTACAGACCACAGAAGATGCTTTAAAATAAAAAAGCGAAACGCGTCTGGTTTAAAAATAAACCTCTTAATTGCAGTCAGCATAAGACAGATTACCTCTATAATCAATTTTAACAGCTGCTGCGGAATATGGCCACACAACCAAACATTGGATACGTATTTAATTTATTGTTACATTTTAACAAGTATGACGTGTTTTTTATGAATCTTCAATGCGCCAAAAAAGAAATATGTAGGTCAGATGTTGCCTTCGTGGAGGATTACCGCATGCGCAAGACGAGGTGCGTAGTAGCTTTATTGTCTTTGCTGTGGGACCGTTCGTGCGTAACCGCCAGAGCTCGGTTAGCCAGGAGCTGATGTCTCTACCAGCTTCAAGGCCAACGTTAAAAAGTGGAGGTTCCCCTCGCCCCTCTCTGCCACGGGACCGCCCATATGCTGCCTCCAGGAGGCCCAGAAGAGAATTTGAACCTCAGCCGCGCATGCGCATTGCAAGGCTGCGGCAACTGCTACTTCTATTTAGCAGCCGCGCCACGACTTCTATACCTGCTTCCTCCGCTACGTAAACGTTTCTCATGCGTTAAAAATAGTTTTAATGTGCATATAAAACGAAGAATGATACTTTAAGAATACTTTTTATTTTATGAAATAATTCGCAATTTGCGATCAGTTATGGCTTTACTGTACTAGGTTTAGATGAAATACCAAAGTGCGGCGAATGAAAATGTGTGCCCGGCCGGGATCTCCTGCTTACTAGGCAGACGAGCTGACCACTCCGCCACCGACGACACAGTGACCAGCCCCACTGCAGAGGACTCTTCCCTACACGTCTCCCGCCACACGCAAATCTCCATTCACGACACTGTCTCTTTTCTATTCCCACAAGAGACAGTGTGGCGAATGGAGATTTGCGTGTGGCTGGAGAAGGGCAGGGAAGAGTCCTCTGCAGTCGGGCTGGTCACTGTGTCCTCGGTGGCGAACAAAAAAAAAAAAAAAAACAATAAAAGGTGTGGTCAACGCGTCTGCCTAGTAAGCAGGACATCCCGGTTTCGAATCCCGACCGGGCACAACTTCCCATTCGCCGCACTTCTGTATTCCATCTAAACCTAGTACAGTGAAGCCGTAACTGATCGCAAATTGCCATTTATTTCATTAAATGAACGTTGTAACGACGTCAAAGTATATAATTGTACATTTTATTTTATCTCTTTATTTAGGTTTTTTTCACGACGAGCTTTTCTCCGGAGTTTCACTACTGAACCAGTGGACCATAGGACGCGCCGTCACTGAAAAAACCGGTGATTCATGACTAAAATACAGGTATTTTCCTGTCCCTACGGTAATGCCGTGACTAGTGAGGTGTCGGCTGTGTCAGGGACAGCAGCAGCAGCAGCCTGTGCAACTGTGCTCCTCCCAGAGGACGCTCGCCGCCTGCTGCCGGCAAGTATTAATATTTATGCAGCTCGCAGGGGACTCTCATTAAGAACTGCATGCGCCCGTGCCCGCGGCCAACACACGCCCTGTCACCGGCTGCAGCACTGCGGCCGACTGCCACCAGCGTTTCTGCATTCCGACTTCTGACACAGATCGCTACCTCGATTACATTGGATTAATACTTGTTCCATAGATCATATGTACGACATTTCTCAATGTGGAACGTGTCAGTTTCATATAAAATGTCTGTAAATCTATCGGATCAAACTGCGTGGTCATCAGTCCGTAGCTTACAAACTACTTAAGCCTAGGTAAACTGATCTAAGGACAACACATACACCCATGGCGCAGGGAGGACTCGAACCTCCACGGCAAACAACCGCGCGCTCCGCAGCGAGACGCTTTAGGCCGCTCGGCAACACCACCTCGGCGAACGTGTCAATTTAGTAAATGGTGTCTATCAATGACACTCCATATTTTAACAATTTTTTATTTATATTTTTGTTTTTATTCTTTTTTAAAGTTTTATCTAAAACATTCATCTATATAGTAGAAGGAGTTGTTACTCAGAAATTCCTTTAATTTCTCTCTAAATACCAGTCGGCTATATGTCAGACTGATGATGCTACTTGGTGAGTGACCCAAGACTTTTGTGCCTGAATAATTCACCCCTTTCTGTCCCAAACTTAAACTCTGAATAGTGATTATATATATATATATATATATATATATATATATATATATATATATATATATATATATATATATATATTGTGGACATGTGTCCGGAAATGCTTAATTTCCATGTTAGAACTCATTTTATTACTTCTCTTGAAATCACATTAATCATGGAATGGAAACACACAGCAACAGAACATACCAGCGTGACTTCAAACACTTTGTTACAGGAAATGTTCAAAATTTCCTCCGTTAGCGAGGATGCATGGATCCACCCTCCGTCACATGGAATCCCTGATGCGCTGACGGAGCCCTAGAGAATGGCGTATTGTATCAGGGCCGTCCACAATACGAGCACGAAGAGTCTCTACATTTGGTACCGGGGTTACGTAGACAAGAGCTTTCAAATGCCCCCATAAATGAAAGTCAAGAGGGTTGAGGTCAGGAGAGTGTGGAGGCCATAGAAATGGTCCGCCTCTACCAATCCATCGGTCACCGAATCTGTTGTTGAGAAGCGTACGAACACGTCGACTGCAATGTGCAGGAGCTCCATCCCGCATGAACTACATGTTGTGTCGTGCTTGTAAAGGCACATGTTCTAGCAGCACAGGTAGAGTATCCCGTATGAAATCATGATAATATGCTCCAGTGAGAGTAGGTGGAAGAACATGAGGCCCAATCAAGACATCACCAACAATTCCTGCCCAAACGTCCATAGAAAATCTGTGTTGATGACGTAATTGCACAATTGCGTGCGGGTTCTCGTCAGCCCACGCATGTTGATTGTGAAAATTTACAATTTGATCACGTTGGCACGTTGGAGTGTAGCCACATCCAAGACGGAACCTTTTGATAACTCCGCTGTTAGACGAATTAACTGTTTTTACTGTATCAACTAAACCGCTTATTTACACTTTCTGCTCTCTTCCAGTTAAGTATGATTTAAACCATTTGTACACTGTCTCACTAACACTAAAATACTTAAACGTATCTAGAAGAATCCCATGATTTACACAATTAAAAGTCTTCGAGTGACCACAAAAAATTCGAACAGCTGATGTACTCATTGTGTAGGAGCTACTTGTTGCTAATGAAGGAAAGCGTGTTAGGCGATATAAGCTGAAATCTCTTTCCAGAATGTAATAGCTGCGGATCTCAAAATTCTGGAAGTTTTTCTCTGTCATCTCATCCGATTAAGTACCGCTAACATTTTGATATATTAATACTGCACAAAAATATGGAAAGTGTCAGTTTTCCGCAATTATATCCTATTGTATCGCAGAATCTTAAAATATGACGATTCTGTGTATTTGCTCTGTAACATACGACGTACAATGCGCATTTTTATGGACGGAACCAGCGAATATCTCCTTCATACGAGCACTGCAGTGACTGAACGATTCAAATTAATTACAAGCAATGTTTTCGGAGTTACGAGTATGGATCAGTGACATTCTCCATCGCAATAGTACAACATGAGTCAACCTTCTCTGGACAAGTTGGTGGGAATCCCGCATTCCACAGAAGTGTAGATGTAGATGAAAAATAGGGGGAACTAGTGTAGGCAGTATATTCAGGGGAACTGTTGAATGTTGCCGTCTCTGACGACGGCAATGTCAAGAACTGCAGCTCGTGAGACCAAGGCTGACAATGTAATAATTCACCAACACTTCAAATTTTCGGTTATTTTGATATTTACATCTACAAAGCTACTTCTCAACTCTCATTTAAGTACCTAGCAGCGTGTTTATCTAACCGATTTCATATCAACCGACACTAAAATCTCTAACATCTGGTTTCCCTTATTCTGATCATCGTGTCGCTCTATTTATATGTGTGCTAATAAATATACAATAAATATATTTGCTTTTGAAACATAAAGTTTATGAATGAAATTTCGCAAATAGATCTCGCTGCAGTGAATGAAATCTTTGTTTTAATTATTTCCACACTAGTTCGTGCATCACTCAGAGGGAGCTATACGATTTTGTGGTGACAAAAATGTTCAAATGTTTGTTAAGCTTATGGGACTTAACTACGGGGTCATCAGGCCCTAAACTTACAAACTACTTATGAACTATCTTATACTAAAGACGGCACAAATATCCATGCTCGAGGGGGGATTCGAACCCCCGACCGTAGTGGCCGTGCAGACCGTGACTGGAGCGTTGTGGTGACATATTAAACTTTGTGTCGGATAATAACAGAAAGCTGAAAGGTGAAAAAAGTATATAAAGGGGCTCTCTACAAATACATTTATAAACAACATTGTAGGAACGGAAGAGGAAATAAATAAAAGTGAAATTGAAGATACTATACTTAAAGATGAATTTGACAGACCACTGAAAGACAGAATTCTGCATCAAACTCGAGAAATTCTTTACACAGTCAAAGGAAATTATGCAAGAAGCCTACGCTGTTGAGTGTTTTTACTTAGTGTTAGGAATGTTTCAAGTAACTTAAATAACCGGTCAGTCCAAACGTGAAATCCATACTCATAATTTTCATTCACTGAGATTCATTAGTTTATCATGAATTCGTGGTACAGGGACGAACTATTAGTCGATGGTAGCGTCTGAACATGTTGCAACGAGTTTGAAAAATTGAAGAAGAACACAGCCTGGAATGTGGTGAGATAATTAGTCGTTCTTGCATCTTATACATAAGCGGCTTATGTGTCTGTACGTATCTCGCCTATATAGCTGCCTATGTGCATATGTTTTGTCGAGTTACATGCAGCTATGCGCATGTACGATATTGCAAATTACCTGTGTATTAGTTTGTCGCCGATAGTTATTATAGACGTTTTCCCATGAAGTAATTGCGAGAGAATAATGCTATGTGCTGAATTTGATTGATATTCATCGTTGTTAGATAGATATTGGTGTTAGAATCAATTTTAAGAAATATTTTTAGACTGATACCATTACTATTAGTGACGGAAATATGTTACAAAAGGACAAACAGAGTACAATACGGAATACAGATTTATATATACCTATTTCGTTTGTGACTTGGTATCCTGGGCCATATCAAAATTTTATTAGAGAATTTTTATTGAATCTTCAGGATGGAGATACCAATGATCCTATATTGTATGCATACCACCGATGTGTTGGTGTTTTAGAAAACACCGATGTAAGAACGTCAATGTTTCCCACTAAACCCCCAACCTAGAACAGCAGTCAATTCTGTTGACTGCCGGGCCTTTACTAGTCATAACACATCCAGACCGTCATCCTTGGTGGTGCGTGACTATTTCACGAAAAACGAAATCAGTGTGCTGCCTGCCTCATCCTGTGTTCTCTCCAGACCTATAACCTGCGAGTTGCTTAGTTGTAAACCTCGTTGAAACGACGATTCGCTGACGGAGCTTCACACGACTCAGCATGAGGCCTAGCCAGACTGCGAAACGGCATTGTAAACTGCATCAACTGTCGGAGAAAATTTGAAAGGAGGCCATGGACAGTAGATAAAAGGCAGGCGTTGAAAAATTTTGTGGACGAAGTTACGACATTTTTATAACTCACCTGGTACATACCTTTCGATTAAAGGAGCGAAAACGGAATTGACCGCGATCAAACCAGTAATTCAAGAGCAGTTAAGTCTCTTCTCTCAGCCGTTTTTCCTTTTAGACCGTGGAAAATGCAATGAGAGAGATTGAGGAAACTGCAATAAGAAACTTTCGCTGTAACTCGGAGTTCAACGCGAGAAGCTTATGAAGCTTATAACAGTTTCCACAAGGAAACACTGTCAGCTAACTTTGTAGAACATCTTGTAGTGTTTTCTACACTATATTAGAACCACATTTTATGTGTGTTTCATATACATCACATTGTTGTCTCGGTCGTTCTACATAAACACACAAATATGAGACGTTTCATTCATTAATTTGCATTATTGGTGAAGCACACAAACAGAAGCTGATATGATGTTTGAAGTAAGACTAAAACGTACTGTGTTCTACATAATGTGTAAAGTAATAATACTCGTTGACTGACTAAAGTAATACTGACTGTGTTCGCGCCAATTCGCGCGTAATAATACAATACAATTTTCGAGAACATTCTAGGACACGGAAATTAATATTATAATTATTTAATAATTTGTTTGTGGAACATAAATGAATCTTGCCTCAAGTAAAGATACACAAAATTAGCACAAATCTAACGATACGATATTCGTATCGAAACAAAAGAAAAGATCGAAAGTAATTTTACAATTAGAGAAGTAAACAGGTTTGTTTATATTTTCATAATAGCTAATTTAAAGTAATTGTGCAGATTTGAGGTCAACAAAGTATTATAGCCAGGTCAATACATTACGAGACACATCAGATAATGTTAGTTGGAAATTTGATTAGTAAAACTATTATTATTACGTAATATCAATGCTATGATTTTTATAAACATACATTTTATCAAAATTCAATAAAATACCTTGCTATTAATGCAATTAAGCAGTCTTGTATCGTATTCAAATGTTTTATGAATGATTTTGTGATTATGCATAAAGAAAGGTTTAGTTATGAAAGGTATCGAACAATTCATTAAAGCAAACAAACGGAATTTTATAGGGGATATACATCACAACGTAAAGAAATTCTGGTCGTATGTAAAGCATGCTAGCGGCAAAACAAAATCAATACCTTCACTACGCGACAGCAGTGGTGTTGCTACAGATGACACCTACGCTAAATACAGCCTTTCGAAATTATTTCACCAAGATGACTAAAGAAAAATGCCTGTATTCCAATCACTAACAACGGCCACCATGCGTAATTTAGAAGTAATATCATCTGAGTGTAACAGCAACTTAAATTACCGGAATCAAGTCTCTCACTCCAGACTGAATACCAATTTGGTTTCCTTCGAAGTATGCTGATGAACAGCTACATACCTAGCTATCATATACAACCGCTCGCTGACCGAAAGTTGCGTTCCCACAGACTGGAAAGTTGCAAAGGTCACACTAGTATTCAAGAAAGGCAATAGGAGTGATCCAGAAAATTACAGGCCTAAATCAATGACGGTTTGCAGCACGAGTTTAGAACATATACTTTCCTCAAACATTATGACCTACCTCGAAGACCATAGTCAATATGGATTTCGAAAGTATCTTTCTTGTGAAGCGCTGCTAGCTTTTTAGTAACATGAAGTAATGAGTGCTACTGACAAGGAATCTAAAATAGATTGCAAATTTCTGGATTTAGCGAAGGCTTTTGACACTGTTCCTCACAAGCGTCTTCTAATGAAATTGCGTGCTTATAAATTATAGCCATAGTTGTGCGATTGCATTCGTGTTTTCCTGTCAGAAACGACACAGTACGTGGTAACTGCCGGGAGTCATCGAGTAGAACAGAAATAATATCTGGCGTTCCCCAGCGAAGTGTTATAGGGCCCCTACTGTTCCCTATTTCTATAGACGATTTCAAAAATGTGCAAATGTTTGTACAGCTTATTGGACATAACTACGAGGTCATCAGTCCCTAAACTTACAAACTACTTTTGAACTAGCTAATACTAAGGACGGCACAAATATCCATGCCCGAGGGGGGATTCGAACCCCCGACCGTAGTGGCCGTGCAGACCGTGACTGACGCGCCGCAATCCCCTCGGCCACCGCGGCCGGCTATAGACGATTTAGGAGACACTCTGAACAGCTCTCAGACAGAGAGCGGGTAGTGATATCGTTTATCAGTTTGTGAAGTCACTAGAAGATCAGAGACAGTAGCAAAATGATTTAGACAAGATATCTATCTGCATGGAGGAAAGGCGAACCAAAGGGTAAGTTTCATTGGCAGAACACTTAGAAAAAGCAACAGCTCTACTAATGGATAAAAACTGCCTACAGAACACTTGTGCGAACAGTTAAATAGTGTTGCCATCCATTGTGGGAACCTCACTAAGGTGTTCGGAAAGGGGCAGATCGTTTGTACTATCGCGAAATTGTGGAGAGTGTGTCACGGAAGTGATACACGAGTTGAGGTGGAAATCGTTAAAAGGCGTTATTCGTTGCTTTGATATGTATTTGGGAAATTTCTGTCGCCAACTTTCTCTCCCGAATGCGATCATAATTTCTTCGCACCCACCTACATAGCGAGACATGACCGTCATAATAAGAGAGATCAGGTGTGAAACGAAAAGATTCAGGTTTTCTTTTTTCCCGCCAGCTAATGGTGAATGGAACGCTAGGGAATTAATATAAAAGTGGTCCATAATAGCCCAGTCAAGCTGACAGAAAAAAAGCCTATACCTTGCAAAAGGTGGGGTAGAACATTTAATTTCTTTTGAACTCATTAATATGATTGGAAAGATCAGAAAACCAAGTTTTGACAACAAAATTTCTCTTGGGAAAACTTTCTACGGTCGAAAATCATAGAACATTTCGTACTTTTTCCAGTTTTATTTTTTATTTTTTATTTTATTTTATTTTATTATTATTTTTTTTTCTTTTCTTTCAAAATATCTCCGTTATTTGGGCTCCTACCACTTTTAAGTCTCTGTTCTGTTTTAAAGAGCATGAAATTCTCTAAAAATTTGATTATTACCATTTTTTCTACTCCCAATACCTAAGGCGCTACAATCCATAAAAAACGTCGATTTTTCAAAATTTGTGCAAAGTGGAAAAATACCTAATTTTTGAACACTGTTATTTCAGTTTCTGTTTGTGTATACCATGTCATTTTTAGGTATTCAATTTTTCTGTATGCAACATGGTGATTTTTGGCCACTCGTCTATTGTGATTCGTACATCGCTAGCCGAAGTTTACTATAGGCCACGTTATTATTGTAACAACTGATATTGCAACAACTAAATATTTTGGAAGTGTTATAATTGTGAAAGAAGATGTTGACCTGTTTGTGCTGATGTCCGTTTTAGGACAAGACATGGAAAACATTTTTCTTTCTTTTTTCTTTTCTTTCTTCTTTTTAAGCCGGGAAGAGGAAGTACAGAAGACAAGTGGTTTTCGACTGAATCTTACAAGTTTGACAGTGAGAATATTATGTTCACTTGGGCTGTTAGCGGACGTGATACAACATTCGTTTTTCTTCGGTCAAGGAAAAATTAAGTGCTGCAACATTGTTAAGAAAAACCAACACCTAAACTCAGCGCTTGGCACGTTCAACAAACCACACGCTACTCGTGAAGAAATAATAATAGCAGGAGAACAGTGGAGGTGTCAGAATTTCTCATACTCTCTAGATCATTTGCGGTACCAGCTATTCGCCAAGTCTGCAACAAAAAGGAAATGTAATCTTGCAATGTTGCTACCACCAAGTCCAAAGTTGGATGGGAAACTGGAAACCCCCTGAGAAATGGGGCTGGAAACACACTGACATGTACCCGATACCCGTTACAACGGGCCAAGCCCCAGCACCTGTAGCACTTCACATTGATTCATACACATGCACGGTGAGCCGTGTCGGAACGTGCTCCCGCAGAAAAGCGGGTTTCAAATGTTCTTCAGTGTGGAAGCAATGTATTGGTGTCAAGTGTGAAAACGTGCCACAATTTTTGTATAAAGACCGTGAAGAAGATGTTATGGAGAATGTTGAGGAAACTGACGACGAAACCTATGAACTTGAAGAGGATGACTCGCTGTTTAAAGAAGAGGTCAACCTGGGACCGGATATATGTGTATGCCCTGAAGCTGCAACCCGAGGTATTTCTGGTGACACCGAGGAACCTGGCACATCAAAACGTCGTAAGTTATGCTGATAGCATTTTCAAGTGCGCTAAAGTTGAAGTGCAACAATATGAATAATACACAACCAGAAGTGCCAATATTTGTTAGTAGATCATTATATATTTTGATTGTAATAAAGCTACTTATTTTTAATGTTAACTGTATGCTTTTAAATATACAAGAAAATTAGTTACCTAATTAGGATGTCTTTTGCAGCTAATAATAGTTCATTGCCGCGAGGGAGTAGCCGAGCGGTCTGGATCGCCATTTTGCGGATCGCGACGCCTCCCAATCCTCTGTCGGGCACGGATGTGTATCTTGTCCTTAGTATATCCTTAGGTTAGTTTACCTTAGTTTAAGTAGTTTGTAAAGCTACGGACTAATAACCACGCAGTTGAGTGCGATAGATTTACAAATATTTGAACATTTTTGAATAGTTCATTTTCCTGTCACACTTTGTGTGTGTGTGTGTGTGTGTGTGTGTGTGTGTGTGTGTGTGTGTGTGTGTACCGATATCTCTTAATTATTTATTTTTATATTTATAGTTTCACAAATACCAGGGCTGAGGTGGTCTATAGTAAACTTTGTCTAGTGATGTAGAAATCACAAAAGCTGGGTGCCCAGAAATTCCCATGTTGCACACAGAAGAAATAAATACCTAGAAATAAGATGGTAAATGTCAACATATAACATGATATATATTATATTTATATTACACAAACAGAAACTGAAATAACAGTGTTCAAAAATTAGGTTCAAAATGTTCAAATGTTTGTAAATCTATCGGACTAAACTGCGTGGTCATCAGTCCGTTGCTTACAAACTACTTAAACCTAGGTAAACTAAGCTAAGGACAACACACACACACCCATGCCCCAGGGAGGACACGAACCTCCACGGCGAGCAACCGCGCGCTCCGCAGCGAGACGCTTTAGACCGCTCGGCTACTCCACCGCGGCAAAAATTAGGTATTTTGCCACTTTGCACAAATTTTGAAAAGTCAACTTTTTGGCGGACTGTAGCGCCTTAGGTATTGGGAATAGAAAAAATGGTAAGAATGAGATTTGTAGAGAATTTCATGCTCTTTAAAACAGAACGGATACTGAAAAGCGGTAGGAGCACAAATAACGGAGATATTTTGAAAAAAAAAAAAAAAAAAAAACTGAAAGAAGTCCAATATTTTCTAAGTTTTTTGACCGTAGAAAGTCTTTCTAAGAGAAGTTTTGTTGGCAAAACTTGGTTTTACAATCTTTCCAACCATATTAACGAGTTAAAAAAATAAAATCTTCTACTCTTATCATTTTCAAGGTTTACCTACTATTTGACTGGACTATAAACCCTCCGCCGTGCACTTGAACTTGATTATCGGAGTATTTATGTGGCTGTAGTAACTGTAAAACCGGCTGGCTACTGCTCGGTGTCGTGACTCGGCCGGCAGACAAACAGAACGGGCGCGGCCGACGCAGCTGAGACAATCGTCAGAGGCGGCGGCTGCAGGCGGCGGCTACTTTGCGGAGATTGTCCTGTTGCTGCACCCCACCCCTCCCTCCCCTGTTCTTTTAATGGCCGGCAGGTTCTTCCATCGCCGCACAAAGGGGCCAGCAGCGCCGCCCCGCGCTTGTTTTTGCCGTCTGGTGGCCAGGTAGCCCGCAGCACAACTTACCCAACTCTGGCCGCGAATGCCGGGATTAATGCGAGTTATCTGTTTTGTACTGACCAAGCTACCACCCTGCAATTTACGGTGTTTTCCTACAGCAACGATACTTAAGGGAGTGGGAGGGGGATTTGCGTCGCAGAAGTTAGTGGTGGTTTTGGCTTCTGTTCCAAAGAACTGTAGGAATTACATTTCTGTTTCCTGACTTGTTGTCCTTTTTATTTCTTACTATTATACGTGCATTTATTCGTAGAACCGTTCTGCTATCACCTCAGGTGTATCGTTAATACGGCCGAATAAAAGATATTCTTAGGAAACAGCGAAGTACTTTCGACAAACTAGGCTGTAAATGTGTATTCTAATTGACAAACGTACTTTATTATTTACATCTCACCGCAAAGACGTGGAGAAGAGCTGCGACAGGCACATACAAAAGACTTACACATACAACACTTTCAGCTATCGGCCATGGCCTTCTTGAGAAAAGAGAACACTCACGCAATCACCCAGGCACACAACAGTCATACAACCATCACCTCCGGCTGCCGCACTTCGAACCACGCTCTGCGGCGTGTAAATCGGAGAGAGGAGGGACGAGGGGATAGGAAGGTAGCGTCATGGTGGTGGGGAGGGGTTGGAATACTTGCGCGGAGTGACACTTGCGCGGAACCCGGGGCCCTTGGGGCGGCTAATGGCTTTTCCTGGGTACAGGCACACCAAGAAGTCTAGCACTGCTGTTGTCAAGTTTCCATACTGTCAACATAACACGAAAATCAGTGAAATTGCACAACCCTTTGCAAGCTGAAGAGCAATATAGTAACTTGTTCTAACTACATATTAATCCGTTGAGTGTTCCTCCTGTAAACAAAAAGGTATTTTAAAAGTGATAATGTTTGGAGAGTTAGTCTCTGCTACTACAAGACTATGACTTTCCACAGTCATACCTCCTAAAAGCATATTATTCAGAATACTGAGCATATCAAGACACCTGCGCAAGCAATAAATATATTAGGCATCCTGCACAGATACGTTGATGTAATTGACCGCTATGTAGTTAACCCCACTATCACGCAACTTCCATCTCTTTAAAAATAGCTACTATGCTTTTTAATAGGAGATGCAACCTTAAACCTTCAATTAAAAACATTAAGAATAACTCAATGAGTATTTTACATACTTAAAGCGTTTATTCGTAGACCCCAAAACGATTTGGCTGTATTCGAATTACAAATACATCTAAGAATTGTATGAAATACGGAATGTTTAAGGGAATGTCACACACCGAAAAATGCTAAAGATAAATTCTATTTTCCATCACCGTCATATAGAACCATTTTTACTCCGAACTTGGCATAAACCAACAGGGAGAAACAAGTTGCAAGACTTCCAGGAAAAATGAAGCGAAATTGGCAGGCAATAGTTGGTTATAAATAACATTGCCTGTTAACTGTTATAAATATAAATTACGGAATACGCGGAACTACTGTTCAGTACAGTCAAAAAGGTCTAAGGTAATAGGCAGTGGTTTACAATCATATATCCGTATCTCTCTCCTCCTCAAGAAGTCTGTGTGAAGATTTATATTCAGAACATTCAAGAAAAAGGTGTTGAAACTATAAGAAGCAGCTCATTTACTCACGAAGGGAAAACGTTATGGTGCCCGTAAATTTGAATGGCTGTATCTCTTGTAGTAACATTTAATTTTTGATAAAATGTTAAAATCCAATATACCAGAATTCTGTTTTTCTAAACTCAGTGCCAACTTTTTTTTTGTCGAAATTTTTGCAGGAAGTAGTCTTGACGTGATTTCATACTTCTATGCATTAATATTATCAAACATGTAATTTGTGTCACAAATTGCGCTGCCGGTCCGGTCGGAGGTTAGTCCTTCCTCGGGCATAGTTATGTTTGTTAACTTCACACCTCTCCCACTATTCAGAATTGCGATATTTCACGAAATTCTGCAGAACTATTTAAATTTTGTACAGAGAACTCTAGAACTATTGCATATCTGTCTAGAACTCTGAAAAAAATTTAAATTTTTGAAAAAAGTGGTGCCAACTTCACACGACTCTGGCGCAATTTTGTGTAGTTTTTCTCCCTATTTACGCAATTAGCTCATGAACTATTATCTGGGCAAAAAAATATCATTAGGATTTTCTGCAGAACTCTTTGAGAGCTATTTAGAGTTGTGATCAGAACTATGTTTACGCTTGTAGGCAAATAATTATTTGGAAAAAACTAAAATTTGTTATAATTTTTTCGCGAATTTGTGCAGAACTATTTAAATTTTCTACAGAGAACTCCAGAACTATTGCACATCTGCCTAGAACTCTGAAAAAAATGCACATTTTTGAGAAAAGGGGTGCCAACTTCACAGTAGCGTGTTAATGGATTCCTCATTATTGCAATTATCTCATGAAGTATAATCTGCACAGAAAAATGTCATTAGGATTTCCTGTAGAACTCTTTGAGAACTATTTATAACTGTGATCAGAACTATGTTTGTACTAATAGGCAAAAAATTATTTTGAAAAAACTAAATTTTGTGGTAATATTTTGTATTTTATCGGCGAAATTTTGCAGAACTATTTAAATTTTGTACAGAGAACTCCAGAACTATTGCATATCTGTCTAGAACTCTGAAAAAAATTTACATTTTCCAAAAAAGGGGTGCCAACTTCACAGGACTGGTCCTTTCCCTGAATACGGCACAGGTAGCGGCTGGAGGGCGAGGAGTAGGGGTGGTGTATCCCTACTTCTGGAACACCCTGTTCACTACCCGCAGCGTCCGGGTCTCCGCGCAAGTGTCTACAAATTCCCTTTCCGCGCAAGTGTCACTCCCCGCAAGTGTCACAAACTCGGTGGGGATAGGTACAGCATGGCCTAGATGGGAACAACGAGATGCAGCTTAGGGATGGAGTGGGGAGTCGGGTGAGGGGAGGAAATAAAGATGTAAATAGAAAAAATTATATATATATATATATATATATATATATATATATATATATATATATATAGCGAGCACGCTGCACGTACGCACATCCACATTCCACATACAACCCCCCCCCCCCCACACACACACACACGTACGCACGCACGCGCGACCGAATACACCCCACCCCGACACACGCACGCACGACCGCACCTCCCCCCCCACACAACACGTACGCACACACACACACACACACACACACACACACACACACACACACACACACACACACACACACCAATCAAAATAGGAAAGGTTTAGGATACAGGTAGGAACTGTAAGGTATGGAAAACAGGAAAGCTATCGTAGGTGAATGTACTGTAGGATAACTCCCATCTGTGCAGTTCAGAAAAGCTGGTGATGGATGGGAGGATCAGATGGTCTGGGTTGTAAAGCAGCCATTGACGTCAAGTATGTTCTCCGCTGCATGCTGTGCCACAGAGTGGTCCACCTTGTTTTTGGCTACAGTTTGGCGGTGGCCGTTCATCCTAATGGACAGCTGGTTAGTCGTCATGCCAATATAGAAAGCTGCACAGTGATTGCAGCACAGTCGGTAAATTACGTGGTTGCTTTCACAAATGGCCCGGATTCTGATAGGGTAGGATAACCCTGGAATAAGAAGTGCTGGGTGGCTGGATTGGGCAGGTCTCGCAGCGAGGTCTTCCGCAAGGATGTGATCCCTGGGGCGGTGAGCTGGGTTTCGGAGTGGCATGGGGATGAACTAGGATGTTGTGACGTTTAGGAGGTCGACGGAACACCACTCATCCCCTCCCCACTGCATTCCTAAGCTGCATCTCGTTATTCCAAACTAGGCCGTGCTGTACCCATCCCCACCACCGTGACGCAATCTTCCCATCCCTTCTCCACTCCCCGGTTTACACGCCGCAGAGCGTGATTCCAAGTGCGGCAGCCTGAGGTGATAGAAAAAAAAAAAAAAAAAAAAAAAAAAAAAAAAAAAAAAAAAAAAAAAAAGTTCAAAAGTTTGTTAAGCTTATGGGACTTAACTACGGGGTCATCAGTCCCTAAACTTACAAACTACTTATGAACTACCTTATACTAAAACGGCACAAATATCCATGCCCGAGGGGGGATTCGACCCCCCGACCGTAGTGGCAGTGCAGACCGTGATTGAAGCGCCTCAGTCTCCTCGGCCACCGCGACCGGCCAACAATAGTTTTATTAAAGAAAATATTCTCCTATACATCTGTGTTACTGGACGGCTAACTCACAATGTTGCGAACCGCTACAGGTAATTTTTAGAACCTACGATTGGTAGAGAAACTATAAAACATGAAATGACATTTAATTTTTAATATTACGAATTAAAATACAATAAAACAGTTAAAATGCGATAATACGGTTCTTAAACGTCAGATAGGAAACCAATATTAGCTAACAAAGAGACGGCACGACCATGGGGTCGGGGATTTGTTCGAAATTTTGTGTGGTGGAAGAGGACCCCTGACACCTCAGGTGGTAAAAATATTAGGACGCACTACTCGGTAAACCCCGAGAAAAATCGACCCAAAGTTTCTTAGGTGGTGTATGAGCATAAAATGTTAGTCTATTACGCCAGGGGCCTCGGGTTCGATTCCTCCTCTGGCACTTTGTTTCTTCTGTTACATTTTTTTTTTTTTTTTTTTTTTTTTTTTGTTATCCACCAGTTATACAGCAAGTTTTCCAAACCTACATTATCTTTAACAAATTAAAATAAAAAAATATTTTTTTTGTTCAATAGTATAATTCATGGCGGTGGGTTTTCCATTTTTCATTGTAACGTATATGAGGAGAAACATTAGGTTTTTAATCAGAATAACAAAGTCTATAAGGAGACATGCAACTGGACCGTTACAAAGCCCTTTTTAAATTTTTAAATCCATAAAAGGAAACAGAACAACGAGCACGAATATTTTTCAGTGATTGAAAAACTTTACGTTATTGAGCTAAAATAATGTTGTAAAAATTATGTAGATTTAAGAAACTCTTTGAATAATTGGTGGAATAACAAAAGAAAATGAAACAGAAGGGAAAAAATAAGTGCCAGAGGAGGAATCAAACCCAAGACCTCTGGCGTAAAAGTCCGAGCCATAACCATTCTCCCCCCCCCCCCCTCCTTTCTTTCCAATGGGTAGTTCTCTTTGTTGCGGACATTGACCGTTTTTGTTCGTTCTTGTTCGATGCGTTGTTTGCTCCGCTTTTGTATTACCGAGAGCGTTGAGCCCTCTGACCGGGCGCGCAGAGCCACGGCACCCGGCTACCATCTAAGCTAGACGGCTGCTCGGCAATTCACTAACATTTTATACTCGTAAGGCACCTAAGAAACTTCGGATCGATTTTTCTCAGGATTTTCCGAGTAGTGCATCCTAATATTTTAACCACGTGAGGTGTTCGGGGTCCTCTTTCACCACACAATATTTCGGACAAATCCCTGACCCCAAGGTCGTGCTTCTCCTTGTAAGAGAAAAGTCTGCAAAGCCGGAAGCGATAAAATTAATTATTTTTGACGACACTATAGATAACAGTGACCTTACAAGTAATTATTAATTCAAATAACATGACAGTTGCGATCTAGACTGCCTTGTTATTTGAATCAATGAGAAAATTCATGTTTGTGCGTTATCCTTAGATGCCCCTGAACAGATATACAGTGAAGTTCCTGATGGTGTTATTTATCCCCAGTTTGCATTCCACTAATTTTTCAACATATGGAGCGGATTAAAACTGCACCGCTGTACCTGACGACTGCTGAATTGATGACGATCCGATCCACAACAACATCCATAAAGCCGTAAGCTCCACATTTTATGTTCTTCATTTATTTCACAGTGTTCTACATTCAACTAGCGTTCGGGAGTAACTTCACAGCGCTCGGTTGTTCAACGTCTGAAGTTCGAGTCCTTCCTCCTCCTTAAATTAGTTACAGTAGTTTGTAAACCTAGAGACTGAAAACATACTAGTTACGTCCCATAAATTTACAAACATGTGAACATTTAGATTAACTTCAAACAGACCTTTGTGTAGCAGTTTATGTACGTCAAATGTCTTGTTGTTTCTTGTGACGTATCCTTAAACGTCGCTCCAAATCAGTTCAAAACGCTTCAGTTTGCAGTGGTACGGCTGTAACCCGACGGTAGTGGGATTGGCAGACTTCTCACTGTCTACAATAATGTACTGCTCTTTTATGTAACGTCGGAGTTGTTGGACCAAGTTTCCTTTCCTATCAAGCATTTTACAATGCCTTCTTCCTTCCACGATTTTTGTGGCTTACTTTCAAATTTAACGCTAAAATACGATGCGTTGTTCATAAAACTGGAAGGTGCCAATTTTGGAAGAACGTGTTTAAACTAATTTAAAAATACTTCGCCATTCGTATTTTCGTGTTAATCTCCTGTTGTATTACTATTATTATTTTTACTGTTATTAAATTTGTCGATTCGTTTCGGCTTGCTGTGGTCTATGTCATTTGAAGCACTTGGATCCGTCAGCTTTAATTCTTCTCCAGTACTCATGCATTCTTATTCTGTGAGACTCCTTTCTTTCATCGGTCCACTTCTGCCCGTTTTCATCTTTGGTATTTCTTGAAAGAATTTGTTTTTCTGGGGAGGAAAAAGTTTCTGGATGTCTTAGAGTGTGGTTCCGATATCTTCAAAGCCTTTGTCAACTTCGGTCCACCCTGGCCCCTTCGTTTTCTTGTTAAGGAAGAAGGGAAATCTCTTGTCGGTCTGTCACAGTGAGCTCATGCGTGCTATATGGCCATAAAAATTAATCCGCATTTTCCGGATGGTGTCTCTCATCCTCTCCATATGCTGTTACAGCTCGTTATTTCTTTCTCTCTGATTGGACCAGGAATGTTTCTTAGTATATTTCTTTCTTTCACTTCCAGCCTTACCGTAAGGCATTTTCCGCACATTGCACTGCATTCTTCTGCGTACTATGCTTCCGGGCGTTTGACTGATCAATATCGTCGAAGTTCGTTCGAGACACATTTTCCCCACCAAATTTCTTATACAATTTGGTGCGATAAACTACAACACTAGTTGAACTTTGGTGTTTGTGGAAACAACTCTTATCTACGCTCGATACGTGCAGCATATTGTATGGCCCGTTCTTTTGCCATCCTTGCAACAGGAAGGTGACATGTAGTTGGAAAAGGATAATCCTCGCCGACACATTGCGCGTGAAACTCAACGCGCTCTGTCTTTAGTATAAGCCAGTTCATTAAAAAAACAAAAATCTGCAGTGGGTCACCAGACAATCAATGAAGATTATCTACCAGGCCCGAAAGAAGCACACCAGGCACACGCATTCAGAGTTGAAGCTGACTACATATCAAAATAAGCTCTTTCCATAATCAAATTCTCTTGAACCAATACTGCGTATTATATCATTCATTTTGGCCACACAGCTATACTGTTACTCATGTTCAGTCTGTATAATGCGAAGGGGCTAATATTGTCATATCCTCCTCAATGGAACTTCAGCTACAAACAGCAAAAATAATTGTAGAAATAAAATAACTGAATGATTTTTAATAATATACTAGTCTTAATGGCTCTAGGTTCTCATCTTGTCTTAAGTAAGAGGTACAGATTGTTGTTACCAAATAAGAGTAATTTAATATAACTTGTCCACTTCGTGACATCTGTTATCGATTTTGTATGCAATATTTTTATTTTTAAGTTTTTCATTCTATGACTATATGGACTGATCAGAACTTCATTCTTTTGTTAGCGTACTAATCAGGAATTTTACCATGACAAGCCTAAAAACTTCGCATGGTGGTACGATATCACAATTACAGTGTTGTTCTTATGACTACAGAAATTATTGTATCTTGGACTATTTCATGTGAAACGTGTGAAAACAAGTCGTTTCTGGTGCAAAGTTAAGAACAATCCCATGATTTCTATATTTTACAGTACAGTACCTCTGAAGACAGAACTTGCAAAATCCTTTTGACTCATATACGGTCAAGTGACAACATATTGTCATATATCTGTCATACCGTACATCTTTGACTGGTACAGGTGATGCTGTTTCGTTCTTCTTTTGCACTTATTGTCCATTTTGTTGTGGTTTGCTAGACCTTCTCTTCCCAATAAATTTAAGTCCATTTTCAGTCTCCTATATAAGAACTCGTCAACGAGTTTCCATAATCAACTTTAAGGCTTCCTCTTTTGCTTTTATATGCAGGTTTCCATGTATCACGAAAAATATCGTCACAATATTGAAACAAACATGTACCTTGTTAACTTATGCTTTGAGTGTCCGCTAAAGATTCAGTTTATTGCTAAACTATTCGCAAAAGACAACGAAACATCACCTTTTTGGAGAGCTTAAACGTTAGTTTCAAGCACTGTTGTCCATCCAAGGATGAAACTTCAAACATGTTTCAGAAAACCATGCGCAATTATGATGTTGCTTGAGAGCAACTTTGCCATATAAAGGGTTAACATTTCGTAACCACATTTTCAGCATCTTGCCTTCCGTTTTTTAAAGTGCTTATGACAACTCAGATTTTATTATTTTTATTTCTTTTTATATGGTTGCTAATTTTACATTTTTTATCATGTATATAGAGCCATTAGGCAACATCTTTCATTTACCTGGACGATGCTGTCTGCTACTTTGTTTTAGTATAGTTCAGCAGGGGCATGACTATATATATATATATATATATATATATACTTAACTCTTTGTACTTACAGTGTATTGTGCCAATTTCTTTTAATAATTCTCTTTTTGTAACGCCATGCTTACTGATGGTTGTAATATTAAAGATTCTGATGATGACTGTTTCGAAACGCGTTAATAAATGAACAGCCGCAATACCACCTGTGGCCTTTATATCTCTACAGCGTCTTTAATAGCGTCATCTGATAACAAACTCATAAATGTCTCATCAGAGACAACATGTCACGTTAGGAAAGAAGGACACGGGGTAACACAAGAAAGGAATTGTTTAATACCCAGGCAGAGCCAAGAATTAACGCTAATAGTGCTGAATGAGCGAGGTAAGGCGCTAGACGTGACCAGCTGGCTGGAAGAGACTGGCCTGGAATCCGGCTGGTGGCCAGGTTTGCTGGACGGCTGTCCGCCTGGAAGCATAAAAACGGAAGGCGGCGGCTCGCTTACGACCGGCCGGGTAATAAAACGGGCCCAGAGTAAACGCAGGCCGGCTTCCGGCAGCCAGAGGCAAACTGCAGGGCCGAGTCCGGAGTCTGCCTGCTACCACCGGCGGTCAATGAGAAGCCTAACCTCGCAAACGGCCTGGGTCGCGCCGGTGGAAATGGAAACGATGCTAAGTGTAAACACTTCTGCAAAACTGGAGCGCGTGGAGTGTAGAGTGTACTGCCGGCCGAGTGAAACGTAAAGGGCGCATTCCCACTGGTTCGACAGCTGCCAAACCGGATACTTGCACACTGCATGTCACTGTACCGTTGCCACGCACCTGTCCGGGTGCTGTTCGGTTACAGCACGGCACTGTGCGGCGTTGTAGCTCTCTTCACTTCAGTCCTACCCAGTCTCTCTATGCTGTCGTAGCGAATGGAGCTTGACCGGATGCTTGGAGGGAGGGGGAGTGGAAGGGGTGTTCTTCACTTGTCTTCGTTTAAAAATAACGAGTAAAAACAAAATATTGAAATCATTAGATTAGGCAATGAGTTAATAAAAGAAGTATATGAGTTTTGTTATTTGGGTAGCAAAAGGACTTCCGATGGATGAAGTAAAGAAGATATGAAATGTAGAATGGTTAAGGGAAGAAAAGCGTTTCTGAAGAAGCGAAATTTGCTGACAACCAATATTGGTTTAAATTAAACATAAGGAGAGGCATTGAATTAAAATCTGTGCTGCGGCCGGGACTCGAACCGGGGAACTCCTCCTAACTAGGTAGCGAGGCAGCTAAAACAGCGTTGTAGACAAACGACTACACCGACTGTCTTAAGCACGTCTCCCACCACACCACATACTTTAATTCTGCCTCATGTTCCCTGTGAAATGCGTATCAAATTGCCGGGACTCTCCTAGATTGGAATAGCACCCCATAAAATAACGCAAATGGGAACAATACCGTCTTATTCCTCAGGCCGAGGTGATATAAATATCAACAAATAATGCAATTCTTTGAGACAATATTGTCTCGTTATACCAAAGGTATACAAGTCGCGATTGTTCCCATTTGCGTTCTTTTCTGGGGTGCTATTCCTATCTAGGAGAGCCCTGGCAATTTGATACGCATTTCACAGAGAACATGAGGCAGAATTAAAGTATGTGGTGTGGAGGGAGACGTGCTTTAAGATAGTCCGTGTAGTCGTTTGGCTACAACGCTGTGTTAGCTAAGTGATCTAAAGCCCCTACCTAGTAAGTAGGAGGTTACGGGTTCGAATCCGGCCGCAGCACAAATTTTAATTCAATGCCTCTCCTTATATTTAATACCTTTCGTATAACGAGACAATGTTCCCTCAAGAAATTGCATTATTTGTTGATATTAGTTTAAATGTTAGGAATTCCTTTCTGGAAGGATTTGTCTGGAGTGTAGCATTGAATGGGAGTGAAACGTAGGCGAAAAGGAGTTCGGGCAAAACTATGATAGAGGCTTTCAAAATGTAGTGTTACAGACGAATGATAAAGATTAGATGGGTAGATCACGTAACTAATGAGGAGGTGCTCAAATGAATTGGGGAGAAATGGAGTATGGAGTTTCTGGCATATCGTGACTAAGAGAAGGGATAGGCTGGTGGGAGACATTCTAAGACATCAAGGAATCGTCAACTTTACATTAGAGGGAAGTGTGTGGGGTAAAAATCATAGAGGGAGACAGAGGGACTAATACAGTAAGCAGATTCAGAAGGATGTAGGTTCCCGCAGGTATTAACAGATGAAGAGACTTGCACAGGACAGGGCAGCGTGGAGAGCTGCATCAAACCAGTTTGCGGATTGAAGACCACAACAACAACAGTGAAGTCATCCAATTCTTTTTAAAAGGTACTAATATGAAGCTTATGTTCTACTTTGTGAATCCTGTTGTCGTCGTCAGCAATTATTTCGTCTACATTGACCGGCATTTATTATATTTGTCTGCCATTCCAGTATCTAATAGCGCGCAAGTAAAAGGAATATGCAAATCTTTCCGTTTTCGATCTGATTTATTATATTATAATGGTTATTCCACTCTGTGCAGGTGGATACTAACAGGATATGTTCGCATACGGAAAAGAAAGTTGGTACCAAATTCCGCAAATTTCGCCGCAACGAATAACGTTCACCTTTTAATGATATCCACCCCAAGTAAGGCATCATTTCCGTGACTCTCTCCTCTATAACGCTATAGTACAAAACTAGCTGCCCTTCTTTGAATTTTCTTTATATCCTCCGTCAAGTTCCACTTCGTAGGTCTCCCAGAAGGCCCAGCAATATTCCAAATCAGGACATCCAAGTGTAGTATAGGTTTTTGCTTTAATAGAACTGTTGCATCTTCTAAGTGTTCTGCAAATGAAATTCAGTCTTTGCTTAGCTTTACCTACAATATTTGCTATCTGTTCTTTCATTTTCTTAAAAGTTGTTTGCAATTGTTATTCGTAGGTATTTAGTTGAATTTATGACAGATATGAGTAATTTATAGTGTAAATGTAGTTTAATATTTGCTATCTGTTCTTTAATTTTTTTAAAAGTTGTTCGCAATTATTATTCCTAGGTATTTAATTGAATTTATGGGCTTTATATTTGAGTAATTTATAGTTTAAATGTAGTTTTATGAATTCATATGGATGACTTCACTTTCCTCGTTTAATATCAATTGGCAATTTTCGCACAATCCAGATACATACATCGTTTTGCACCTGCTTTGGAACTTCTAGTGACCGATAAACGACAGCATTATCCGCGAATAGTCAACGAGATCTGCTAACATTGACAGCTAAATCGTTAATAAAGATTAGGAAGAGTAGAGGCCCTATAACACATCTAGAAGAATTCCAGATATCACTTCTGCTTCACTCGATGACCTTCCGTCAGTTACTAAGTACTGTGATATTTATGACAGGAAATCGCGATTCCAATGACACAGCTGTGGCAATAAACACGCCATTTGAGTACACAAACACACAAATGTTTGTAGAGCTTATGGGACTTAACTACGGGGTTATCAGTCCCTAAACTTACAAACTACTTATGAACTAGCTACAACTAAGGAAGGCAAAAATATCCATGCCCGAGGGAGGATTCGAACCCCAGACCGTAGTGGCCGCGAAGACCGTGACTGAAGCGCCTCAGTCACCTCGGCCATCGCGGCCGGCGCCATTTGATTAAAAGACACTCTTGTGAGGTACATCGTCAAAAGCCTTCCGGAAGTCTAGAAATATAGAATCGATTTGAGATCCCTTGACGACAGCAGTCATTACACCATGTGAGTAAACAGCTGTCTTTCACCAGGACGATACTTTTGAATCCGCCTTGATCATGCTTCTGTACCTCGTTCCTTTCGACGTACATCGTAATGTTTGAGGAAAGTATATGTACTACAATCCTGCAGCAAACGACATGAATGATATATGTCTGTAATTTTGCATATCACTGAATGTTCAAATGTTTGTAAACCTATTTGATGAAACTGCTATGTTCAACAGCCCATAGATTTACAAACTGCTGTAACATACACTAAGCACAGCACACACACCTGTGCCCTAGGGAATAATCTTATCTCCTGTGGGATTTCAGGTCACTCCTATTGCTTTCTTGAATATAGGAATGACATGTGAAAATTTCCAGTCTTTGGATATGGACTTTCGCTGAGCAAACGGTCGTATTTGATGGCTAGTACTTTCGAATGAGTATATTTAACTAGGCTAAGCCACGTCTTTGGGAACTATAATCCTAGAAATTTGTGAGGATTAACGTCTATCTACCCCACTTTACAAAACGAATATTTATATGTTTCTGAGATACCGTACGTCTACTCTCAATGTTATCAATGATAATTAACATATGGCGAGGTTTAAAACTAAAATTTGTACGTTATCCAGGATTTAAATCCAGGTACTTCTGAGAAGGAAGATCCGGTTACCGACTGCGCGACACTTGCGTGTCAATAAATACTGCATGCTGTCATCATTAAAGATAAAACTGTGACTAGACCTGTATCTGGAATACATAATTATTTGATATAGGTGAGATAGTTCCAATTTCGTTCCATTCTGGGTGCTATTTCAATACAGAGAGCTTCGGCAACTACGATACGAATTGAAAGGGGAATTTAAAGGGTGAGGTGGAAGTAGAGTTTGTAAGGAGACGTATTTGGGTAGTCCATGCAGTGGTGTTTACCAACGATACAGACCGGCTGTGCAGATAATCTGCCTATTGTCCCACATTCGGGAGAACTGTGGTTCGAACCCAGTCACGGTCTGCACGGCCACTACGGTCGGGGGTTCGAATCCGCCCTCGGGCATGGATATTTGTGCCGTCCTTAGTCTTAGCTAGTTCATAAGTAGTTCGTAAGTTTAGGGATTGATGACCCCGTAGTTAAGTCCCATAAGCTATATAAACATTTGATTTTCTTCCCCCTCCTTGCGCAAACAATCCTAGCATCAACGTTGCCTCTAATGACCACACCATCGACAGGGTATTAAACGCAACACCTCCTTTCTTCCTTCCTTATATTGTCGTCGTCGAAACTTTTGGCTGCTCAGACACCACCTTTGACCACAATCTGGAAATTTGTTGACATATGTCAAACAGAATTTTCAGCTATCTATCTTTCCATAGCTCAAAGGCACGCAGAAGGTGCATTCAAATACTGAGCAGTAAGTGGATAATTTTTCAAGAATTTGGATCCTTATTTTTCTGTGACTATTGTTAAAGCCTGATTCCATTTTCGTAACTTTGTGCATGTAACACCCAGTAGTCTTTAAGGTGGAATAAAGTACCAGCAGTCGTGTAATCATTATTTATTTAATTGTGCAACCAGTTTCGGTGTTACAATTACAACATTTCCAGGCGCCCGTTTTGCAACTGTCAGTGTTAGCACATTAGAAAAGGGTAGCCGTTAACCGGTAGCCATACATTTTAATCCCTTCATGTCAACAATCCAACGACGACAATTCAATAAATAATTGTTATATAGCTGCTGGACTTTCTTTCACGTTTTAATTTATCAGCTATGGTCCCAACAAATTGATTATGAATAGTGCTCTTAGTCGGTCAGTATTGCTGTGCAACACTTAATATTAAGGACCAACCGAATGTCGGCTTTCGTAGCTTAGAGGACGTCGGGCGCCGTGGCACAGCGCTGAGCTAAGAACTCATCGGAAGAAACAGGATCAGCGACTTCAAGGAACAGAACTAAACCTAAAAAAAAAGAAAAAAAAATGAAGTGGACAGCATGGTAAGTTGCGACACAGGGGGTCAGAGTTCCATTCCTCGTCTGGATTTTCTTCGCTCGGGGACTGGGTGTTGTGTCGTGGTCTCCATCATTTCATCATAATTGAATGCAATGACACCGAAGTGACGACTTATACCAGGCAAGCCAAACCCGACCCCAGTTGGTGTGTAAGGGTCATAAATGCCACACTGAAGGAAGCTTAGGATGTAATGTTCCATCGACAACGTGGTCATTGGAGCTCCATGTTGGAGCAAGTTGGAGTCAATGTGGGAAAGGAAAATCAGCCGTACCCTTTCACAGGAATCATCCCGGCGTTTGGCTGGAGTGATTTAGGGAAATCACGGAAAACCTAATTCTGGATGGCCGGTGGTGGATTTGAACCACCGCCCTTCCGAATGCGAGTCCAGTATGTTACCACTGTGCCACTTCGCTCGGTAAATGCCACACTGAATCATCAGTCATCATCAACGACCGAATATTCGGTTTCGGTCAGTTTCGGCCAAAATATCGGTTTCGGTTTTTTGGCCAGATATTCTTCGAATATTCGGCTTGGCCGAAATTATCTTTCGTGAATAAACGGATTAAGTCGGGTAGAGCTCGTGATGGATTCAGTCAACCAAAACACTTTAAATCAGTTGATGGAGCGCTGTTTAACTACTAGGAGTCTTTACTCACTAGCAAAAATTGTATTTTTTTGTTAATCAGAGTATAATGAAACCGTATCTTATGGTGATATTATTATACTGTGTTAATATTAATTTTATTTATTCAGTATTTCCTAAATTCGGCCAAATGATTCGCATTCTTATCTAAATATGCAACCGTTGCAATTTTCTCATAATTAAAAACAACATTCTCTGCGCTTTTTAACTCAGAGCGCCACCTATAAGTACGTCTGAAAATAGGCCTCGACACAATACTCTTCTTACGGCGATTCCATCTGCCCCTCAACGTTCTTCTTCGACGATCCGTCAGCCCCCTAAGAGGATATTGTGCAGATTTCCCTCCTCCTGTGGTTCCTCATCACTGGTCTCCATCTATACCTTCACATACAAAAATACTGAATTTGGTAGTTAGCATGAATAACATGTAGCCATGAAATCAAAGCTTCATCTCCGATACTAAATTCGTTTGCTACAATTATAACTAGATCCCTACGTGTAATTGTTAGTCCAGGATGAATCTTCACATTAACCGTTACCGGCCTACCCTCAACAGATGCATATTTCGATCAAAATGCCAAGAATTTGTTCGAATTTAGGAAATACGATATTAGTTGCGAATTTAAATTCTTTTCTAACAAATACGAAGGTGTTATTATTAACAAAGTTATGAAATAAGTATATCGTATTAATCTAGAGAGACTAACATTCCCTTCTTTAGGAACAGGGTGGGTTAGAATACATTATTGTAGCATGTACTTATAATTTGAAAGACATCAGTTTCCATGCATCAGAATCAACAAATGCACCACGGAAAAAAACAATTTTGTAATGTATAATACTCCTGAGACAAGTTATCATATTTCTAAATCTAAAATCTTGGTTTATTCAGAGAATCTTTGTAAAGCAAACAAGAAATTATATCAAATACGTCTCCATTTTATATTGATGTAGCTATATCTGGTGCAGAACATAAAGTGGATAATGGTCTTACCACTGTAAAATATGTTTGTTACGTAATTCGTAATCATGTGTACATGACATCTTGTAAAAGGAAAGGAAAGGTCACTTTCTAACTAAACGCTTTTGTATTAGAGCTATTGTCTGCGCTTTGCATTCCTGCTCCCAGATTCACAAGCATGTCTGGACGAATTAGTAATTACATTTATGGGAATAAAATAAATCTTGCTGCTGCAGTTATTGTTTCGGAAGAACTATGGTTTTATAAACATAATGTAGATGATTTGATAACACAACTTAGAGTGTCATACAGACAATACTTGTTAATGCCGAATGGAATCTGCTGCACAAATCAGTATGAAGAATGGAACGCGTTATTAATGTATTTTCTTCAAAGTGAGGTGCATTTTAATAACTAATATTAGATCAGGAAGCATTGATCATATGGTACTGAGCATTTCCTGCTACGTTTGCATATATTTATACTGACGAACATCATACTGGTAGTCGAAATTTTGTCGTTATTTGCCGAAACAATTTCTTCAGTACTGGTTAAAGTTGATTTACGGACTTATATGCATTACGTAGCTAGGAATGCCAAAAAGGAGATGTGTAAAGCTATCTGTTAATTGCAAATCTGAAGTGAAGGTGGCAAAGTAAAAATAGCGCTCCCAAGAAACGATTTTACAGGCTACTAATGCAAGGAAAGAAATTATTACCCTTTGCATATTTCGTGTTGTTGCAGTTACGTCCGGACTCGAGCATTTTGTAGTATTTACTTCGCATGTTTGTTATGTACCTTAAGTATATATTCCTAAAAGATGATATGCAGGACTACGGAATTTTGTGGTAGCCATGCACTAGAGTTTCATAAATTCGAGGTTAATGGGGCCAGGGCCAAAAAAGCAAGTAAATCGACTTTGAAAAGAATACATGTTTCAAAAAATGGGAACTACATTTAACACAAGGTGTTTAAATTGGCGTTTACATTGACAGTCTAAAGGTTTTAAACTTTTAACTATTTACATCGTGTTATAATGGTTGTGTCTTTTTCGGTGAAGATTATATGTACCCATAGCTTTTGTTTTTGTTTTATGATATTAGGATTTATGAGAAACTCAAAATTCCGAAAATGGAAATATCGAGACACCAATGCATCGAGTTCAGTTTACTTATTATGTAACTTTAATTCTTTTGGTTATAAAATGTTACAACGAGGAGAAAAGATACTAATTTGCAAGTATTTTAATAAAGGTACTGAAGATTTATCTAAACCTGTAGGTCTTCTTTGTTATCTTCTATGCAATCGTGGTTAAGCTTACTCACACTGAAGAAGGCTTAGTACAGGGAGGGATCCCTGCAAAATGTGTGAAAACTAGTGATTCGTGGTATAACGTATATCTACCAAAATTTTAACATAATTACGTAACTTTCCGTTTCGGCCGAAAGTGGAAGAGGAGCCGAACATTCGGTTACAGGTTGGGTCTAGGTCGGAAATCATGATTCAGCCGGACTATTTAATATTGCTCGTAAGTGGCGTAACATATGATGCAAGCGCTACTCCTACAGGGTGTCCAGAAAAGGACTCCCTGATTTCAAAATTAAATATCTCGAAAACATATATCGATAGAGGAATGCAGTAAACGGTATATTTATTGTGAAAGCTGTAAGGCAGTTTGAATTAATAGTTACAAAAACTTCTAACAGATGGCGCGACATACGTAATGCGTAGTATAAATAGTGATCCGAAGCCCAGAGCGATCAGTTCCATTATTGAAATGTGAAAGGAGGATAGCCTATCGAAGGAAGAGATTAAAACCATGTACTGCATTGAACAACGCGTTTTTCTGGTGCTAGAGTACCGCAGGTTAGAAGAGAGTCCTACGGCAACAAAGCGAAGTTTTCAAGCACGATTTAATGTTCTAAAAGGACCCGATGCGAAAAACCATTCGTACGCTCTTCGCAAAATTTCAACGAACAGGCAGCGTAAATGATGATCTAGTGCGGCATGTTGGCCGTAGGCAAACCGCAGTTACGCCTGAAAACGTCGCCACAGTTTCTGGAATTATTCAGCGAAATCTAATGTCATCCGTCCGTAGAATTGCATCTGAGTCTGTTTTGAAGCGTTCTAGCACGCACAAAATACTGAGAAAGAGCCTACACATGTTTCCATTCAAAATTCAAACGCACCAGGCCATACCCGTATCAGCTGTGCAACAAAGGGTTGCCTTTGCTAATCAGATGCTCACAATGATTGATAGTGAAGGATTAGATGTTGGCTGCATCTGGTTTACAGATGAAGCACACTTCCACCTGAATGGATACGTGAATAAGCAGAACTGGCGATTTTGGGGTTCCGAAAACCCATATTGGTGTATTCTCATAAAGTTATTGTGTGGGCTTCAGTATGCAGCAAAGTCATTATTGGCCCTTTTCCCATTCGAGAAACGGTCACTGGTGCACGTTTCGTTGCAATTTTGGAACGATTTGACGCCACAAAGCAAGCGTTAGAGGATCGACCAGGTACTGAATGGTTTATGCAAGATGGAACCCGACCACATCGGACCGAACAAATGTTTCGCTTTATTGAGGAATACTTCGGGAATCGACTCATTGCTTTGGAATATCCTAAATTTATTGGTGCAGGCATGGATTGGCCTCCATATTCGCCGGATTTGACTCCCTGTGACGTTTTTTTGTGGTGCACAGCGAAAGACATGGTCTACCTGAAGCTTTCCGCCACGCTGGACGAGCTTGAATCGAGACCTCTGTGGCATGTGAATCCATTTCGGTTGAGACACTGCGAAATGTGATGGCGAAATTCATTTGCGCCACCTCTGTGGTGCCAATGGTGAACATTTTGAAAGCATTGTGATGTGATTGTTTGCAAAGAGTGTTTTCATACGATTATTTCACTTATGTATGGTGATATGTGCTGTACAGCGTACAGCGACATCTGTTAGCTGCTTTTGTAACTATTATTTCAAACTGCAGTATAAACTTCTTACAGCTTTCACAATAAACATACTGTTTACTGCATTCCTCTATCGATATATGTTTTCGAGATATTAAATTTTGAAATCAGGGAGCCCTTTTCTGGACACCCTGTAAATATTCACCCGTCATCAGCGTATTCCTACGAACAAATAGTACATTAGTTGCTAAGCCCCCGACAGCACAGATGCCGTTCTTCGTCGCATCTGTGTTAAACACGGCCTGACCTATGGTGTTTTCACGCCGCACTGAGGCGCCTGCAGGCGAGATGGAGCAGCGAGTGAAAGAGTGTCGCGCCTGAGAACGAATGGCGGCCGTCCGTCGGCGCGACCGTGGCGCCGCCGCCGTCGCAGGCGGGAAGCGATCCGCCGCTGCGTAAATCTCTGGCGGCGGTAAATCTCTGGCCGGCGCGGCGGCAGTGTTTACGCCACGTACGCGCGAGCTGACCCGCCGCGCCGCTGCGCAGCGAATATTGAATTAGCGCCTCGCCCGGCGCGGCGTTCCGATGCCGGTCACGTCACGGCGGCTGGCCGCCTCACAGCAGAGGATACTCCCAGGCCGGCTCCCCTCACAAACTAAAACCCAATACCTCGCTGCTCCAGAGCTGTCCGCGCTCTTTTCACTCACGATCAACTTGATGCGGAAGTATGAGCACCAAACTGTGTGGGGAAAATATGACCACTACATTCATTACGGCATACGCTGAATAGTACACATATACATTCCTGGAAAATAACAAAGAACACACTGAATTCGTCGACGCGGCAGATGGAAACTTTATTGACACATTCATGAGGATGTACACAACTCACGAGCACACAGACAGATCCATAAGCACGTCAATATAGTCACCAGAGCGTGCTCAATGTCGACGCTAATACCGTGTATACTGTGCTGTCGCACAAGTATGAAGTGCGCGCCACGTACTTACACCGCGCGCCGCCATGCACGCACGGCGCGGCGTTCTTACGACGTCAGCCACGAGCTGCAACTCCGCTCGTGGCCACGACTGCTGCATCGTTCACTTGGGACTCAGATAGGAACCAGTTAACACTCGGGAATCAAATAGGCACCAGTTAAGACTTGGCTATCGGATAGGCACTAGGAATCATCAGTAGGCAGGCCTCTATCTAATCTATGTATCAGCATTCTGCAGTCTAGAACTATGTAAAAGTTAAGTATTACTAAGTCTCTATGAAATATATATGTCGTTCTAATTTACTCTAGTGTTTCCAGTTTCTGCTGTCCCACTGGCTGGTCACTTCCGTACCTGCACACGCGTGCATCCCTTTTTTTCCCTGTGACGGTCTCTCTCTTTACTCGGCCACCGACACCAAAGACTACCGGCGAAAACGAGACAGAAAAGCGGAGACGATGCTGGGACCCAAAATATACCACCTTTTTGCAGCAATGCAAGTTGTAGTTCTCTCATGGAGACGATCGTAGAGGTGCCGAATGTAGTCTTGCGGAATGGCCTGCCATGCAGTTTTCACTTAGTGCCTCAGATGCGCAAGATTTCTTGTCGGTCGTGCATACCGAGCAGAATGACGTTCCATCCGGTCCCAAACATGCTCAGTGAAGATCTGGGGATCGTGCTGGCCAGGGTAGTTGTACACCTTGAAGAGCACGTTGGTGGTACAGGATAAATGACGATGTGCGTTGTCCTGTTCGAAAAGCATATCGCTTTGTTGGTGCATGAACGGTGGCAAGACGGTTCAGTGATGGTTTTGTCATGTCCTACTAACGAGTCCTGAGAGGGAGTGGAAGGACTGCTAGAAAGTGCATCAAGAGCTTACTTGGTTGGAGATCTCGTAGTCTTGCGCGGCGTTCCGCGCACTTGATTCTGCTGAAAAGAAGACTGTAGGGGGAGTTAATGTACGGATCTCGGATGGGATCTCAGGGTATTTTGCATGCAATTGCAACACTGAGGATGAAAGTATATACACTGGAAGCACCCCTGGCACATCCATCCCATTTACAAGTTTATATGTAAGTTATCAATTGTCCCCGCAACAGCATAACTTCCCATAGTTTCCTGAGTCTAAGTCCCAATCTAGCAGAGGTGAGCGCACCGGCTAAGTTTCGACTACATAGAAACGAGCTTAAGTCCCATCGTGGTCATGTAGGAAGTCCACCACGTCACAGCTTCATACTGCAGCTACACCATGTCTGACAACTGACCAACTCTCCCACTGTCACTGCTCCTCCTCTTATAGGTGGCAATGCACCCGGCACCACTTGTTCTAGAAGATTCCAGTACTCCAGAGCATTGCGTATATGTCACGTAGCAGAACGTGATGTCTAGGTGACGAACAGGCTGTCGCCGCTATGTTTGCTGTGTTCAAGGATTGCGGCTAGTACCGGCATCTCGAGCCTCGTGATGCGACAATGTTCGCTCTTGTTAGTAGAGTAAATATTTCACAGAAACTACATCCGGTTACGTCCGCCTTGCTGTCAGAAGCAGCTTACCAATCCTGCAGCTTAAACTTATTTTTGTAACCCTGTTTTCTTGTGTCCGCGAGAGTTTCAATGTACGGTGCACTGTTCAATGTTCCCTCGACGATCACCAGAAGAAAACGGCGAGTGCAGCATATGGCTCCCCACACCATGGTGCTGGGTGTCGGTCCCGTTTGCCTCTGTCGTGTACACTCCAGATTATTGCGGTCCCCTGCAGGACGCCATACACACTAACGACCATGATAGGCACCGAGGCAGAAGCAACTCGTATCACTGAAGACGGCGTGTCTCCATTCGTCCTTCCATAAGCGCTTATCTCGACACATCTGGGGCGTGAGCGGCAGATGCCATAGCGGCACCCATAATCGTTCACCACGGTGTGGGGAGCCATAACCTACACTGGTTGATCTCCTCTGGTGATCGTCGATGGGACATTGAACAGCGCTCGGTACACTGAAATCGTTATTCAACCCGTTTTGCTACTGTTCATGCACCAACAAGGTGAAATGCTTTCCAACAGGACAATGCACGTCCGCACTATCACATACCACCCCACGTACTCTTCAAGGGTACGTCATCTACCTTGATCAGCACACTCGTCACATCTGTTCTCCATTAACTATGTTTGGGACTGGACGAAACGTGATCTTTCGGTGTCTGCACGACCGGCACGAAATCTGACCCAAGTTAGGCACTTGATGGAAATTGGATGGCAGGCCATTTCGTAAGACTACATTTGACTCCTCCACGTTCGGAAGTGTGATGGTGTGTTGTATACATCCTCAAGAATGTGTCAATAAAATTTCCATCTGTTGTGTCGACGAATTCATGGTGTTCATTTTTCATTTTCCAGGAGTGTATTTTAACGCAGAAAATTATTTATAGCCGCAGCGGAGTGGCCGAGCGCATTGAGGTGTAATGCTTCGATGCGCGAGGCCGTTCCCCGTCGGGGGTTAGGAACCCCCTCGGGCATGGATGTTTATGCTGTCTTTAGCCTAAGTTAGATCATTAGTAGTTTGTAAGTTTAGGGACTGATGACCCCGCAGTTAAGTCCCATCAGCTTAACAAACGTTTGAACATTTTTTGAATTCTTTATATGGTGTCTGCTCTTTTCGAACATGAAAAGAACAGACGCCATATAAAGAATTGTATCTCTGCCCCAACAGGCAATTGACAATTTCAATGCGGGCGCATTAATACGCTCGATCCCTCGCGGGAATTCACTATAGGCTGCGAGCAAGTGGAATCAAATGGGTAGGGGGCACTAAAATCGTAGTCTGATACAAGATGATAATTTGAGTTGGAAGTGAAGCGTGTATGGATAGCCTAATTGGTTAAGGCGGTCGTTGGCCCAAAGAGGGAAATTCGGGATCGGATCCCAGTCCAGTACAAATTTTCATTTATATATTTTTGACGAGTTACAACGTTCAATGAATGAAATACATCGCAATTTATGATCAGTTATGGCTTCACTGTACTAGGTTTAGATGAAATACCAAAGTGTGGCGAATGAAAATTAGTGCCCAGCCGGGATTCCTGCTTACTAGGCAGACGCGTTGACCACTCCGTAACCGAGGACACACTGACCAACCCGCCTGCAGAGGACTCTTCCCTGCACCTCTCCCGCCACACCCAAGCCGAGGCTGGGCTCCTGACGGCAATTAATTGTGCCTCTATACCTCATGGTCTGTTCTCCCTGATGCGAGAATACAGTATTGTGGCTGCGAGCATTACAGAACAAATAGGCTGTGGTATAGGAAAGAGACAGCGTGGCGAATGGAGATTTGGGTGTGGCGGGAGTCCTCTGCAGTGGAGCTGGTCATAGTGTCCTAGGTGGCGGAGTGGTCAACGCGTCTGCCTAGTAAGCAGGAGATCCTGGGTTAGAATCCCAGCCGGGCACTAATTTTCATTCGCCACACTTTGGTATTCCATCTACACCGAGTACAGTGAAGCCATAAGTGATCACAAATTGCGATTTATTTCACAAATCTTCATCTTTGCTATTCGATTTATTTCAATGACCTGAAACGGTCGACATGTTTAAATATTTCGAATTCGTTACTGCATACAGTTGTAAGATCTACGTTGCAACAGAGGAAAAGGAATACAATTCCACATTTATTCAGAATGGTACTTTATTGTAACAACAGGCAATTAAATTGAAGGAAGAGCTCCGTATTACAATTTTTGCATCGGCTGGGATTCGAATCCAGAACCTCCTCTTACTAGGCAACTAGACACAGAGGAATTATAGATATCGCGACAGCGTGGACTTGATTAAAAAATGTTCAAATGTTTGTAAACCTATGGGACCAAAATACGTAGGTCATCAGTCCCTAGAATTACAAACTACTTATACTAACCTAAGGACAACACAGATATCAATGCCCGAGGGAGGATTCGAACCCCCAACGCGGGAGGCCGCGTGATCCGTAACGTGGCGCTCCAGACCGCTCGGCTACTCCCGCGCGGCGGACTGTCTTATAGCACGTCTCCCTTCACAACACAAACATAAATTCTGATTTAATTTCCCCGTTTATAAATACGTATCAACGTTGCTGAGGCTGTCCAATAACTGAGTAGCACACTTCCTACGAACCTTATGTTGTTGAGGGAGACGTGTTTTCAGACAGTCTCTGCAGTGCGGTATCCATAAAGCCGCTGTGGCTTTGTGACCAACGGGTGCCGTGGCTCAGCTGAGCCAAATACTCAACGAACAACCAAGAACGAACGTGGACAAACGACCGCAAACCATTGATCTACCTGAAGAACACAAAAGTAAGTGGTTATAGCGCTTGCCTAGTGATTAGTAGGTCCCGTGTTCGATTCGCGATCGCAGCACAAATTTTAACCTTCTAGATCAATGTTTATCAACCTTTTAGTATAGGAGACCCTCTCCCAAATAACAATATTCTGGCAACCCCCCCTCCCCTCTCGCCACGTTATCGCAAAATAAAAATTAAAAAATAACCTTCTTTCTTTTGCTACAGTTTTCTTTTCAGTTGTTGGACGAAGTTCTTTTCGTGTATTTTTCTGAATGAAGCACTTTATGATTTTCACAACATTTCCGAAAGAAAAATATATTTTGCTTAACCAGTGATTCGCATTTAAGACAGACTCAAACGCGGCCGGCTGCGGTGGCCGAGGGGACTGAGGCGCTCCAGTCACGGTCTGCACGGCCACTACGGTCGGGGGTTCGAATCCCCCCTCTGGCATGGATATTTGTGCCGTCCTTAGTAGTAGCCAGCTCATAAGTAGTTTGTAAGTTTAGGGACTGATGACCCCGTAATTAAGTCCCATAAGCTTAACAAACATTTGAACATTTGAACTCAAACGCGAATTATGCTCATTGAGAAAGGTCCCACTGTATAGGCAATTTGTAAAGAAATAGACCTTTTCGAATTTTTCATAATTACTTATAATACCATGTCCTATCGATTGTCCCCCCCCCCCCCCCATAGCTCAGAAGGCAGCGTCGCTGACTATCACGCAGCGGGCACGGCCCGATTCCCGGCTGGGAACTGGGTGTTGTCCTTATCAGCATTTTCATCATCAAGATTATGTGGGTTATGCGTAATATATCAAATAAATAGGCATCTAAGAATTTTCCTGTGTTACAGCGCAGCTTTGTGAGAAAATTTGAGCTCAAATGATGAAGAACTTTTTGAGATTCGCCGGCCGCGGTGGCCGAGGAGACTGAGGCGCTTCAGTCACGGTCTGCACGGTCACTACGGTCGGGGGTTCGAATCCCCCCTCGGGCATGGATATTTGTGCCGTCCTAGTTCGTAAGTAGTTCATAAGTAGTTTGTAAGTTTAGGGACTGATGACCCCGTAGTTAAGTCCCATAAGCTTTACAAACATTTGAACATTTTTTTTTTTTTTTTTTTTTTTTTTTTTTTTTTTTTTTTTTTTTGAGATTCTCAAACACACACACACCAACACACCAACACAACATTTATATATATAGAGATGTAATTGCATCTACCTTTGTTCCATTACCATCTGTTACTAATCAGGATAGAGTGCGAATTATCCGCACGGGCCAACTACATGTTAGAATGAGCGGAAAGTCGATAACTGGACAGAAACTTGATTGCCATCCATTATTTAATAACTTTTACCGTTTACCACGTAACAGGTATAATAGAAGATACTTTCTATTACTGAAATCAAAATTACATTAAAATACTATAACAGTTCGTTGCAATACAACAATCTGTGACTGATCAGGAGAGAGTGCGAATTACTCTCACGGGTCAACTAGTATATTTTTTATGTTCGTCGTTCATTTCAGCGACCTTCCGATTTCGCCCACCATTTCAGTTTGATAATGATGCTTCACCTTGTTTTGCAGACGCTGTCATTATCGATGATACATTTGCTAATGAAACGTTAAACAGTGCTGGCGTTTTCTTAACAGATGTGCACAATAGAGTTGGCCTTTTTAGAAGTCTGAGGAATCAGGAATTTCACCGATGATTTGTGTTGACCGTCGTACGACAAAGGTAACACACAAGAATTTTTTAAGTTAGTTGTGCACTTCGGTCACATTTTAGTGTTAACGAGTATCCACCGATGAGAACTTGCATCGTGTTTATATAATATTGTCCGCCCATTGTAGGGGTCAACAAGCGGCTCGTGAATTTCAGTACCCTGTATAACATGAGGCACACCGCGTATAGCTATGGAAGACATAACACTAACATCGCGTAATAAACTGGATTAAGCAGCGTAATTATGAAAGGCATAAAAACGCAACGGAGATGAGCACTATACGTAGCATGTAAACAGCTCTAATGTAAATGAGGCAAGATCTTTAGTGGAGTGATAAAAGTTCCAGACAACGGCATAATCCAGGAACGTCGAATTACATAACCTGCAGTAAGGGAGACACGAGTGCGCAGAAATTAAGACCGCAGTGTGTGAAAAAGTCTGCAGCAGTCAACAACTGCGGAAGCGCTGTAATCTACATAAATACTTTGCAAGCCACAGTGAAGTGGAATGATGGAATAACTAGTCAATTAGCACAACAATTTACGACCTTATTTCGAGACATCAGTAATTAGCTTCTCTTGATTACTAATTGTGCATAATAAAAATGCCACAGCTCCTTATATAATTTTCACTGCCTATGGCACCAGCGTAGCGCACAACAAAAGGTCGACGGATCTCGTCTATTGATCTCTGAGCAGTCGAAGCGGCATTCTAAACGACACAGAGCACCGTACGTCTGCTAATACTGACTCCTGCCGACATTATTCGTCCACCACCATGATATCGTGGTGATTCCTTCTCATAAGCAGGATTATTTCGGTTGTACTTTCTCCGCGGATGAGGAAACGACGATTGTCGGGCTGGACACATAATGTTGACTTATCTGTGAACAGAACCCAGCGCCCTTCGTTACGACTCCAATACTGATGTTCCTCCGGCCAGTTTCTGCGGGGTAACTGTTGTCGTGGTTATAATGGGACACACACCATACGCCACACTTCCGAAGGCTATTTCGGACTGTTTGTGTTGATTTTGCGCGTCCTGTTGGTGCCTGGAGGGTGCCTTGAAGCTGAGTTTCATTCAGCCTCTTTTCTCGACGGTCTCTTAATCGGAGAAAATGGTCATCTCTTCCTAATGAAGTATTCTGGTAGCCGTTCCTGTTGCCTGATAGCGCGTCAACGTGGTAGAAATTACACTTTTCGACGCTCCAATACCTACAGCAAGGTTCCTCTGAGTCTGTCCCTCTACCAACTTCTGTCCATGCAATAGCATCGGTTAAGTTACGTTATTTTTGCATTCCACTGCTTGCTCGCTACGCTATCTAATGCCACCTGCTAGTGGATTCATTTGGTAAACAAGTCAAGTCAATACCAACTCCCTTTGCAGCAACGTCTTGTTATTACCACTATCTGGATAGCCGTGATGTTGTTGTCTACACTCCGTAGAACGAACAGAATGACGGGTACAGATGAACTCTTGTCTATATGTAAATTAATCTTTCGCCCAAGTAATATTTCACATACCATTATGCATTTTTTCATGATGATTGTTTGCAAATTCACTGCCCTGGATAACTCTAATCTTAGGAAGCTAAATAAGAGTGAACTGAATTGAAAAATTAACTAACTATTTAATGACAAGCAGTTGAGTTCAGAATATACTTTGAAAAGATGGTTTTGTCGTATCTATCATATATTGAAGTATTGCACCACTCATGTGAATATAAGTTTCAATATGGATTTGTGCCGCGGTGAAGTAACCGAGCGGTCTAAAGCGCCTCGCTGCGGAGCGCACGGTTGCTCGCCGTGAAGGTTCGAGTCCTCCCTGGGGCATGGGTGTGTGTTTGTCCTTAGGTTAGTTTACCTAGGTTTACGTAGTTTGTAAGCTACGTACTGATGACCACGCAGTTTGGTCTGACAGTTTTACAAACATTTGAACATTTTTTATGCATTTGCTTGGGAGTGGCTGATGTAAAACTTGTTCTAGCAACACTAGCAAAATGAGGCGGGGCTCCTTCATGCACGAACCACACGCGCTGAATTAAATCAAGTGAAAAGTCTTCGAACGAAGCCTGTAAACTATTTGTTAGAAAGGCGGAGTATGAGGCTCCTGTCAATGTTGTAGGTAAAATAAATCAAATATTCAATTGTTTGTAGGGCTTATGGGACTTAACTACGCGGTCATCAGTCCCTAAACTCACAAACTACTTATTAACTACCTAATACTAACAAGGAAAGTACTTGGGCTGAAACAAACACATATACACTAAAATCGTATGAGAGATAATTTATAGATCCCTTATTGCACTAGTGAAATGCCCGCATCTGCAAAACTCTGCAGTCGTCCGTTAGAGGCCTCTGCGTGTGCAATGCTGCATTTCACTTTGACCTGTCGGTTCGCCAGTAGGGACGGTGCAGTGTGCCTCCGAAGTTGCGTTTTGCGATGTTATTTGTGTGGTGAAGCGTCAGATGGGGCGGCGATTGCTAATCAATCCTGCTAATGTATTGCTATTAGTTGAGATGAAGTTACGAAGAACCCTTCTTCGTGAGGATGGTATTAGTGTAGAAGATGAATCATTTGCATGCTTTCTCGTATCTGTTATGGTACAGAAATATGAACATAAGTTAGATACTGTTGTAACACTAACACATAATGATGATAATAGGAATGATAATGACGAACAACTCAATGCAAGCGATAGTGCTGCGGTAAGTGCGGGAAGAGGCGATTTAAGCAGTGTCAGTGAATACCAACAGTCTTTCGGGAAGAAGGTTAAAGTTGCAACTATCGTCATGGCTTTTGATGAAAATTCGCTAGAGAACATATACAATGATTATTACATGAGTTATAGTTAATATATCTGCATTACGTAGGCGTCTACAATTACATCTACAGTGCTATCTAGAGCATGGTTGCAGACCTTTGTAGAAAAACGATACCCACCAGCACACTGAGATGTACGTAGAGATCCTGGAAGCAAACGTTCGTACAGATATGTTTGTTCGAAACCATGTACTTTCCTTGTAAGAACGACACAAATATTCATGGCCGAGGGGGGTTTCGAACCCCCGACCTTAGTGGCCGTGCAGAACGTGACTGGTGCGCCGCAGACCGCTCGGCCACCGCGGCCGGCATCGGTAAAATAAAATGATCAATTAATTGGTCACCCACTATTTTAGGCTAAACATTAATACAGAACTGCTGTTGATGCTCGGTTAGGACAACTAATCTGGGATTTTCATATGCCCATTTATGCTTATTGCGAAGCTTCTGCACTGCTATATTTCGCTTCATATGTACGCAGACCGCAACAGATGCCTGCATCACGGTATACCAAATGTTTTCAGGACACGTTCTGCTTGTTGTCCGCTCCTCTCTCGAATACCCGGAGCTTTCCCGCATATTTGAATACATCCTGTATAATGATTTCTAGAAAACAGTCAAATACTCTACAGCATCCGCAGCTGGTATGTCCTGCCGTCAGTTTGCCCAGCCGCCGCAGGCTAGACGGACGTATGTGTGTCTGTCTGTCTGTGTGAGTCCACCCGCCGTGTGTATTGCCTTTGACGCTTTCGCTGAATTGCGCGGGAAGCCTGTCGTTTGTTCTGAGCCAATAGCGGGCGGCCGCGGACAGACGCGGGAAACAACGGACGTGTTGTGTTAGCGGGCGACAAAACAAACCCGCCGACAGCCGGCTCTCGGCGCGAGCAGAATCGCAGTTATTTTTCGCCGCCGGCCTGTAACTCTGCGTGACGGTCGACGCTTTCAGTCAGGTGGCAGGTCGCTGCTACAACACTGGAGGCCGCCTGGCTGTTCCTTTGTCTCCTGCCGTACCTCCAATACGGCGGACAGGCGGCGGGAACAATGCGACAGCTCTCCGATCTAGTGATACTTGATGAGTGAAACAAACCTGTTACTGACCTCGGGGCTTGCGTACGCAATGCAACGCGTATGTGGAGGTCGGCGGAAAATGTTCCACCTTCATCTGCTTAGATAGTTCTTAGGCACTTGTGTAGTGCGTGTGGCGATAGCTAATTAGTATTAGTGGCATCCATTTTCAGTCCTGTTACGTCAGATATCGAAATTTTCACAAATGTCGATCTTTACATCCACAGTAGGTGGGGCACCGCTGCTTCTTTCGCAACATTAACCAATATTTAACACTTCTACGAGTCACAAAGAAATACAGCAGCTGTCTGAATTATACATATCGGGACAGTAGACAATGTGTGACGGAGAGGGATTCGTACCCAGGTCACTTGAGTACTAACAAGTACTTTAACCACTACTCCATCAGGAAACTTTGGACACCGTAAGAGCTTGTTGTTGTTGTTGGATTTTTGAAGGGACTAAACAGCAACGGTTATCAGTCCCTTGTTCCGTTCTGAGAGATAAAACATTGTGTTAGGTGTTCCTAAGGAAGTGAATTAACAGGTCAAATAGTAAAAATCACTGGTAAATATGAGGAAAAAATACAAGTAAAAACGAAGAAGAAAAGACACCACCATTAAATCACATGATAAAAACCAGCTGCGCGAAGGAAATCTAAAACACGTTCAACCATAGGAGCATCGTCTCCTAGCATAAAAGAAAGCGCAACTGGCAGATTAAAAGATTGTCGCAAGGCAACTAAAAGTGGACATTCCACCAGAATGTGGACCACTGTCAAGGGGGCGCCACAGTCACACTGTGGTGCGTCCTCCCGCCGAAGAAGGTGGCCATGCATCAGCCATGTGTGGCCGATTCGTAGGCGACAGAGAACAACAGAGGAACAGAGAACAGTGAGGACTTACATGCGACCGTAGAGAGCTTCAATGCACGAAGCTTGTTGGGGTGAGCAGAGTTAGCCCACTCGTAATCTCACAGGCTACGGATCTTCCGATGGAACTCCAGTCGGAGATCGCTCTCTAGAAGACCAATAGCCAATGGACTGGAGGAAGTAGCCTGCTTAGCCAGCTGATCCACACATTCGTTTCCAGGAATGCCGATGTGGCCTGGGGTCCAAACAAAGACCACCGAGCGACCAGACTGAACAAGCCTGGAAACAGACCGTGAGAGCAACGACTGCCCAGTACACCTTCAATCAAACCAAATTTCTCTTTGACCCCGAAACGACGTGGTAATTACCTTAACTATTCGCGGCGTTTTGAGATTACGGTAACAGTTCGTTCGTATTGTCACAGCGCAAAATTGTTAGAGAGTAACTTGTTAAAATATGTTATATTGCTCAAGCGATTGACAGCCAAGCTAGACGGAAGCATGTCATTGCCCCTGTCTTAAAAGCGACGCCAGTCGTTACGACAGCAGACGCTGCGTCGGCGAGTTGAAATCCTACATTCAGCAGTCTGTTGTGTGCGACAGACGACCAGCAGAGAGAGAGAGACGGTGTACTCGTCAGCCTGTAAACATTTCATAACTACACGTAACTCTGTCACAAAAGTGAATACGTCAGCGGTTAAAGGGCACATTCACAACTAGAACACATTCGCTCATTATGAACCGTCCCATACCGCATATTTTCAACCGATTCTGTATATAAACTCCCGCTTTTAGAAGTGTAGCCACTTGGTGTTTTGAATCGAAGATGCTCAGGAGAGTCGTCGTCGATCCAATGATCTAATCTAGGTATTCAACTTATGTCTCAGATAAAGCAGTACAGACTAGTAGCCACTAGTCACAACTTGGAGATGGAGTTCGGAGGCAACTACTACGGTTCCAACTGACCATCATCCGGGGAGATGGTGAACCGCGTTCTACCGTCTTCACAGCGCTGAACATATTTGCTGCCTGAGGCCAGATCAGTCTTTATTAGTTGGCATCCTGAAGGCCAATGATGCTGTCGAGCCGGCCGCAGTGGTCGAGCGGTCTGCAGCGTGCCAGTCACGGTCTGCAAGGCCGCTGCTGTCGGAGGCTCGAATCCTCCCCCCCCCCCCCCCCCCTCGGGCATGTATGTTTGTGCTGACTTTATAAGTTTAGGGACTGATGATCCCGTAGTTAAGTCCCATAAGCTCTACAAACATTTGAACAGTTGAATTTTTTTGATGCTGCCGACGAGCTAGCACTATGGTGTTAACCCTGCCAGCATTCAACTGGTACTACGGTATTCGACTTCAGTGGTTTCAAGCCTGGACCCACAAGCAGCTGCCTAGACAAGAGGAGGAACAGAGTACTCCTCCTGGCAGTCTCTGCTTTAAAACCCGGACGTTGCGGCGCGGATCCATTGGTGTGAAGACGCCGAAGCAGACGGAAACTTGTATTCGGTTGAATAAACTTCTCAACATTAATACTGTTTTACTAGCGGCCTCTGGCGTTCCACCAGGTTTCACGCCTCATCATGACATAAAGCTGGGAGCCTACCGCTCGGTCCCAGCAAAGTGGGGAATATTTAAAAGAGAACTACGTTTAAGGAAATATGTATTGGCGACCAATGTCAGAATTCCCAGTTACTTAAAATGAGTCGACAGGTGCTTTTCTAAATTAGTTCACATACTGCTCAAACCGGTCGTTTCCAAGTCAAAAATACCCTTTGAAGATAACCCCAACAAATAGTACCATACGTTATAAGGTAATTTATCTAAGCAAAGTATGATGATTGATAGAATGACTTGTTTGAGTTACTATTATTATAATTATTATATTAGTGTTATGATTATTTGTAAATATTTTAGGAGTATATATTTGAAAGTGGTGAACGGTAAGTCTGTGCGAGTCTTTTACGTAAAGTACCCTGTTATGGCGATCTGCCAGTGAGAGAGCGGCTGTGGCAGAAAACTGCTGATCACCATGGAGCTATAGGAACACTTTCTGTCTCGTCGTGGAAGGAGAATGATGACCTGCCGGGATAGCTGAAATGCATCATGGCGACAATGTTAAGAGTCTTCGTGGCAAACAACCGCTTTGTCAGAATTAACTTTGGCAGCGTTTAACGTGTGCTAGATTTAAAATTTTGTAACTTTTTCAGAATTCATCAACATAATTGTAATTGTTCGAATAATTTTGCAAGATTTATTTCTAATTTATTATTTTTGTTTGAGTAGGAACAACTCGTGTAGATCAATACTTGTGTGTGAATTAACATTATTTAACTGAGTTATCCGGTGTTACCTACATCATTTGGTAACGTTAGAATAAAACCTCTTTTATTAATTGATAATTATATTTATTTTACCATCATTGTTTCGCAAAAGATAGCCTATGCATAGAGTGTTTGACTGTAGAATTACAGGTAAAAGATATTATTTGCACCTAATGTAGTTGTTGGGCATGAAAGGAGACGTGTATGGTTAGACATTAAGGCTACATTGACTATATTTCTATAATAGAACCGTACATAGGCCAGTTTATGTAAGTTGTGTTTGGCCGAAACCGCTTAGGTGTTCAACCCGTGAAGGTCACACAATGTTTCAGTAGATAGTTCAATTTCTTGTCGGTGTCAGAGTGGAGATGGTTTACCGCTGCATTCCACCAACGTCTGGTGCAGAGCAATGACTGTATCCACGTCGTGCCGATGACTTGTTCAATGTTACGTAACGTTTCTATTGTATGACAGCGTAAGGAGGAAAAGGGTTAAAACCATTGCCTAACATTCTTGTCGTAGACGTCTGTAAGATTTATGGTTATTCAGCTATTAATAAGACATCTTCGCTTAACACCTGCGAACGAAACGTCAGTACCTCAATACAATACATCTTGAAAATTAACGTCAACTATTCATTAAATTTGAAAACTCTGTAGAAGCTTTCTCAATCAATTCAGATTGTATTAACATTCCATATCTGTACTATTCATGTAGAAGTGCAAAGCCTGAAATAGAAATTAGTACTCCCATTTACAGTTTTCAAATTCACTGTAGATTTATTGCTGAAATATTACATATAGTTTACATGAAATGATTACAATGAATAGCTTAAGCGGTTACGAGTCACAACGTGTCGATACGGAGTGCAGTTTTCCACGGACGGCAATGCGAGCACTGACCTTGGCATCCATTCGGTCTTACAGATGGCGAATAGTATTTTGGGACACACTATTCCACGCCTACTCGACCTGTTCTAGTAAGTCCTGCAAGAGTTGTGGGTAAACGAGTCGCCTGATCCCCTTGTCGCCCCCACCAAATCACTTTCGTACTCGACTGGTGAAATTCCGTAGATAGTGCTGGGCAGGAAAGTTGCTGCACGTTATTCACTGCACGATGAGTTTCAAGTTGTGAGCGAGCATTATCCTGTTGGAAGAACACACCACCTTCCTGCTGCGAAATGGCAAAACAACGGGTCTTACAAACTGCTGCACGTACCAAGCACTGGTCAAACACCATAGCTGAAAGCGTCTGTAGCTTATCGCATCACATACCGTGAGGCCTGGAGAGATCCCATTATGTCTATGAAGAATGTACCCTGTGAGACAGCGCTCATCGGGTCTACATTGTACGCCTAAACAACCATAACTTGGATGCAGGTAGAATCTGCTTTCATCGCTGAAGACAACCGCCCAACATTCCATCTTCGAAGCGATCTTCTGACGTCACCAGTCGAGCCGTGCACGTCCACGCTGTGGTGAGAGTGAAGACGGGCTGTAGGAGTGCGTGCCCAAGTCACTGCAACAGTTCGTATTGTCAATTTTGGCCTCACAAACCCTATACTATCGTAGCTGTACGAACTGCACTATCACCATTCCCTTACAATTCCATGATATCGGCAGAAGTCTGTGCTGCTTGGAAATGCAGAAACTCATCTAAGTTTGTGAGAATATTCGAGCGACCTACCAGATTCGTTGCACGACTAACGCAGCACGTCCAATTTGTGTGGCAATTATCTTCAAGGAGCATCCAGCCACCTTAAAGACCACAATCAAACGGAATTTAAACCCGCTCACTTGACAGTAGGAATCATGAATGCGTTACCGTGACATGGCGCCTGTTTGCTTCAGAAGTTGGTAGTACACAGAGCCTTACGGCTGTAAGCGTTCCCTATCAGAGGATACATCTGGCCTCTATGCCACTTACTCTATCAGTTGGCTGACGACGTTGGAACCATTGTCAATACGTCTACTATCCTCCAGGTGGCATCCGCCGTCATCGGATCAAAATCTATGCTGTCTTCCCAGGTGTACTATTTTTATCGACAGCATATGTACTAAAAACAATTAACTTTACGTTGATGATGATTCCGTGTGTGCAGTAATGGCCATTAGACCACAACTGGGATCGTGTTCGGCATGCCTGGTGCAAGTCGTCTTAGCTGACAACACTTCGGCGACTTGCATGGCAATGATAATGAAATAATGATGACGAGGACACAACATCAAGTCCCCGAGCTGAGAAAAATCTCTGAAACGACCGGGAATCGAACCCGACTCCCTCTGCGTGGCAACGAACTACGTTGTCTACTGGATTACAGAGGCGGAGAAAACTTAACGGTAATTACAGCTTTCCTTTGGAATTCAGCATCTCACAAAGAGATAAGTAGCAAATATGAAACAGACCAAACGTTCAAGTTACTTCGATTACAACAGAGCAACAAGAAAGTAAATGGAGTGACTGTGTACAAGATCACTTTTTTTTTTTTTTTTCGAATTAGTCACAGTGGGATTTCCTAACAGTTCCACGAGAATGCAGCAAAAAAGTACACCACATCTACAACATCTTTTAATTTTCTTGAAGACATTCGTCGCTGAAGAGGAGCTCGTCATTACTATAAGAAACTGAAGTTTCTGATAACATGCTAAATTTCCAACTGTTAATGGATATTATATTTAGAGCAAAGACACTGAAGCCACGCTAAAGTAGAAAAGCTGGAAGTCTTTCTATTAGGTGAAACACTTCTAGTTCAAATTTTAACTTTCTCTCTGTTTCCCCTCAGAAGAATTACTTTGCTTTTCGTATCTTTTGGTTGATTTGTAATGGATACAGGATAGAGGCTTTTTCCATGCCAAAAAGCCGTGTTTTAGCGTGTTATCTACTGAAGTGGTACTCCACATGTGAACCATGTATGAAATCCACCGTAAACAGGAGAATTTCTTTTGATACTACAGTCAGAAGCTGCAGTCCAGTATCGCCCAGAGAAAACAGGTTACCAGGTTCTATTTACTCGTTTGTCGAAACGTTGTCCAGACTGTTTCCTGCCGTAAAAACGTTTTATAGTTCCTGAAATAGACAGGGGATTTAGTCAGTTGAACTGTACACTTGAAGTTGACCTACCGCCTTTTGTCACACTATTTCTTTGAAAGGCCTCCGTGTGTAGGGATACGGCTTACGCATCTATCCGCTTTCCACATTTCGTACATACAGTCAATCGAAGTTCATGACTTCCCAAAACATTTCTGAAAATAAATGATTTTCCGTCGCATCGGATCTCCTTCCTCTCATTCTAAAGGAAGTTTTTCTGCGTTACTGCAGATTACTTCGTGTTAATACTGGAATGCAATTTGCGACAAGTTCACGATAGTCTTATGATACGACGCGATCGCGCTTGTCATCTCAATGAAATTGTATTATTGAATTAATAATTATGGGATTTTATCTTTCTGACATGTCGAAAAAAAAAAAAAAAAATAAAAAAAAAAACCACTCCGCTGTGTCATACAGCAGCTGTTGTTGTAAGTAAAAATTTTAATTATGTTTCGAGGCTTCTCTGCCAGTAAGTGCTGTAAACATACAACATGAACGTACAAGAATACTTGCAGGTGAGTTAATCCCTTGTGCCTGGGCTGGCACAGAGACTTACCACACAAGCCGACCTTGGTAAGTAGGAGGTCCTTGTGAAGATGTACTGTACGTACGCTTCATGCACCTTAACCAAATCTTACTTATTAAAAACAGCAGCCCAAGGCGATGCAAAACAACTTTCAATTTTAAATTATCATTTATGCATTCTGCAAGCGTGTCTTCCTTAGTTATTGAGGCTTCCAACTAGTGGACATGGAAAGTGGCAACTGCGTTTCATTTCGTTATCACTTGATTGCATTCTTATCGTCTGTGTCACACTTTCTTTTTCCCGATACCCTTTTCTTTCCTTGTGAGAGTGGGTGCTTGTAGTGTGGCTGTGCTGTGGTTAATTAAGGTATTGGTACGATAGAGCAGAGATTCTTAGGTAGTAAATGGCAGGGTACTTCAAAGTTACTTAGGTAGTGAAGTAGTAGCTCACGGAAGCAAGGTGAGGGGCTTGCGGGGAATGGCTGTCGAAAGCATGCGGGGGTGGATTCGCAAAGTAGAGAGGGCGGAGGCGACCGCCTGAGCTCATCACGACGGGGAGATTCAAGTGAGCTGTAGGGATCAATGGAATGAAGAGGCGACCAAGGCGAAAGGACGTGTACCACGGACTGCGGTGTGATGATAAAAAACAACTTTCAATGATGTCCACTTTGGAATAATTTGCGATGCGATCATTTTACTAGGATTTCAGTGGTTGTAGTAACGCGATAATTTCTGTGGGTTAAATTGCTGTCGACTCTTGTTGCAGTATAAGTACAGCTCATCAGGCCGCTTACTTGTTTTAAACTGTTCGTTATCTACATCTACATAGACACTCTGCAAATCACATTTAGGTGCCTGGCAGAGGGTTCATTAAGCACTTTCATAACGTTTCTCTACCGTTCCTTTCTCTAATAGCGCGCGGGAAGAAATAACACGTAAATCGTTTCGTTTTTGATTTGATTTCTCTTATTTTATTGGGATCGTCATGTCTCCCTAAGTAGGTGGGTGCTAGCAAAATATTTGCACATACAGAAGTAAAAGTCAGTGAAACTTCGCAAACAGATCACGCCGCAATGAATAACGTCTTTCTTTTAATGATTTCCACCCCAATTCCTGCAACATTTCCGTGACGCTCCCCCCCCCCCCCCCCGTAACGTGATAAAACAAAACGAGCTGCCCTTCTCTGAACCTTCTCAATGTATTCCGTCAGTCCCACCTGGTAAGGGTTCCACAAGGGGCAACAGTACTCCAGGAGATGACGCACAAGTGTGATGTAGGCAGTCTTTGGTGGAGCTGGTGCATCTTCGAAGCGTTCTGCCAATGAAACCTAACCTTTGATTCGCCTTCCCCACAATATTATCTATGTGTTCTCTACAGTCAAAGTTGTTCGTAATTGTAACTCCTGGGTATTTGGTAGAATTTACGAACTTAGGGTTTGACTGATTTATCGCGTAATTGAAATTCAGCGGATTTCTTTTAGTGGTCATGTGTATTATTTCACACTTTTCTTCATTTAGTGTCAATTGCCAATTTTCGCACCATGTAGATATTTTATCTAAATCGCTTTGCAGTTGCTTTTCATCCTCTGTTGACTTCACTAACCGATAAACGACAGCATCATCCACGAACAGTCTAAGTGAGCTATTCAGATTATCTCCGAAATCGTTTATAAACACAAGGACGAGTAGGGGACCTACAACGCTTCCCTGTGGAACGCCAGATATCACTTCTGTTTTACTGGATGACTATCCGTCAATTACAACGAACTGTGTCCTTTCTGATAGGAAATCGTGAATCCAATCTCACAATTGGGGAGATATTCCATAAGCAGGCAATTTCATTAGAAACCGCTTGTGGGGTACAGTGTCAAAAGCCTTCCGGAAATCCAGAAATATGGAATAGATTTGAGATCCCTTGTCGATGGCACTTAACACTGTCGTGTCCTACATAGGAAAGAGGGAAGAGGTAGCAAGGTCAGTCTGCATATCCCGAGCGGAAAGGAGTGATTGCAGAGAGACAGTACAGGCATCTACTAGAGATGTGGATTTCGGGACTCGAGAGGATACTTGTTTAGGAAACTGTATGGAACTCCTAGGTACCTTGCCTTGAATTTATTGCATCCAATTCTAAGTCTACTACACTGGGGTTAGTTATTAAAAAAACCAAGAAGTATAAATCGTTTGCCACAACAGAAGCCATTAATTACGTTCCCTAGCAGCATCCCCTAGACAGACGCACTCTTAGCGAGAAACAGACTGTCGTGGAGCACCCCGAGGCCGACGGCGATAGTCACGGGCTGGCGCCCGACTCGTCTGACTGAGAACTCCCCTCTTGATCCAAAAACCGGGGGTTTTAACGGCCGGTGTGGGCGCACCTCTTTTCCCCACTTTCCGACTGTTAACAATTTCCTATTGGTCGCTGCTTGGTTCAACCAATCTAAATTGTGGCTTTCCCTCTCCCTGAGTCCTCTAGCGAACCACGTTTCAGCCCTGTCCTTTCTGCCATTCCCCGGGTGGGGAGGTGGCTTGTTTGTGCACTAACAGAATCCATACTTGGTAGCAACATTGTTCAGCTGAAAGTAAAACGTCACGACGCTACCCAATATGGGCAACAACAACAATGTTTTACGTCAATTGGCCACACCTTAGACTCCGCCTTAGGCCACGCCTCAGGGGAGCTGCTAACTTGCAGTTTTTCTTCTTTACCCTCTCACTCTAGCCTCGTGGAACCACTGACGTTGATGTTCCCAAGTGACTGGTATCAACTTTGCTACGTACATTAAAACGTGCCTGTTGGCCACCAAGTACTAATGTAACGTCTTACAACAGCGTCTAGACGCTATATGAAGTTACGCCCATCTTCTCCGAAAGGTAACCTCCACCCTGGGACGGTGGCCGAGGGCATCAGCAGTTCGCTAGGAGATTTCTTTAGTGCCTACATCTCGTAGGATATACGTGTCTGTTTTAGCCTGTTATCTGCAATGGTCTCTACTTATCAGCCTGGAGTGCGTCTCTGTGGCTCACACAGCCTCTCAACAATTCCAACAGTAAAATCAATGCATGACAACATTTCTTGTGAATAAAGGGCAAGCTGTGTTTCGCAAGAGCGATACTTTCTGAATCCGTGTTGACTATTGGTTAATAGGTCGTTCTCTTCGAGGTAGTTCATAATATTTGAAGTCAAGGAAAGCTTTTGGATTAATTTGATGGCACAAATTTGTTTTATTCTAACGGTTTCTGTGTTTCTCGTACACGTGCTTGCGTCTTGGTTGCTGTATGGTATAAGGTGATGTAATGATACTAATACTGACTGATTTTAAAATAAGGTTAAAAATGAAGGGAGAGTGTTCGGCTATTAGATTATTTAGCAGGGTTGGTGTGTGAATGATAGCTGCTTCTCAGCCGGTACCACACGGCCTCCTAATGAATTGACAGTGTCCGATATGGCACGCCATGCTCTGCATCGTGGTGTTTCTATTATTTGTATAATTGTTTGCAGAATTATTTAATATTTCATTGTATTGATTACGTTCAATCTTTGTAACGGTAATTGTGTTGTGTCCACGTGGTATTCCATAGTTTATCAATCAGATTTGGAGTTGCTTACTGGCATGTTTTACAATTCATTAGCTCCATAAGAACAATATTTAGCAAGTGATTTGCACGGTGAACATAAATTTCTGCTTTTTAAGAACTTTTGAGGTTCGCTGCAAAAGCGACAACATTACATGCCTTGTTCGGGTATTTCTATGGCTAGCTTTCTTAGCTCAACGTGTTCTCATCTGAGCTGCTACACGCTGGCAAGATTCCATCGTCCGTACTTGGTTTCATTTTACGTGTTTTTCGCATGGTACTCCATGAGAATGCTGGATGAAATCCAAGTGTAATCTTTCCCTTGTTTCTTTATAGTGTGGCCGTCATAGCGTTATTTCGCAGAGGACCAGAAGGATCATCAGGTTTTGTTTGTTTTCATTTCTGTAATAACCGTTAAATTTATGGTCTGTTAACTATTTATAAAAAATGAAATTTTTGTCTTTACATTTACTCATATAACCGTGAAATTCAAGGTATTTGAACAATTTGTAATAAAATTCATTTTGTAACTGGCACTTCTGAGTGTAATTACCTAAGCTATCCAGAATGTTTGCTCTCGCGTTTGGCATGAAACATAGAAGGCGGTTACCAATCCGTTGTTAGTGCGTTGGCTTTGTGTGCGTGTCTTTATTATCCGTCGCGCATATTCTTTGTTAATTGTGGTGTGGGCCTAAAACTCATACAACACCGAAACTACAACCATATAAGCGCACTTAGCCTCAGGACATAGCAATGGCAAAAATTTTCATTTACGTCTTTTGTTGGATTTACAGATGATTTGTGGCGTAAAAACGGATGTTTTCCTGTGCCATGCCAGATGAAGTCCACTGGAATAGAGTTTTTGAACAATGAAAACCGTGATTTAATATTCAAATCCACTTACACTAAAATGATAACAAGAATAATAATAATAATATAATAATACAACGGGAACCGTGCACTGGGTTAGAGTTCTAATCTCTGAACAAAATTTCATGTCTATGTAGTATGTTCACAACACATTCTATCAAGTAAGGGCAGAAAGTTAATAGAAATTTATATGAAGCTTGGAACTTTGAGTTTCATTCAGTTATAAAAAGTCCAATAAAGTTACAGAGTTGGATCAAAATGACAATGATATATTAGTTCAATAGTTAGTTATCGCTGTTTGGAAAGTTCTTAAAAAACTTTTTTCCCACTCAGTTGTTGCTGGTAACTGTAAGTACTGTTTTATAAGTGCTTGTAATTCATGGTTTCTGACACTTCAGGTAAACACAGACATTTCGATTTAGTAGTAAATATCGTCATGTTTAAATTTAATAGAATCTGTATTGCATGCTTCCCTTTTATGTTGGTTTACTTTCTGCTTCGCTGCATAAATAGTCCTTGGAGTTACTGATAGGAGTAAAGAAGTCTTAGACAATTAGTTTTAATCGGTGCGTAGTATACTTAGAATAAAGCTGAAGTACAAACAGAGCAAAGACGATTGTGACGTATGGTCAGAATCAAATCAAATGTTTGTAAACCTACGGATCAAACTTGTACTAAGTACAAAACACACACACACACGCACACACACATACACACACACACACACACACACACACACACACACAACACACACACACACACACACACACACACACACACACACACACACGAGGGAGGACTGAAACCTCCAGCGGGAGCGGCCGCGCAGTCCCTGACATGGCGTATGGAAGCGCGTACCAATTCCCACGTGGCACTAAGGTCATAACATGGAGAACGTTGACTGGCCAAATATCAATGCTTGTGCAGGTATACGGAGTTTATTATTACTGGACTAGCATACACTTGGGATTTTCGGTCTCTTAGAGACCACACTTCGTGCTCTGCTAGTAGTGTATAAAAGGGGATATTACCTCTGGCTGTGGTGGGGTGGAGGTATTCAGCGAGATTACTGTGTAGCGAAAAATGTATGGTTTCGGAGTTAGCCGAGCAACCCGATATCACGGATCACGACATTACTTACTCAATGGAAAAAATTTTAAGTACAAAATTAAATAAGAATTACTGTAAAATCATTTCATATATATGCAACAAAAATTAATGTGCCATTTTTAACCAATTATATAGCATGATTATGTACTTACTCAACACATGGTTTGCGCTGTTTCAAAAATATGGTAAAATGCTCCTTATTTAGAAACTTCAATTGTTCTCATCAAAAATGTTAAGTGATTCATAATAACTGCTTTAACGTTTGTAAAATAGTCGACAGCTGATTTTTATAGATGTGGTTTTTACAGACCTTTTAAGTAGAATGAATGGACTGCAACTTCAGACAGCTGCATGCACATCCACAAGATACTGTTGCTAGGTAACAGATCTCACGCTGCGACAACGCATAACTCACCTGCAACACAAGGAGAAATACTCAGTCAATCTAAAGGAAAAGTTGGGAACAAAGATGGTATTTCTATAGTTGTCTGTAAAAATATTGGATAATTTGGAAGAAGCGTTGCACATCGCATTGACAGCCTACTGTCGACAGATAATATATATAATATATAATATAGATAATGGCCTTCAATCAATATGTAACGAAGACGCGAGTATCCGAAAGGTAGCGTAGCTAGTTTACTCGCAAGAATTAAATCTGTACACTTAGGTTTCCCCGGAGCCACATTTTTTAAAGTTATTGTACATTCTTATTTTATTGGTGTGGTGTCTGTTCTTTCGGACATATCCAAAAGAACAGGCACCACACCAATATAATAAGTATTTATACGCGAAGACGGCATTAGCTTCATTTATCTCACCGTAGATGCGTTGTATGTCCCATTAAATCCACGACACGATTCGGCCCGTTGAAACTGGGCGGAGGAACATCAGGATTGGAGTCGTAACGAATGGCTCCGGGTTCTTCACTGATGAGTCAATCATATTTCCCTCATCGGCACATCACCATATTATGGTGATGGATAAATGGTGTGGGCACGAGTCAGTAATGGTGGATTTACGGTCCAATATGTCATTCAGAGTCGCGCATTGACCGCTCAGAGGGATCGAGACGAGATCCTTCCACCCATTTTTGTACCCTATGCTGGTGCCATAAGATATGGGTTCATTCCGATGGACGATAACGCTCGTCTGCACAGAGTTGCACTGGTGGACAACGTTCTTGAAGCTGGGGAAATTGAACGAATGGAGTGGCCAGATTGTTCTCTGGACTGAAACCCGATCGTGCATTTTTGGGATACACATGGCAGACGCAGTTCAGCCACACCAGGTCGTCTGATAACGCTTGCATAGCTGGATATAGCCTTCATGGACGAATTGCTAAATATCCTGAAGAGCTGATTGATGACCTCAGACTGCCAATGCGACCTAGGTGGACAACTCTAGTAGCCGTCCGAGGATATCACACACCATATTAGAGGACAACGGGAACGACTGTTCATGGTAGCCCACTGGTGCCTTGCTCCACCGAAACGTCATGTTAAACTGAAGAAAAGAGTTGAGACAGCAAACTATTGTACTGCATCACACACAAATTACAATTTTAAGCAGTATGTGAATACAAACACGTGATCATATGTATATTATTTATGATATCTCAACTGATCTCCTAATTGTTATGAGCAGTGTATAACTCCACTTGCTCCTGTCGCTCTATCCGTCGCCTCCTCCCTGCTCTCTATGTCCTTCTCCTTCTTCCCTGTCTCTGTGCGTCACATTTACACTGATCTTTGTAGATCTTATTCCACACTATCTGCTGCTCTCTCTTCTCCATCTCCCCCTCCCCGTCTATGTAACTCCAACTTCGAATTTTACAATTCTTGCCAATACCGCTCATCGTCCTGTTCCTCTCTCTCGTCTATCCCTTTTTCTTGTACTTTTTTCCTCCTGATATAAACAGTGGTACGTATAATCGATATTAACATTTCGTGAATTATGTATTAATCTGAATCTTGCATTTGTCGATCCATCCTATTCTATGTTCTGGTCCCCCCCCCTCTCACTCTCTCTCTCCCTGTCCATCACTTTCTGCCAATGTGTCTACTTTCCTCCTTCCCGCTATCTATTTTGAATTACATACACCAGCGACGTTTCCTGGATAATTATGAAACGTTTTTGAAGCATAATGGAAGTTACCTTCCACCATTCACCATATACCAGCTATCAGGAGGCAAGAAATGTCTACATGAAAACACACATAAATGTACTTAAGTATCACGGTGATCGGTAAAACTGTGATGAAATCTATTGATCACTCAAATGGTGTCTTAGTCTATTATAACATACTCTCTGAGATGCCTCATTGGATGGGATGATGAGCATAACATACTTCCCTTTGAAACAATACAGAAAATATGCCAAATATGACGGCGATGAGCCAAACGAAATTTGGCATTCCTTTTGCCAGCTGTGATAGAGAGAGAATAAGAAAATTAATATTTTTTCCGTCTGTTGGAATCATTCGCCTTTTGTTCGTAATGTCTTATTCTTTTCTTTATGGTAACGTCTCCATAATCACAAACACAACGGACGAAACAGAAAATCGAATCCCCTCTCGGACATGGATATTTGTGCCGTCCTTAGTGTTAGCTAGTTCATAAGTAGTTTACAAGTTTAGGGACTGATGAACCCATAGTTAAGTCCCATAAGCTATACAAATATTTGAACATTTTGAAACAGAAAACCAATTAACCCTCTCCAACGTCCGGATCATGAGTTGTAGTATTGAAATCATTGAAAAACGCTCTTTCAGATGTCCTAAAATTATCCTATTTCCCGGTGGATTTTTCAAAAATATTGTTTCATAGAAATCTTGTCGTGAGAATTACGAAAATGACAAAGAAAGGTCAGCTAAATCGGTCAAGCCGTTCTATAGTGGGAGATGGACTTACGTGATGCGCTATTTCGTTTTTATTAATAAAGATTTTTGTGTTACACCCCACCGTACAAGATTCTTATGTTTCTTATTTTTTTATATCGTCCTTAAGTTATCAGCGAAATGTGAAAATTCATAAATTAAAGTGTATAAACAAATTTATTGTATTGTTTTTTTTCTGTCTCATGGAGACAGAAGAGTGGGTAGTGCTTCCGACACCGCCTGCTACAACGTTCAGTTGTTTGTCAATTGCAGCAGCCTAGTAACAACTGTCAGGTACTCTTTTCTTCAGTCAGTTTCATTATGACTCCAGGTGCTGTTTCTGAAATTGAAAGTTTCGTGATTTTACATTACCAATGGATGCTCGAAACCTGCTACGGATCCATTTAGTAATATTTGATTTGCAAGTGGTATGTGGACAGCTTTTGCTTCGTCATCGTACGAGTGGAAAACCTAACAAAATTATGATTATGATAGTAGGGAATTTACTGGCCGAGAAATCCAACTAGGGGTTCGTCCGCCTTGTTGCAAGTCTTCTTAGTGCACGGCATTTCGGCGATGTTTAAATGATGCGGACTGCACACACCACCCCGTCACCCCCGGGAATCGAACCCTGGCCCCATTAGCGTGGCAGTCAGCGACGCTCTCGACTGAGCTAAGGAGGTGGACGGTATTAAAAAGAGCGTGGGTTCTAGAGATAGCAAAGTCGATGCATGTAACGGTGAGGCAGATGGGGTGGAAGACGCTGGGGTTAGGAGGCTCTGGTGCCAGGCGGCGTTCGATTTCCGCGGCAGACGGCCGTGTTCCTGGCGCTACGAGACAAGAAGGCTGTGCTCCCGCGGCGGGCCATCCGTCTTGGCGGCCGTATCTAGCGGGCTGCCGTCGCGACGCCGGCTGATGCACGGCCCAACACCCTCAGCTGCCAAGACAGAGTGAGCTCCACGCTTCTACCCGAGCCGCCGTCCAACCTACCACCGCCTGCCTCTGAAGCAGTCACTGGGAAAGATCGAACCTTCAGCGAAGCGACCTAACACAGTTTTGGTGTGATCTGAGAGCTCGAATGTCACGAAATGTGAATGTGCTTCGTATATACCGTAGCATGCTCACAGTTGTATTATCTAAAAATGTTTGTGAAGCTTACGGGACTTAACTGTGGGATAATCAGTCCCTAAACTTACAAACTACCTTATACTAAAGACGGCTCAAACATTCGTGCCCGAGAGAGGATTCGTACCCCAGACGGAGAACGGCCACGTGCATCGCAGCATAGCGCCTCAATGCGCTCGGCCGCTCCGCCGCGGCTTCTATTATCTCTCATAATATACTGTCGTAAATTAATGTATAAAAGTTATTGCTTGTTTATTTCTCGTTTTATTCGTATTTTATGCAAGGCCGTACCGTACATCCGATTGCTATATGCTGGCCGCGGTGCCCGAGGGGACTGAGGCGCTCCAGTCACGGTCTGCACGGCCACTACGGTCGGGGGTTCGAATCCCCCCCTCGAGCATGGATATTTGTGCCATCCTTAGGATTAGCTAGTTCATAAGTAGTTTGTAAGTTTAGGGACTGATGACCCTGTAGTTAAGACCCATAAACTATACAAACATTTGAACCGATTGCTATAAAACTTTGTCAACATGTTGTTGGCACTTTCGTGAAGGTTATAGGCATAATTTTGTCACTGTACGGTTTATACGAGGAGATATCAAGTCATGATGAATGAGATGCGTGAAAATTCCGCTATATGAATGACATTTACTACTTATTTGTTACATATTGCATTCGAAACCTATTTTCCAAATAGCATCGTTTCATACAAATGAATTTAAGTATAAAATTATTTCTTTGTACTAATTATAGGCACGGTGGAGTGGCCGTGCGTTCCAAGGCGCCTAATGCGGAGCGCGCAGATGGTCGCCGTCGTACGTTCGAGTCCTCCCTCGGGTGTGGGTGTGAAACATGGTCGATAAACAGTGCGGACAGGTAGAGGATAGAGGCTTTGGAAATGTGGTGCTATAGAAGAATGCTGAAGTTTAGGTGGGTAGAACGCATAACTAATGAAGAGGTACTGAACAGAATTTGTGACAGGATATTTTGGCATACCTTGACTAAAAGAAGGGATCGCTTGGTAGGATACAATCTTAGACATCGAGGAATCGTAAATTTAGCATTGGAGAAAAGTGTGTGCGGTAAAATTCACCTTATGCTAAAGACGACACAAACATCCATGCCCGAGGAGGGACGGGGAACGGCCTCGCGCATAGGAGCACAGCACGTCAATGCGCTTGGCCACTCCGCCGCGGCACTTGTGGCATGAAATGGTAACAGGTTAGTTCCTTAGCTTTGTCAGAAATTTACATGCGAGATCACGTTTTACTTTACCTGTAGGTACTTCAAAAAATATATATAATGAGATGCAGCCAAGAAACTCTACTCAGAAAAATGATTTAGTGTTCTTAAAAACTGAAAAATCTCCAACTCTCTAAATGTGTGTATACTAAGAGGTGGTTTGAATATACATTTTTATACAGGCTGGCTTTCTCCTTTGGTCATGGATGTGTGTGTTGTCATAGTTTAGTTTAACTTAGTTTAAGTAGTTTGTAAGTCTATGGACTGATAACCAACGTAGTTTTGTTCCATAGGATTACAAACATTTGAACATTTTGAAGGAAACGGAAAACTACGTTTTTAGCATTTGTGGATGTGGAGAAAGGTTTTCACAATATTGATTGACATACACTCTTTCAAATTCTGTAGGTAGCAGGGTTAAAATGTAGGGAGCGAAGAGTTATATTTAACTTGTACAAAAACCAGACAGCAATTATTAGAGCCGAAGGGCATAACAGGGTCATAGTAGTTGGGGAGGGAGTGAGACACGGCTGTAGCCTTTCCCCGATGTTGTTCTATATGTACATTGAGCAACCTGTGAAGGAATGCAAGGAGAAGTTTGGAGAGGGAATTAAAATCCAGGGTGAGGGAATAAAAACCTTGCGGTTTGCTGATGACATAGTAATTCTGTCAGATACTGCATAGGACCTGGAAATGCAATTAAATGTAATGGACAGTGTCTTGAAAGAAAGATATAAGATAAACATTAACAAGAGTAAAACGAAAGTAGGCACGACGCGAGTGTAAAACAAATTAATATTCAGTGGATGTAGGATATTGTGGCTATTGTGGCAATTAATATTGAGTCACTGACGCTCTGTGAATTTGTATAAGTGCAAATGAAATATCTATACGAATTTTTGGCGAATTGTGTGAGCTAAGGCAAGTAACAATTCATAAGATCGCCCATGCAGGAGTTCAGATTAATATTTTGATTTCATACTGAGGAAGGTGCTCAGCAGAGATAATAATTCATGGCCGTGTGATTAATTGTGATTTCACACTAAACTGCTATTCTGAAAAATAAACCAAAAAGTTTTTCCTAAAAAACTACCGTTTCAAAGTAAGTAAAACCATTCCTTCATTGACAAAGCCGGCCGCGGTGGCCGAGCGGTCTGTGGCGTGCCAGTTACGGTCTGCACGGCCGCTGTGGTCGGGGGTTAGAATCCCCCTCGGGCATGGAAGTTTGTGCTGTCTTTAGTATAAGCTAGGTCATAGTAGATTAAACGTTTATGGACTGATCACCCCGTAGTTATGTCCCATAAACTCTAAAAACATTTGAACATTTCATTGGCATATTATAGCTACTGATATTTCTATCTGCATATCGTTATGAGTACACGACCTGAGGAGAAAAGTATCCAATGGGTCATGTAAAACTGAGCTTAGCTACACATTAGTTACGTGATCTACTCATCTAATTTTCATCATTCGTCTGTAGCACCACATTTCAAGAGTTTCTATCATCATTTTATCTGAACTCCTTATCGTCCACGTTTCAATCCCATACACTCCAGACAAATGCATTCAGAAAGGACTTCCTAACATTTAATTTAATATTAGATGTCAACAAGTTTCGCTTCTTTAGAAACGCTTTTCTTCCCATAGCCATTCTGCATGCTATATCTTCTTTACTTCGGCCATCAAAAGTTATCTTGCTACCCAAATAACAAAATTCGGGACCAGTCGTGTCTAATAGACAAGTGCTGTCGTCTCTACCAGCTCCAACGCCAATGTTAAAAGCGGCGTTTCCCATCGTCCCTCCCTGCCACTAAAACGCCCGTATGGTGCCTCCAGCGGGTTCAGAAGAAAACCTCAGTCGCGTATGTGCATTGCAACGCTACGGTCTCTGCCGCCTATATTAAGCGGCCGCGCTAGGTTTCGTATAGGCCTAAGTGCTTTCTACGAGGTGTAAAACTTTCCTCATGTGATAAAAATGCTTTGAATGTGCATATAAAATGATGATGCGATAGAAGAACGAAACGATGAATGATAACATTTCTAGTTCCTTTTGTCCTGTTTTTCCCACAGCTGCTATATTATATTATTATAGTGTAGGTATTTCGGTTATCCGTCTATGCAACTGATTTAATGAAATAGTTTATTGCCATATGCATTTCGCCTTTATTTGAAAGGCATCATCAGTGGCCTGTAATATATACATGATTATGTTTTACAATATTTGGTATTTACATTTTTAGTATTTTCAGATAATGAACGGTTCTGATGCGTTATTTAAGTATAATTACTGATATTTCGTGGATTTTGCTTTACATTTAGTGCTCATTGGTGGCTTCCGGCTGTTCTGCTTCAGTTATGTTTATTTTGCTGTGTTTGTTGTTCCAGTACTTCACAGCTAGTACCACTAGGCACATGCCATTTTTGTTTTTATTGTGTTTTTGTTTGGGTTGGTGTTGCCAACTGTTGAGTATGTGTTTGTCCTATGTTTGCTTATTTCAGTGTGTGTGTGTGGGGGGGGGGGGGGGGGGTTATGTGATTGCATAGAGAACGGCGCCAGATACTGCTATATTAATTTATTTATTTATTTTGTGACTCCTGATTGTGAAGAGATATAGAACGCAGTTAGTGACAGAGAGATAGAGAGGGACAGGGAGATAGAGACAGTCGGAGACAGGGATTGTGGGAAAGGGAGAGAGAGAGTTGCGTGGGTAGTTAAAAAAACTTTTTATTTAATTTATATATTTACTTTTTTCACGACGAGACATTTTCCGGGAGTTCACTGAACCAGTGAACCTGATCTAACCCCAGCTGAAGTTAAATACCGAAATGTTGTAAATTGTGCAAAAATTTCATCAAGATTGGAACCAAAACTACAGATTTGTATGCAAGCATGCCATACGAACACAAAAAGACACAAACTCAGAAAGAGACGAAGACTCTGTGCATAAAGAACACTATAGAAGCGGCAGTGGCAGTAGCAGCGGAGGCTGCAGCTGTTGACAGCAGGCAGGAGGCGCAGAGCCCCCGCTGCCATACGTGGCTCGGCCAGCCTGTCTGCACCCTCGCCGCCCCACTGGGCACAACGCCAGCAGCCACCCAGCCCCGACCGCACACACGGCCGCACCGCGTTTCACCCACACAGCACACACGTGTCTGCCGCTGCCGCCTCACCACCTCCGCCACTACGTCTTCAACTTACATCTTTGTTACCAGCAGGGGCGTACCTAAGTTACTCCTCTGGGCGATGATTGAGAACGGGTAGGGGCGGCGAAGGTTCTCTTCTGGCCACTTAGTGGCTTACTTTTGTTCTAATGGCAGAGTTCGGTTGTCAATGACAGAAACTCCATTCGTAATTTATGTTTATGTAATAATTTTCGGTGTTCATCTCACTATTTAAAAAATACTCCTTTGGTTTTTGTATGCTTCAAAACTTCAAGTCCTGCACCGATTGCGATCAAAATATGACTCGACTTTGCTATTTAATACAAACAGGTTTCTCAATACTTATCTATATATATATATATATATATATATATATATATATATATATATATATATATATATATATATATATAAATGAATTGCTGTTTGTTAGACTCACTAAAACTCGACAACTGCTGACACAATTTGGCTAATTTTAGTCTTGAAATCTTCGTGTAAGTCCATGGAAGGTTTAAACGGTGATAACATATAAAAAAAGTTGTCCGGAAAAGAGGAAAATCGGGAGAAACTGAAACAGCTTTTCCAGCGAACTATCAATACCGTTCATCCAAGTGGACAAAAATTTGTACATTTCATGTTGAAAGCAAGAAGAAGGTTCGCATCAAATAAAAATTTGGAAAAGTCTCCCGGAAAGTAGGAAAATTTAGGAAAAACCGGTAGCGATATTTTTCTGTGAATGAAAATCAATTGCCACATGGTTGTAAGAGCATTACTTTAGTACGGCTTAACAGGACAAGGTTTGTATGAAATAAATTTTTTGGAAAATATATATGAAAATTGAAAAATTTGAGACAAATTGAAAGTGCGTTTTGCAATGTGCTTTTGATTCAATTCAGCACTGCAATAGATTCAGTGGTTTATGTAGCTAAATCGGTTCAGCCGTTCTCAAGTTTTAGTGAGACTAACGAACAGGAATTCATTTTTATCTTTGACAGTTGATAGACAGGTTCAGATCGTGTAAAGCAAACTTTACAATTTCAAAGTATATTTCTGAACGCACCCAACACACAACATGTGTTAAATCTAAAGTTCCCTCTCAATTTTTCCATATTTTATCACCTTTTAAACCTTCCCTGAACTTCACGAATATCACATAAACATTATCCTGGACACGTGTGCGTGATTTCCCCACTCTTTCCGCCCACTATCGAGCCGATACTTAGACTATCTGATGATGCCTTTATAAAGCTACTGGGTCTAAAATACATATAAATCAATGTGGTTTATATTAAGAGGTGCGTGATACGACGTTCACTGTGTTATCTAGTATTTTGATATATTTTATACAGTGTTTTTCAAAAGGTTGCACCTAACTTAAGGAGATTGGACAGTGATTAAAGTAAAACAACTTTCATTAGGAACTTATGATTGGAATGGAAATCTTGGTTTAATACCTGAGTAGAACGCTGGTAAAAATACAAGACAAAACCCGTTCAATAGGAAAACGCTTACGTTTCAACCGGTCACTGTTTTCGATACACATTGAAACGCAACCACCTACGTAGGTTTGCTTCGAATGTACGGCCGGTAGTTAGTAAATCTATCGGACTCAACTTCTGGGTTATCAGTCCGTAGCCTACAAACTACTTAAAATAAGGTAAACTAACCTGAGGACAACACAAACTCCTGTGCCCCAGGGAGAACTCGAACCCCCGACGGCGAACAGCCGCGCGCACCGCATCACTACGCCCCAATGTGCACGGCTAATCCACCGTAGCTATGACAGGTTATATTGGTGATAACATAATCGGAACGTACCTTCTGCCAACAACCTTGTATGGACACAGGACAGCGTCTTCGTCCAAGACGTTTTTCCACAACTCTTACAAGGGAACGGTCCAATAAGAGATGAAGGAAACTACCCTATCATATTTTACACGGGAAGAAGACAACGAACGAAATACACTTCCAAAATTTTAACTACTATGAGGCACTGCAAGTATTTTTAAAAATGTTGAAGTTACGCATTTTTGCAGTGCGAAGAAGAGCTAATAACAGCCGTTTCTACAGCCCTGCCCGCCTAGCGCGCTACTCGGTGACTCATGCAATTATCCACAGTTCACAAATTTTAAGCACCTAAAGCCTGGGTTACAAAGGAATGAATGGAAGCGAACACGAGCGAATGAGTATTTGCGGAAATTCACTAAAATTTACTTGTGTATCGGTAGAATCGTTTATACTAGAGGGAAGAGAACACGAGGTAGCGGAGATTTCCTGTGAACGCTTTGTTATTAGTTTTCGGAGCTAATATTCGGCATACAGGATACAACTCTAGCCTCTTAGTGCCACAACGCGAAACTTTGTTGTTCATTGAGCATTACTGGTGCATGGCGAGCGCACTGTGCTTCACGGAGTATGTAAAATGAAATGACTAAGGGAAGAAGAATAAGTGTCTCAGTAAGTATGGAAGCGTAGAGATCGTGCACTTCACACCAAATTGCATCTCCATCTCTTCGTAGCACTGGTCCAAAATATTCCTTGTATGTCGGCTGCCATTTTTTCTTGCTTCTCACTAGTATTTTGTGTGTGTATGTGTGCCTAATCGCACATGCGCAGTTGCTACAGCGCCAGTAGGGGTGTACATTTATACCGCTTCCAGGCGAGCTACTAATTTGGCGATTTTCAGCTTTTTTTTAATATTTGTAGTGCCCCTTAGAGGCTAAAATTTTGACAGTGCATTTGTTTCGTTATCTTCTTCCTGTGTAAATAATTTCAAGGTAGCTTTCGACATATCTTATTTAACCGTTGCATTGTTAAAGGACGGACCACTTACCATGCGTCATCAGATGTGGATTCAACTGGACGGAAAACCAGTGCATTTCACTCGTCATGGCGTTACGTACTAAATGACATTTATCCCGGGCATTTGATCGGAAGGTCCAATTGCGTGGCCACCCAGCTCTCCTGATCTCACACCTCTTGACTTTTTCTTCTGTGGGAATATTAAGAGCCTTGTGTACTTCTAAACTAAGAACAGTGATCGGCCGAATACTTGGAGCATGCGTAATGTGCTTGGAAGAGTGGGGCAGAATATTCATCGACGATGTTACGTCTGTATTAAATATGGTGGTTGGCATTTTCAGCACCTAGTGCTGTAACACAAAATTACAGTTTAATTTGATGAAGCGTGTGCACAAACAATTCATTGTTGTCTCTGACATTTCCGGGCTTGTACTGCCCAGGATTACTTTCTAGATCATAAGTTCCTAATCGAAAGTACTTATACTTCGACCGCTCTCTAACCTCCTTAAGTTAGTGCGCAACCTTTTGAATCACGGTGTATTTCCTGTTTGTCAATGTAGAGTTTGTCGGTGACAACCCCTCACCATAATAAAATTTATATAAATTCACATATGCACATATTAAAAATTGTGCTTATAAAACATCGCGTATTTCTGTACAGCGTTGTGTCCTAATTTCATAGAAATCGTTTAAGAACTTTAAATTAGTATCATACACATTAAAAAATGTAAACGGTCGTTTATTAAAATTCTGAAATCTTCGAAAATTCTTGGCAGATTGCAACAAAATGTTGACAAAACGATGCACTTGATTACGAATATGTCTTTGATATTTATTGCGTTGTATCACATTTAATAAGAAGAGAGAAACGAACAGAACCGAAATTTTCAAATATTTGTAAAACGAAGGGACTTAACTACGTTGGTCATTACTCCCTAAGCTTACAAACTACTTAAAGTTGTTTATGCTAGGGACAACACAAACATCCATGCTCGAGAGAGGACTAGAACCCCCGACGGCGATTGACCGCGCGCACCGCAGCTGCGCTCATCAATGAACACGGCTATCCTGCCGCGGCGAATAGAACTGTTTTCAGATATATGGTACAGTTGAAAATTCAAATAGTGAGTAGTTTTTTATGAGAATAATTTTTGTTCCTAATTCACATTAGATGAGCTGAAAGTTTCACACAGTAAACAATGTGGTTAAAGACGGTTTTATCTTTTTTTGCGCCATTAACATATCCGCGACAGTTGCAAGAGATTTAATTTACAAAACTGAAAACCATGACTGTAATGGACAATATAACATTTTTGAGGGATTTCGAATAATACCGTTTATGCGACTGCGATAAATTTAGCGCACATCATTATCAAAACAAGATCAATAACACTGTCTACATTATAATCCGTACTTTGCTTGTCAGAGTGTACATTTCAATAGACTTCCAGTATTCAGTTTTATTCTGATCTTGGTTACATTTTTCACACTTAATCTTCAAAACAAGAAAAACAGCGTTGTCTGCATAAAGTTTCGGATGATGTGTGGTGAAGGGTACCTTAGTGCAGACTTCACTCTGTTTTACCGCTCACCATAAAATTTGGCAAATTTTGTAATTTTTCATAAAAGAGCAGGGAGGAGACTGGCAAAGGACGGGGAAACGAATGACTGAGACAGGGGGATGGTTGGATGGATGTAAAAGGGAAGCAGGTGGAGGAAGAGTTACATATTGAGGAGGGAGAGAGATATGAGGCGTGTAAAGAGGGGCAGAAAGATATAGACACAGAGAGGAGAGATGGATATAGTGTGGGGTAAGAGATGTACAGGGAGGGGGGGGGGGAGGGAGGAAATTGAAAAAAAGGTGGTGGTGAGGGGGGTTGAGGACTGGGGTAAAGGTAGGGAAGCCGAGGCGAATTTAGGGTGTATACCCGCTTTCCATACCAGTTAGCAATTGGGAACCACTGCAGGATACGATGGAAATGTGTATTTTGTATGACAGTTCTCCATATTCTCGTAAGATAAGTTCTAATTCCATACGTTAAAATCTGTTTGAGCCACAGTACATCTTTTGTAGTCTGTTACCTTTGGGCGTAGGAAGTGTCCATTTACTCTTTGTCGGAATCGTTACCTGTTAACCTGTCGACAGAGATGGTAGCAGCCCCCCAGGTGGCACACTGTCCTTTGGCGAGTACGTGAGTTGGAAGCATGGGACCCTGAGCTAATGCAGTCTTTCTTCCTTCTTTCCTCTCTGGACTGCATTTCCTTCCCCCTTCCCCACCTTTCCTTTCCTATCCTTACTCTTACTCCATCTACCCTCCTCCCCCCCCCCCCCCCCCCGACGACCAAACTACTGTGGGCACAAGCCCCTAGGCTTACGAACCACTTAAAGTAAGTTAAACTAATCTAAGGAGAAAACACACATCCCTGCACGCAGGAGGGTTCGAACCTCCGACGCGCGAGGCCACGCAATCCGTAACATGGCGCTCCAGACAGCTCGGCTTCTCCCGTACAGCTTAGCAGTTTCGTCCCCCTGTCCAAACCAACCAACCAGCCACCAACCGATGGTAGCAGGCAGCGGTAGAGCAGCGATAGTCCTTGTCGACGTTTTATGTGGATGGACTTCTTGCAAATGTCTATCATTAAGTAGGAGTTGGTGTTCAGTTGGGGTAAATTCGCACGCGCCACCATTGCATCTACCCTACTGCAGTCTTTTGTAACTGCACTACTGGACATTAAAATTGCTACACAAAAGAGAAATGCAGATGATAAACGGGTATTCATTGGACAAATATGTAATACTAGAACTGACATGTGATTACATTTTCAAGCAATCTGGCTGCATAGATCCTGAGACATCAGTACCCAGACCAATCACCTCTGGCAGTAATAACGGCCTTGATATGCCTGGACATTGAGTCAAACAGAACTTGGATGGCGTGTACAGGTACAGATGGCCATGCAGCTTCAACACGATACCACAATTCATCAATTGTAGTGACTGGCATATTGTGAAGAGCCAGTTGCTCGGCCACCATTGGCCAGACGTGTTCAATTGATGAGAGACCTGGAGAATGTGCTGGCCAGGGCATCAGTCAAACATTTCCCGTACAGGGCCTGCAACATGCGGTCGTGCATTATCCTGCTGAAATGTGGGGTTTCGAAGGGATCGAATGTCGCCAAACACGGATGCGACTATCATGATGATCTAAACAGAACCTGAATTCATCCGAAAGAAATGACGTTTTGCCATTCGTGCTCCCAGATTCGTCGTTGCGTACACCATCACAGGCGCTCCTGTCTGTGATTCACCGTCAGGGGTAACCGCAGCCATGATCTCCTAGCTGATAGTCCATGCTGCAGCCAACGTCGACGAACTGTTCGTGCGCATGGTTGTTGTCTTTCAAACGTCGCCATCTGTTGACTCAGGGATCGAGACGTGGCTGCACGATCCGTTACAGCCATGCGGATAAGATACCCATGTCGCGATACGATAAACCACAATCGCGATAGGCTACAATCCGACCTTTATCACAGTCGGGAACATGATTGTACACATTTCTCCTCCTTACACGAGGCATCAAAAGAACGTTTCACCAGGCAATGCCGGTCAATTGCTGTTTGTGTATGAGGAATCAGAAACTTTCCTCATGTCAGCACGTTGTAGGTGTCGCCGCCGGCGTCAACCTTGTGTGAATGCTCTGAAAATCTATTCATTTGCATTTCACAGCATCTTCTTCCTGTAGGTTAAATTTCGCGTCTGTACACGTCATCTTCGTGGTGTAGTAATTTTAATGGCCAGGAGTGTACTATTTGTCATTATAGTTTTGTGAGATAATACAAAACTGTCAGTTAAAGATGTCCGTCTAAATCTTTTCAAATCACAGATTTTTCCAGAATTTTATTCATCTTTATTTGCTTACGTTGAATGCCACATTGTTGCAATCCTATACATATTATAAATGCGAAAGTTTGTATGTTTGTTACCGCATCACGCTAAAACTACAGCACCGATTTAGATGAAATTTCATATAGAGATTTCTTATGTCTTGGATTAGGACATAGGCTACTTTCCAAAATGTATATTACAAGTTATTTATTTGAAATATATCCATAGAAATACGTAACGGTTGTAAGAAGCTTCTAATACAACAGCAGAAAAACATTGCAGTGTATGTCATGTTTAGCCGCGAGGGTTAACGCGTCATATAATAGTCTTACGTTATTTTGGCCAATGGTTTTTTTTCTTTGTTATTGCTATCTTTTTTACTTTCGAATATACAAAAAGATTCTTGGATACTGCCAAAACGGCTTAACTGATATATAATTACATACACAAGAAATCTGAATGTTGGCGTTTATGCCGCATTCATTTTCATTTGTTGTAACAAATGAAGGAAGTATGTATATAAATTGAAGACTTTAAATAAAATATGCTCTAAGTACCATGGCAAGAAAAAAGATTGACTTTTTATGTAGAAAGGGATCTAGATACCAAGCCCTATTTTGTGTACACAGCGCGAACTGCCACGTATAAACAGCGTACGTAAACTGCAACGAAAGTAGTAGCAAATGCACTCAACAGATGGCAGGCGGTACGCAGCAGTTAACATATGAAACGTTATAGATGTTCAAACATTGTGATGTTATCGTAATTCTTTAAAATTGTATTCTCTTTGAATTTCAATGAATAATAGTTTCTTCGGTGATTTCGGTTATTTATAGCATTCGAACGTTTGCATTTAGTTCTTTTGTTGGTTCGCTTTGCATTTGTAGGATCTCAACAGTTCGTTTCTCAGTTAGATGTTTTTTTTATCTCTTTACTTTTCTCCGTTAGGTTTGTTGTTTATTTCGTTACTTTTCTCCGTTAGGTTTGCTGTTTATTTTGTTCCTTTACTTGGCATTTGTTTTCGATTACTGTATTGTTGTTATTGTAGTTACTTACTGTCAGGGGTGCCATCCCAGAAGTTGGAGTTGAAGGTGGGTGTGCCTGTTTTATTGGTGCGTAACCTGGATGCACCACGATTATTCAGTGGCACCAGGTTACGCATCACGGACCAGAGAAGGCATATCGTGCAGGCCACCATCATCACCGGTGGAGCCAAGGGAGAGACTGTATTAATACCACGAATTCCCATCATCCCAATAAACTTGCCATTCAACGTTAACCGTTACACTTCCCTTTGAAAGTGGCCTTCTCGATTACTATAAACAAGAGTGAAGGACAAACATTAAAAGTGGCAGGTATTCATGTGGCCACCCCATGTTTCTCGCTCTACGTAGGCTGCTCCCGTGTATCGAAAGCTAGAAATCTCTACCTATACTCGGAGAACAAGAAATCTCGAAACGTCGTTTACAGGGACGTACTGCAATAGATTTTTGGCTCTCCATCCGTTCCCAGACAATTATACATTCCGTGCTAACAATGTCGCAAACAGTCATGTAGTTATTTATGCCCTTTCTTGGCACTTTAATGTCTGACTATTGAACCGCGGGTAACACCGCGAGGAGCAGCTAGTATAGAATACCAGGCAAAATAACCTTTATCTTCCAAAAATACTTCCACCGAAAAGGCACACTTTTGCTTCTTTGCTGATACACTTTCGAGACAAAGCGACTTTCGAGACGAAGGCGCTATGAATAGTGTTCCGTGATATACGTAAATGCCGCGGCGGATTAGCCATGCGTACTGAAGCGCCGTGCTGTGGGGTTCTTGTCCCCCCTCGGGTATGGGTGTTTGTGTTGTCATTAGGTTGTTTAGTTTAAGTAGTTTGTAAGGTACGGAGTAATGACCAAGTTGTTGAGTCCGATAGATTTAAAAAACATTTGAACATTTTATACGTAAATGATTCTCTGTGACGTACAATTAATTTATAAAATTAAGAGTAGTATTTTTTCCCATAGGATCTTTCAGTATCTATATTTACCGTAGCTTTTTCATTGGCTCTGAGATTGTTGCACTTGTGAAAGTCTTACCTCACGATTGGCGTAACAGAGGTCACTCATAAAAGTAAGTCCAACAAATTTAAAGAGAAACATTAACAATTTTAATTTTAAAAAGAAACGTTTCACCTGAAACAATTGTTTTTAAAGCGAAACCTTTCAACATAAGTACCCAAATTATTTGCAGCTGGACTGCTCGATCACAGGTTGTACTGATAAGCATGTATATACGAGGGGAGAAAACAAAATGAATTAAGAAGAGACACTGCGCTGGAAAAAGCGTGTCAACGTATTACCAGGTCAGTACCACCTGCGTTGTCGATCTGGATTCTTCTGTTCATTTGCAGCGGTCGTTTCCCGTAGCGCTGATTCGTTCGTTTTTCGTTTTTTATTATGGTAAGTTCAAGTGGACAACGTACAGCTGCAAAATTTTGTTTCCAGTCGGTAAAAGTGCTGCTGAAAGTGTTTTAATGTTGAAAGCTTACTAAAAGGACTCCGTGCAATAGCTCACGTGTACCAGTAGTTTCGTTGATTTAAAGTTGGTGACAGGTCGATTGATGACAAACGTCGTTCTGGACGTCCACGAATTGCCAGAATCGACGATAATATCGAAACAATTTCTGGATCTTATAGTACCCCAAGTCAGATCAATCATCATACCTTTTGTTTGGAAGTTTTCAGAAGATTGCACAATAGTGTTCGGCATGAAAGACCCGATTTGTGAGTGACATACTCGTTCATTCGCCGTGGCAACACACCTGTGTATACAGCCATCTCTGATCAACAATTTTCGACAATAAACGGCATGGTATCGCGGCCCCACGCACTGTTCTCACCTGATGCGCTGATCGCCGCAAATTTCGAAGTGTGCATGTTATTATTTTACGCCCCTATCAGCGATTCAGCAATCCTCTTTACGGGGAGTTATCTATCCATACATATTCCTGTTATCTACGTGCCTGCTTACTGCTCACTAGTTACACTCGGTATTCAAGTCAAATTAGCTGAAGCGACGAAAGGATAATTTTCAATTCCAGCGTCACTGACACAGTGGCGGTTCCTGGAGTTCTAAACCAGGGTTGCGGGGCAGGCGATTTGTTTTGTATGTTATGGTCACGGGAAAAGATTTTTAGAAAAAAGAAAAATGAAACTTAAAAAGGAGAGTAGGAAAATTAACACAAAGTGCAAAAAATTTTAATTTATTGTGATCTGTCGTTGCTCAGGAAAAATACGACATATTGGCTTGACCGATCACCTGCAATTTTGACACGTTTCTATTTTCATCAACATTGCTTTTATGCTCCACAGCCCGCGGTATGGTGCATGACAAAGGGTACCTTGCAATATACTTCAACAGCGTTTGATTAGTCACCATGAAATTTTGCAGGTATACTGTGTGCATTTTTTTCACAGTTAGCGATGAGGTGGTCATGTGAAGTACAGAGACAGGGAAGCAGCAGATGGACTGAGAAACGGGCAGAGAAGTAGGTGAACACAGAAAAAGGATGGAGAAGTGGAGTATGGAAGAGAGAGAGAGAGAGAGAGAGAGAGAGAGAGAGAGAGAGAGAGAGAGAGAGAGAGAGAGAGAGATGGGGAGGGGAAGACCGTGATTAGGGTCCAATACTTATTAGCAGTTGCGAAGCAATGCCGGATTCGCTAGTATGAACTAAAGAAACGGAGACTGATAGGAACATTAACAGTAGTTTGGACACGCTAGGTTTCAGCTGCAGCACAGCGCGGCCTACCCCACTGCAGCCTCGCCTGCGGCCACGCGTTCTCCGCCAGTGTGTGTTTCCCGGAGCGCAGCCCGCCATTGTTGCGGCAGCTCTCGCCGTAAAAGCTCCTGCCGCCGTGCGCAACAAGAGGAGGAGGAGAGGAGAATAGAAAGAAAGAGAAGAGAAGAAGGACAGGAGGGGGGAGAACAGCGAAGGCCGGCTGCACTGCGCGTCATTACTCTGGGCGGCTGGCGACGGTGCTCTACGGCAGACCGCTTACCTTACAGTCCTGCCTGACCGTGACCTTCTGCTTCTAGGCAAGCCTTCCTGAATAGTGAAAATTTGTATTTTAAAGGTCTGCAGTAAAATGACACTCGTCTGGTCGTTGCAGTAGAAAAAAATAAATCTGGGGGGATCGATGATGATCGAAGTGAACGGCTGGATTCCAACTTGTCTGTAATTTCTTACTTCCAGCTCTTACACCGTCCAGGCCTCCTTATTTGACAGCAGCACCTCATTAAATTCGTATAGATTCATTACTATTGTATTCCATGTAGCCTTGGTCACGTATCATAGGTCCGCCAACCTAGTGAAAAGGCTGGCGAAGTACCATCTTCGTGAACCCTCTAATAGGGAATATATACAGCCAGAAGGCTTACAGACAAACCTTCAGATGTCAGACCTCAGATTGGAACCAACCGAAGTATATCGATAGAGTATCAACCGAAATTTCCGTATAATTCGTGCTATGTGCTGCCGTCCAGAAGAACCTGCGAAAACTATTATAATAAGTAACACCTAACCTACGGAGTAGAGAAAAATCATAACTGTGAGAGCTTATCATGTTGCGCTACCTTGGGCTAGTTTGAAGAGCGTTAGTTTATCGAACAGAGACTCGTTGGTTCAAGCCCCGCAAAAAGCCTTTTTTTTTTTTTTTTTTTTTTTTTTTTTTTTTTTTTTTTTTTTTTTTAATAAACTGCAGTATATTGAATATTGTTAAAACTGAATGTCTGTAACGTTCCATGGGTTCATTTCCCAGAACAGCACTGTCAGCTGCAGCAGTAGCAGTATTGTGCGGACGGGGCAGCAACGTCAGCCCCACTTGATGGTGAGGGCAAACACAAGGCATTCTAGCCACAACACACACATCCGGTGACCGGCGGTGTTGCCTATCTACCAGTCATTTATAATTACTAATATTACTTTAATACTTCCGCACCAATGGTGCAATTGTTTCTTTCTTCTACGAATGTACTCTACAGGTTTGTTACTTTCAAATAAAACGATGCAGAAGCAAACTCCCGTTAACACAGCGCTAGAAAATTACATTTCAGGAACATGTTGCCCCATGTAACACTCGGTGTACGTTTGTCGACGTAGAAAAATTTGCAATGTCATACAGAAAAAAAAGAAAAAAAAAATCGCGCCAGCAGGGTCTAAACCGAGGACTCTCGTAACGTCAAACATTCGCTCTATCAACTACCCCACGGGAGTTCAACGCTGCAGACCCTCACAGATATGCTTTTGCTGTTTTCCGTAGGACAGGTGTTACATACTATTTCCCGTTTACGTACGTTCTCTTGGACGGCAGCACATAGCACGAATTATATAGAAGTTTCGGTTGATACTCTATCGATATACAACGCTTAGTACCGATCTGAGTGTCTGACATCTGAAGGTTTGGGTGTTAGTGACATGAACATTGTCACATAGGTAGACAAATTTCAGGACATCCATGCAGTACAGACATCTACCACGATCCTCGCATTGTAACGACTGCAGTGGAAAATCATACAGCCACCACAATGCAGATAAGAGTTTGTAAGTCAGAAGTCTCAACACGACCTGTTGCGGACTCCGAAATATCCAGCCAGTCTTCCACTCAATGCACACCGTACACCTGTTCGGATCGACTGTTGCCGTCAGAAGATCACTTGGAAGATGGAGTGTGGCCGAGGAGACTGATGCGCTCCAGTCACGGTTTACACGGCCACTACGGTCGGGGGTTCGAATCCCCCTCGGGCATGGATATTTATGCCGTCCTTACTCTTGGTTAGTTCATAAGTAGTTTGTAAGTTTAGGGACTGATGACCGCGTAGTTAAGTCCCATAGACTTAACATTTGAACATTTTTTGAAGATGCAATGAAGCAGATCCTGCCTGCAAACAAATGACATTCGTTTCCGTGTACGACGCAGACCTGGCGAACGCCCTGTCGTAGAGTGCATCCGTACAAGACACGCTGATTTCTTTCCCTAGTCGTACGGTGTGGGGTGCGATAAACTACACCTCTCGTTCACCTTTTGTGTTTGTGGACGGAACTCTCGGTACCTACAGAACGCTTACAGACCGGTTATTATGGCATTCTCACAACAGGAAGGTGATGTATTGTTCCAAAACGATCATCCTCGCCCACACACTACGTGGAACGTAACGAGCTCTGCAAGACGTGCATTAACATTCCAAGCCTTTACCATCTCCGGAATTGTCTCCATTGAAGCATGCGTGGTACTCATGGAACGACAACTGATAAAGACGACTTTTCAGCCCACAACTCTTGCAGAACTACGTCAACAGGTCGAGCTAGCCCTGGAATACTATATTCCAAGACAGTAGTCGCCATCTGTGTGATTGCACGGATATCAAAATCGGCTCCTACATTTTCGGCCTCCGAGGCTACACTGCGTACTAATATGCGTGTTTCAACATGGATGGTGACTTGGTACCTCAGTACTGCTTGAGCTATTGCTCCGTAAATGTGAGCACTTTATGTACTACACGTGCACTGTTCCACGCACAATTCTTAAGTGAATTGAAAAATTCGAGGTGAATATGTTGACTGCTATTCCCAGAAATGTATTTTCGGAGCATCCTGTTGCCATCACGAATTCTGACTCAAATATCTTGGACAAGAAAAGCGAAATGTCGGGATAGTGTCACTGACTTCTGTTTTCGACAGTAGATTTCCTTCATTTCGATACAACATTCTTCGAAAAATATCGTGTCCTTGTGCACTTAGAGAGTTAGAAATATGTAGAACGAGCAAACTGTTTATAATCTGCTCGTTTAATTTGATTTTTATTTTTACGTATCGGAAATTTTCGGACATCTTGTCTGTTATAGGGGATCGAAATAAATTTAGTGGCGAAGTTAAATACTTGTGCTAGACCTGAATTTTACACCTCGGGCCAACGATCGCCTTAATCAGTTAGGATATTCAGACAAGATGCCCGTTCTGTCGAAATTCATAGCTTATAGCTCACTAACTTTGAACAAAAAAACTTATCTCTTTTCATTCTCCACTCCGAGGAGTGGAGCGGGCTGTTTGAGATCCGGCCCATAAAGAGTCGCGGTTCTATTCAGCCAATATCAGACAAGCTGATAGTGGGGCAAAGGGGGATCCCAATTGGGAATAAGTGGGAGGGGCTTGCCAGCTCCGGCATACGCCTTACAACCAAGGAAAACCTCCCGAAAACCTTGGTCGGAGCCGGGGGATTGGGACCAATTTAATTTAGCTCCGGGACTTGCCCCGGACAAAAATGGATTATCGAGAGAACACGAATGAACTCACGACAATCAAGGATCGGACGCACGAGTTACTCTCGTAATCTCGTAGAGATCAGCTCGACCAACAGTGGACAAGCATCTCCCTACAGGAACCACACCCGTGGGCACGGTATCCTGTGCGGCGATGCTAACTTTGTAGTGCCCCTACATATTATTTGATTTTTCTCGCAAAATAACTACGAGTATATTACTACAAGAGATCGGGCGTGTGTGTCCACCCGCCGAAAACTTGTCTTTTGTCTGTTGGGCCCACATATTACATCATGTACAAGACAACAGGAACCTCATCTTTAATCTTATTTTTCTTTGCCTCTGTCGTCACCAAATTACCCCTCCTCCTCCTCCTCCTCACCAGGAAGGACAGATGCGTACTCCAACAGCCTAGGTACGTACTGTGCTATATATACGAAAATATTTGCAATTGCTTCTCTAAATGTCTGTGAATCGTGTACCTGAGGCCGGAAATGGGTACCAGCTCGTTATTAACGAACTTCGATGTGGGAAACAGCCTAAGAACCACATCGAGGCTGATCGGCGCACCATCGAATGCTTCTTGAGGGCTATCTCCCACCCCCCTTCCCCGTTCCTTCCAGAAAACGGCATATTAAACAGTATTCGTTCATTGCCAGTGCCTAACAGTCAACGTACCCAGGATTTCTGCGTGTGCTGTGACGCCTTGTAGTGACTGACAAGTCGAGCCGCCCGCGGTGGCCGGGCGTTCTGTGGCGCGCCAGTCACAGTCTGCACGGCCACTACGGTCGGGGATTTGAAACCCCCACGGGCATGGATATTTGTGCCGTCCTTAGTATTAAAATCAAATGTTCAAATGTTTGTACAACTTATGGGACTTAACTAGGGGGTCATCAGTCCCTAAGCTTACAAACTACTTATGAACTAGCTAAGACTAAAGACGGCACAAATATCCATGCCCGAGGGGGGATTCGAACCCCCGACCGTAATAACCGTGCTGACCGTGACTGGAGCGCCTCAGTCACCTCGGCCACCGCGGCCGGCCCTTAGTATTAGTTAGTTCCTAAGTAGTTTGTAAGCTTAGGGACTGATGATCCCGTAGTTAAGTTCCATAAGCTTTACAAACATTTGAACATTTGAACTCATCTGGTCTGGATGTACTGGGTTATTTAGCTGGCCCGTCCCACAAATGCTGGCACATTTTTGTACTTAGAGAAGATTCTCAGTTCTGTGTTCAATATGTTAGTTATTTAACTTTTACCTAGGTTTAAGCATTAACTTTGCTCTTTGTTACACCCAGGAACAGGGCACGAGAGAGTTGCTAGAGAGGTAAATGATTTAAGGAAATGATATTTTGTGAACAAACTACGTCGCTCTTCATACAGCCACATACACTTCCATTTATATCTAATTTGAATGAAATGGGGTTCTTTTTGTACACTAAGTTTATTAAGAAGCCAAACAAACATTAAAAAATTAATGTATTCTACATTCCAGATTCACACGTCATACTTCAATGCACTGTCTACCATTACCAACAACACTACATGCACTACAGAACAATTTGTTATGATTACAAGGAAATAAATAATGTTTTAACAACTGTACTAGCGGAGTATGTACTCTAAACCAGTGGTCCCCAATCTTTTTTGTAATGAGACCAACAATCCTTGTGGAAAATTACTGGAAAGGTTGTACAGAAATACCAAAACAAAAACTAGGTGTAATACGAAAGCGAAGTTATTAAATGTGCAATTTTTGTGTGTGTAAACTTTACGAAAACCATGAGGGAATATTAAGGAAAATGAAAAATATTTTTTCCAATAAGAAATTTATATAACACACATTAAAATGGTAAGCACAGTGAGATTTGTGAAATTACTAACTGTTTGTCTTCCCTTTCCACCCTCTACAACTGAAAGTTCGTTTCTTTACAGATTTAAAAAATCTGAGGAAATCACGCTCGCATACGTAAAATTAGCCAATAAAATTAATTACTTCAAAGCTATATTGCAAGCTCTCGATACTAAATGCAAGTGTCTGTAAATCTATTGGACCAAACTGCGTGGTCATCAGTCCGTAGCTTACAAACTACTTAAACCTTGGGTAAACTAATCTACGGAAAACACACACACACATGCCCCAGGGAGGACTCGAACCTCCACGACGAGCAACCGCGCGCTCCGCAGCGAGACGCTTTAGACCTCTCGGCTACTCCACTGCGGCCTCTCGATACTCTTCCTCTTATTATACAAAATGAGATTCCACTTCATAGAAAGTTTTCATAAAAAAATCACGTAGTTTCTTAAGACAGACTTCCTCAGTTGCTTCATCAGTTGTCTTCTACAACCTGTTCTCGTATTAATAACAATTCACAGTGAATTCCTGAAGAGTTACTACTCTCAACATGCTATATGTTTACAAATCCCCTACAAATAAAATGTTCAAATGTTTGTTAAGCTTATGGGACTTAACTACGGGGTCATCAGTCCCTAAACTTACAAACTACTTATGAACTACCTTATACTAAAGACGGCACCAATATCCATGCCCGAGGGAGGATTCGAACCCCCGACCGTAGTGGCCGTGCAGACCGTGACTGAAGCGCCTCAGTCTCCTCGGCCACCGCGGCCGGCCCCTACAAATAGTCAACAGGAGGCTCAAATTTACAACAGCTTTATGTGCTGTACCCATCACTGAAACACGCATATTTGAACGTGTTCACAAATGAAGTAATAAAATTTATCATGAAAAAAGGTAAAATTTTCAGTATGTTATTCCTCCGGTGAAAATTTACATCACAGCCATGTAGTAGGAAAGCCTAGTATTTCGACGATAACAACCATGTATTCTTCAGTCGGCTTTTCACCACTTCAGCGGACGAATTGACGCGTATAAAAAAAGTTTCATCTCCATCGACGGCCGTGCTCCCAAGCCACCTCACGGTGTGTGGCGGAGGGTACTTTGGGTAGCATTGTCAGTTGTTCTTATTCCAGTCACGTTTGTTGGCGAGAAGAATGATCGTCTCTATGCCTCCGTGTGGTCCCTAATCCCTCTAATTTAATTTTTGTGGTCGCTTCGTGATATATAAGTAGAAGGAAGTAATGTATTGGTAAATTCTTCATGAAACGAACACTCTCGGAACTTTGAAAGAAACCTGTATCGCGATACAGAAAGTCTGTCTTACAGCATCTGCCACTGTGGTTTACTCATCATCTCCGTGACGTTTTTCCTGTCACTAAATGAGGCCGTAACGAAGTATTCTGCTCTTCGTCAGCTCTGCTTTATGTATTCTATGAACCGCATCTGGCGTGGATTCCACGCTGATGAGCAGTACTCAAGAACGGACCGAACGAGAGTTTTGTAACTTGTTTACTTTGTTGACCGACTACAATTCCAGAAGATTCCTCCAATGAATCTCAATCTGGCATCTGCTTTAACCACGATTACTTTTCTTTGGTCGTTCCATTCTAAAACGCTTCGTATGTCTACTACCAGATATTTTATGGAAGTAGCTGCTTCCAGAGTTTGTTTTGCTATTGCGTAGTTGTCACAGACATATATGACCAGTTTGGCAATGCCCTATACGGTATCATAGATGTCACTGGAGTCTCGCCGCCAATTTCTATACTACAAATGTGTGAGTAGTCATGTTTATAATTACAGAAAACCGTAGTTAACATACGGATCAACTGACGTAACTACGTCGTCTTTGCAGTTCTGGCATAATGGTCAATTAGTGTGTTGTATGTGCCTGTAACTTTTCGTACATCAAAAGGAAGATTCATACAGCAATGAGTTGCATTGATTTCCTGTCTCTATTCATTTTTATAAACTTCATACAACTTTGGCTTTTCTTTCAGTGGTATGGCCTTTATGAATGTGCTATTTTATTTCATATTCACACAATATATGACATCAAATGCGAATAGACAAAACTGAAAATTTGAACCCAGCCGGGATTCGAACCCGGGTCTACTGTTTTCTAGGCAGTTCACTGACCTCTACACCACTTTATTTTTTTTATTCTCCCCCCCCCCCCACCCTTCTTCTAGAAGATCCATGGTTCGCGGACTTTCGTTCAGTTTGTTCGTGGTTGTTGGCTCATTTTTTTTTTTTTTTATTTCAGAGGGCGTTCAGCCCCCTGTAGACACAGTGATTACCGCACCTGCAAGGACTCCCTAAGCATGCCTCCCGTCAGACACAAACTTGTGCGAATATGAAAGAAAAACAACTGCAGTATCAGAAGTGATGTCTGTTCTTTCGGAATAGACGCCACATGTATGTAGGTGAAAGGGTTGTACCTTGGGACGGTTTTACCTTGTGACACTTTTTAATAAAGGCAGTTCACTCTAGTGGAAACTTTAAGAAGTATGAAGTAAAGTTGTCAGGCCTATTCTCAGAGGGAATAGGAGGCCATGTTGTATTTGGATGATGTTTGAGATCTATGGAGTAGTTTTAAAAGCATTTGTGTTTGAAAGTAAAAATTTAGGCACTGTCCTTAGAAGATATAAATTAAAGCTGATCATCATTATTGATATTTCTTCAATGCAGTGTTATAGGGCATTGTTTAAGTAAGCTATCTATACCATATGTTATAAACATATAAATGTGTACATAGGTGAGAATACAATTATCTGTTATTGTGTATTTGGTTTTACCTTGGGACACTTCTCTGGTTGCACCTTGGGACACGTGGAAGGTGTATGATTGTCACTGATGCACCAGATAAACAAAGAATGGAAAAGAGAGAAAATAGAACAAGAAAAAGAAGTCTTTCCCAAAGAAAGAAGCCACTAAACGGACAAAGGAGTTTTCATCTTCGACCTCTTTTGATGAAGTTATTCCCGAGCTTGGCAGTAGCTCTGGAGGTAGCATATTTGATTTGTCATCTGAAGAAGAGAATTTCTCATCCTTCTTTCCATCTAGAAACATAATACCTTCCTGTTCACAAGGTAGTTGGGACTTGGTAAAATTTGACATCAGTGGCAGATCTCATGTTTACTATGGAGGAGTAGTTTTAGAAAGCACAGAAGAAGATGAAACTGTGAAATTCTTAAGGAAGCAAAGGGCTATTTTGTATTCCCTAATGTTGAGAACATCATTACTGTTAATGGCAGTAATATAGTGAAAGAACTACTAGTTCTAGTGGCGTGTCTTGGGTTTAATTCGTTTCATATTTTATTACCACCATCTCTTGTTTTAAGGTAAAATAACTATTATATTTGGACTAACAAACAATTAATACCTAATTCAAATACGATTTTTTCATTCATAAAACTAAGAAATTGGAATACATCACCGTGTCAAAAGGTAAAACCACCACTGTTCAAATGTTTCAAATGTTTGTAGAGCTTATGGGACTTAACTACGGGGTCATCAGTCCCTAAACTTACAAACTACTTATGAACTAGCTAATACTAAAGACGGCACAAATATCCATGCCCGAGGGGGGATTCGAACCCCCGACCGTAGTGGCCGTGCGGACCGTGCTGTGGGTAGAGTAAGGCTGACAGTTTGTGTCTGGCGGGAGGCGTGGTTAGGTAGTCCTTGAAGGTGCGGTGATCACTGTGTTTCCAGTGGTGCAGTGGTCAGTGCAACTGCCTAGAAAGCAGGAGACCCAGGTACGAATCCCGGATGGGAACACATTTTAAGTTTTGCCCATTCGCATTTGATGTCATAATATGTTGTGTGAATACGGTGGTAAAATCATGTGGAAACTTCTGGACGGGAGGTGAACCAAGATGGAACCGTCAGACTTCAGTGACAGAGGCACGTTTGGCAGTATAGTAACGTGGTACTTATACAGGGTGTTACAAAAAGGTACGGCCAAACTTTCAGGAAACATTCCTCACGCGGAGAAAGAAAATATGTTATGTGTACATGTGTCCGGGAACGCTTAATTTCCATGTTAGAAATCATTTTATTACTTCAAATCACATTAATCATGGAATGAAAACACACAGCAATAGAACGTACCAGCGTGACTTCACTTTGTTACTGGAAATGTTCAAAATGTCCTCCGTTACCGAGGATACATGCATCCACCTTAAGTCGCATGGAATCCCTGATGCGCTGATGGAGCCCTCGAGAATGGCATATTGCATCACAGCCGTCCACAATACAAGAACGAAGAGTCTCTACATTTGGTACCGGGAATGCGTATACAAGAGCTTTCAAATGCCCCCATAAATGAAAGTCAAGAGGGTTGAGGTCAGGAGAGCGTGGAGGCCATGGAATTGGTCCGCCTCTACCAATCCATCGGTCACCGAATCTGTTGTTCAAAAGCGTACGAAAACGTCGACTGAAATGTGCAGGAGCTACATCGTGGATGAACCACATGTCGTGTCGTACTTGTAAAGGCACAAGTTCTAGCAGCTTCCTAAGACGCCAATCAATTGCTTCGAACGTCTTCCTGTCGGAAAACCTTCGTTCTGGAAATGTCTCGATACAAACGTAACGCGCCACGGCTTTTGCCCCGTGCTAATCCATGCATCAAATGGACATCTGCCAACTCCGCATTTGTAAACATTGCACTGACTGCAAAACTACGTTCGTGATGAACTGTGGTGTCGCACAAGTATGAAGTGCGCGCCACGTACTTGCGCCGCGCGCCGCCATGCACACACGGCACGGCGTTCTTACGTCAGCCACGAGCGCCCTCTGCTGCAACTCTGCTCGTGGCCACGACTAACTGCATCGTTCACTTGGGAATCGGATAGGCACCAGTTAAGACTTGGCTATCGGATAGGCTCTAGGAATCATTAGTAGGCAGGCCTCTATATAAACAATGTATCAGCATTCTGTAGTCAAGAACTATGTAAAAGTATTACCAAAACTCCACGAAATATAGGCTATATCTTGTTCTAATTTAGCTTAGCTTTTCTAGTTTCTGCTGTCCCACTGGCTGGTCACCTCCGTACCTGCACAGGCGTGCATCCTACTTTCCTGTGTCGGTCTCTCTCACTACTCGGCCACTGATACCCAAGAGCACCGGCGGAAACGAGACACAAAAGTGGCGACGAGGATGGGACACAAAAAACACTAACCAGTTGATGCTACGTACTGATGTGCTTGACGCTAGTACTGTAGAACAATGAGTCGTATGTCAACACAAGCACTGAAGTCAACATTACCTTCCTTCAATTGGGCCAACTGGCAGTGAATCGAGGAAGTACAGTACATACTAATGAAACAATTGGGTATTTTTACAATTGTCAAACAATGTATCAGCATTCTGTAGTCAAGAACTATGTAAAAGTATTACCAAAACTCCACGAAATATAGGCTATATCTTGTTCTAATTTAGCTTAGCTTTTCTAGTTTCTGCTGTCCCACTGGCTGGTCACCTCCGTACCTGCACAGGCGTGCATCCTACTTTCCTGTGTCGGTCTCTCTCACTACTCGGCCACTGATACCCAAGAGCACCGGCGGAAACGAGACACAAAAGTGGCGACGAGGATGGGACACAAAAAACACTAACCAGTTGATGCTACGTACTGATGTGCTTGACGCTAGTACTGTAGAACAATGAGTCGTATGTCAACACAAGCACTGAAGTCAACATTACCTTCCTTCAATTGGGCCAACTGGCAGTGAATCGAGGAAGTACAGTACATACTAATGAAACAATTGGGTATTTTTACAATTGTCCGCACGACTTATTTTAATTTACATTTAAAGAGAAATACTAAAATGAGCTATAACATGGAAATTAAGGCGGGCCGCGTTGGCCGAGGGGACTGAGGCGCTCCATTCACGGTCTGCACGGCCACTACGGTCGGGGGTTCGAGTCCGCCCTCGGGCATGGATATTTGTGCCGTCCTTAGAATTAGGTAGTTCATAAGTAGTTTGTAAGTTTAGGGACTGATGACACCGTAGTTAAGCCCCATAAGCTATACAAACATTTGAACATTTTTGAAAAATTAAGTGTTTCCGGATACATGTCCACATAACATATTTTATTTCCTTTTGTGTGAGGAATGTTTCCTGAAAGTTTCTAAATGTTTGTTAAGCTTATGGGACTTAACTACAGGGTCATCAGTCCCTAAACTTACAAACTACTTATGAACTACTTACGAACTAGGACTGCACAAATATCCATGCCCGAGGAGGGATTCGAACCCCCGCCTAAGTCTCCTCGGCCACCGCGGCCGGCTCCTGAAAGTTTGACCGTTCCTTTTTGTAACAGCCAGTATAATGAAGGATCTTCGTTTCTGTTTAATCACAGCACTTTACACTGCTCATATTTGACCTAGCTCACAACGTACCGCAAGTGCATCGGGATCGGCGCGTCGCCCTTTTGTACTGTTACTTGTAAGTGTGGAGTCGCCACTGCGGCCGTTGGAGGCGCGAGCAACTGCACACGTCCGCGGTCGGCGGCTTCGCGCGGCAGACGCCGCCGCAGACACGCGGCTGCCGCCCTGGGGAAATCAGAGGCGCCTCGCCCTCGGCCAATCGGCCAGCCCATCCCGGCTAAGCCCGGCAATCCTCGCTGCGCTTATTGTCTGCGCCCAGCCGCCGAATCCGGAACACCTGGAAGGCGCCGTCCGATCGGATTGCCTCGTCACAAATATTTGCCTCGGTCTTTCACTACCTGCCAAACCGTGTGCCTGCAACTAATTGTCCAAAAGAGGGTCGACACAGATGCGTCTTAAACATGCGTTGGAGAAAAGCTTACCACCCTCAGTGCATCCTCATTGGACGTGAGTAAAAAGTAGAGAACTTCTCCTCCATAGTATAAACTGAAAAATCCAGTCTGATTATATATTCTTTCAGTGACGAAGCTCAAAGGATAGACTGTAGGTACCAATAAAACTGGTATTCACTGTAGATTTGGAAGTTGCTACTAGAGGATTCCAAATATGTCAAGCGAATTTTTATTTATTATAAGCGCGCACAATGTACATATTACAGTAAGCCGCTGCGGAGTGGCCGAGCGCATTGAGGCGCTGTGCTCCGATTTGCGAAGCCGTTCCCCGTCGGGGGTTCGAATCCTCCGTCGGGCATGGATGTTTGTGTCGTCTTCAGTAAAAGGTACTTCATAATTAATTTGTAACTTTAGGGACTGATGACCCCGCAGTTCTTGTCGGTGTAGGGACCGTTACCCCACTTGCGCTGCCGTCAGTAATCCATTATTCACCTCTGTGAACTTATGACATGGTGGTGGCATATTCAGTATTCCACATAGAAAATTTATTCGTTCCCTTCCCAAACCAACATACCTTAGAGCATATGAAAGTCACAAATTTGATTCATAGAACCGTTTATGTTTTTAGAAGAAAAATCAGACAATTTCATAGGGCACAGCTATCGATAATGAGTTGTCCAGTGATCGCTAACAAAACCAGATAATCACAGCATTCTTGTTTTGCTAGAAGTTCCGCTTGACAAACTCACATAAAAATTAGGAAAATCCAACTAAGGCGTCAAATAAGTTTCGGCAGGGGACGTAAACGGAAAACATCAAGCAAATATATATATATATATATATATATATATATATATATATATATATATATATATATATATATATTATTTCGTCAGTTGCCTTGCGACTACGAAAGTGAAACTTTGGCAAAATAGTTAATAATAGATTTCACTATTAAATGCATCTAAAATTTTTGTCACTTTTGCACCCAACCTCCCTTAAGAGAAATTTAATGCTAGACCTACGAAATTTGGTTTTCGGTTTCACTGTAAGAAAATAAAATATAAGTGCTTGACCATTTTTGGAAATTCAAACTGTAACATTGGCAAGTAGTCGATTACAATGAAATCATAAAAAATTAAGGTATTTTTAAAATAATATCTGTAACAGCTGGTATCTGACGTCTTGCTTGCCGGCCGCAGTGGCCAAGCGGTCTGCGGCGTGCCAGTCACGTTCTGCACGGTCACTACGGTCGGGGGTCCGAACTCCCCCTCGAGCATGGATATTAGTGCCGTCCTTAGTATTAGCTAGTTCATAAGTATTTTTGGGACTGATGACCCCGTAGTTAAGTCCCATAAGCTCTACAAACATTTGAACATTTGAATTTCTTGCTTACAAATAAATAAACACGTAGTAAATATATTTTCCGTTTCATCCGCCGGAGAATGTTGTACATATCCCACAATATTTCGTCGCTACAACTGACAGACATCTTCAGGCTGTAGTAGTTACTGATATGAGTGGTGCAAGGCGCGACTGAATGCAATCGGCGTGGCCGATGACCGTAACAGTTATTAGTACTCTGGCTCTGGTGCCACCGACCACACTTCTTAACAGTGTTACATTCTTTCCGCTGGTCTATATATACGAGTTTCATCAAGAAAATAAGTGCCAATCGTGTCGAGAGATGACGGGGTTAGTTGGTTAGGAATATGAATGCTCAGCATTAGAGAGAAGGTATGTAGGAATAACCCAGTTCAATTTCAGTGTCGTGACGTCGGTGGTTACAGCTCAGTGCTGGCGTAAAATAGACGCTCTGATATTGCCTCCCGCGAACTGCGACGTCCGTAAGGTTACCCGATTTTTGTACGGTCAGAAGCAATCTCCAGCAGAGATGCATCGGCAATTGAGCCACGTGTCATTACGAGCAGATAGCGGCCACACGCTTGTCGATGAAAATGCAAGATGCCATAGAGCCAGCGTCACACGAAATCTCTTCATTCGCTACAGCCTCAAACTCGCCCCAGGTGACTTTGATCTCTTACATGTCGTGAAGCGTTTTTCTTGGTAGGAAATCATTTCAAAAGCGACGATGAGATGCGGACTGGAATGGTTTCAGGGCTCCTGGCTTTGGCGGCAGACTCCAATGACTTTGAGATACAAATGTCTGTGCACCGTCGCATTAAATGTTTAAACAGTGTACATGATTACCTTGAGAAGTAGTCATTGAATATTTGTAATATTTCTCACATACAGGGGACAGATTTTCACTCTAACACTTAAAACCGAGCGAAGACATGCTAGGAATATTACTAGATCGTACAAAAGTGGTATATTTCATCTCCAGGGAAAAAATTGATTTCTACCGCGTCGCGTTTTAATACCGAAAAAGAAACTAGGTATGAGTGAAGTAATACGCAGATAGTATGTAAATCAATGAGCACAATGTAGCATTACCTTTCTACCAACAGTTTTAAAAAACTTCACTCCACAAAACATGTCATACACAAATGTTGTGATTATCTTAGTCCTCAAAACGGAGATGACGGTTGTCATGAATGTGGTTTAAATTAATTTTGAACAGATTAATTTGCACACATCATAAATGTCGCATTTAAACATTCAAAATCAATTCCACATGGAAGCATCCAGTATGAAAAGCAGCCGCGGTAGAATAGCCGAGCGGTCTAAAGCGTTTTGCTGCGGAGCGCGCGGTTGCTAGCCGAGGAGGTTCGGATCCTCCCTGGGGAATGGGTGTGTGTGTTGCTCTTAGGTTAGTTTACTAGGTTGAAGTAGTTTGTAAGCTACGGACTGATGACCACGCAGTTTGGCCCGATAGATTTACAAATATTTGAACATTATGAACATTATCAAAAGCAATCGTAATTACCTCTTCTAATGACAACTAGAGAATGTCATGGTCGCAGTCAGCCTTTCACCAAGAATATTGCAATATAGTTTATTAGTTTACTATAGAGAGCTGATTGCAAATCACAGAGAGAAGGTTGATGATGGAATAACGATCGTATATTCTTCTATTCAGCACTTCATCGAAATCCCACTTCTGCTCTTTAAGCAGAGGGATTTCACCACTGTCATCTGTCATCGCAACTTAGTACATGGATGCATCTCGTACAATAACAGAGTTTATCTGTTACAAATTGTGTACACAAGTGAAAAAGTAAATGTGTCTCAGCTTATTTTAATGTTTCCCCCCCACCCCCGCCGCCCCCCACCCCGTAAAAAATAATAAATAAAATAAAAGACCAAATGTATTTGTTAAGACAAATATCGTTACATAGACTATAGCAAAAAGAAGGAATTATAATCACAATATCAAGGGCAAATGAGAAATTGACAGATCAGTAAAATTAAAAATTGTGTAGGTTGATCAGAAGATTGATTCAGATATCGTAAGGCCATGTTCTGTGTTCTACATGAATAATGAGCAGAACTTGAGATTAATTCAAACATGCACTTCCAAAGTAAACGCCTGCCTTAGCGCAATATCGAATTCCTTACAACGCAATTAATTCGCAATTACGAATGAATTTTGTTAAACTGGAAGTTTCATTCAGGGATTTCCGGGATTTAGAAGAAAGGAAGGAAGCTTAGGGTTTAACGTTCCGTGCAGAGCGTGGTCATTATAGGCGGAGCTTAGGGTCGGATTGTCTGGTTAAGGATTGAGAATGAAAACGGTCGTGCCCTTTGAAAGGAACCGTCAGCATTTGCCTGGAGTGATTTAGGGAAATCACTGAAAACCTAAATCAGGATGGCGACAGGTGGATTTGAACCATCAACCTTCCCAATGCGAGTTCAGTGCGTTACCACTGAGCAATCTCGCTCGGTTCCGGTATTTATCAGGCAATATTTAATGCTATTCCTCCAGCACCCAAGACTGAGCATTCGTACACTGCTGTTAGACCTAAGGGACCAAACTACTCAGGTAACCGGTTATTAAACTTACACATTTCTAAAAATAACTTGTCCTAAGGTCAACACACACGGAGATGCATGAGGGAGGACTCGAACCTCAGGCAGGAGCTGCCACGCGATGTGTGACATGGCGCCTTAGACCGCGCCTCCATTCCCACACGGAGCTATGTATGTATTTGTTTTCACAGATACCACTGCCACGCGGGAATGACCAAGAGATTCTAGCCGCCATGCCGGCGAAAGCCAGATCGCTCCCGCTCCCGCTGGAGGTCGAGTCTTCCCTCGGGCATGTGTGTGTGTGTGTGTGTGTGTGTGTGTGTGTGTGTGTGATTTGTCAGATTAAAAATGTTCGTCAAGATTAAGGGACTTAACTGCGGGGTCATCAGTCCCTAAACTTACAAACTACTTATGAACTAACTAATACTAAGGACGGCACAAATATCCATGCCCGAGGGGGATTCGAACCCCCGACCGTAGTGCCCGTACAGACCGTGACTGGAGCGCCTCAGTCCCCTCGGCCACAGCGTCCGGCCAGATTAAGTTAGTTTCAGTAGTTTGTAAGCCCAGGGATCGATAGGCCAACACCCCTAGAAGAAAGGTCCTCACAACAGGCTGTGCCACGACACACTGAGAGGCCGCGAACGCCAGCTGATTGGCTGACTGCTGGGGCACAGCCCACCACATCGTAACGACCAACCAGTCAGCTAGCGTTCGCGGCCTATCTGTGTGACGTGGCACGTTCTGTTGTGAGGCCTTGTCTTCTGGGTGGTGTTGGATGAGCACAGTGATTTGGTCACATTGAAACACGTCCACTGAATGTGTGGTCGTGTTCCTATTTGAGTTTTTCATTGCACTTAAGGGTATACGGAACGCCCTATGCTTACAATGTTAAATTGAGCTAAAATTAGGAACATTTTCTCATTTGTTATTTGGACGATACTCTTGATTTTTTCACAGAATGCAGAGATATGTTCTGCTTTTATGCTGAATTATTAATTTTGAAAAAATAATGTATAGTTTTTCAGATATTTTATTTTTGTAAATGTTAAAAAAAGTTACACATTTTAACAAGTGTTTTAAAATTTACTTCCATTAATACAAAATAAATCCACATATCTTTTAATTTAGATATATTAGAAGGTCTTAAGGAACAACTACAGAAAATTTCATTTTTCTACTATAAATAGGCCCTGAAAAATGTACCTTATACACAAAAAAACTAAAGTTATGGGAAATTAGCTTCAAAGATTTTACTTCAGTACAAGCCTGCTCCATAGCTTGTATCATCAGAATCGTCCAACAGCTTCCTCTTGATGGCTCTCCTATGCTGTCTACCCATCTTTGAGTATACTTTTATGGCATTATCTGAAGGCCTGTGCCGTTCCTTGTCCAAACAAAGCATAGCTGCAGCAGTTCGTAGTCCTACACAGAGCCCCAACTAGTGCAGAACTTTGCACTTTGTTATATTGCCCTGACTGAATGATGAAACAGCATCATAAACGCCAAAGTGAAGTGTGTTTATACCCACGAACACAGTTTTAGGTAGTATATTCCATATCACATGGTTCACACACACACATTTGGATTTTGAGTCCGGCCATGAAGACATTTCTTTAGTAGACTAATATCTGTGAGGTCTCGAAATATTGGTTTTATTTCATCCATTATGGCAGGTGACAGGTGATGAGGGTGATTGTATAGTTTCTTAGTTATCTTGCCTCTGTTGTACTTGCACCAACTATCTTCTCCTTTTGGACAGAGTCCATGTTGAGGATCCTCATTGTTTGAAGCTACATGAAAAAACAGAACCCAGACTGCTCTTCTCATTAATTCTGCATCTGCTGTATTCTGTCTTATTGCTAGACCATAGCCTTGAGCCGTCGAAGTCTTGATCCCATCCTGTTCTGAACATGGCCAACACACTCCAGTTTGGAAATTTTCACACCGTAACCAATCTATTGTCAACTGTCTATTAGTGTAGCCAACAGAAAAGCTAACTCTCTTGTGCTCAATTATATCTCTGGCAACGCTGTCTATATCAGGTATATTTCGCGTCTCATATACAAGGGGCGGAACATCGTGTGTCGACATTATTTTAAAAAATTATTTAAAATAGTTATAGTCACGTCATCCAAATATTTAATACATGGTATTAAACGGGAGATTCTAAATTTTTCGAAAATGCATTTACCCAAAAATCGATTTTTTCATCGAAAAACTCATTCCGTATACCCTTAAGTGTTTCTCTGCCATTAATATTGTTTATTTGTGTGTCAATTATTTTATTCCTTTGTTAATGATCAATTGCCCATATTTATATATGTTTCTACCCGTGTGATTGAACTTGTGTGTTCATATGAATGTGGAAGGTTGCTTTTAATATTGACTGACTGCCGCACAATGGCGTACAGTAGCCGCCTCACGCTTTAGGCCTCGTTTATTTTAATTAAGAACACATGACTTCGTATGTCATCTGCACTGCCGTCTGCTGAGTGGCCAGAGACAACGTTAAGTGGCAAGATGGCGAGGTGGCCTATTCTTAGTGTAGTACCAACATAATCATGGATGAAAGAGGTGACAAAAGAGACCTGTCTGGAGATTTAGTAGAGGGTATTATCTTCTTTAGGTATCGAGGGTTGGTAGACAGTAGGTTCTGAACGTACTTTGCATCGTTTTTGAGCGCGCCCTACATCCGGTGCGTGGAGGGAAAGTGAGTATTTTGTCGAATGGTGCTAAGGGGATGGCATGCTGTTAGAACTTTGCTTTCCTTGTGATCAGGCAGTCTTCGTTTATCATTGATAGTTTTCTTGAGTAATTCTATCGTTTATCGAGACGTAGAGTTTCTTAATTGACAGAACTTCAGTAATTCAGTTTAAATTTAGTATTTCCATTTTCATTCTGGTGGTGATTTTGTGTCCGGTTTTCTCAAGTTAAAATACACGTGTGTTGCCTTCAGCCTTTGTGTAAACTTAGTATGTTTGAATTCCTTGCTGATTTTAACTGACGTTTTCGTGTGGTGTCTTTTTCTGCGAGCATGCTAAATTGTTTCCCGAGATTTCTTGGTTGATTCAGTCTTTCCTGTCTTGGAATGAGCGATTGCAGAACGTGCCTTCGTAATGGTCATTACTCTGATCTTCAGTCATGCTTTTATTGGTATTGTCTTTCTTCTACATGAAATTTTGCATGTACTTTACTTGTTTATTCTAAATTAATTTCTTTTTGTAAATTCTACGTAATTCTCCGTGGTCACACACCACGTAGTCTTTAATGATAGTATGCTGCTACTTCCCCACACATGAGTTTGTTTCGTGCATAGTTTGATTTTAATTGTGCTTGAAGGCACCCGCCAACTAGTCAACACGCCGCCGACGCTTCGTTTGCCGCTGTTATCAAGTGTTGCCGCATGAGTAATGTGTCGAAAGCATTATGAGTGTGTCTGTGAGTGAATGAATGTGGTTTCCTTTAACCACTGTGTATTTGTAAATTTCCTCCCATGTTACTTCCATTTTCAAAAAGGGACAGAAACAATTCTATTACGGGCGATTTAATTCACTTTTCTACAAGGTGTGTGCTTTATTGTGATTATATAGTCTCTTCACATTTTTCCTTGTTCATTTTAATGAATAGATAATGATTCAAAGTATCAAACCTCTGCTTTATAATTTTTATGATCCCCATCCCACGTTTAGTTGTCTATTCCTTTTGGCCCACTTTAGATTACGGTAGTAACAGTAAAACTGGGGCTTTGCGATCGTCTTTGTACACCTCGAAATTGAAATGAAAGTAACAGCTTAACTATTCATCTGACACAAAAATTGAATAATCTAATTTGTAGAGGAGAAAATTCTCTACAACTTTTCTCTCGTATGTTTTTTTTTCATACCTCGTAGCGTTTCAAAGATATTTGCAAAAATAACGGCGATTTTGGGATATATGTCTGTCTGTCCGTCGGTCTGTCTGTCGGTCCGTAACGTGTTCCCTGTTTTTAAGACGAAGTGTTCAACCGATCAGCACCAAATTTTAGAGAAATAAGTGTAGGCCGCCAGAGACCAGAACCACCCTTTTTCAAATTTTTCGGACAAAAAATACGGCAGTAATACCTAAAAAAGCCGTTTGTAATATAATTGTAATTGCAAACGAACCGTTCATCTGATACGAAAGTTGAATAACCTAATTGGTAGAGGAGAAAATTCTATACAACTTAGTTATGGTTCTTTTTCATATCTCGTAACGTTTGAGACACATTTGCAAAAATAACGGAGATTTGACACCCTCCATTGAATGAACGAAAACCAGCCGTTAGAAGATGTCACGTGAAATTCCTCGCGCACAACTCTCTGTGGCATACGCCATCTTGCGCGTATTTGATGATTTTCTTATTGTAACTTAAACGTTGTCATTTCAAAGAAAAGGCGCACTGAAGAATTTATAAAAACACATCGTTCTTAGTACGATAAATGATAATCTAGTGTCTACAAATGCCATATTAGCATCAGTTAACAACGGCCATCAATAGTATGAGATTATAGAACTCATTTTTTTGATTGATAGCCGTAGCGTAGTTGGCAAGGCGTTAAACTATGATGCGAAAGGTAGGTGGTTCGGAACCCGTCACTATCATTTTTTTTTCCTATAAGGGTTTCAGATACTCTCATTAATAAATTTCTTATTGTTTAGATTATTATTTTGGTCCAAAATGTTTGCAAAAACTTATAAAACTACAAATCTTAAGTGGGCCGTAAAACACGTCAGTGCGATTTTTTTAACATTAATTTAGTGTCTGTTAAAACGTTGGCTGCTCCCTTAAGGAGTGAGCAGTTAGATAAATTTCCGTTACGTAAAGTAATTTAGAGCAGCAGTGAGCGTTTTAAGTTGCATTTGCAGATCTCTACTGCCAAAGATCTTTCTTAGAAAATTTAACAAGCAACTTTCTACATATACTACCAAACATTTGAAAATAATAAGATATCACTTATTAATATTATTAAAGTGTACCAACGCCCCACTCAACACATTGGATTACATCGCGAGCGACGGTACTGAGGCGTCGGCGGTCCTGGCTCTGTGCTGGCGGTTGTCCACCTGGCCGGCTGCCCGGGCCGCCCCGCTCATTCCATAAACACTGGAGAATTAGCAGAGTCCGGTGAGGCCGGCTCTGTTCTGCGCCATACAATTGGCCACGAGGAAATGAACTCGGCGTCTGATCCACTCTCATCCAAAGAGCCCCTCGCACGTCACTTGTTTGCATTTGAGAGTGGTCACTGACTCAGAACTTTTTCCACTGCTAAGAAGCTTTATCCGGATGTAAACTCCATCTTTCTGGATACCAAGCATCCGCCAAAACGTTTGTGTGCTCTTACTCAGACTTCTTGAATACGTGAACCCGTTCCAAGTAAAAGTTCTGGCGACCCCTCAGAAACGCCGAAAAAATTATGGTTGTGATTCAAGAGACAACATATTTAAATTCCTTGTCTTTACACAACTTCTTATAAGAAAGTCTGATCTACAGTATTATACATTACAATCTTATGTAACTTGTTTAGTACTTTTTGTGTTTATTATAATAAATATGCACATGCTATCCAATTCTTTAACTTCCAAATGAAGATAAAATCTCCCTTTAATTAAATGAGGCATTTGTGATACTATATTAATATGCTTGTAGTCTTTTGGAACTTTTTTTTAACCTTTCGTATTCAGTCTACCAACTTATATAGTCTGCTTAGTAATTTTCTTCTCGTTACATTTCTATCCAATAGCATGAGCCCAACTGTCCTGTCCTCTACACTGACTTCCCACACGCCCTCAGTTTGTCTGTACACGTCGTCGAAAGAGCACACCACTCCCACCCACCGTCCGTGATTGAAACTATAAACATGAGTTTACCTTGTGTGTTCAGACACCACCGCTCCCTTTAAGGTCATCCAGCATCGGTTTTGTCATTTTAACTTCATCACTACGTCTGTTCCATCATGTTACTCGTTCATTTTTAGGGCTACGAAAATACTCCGAAATGCAGAAAACCTTCAGATACTGCAAACCAACATACGGTGTCACACCACTGAGAGTGCCTTTTAAGATTTTTTAACATTTTATCAATTTACTTAGAAAAAAATAAGCACATCCCACCACTAGTTTTGTAATTCTGGTTTTTCCAATCATGGCCATTATAATTGCACAACGGAGATGACGTGCTACAGACGCGAAATTTAACCGATAGGAACAAGATGCGGTGATATGCAAATGATTAGCTTTACAGAGCATTTACACGAGGTTGGCGCCGGTGGCAACAACTACAGCGTGCTGACATGAGGAAAGTTTCCAACCGATTTCTCATGCACAAACAGCAGTCGACCGACCTAACCTGGTGAAACGATGTTGAGATGCCTCGCATAAAGAGGAGAAATGCGTACCATCACGTTTCCTGCTTTGATAAAGGTCGGATTGTAGCCTATCGCGATTGCCGTTTATCGTATCGCAACTTCGCTGCTCGCGTTGGTCTCGATACAATTACTGTTAGCAGAATATGGAATCGATAGGCTGCGGTTACCCTTGACGCTGCATTATAGACAGGAGCGTCTGCGATGGTGTACGCAACGATGAACCTGGCAGCACGAATGGAAAAACGTCAATTTTTCGGATGAATCCAGGTTTTGTTTACAGCATAATGATGGTCGTATCCTTGTTTGGCGGCATCTCGGTGAAAGCCCATTGGAAGCGTTTATTCGTCATCGCTATACTGGCGTATCACCAGGCGTGATGGGATGGGGTGTCATTGGTTACACGTCTCGGTCACCTCTTGTTCCCATCGGCGGCACTTTGAACAGTGGCCGTTACATTTCAGATGTGTTACGACCCATGGCTCTACCCTTCATTCGATCCCTGCGATTCCCTACATTTCAGGAGGATAATGCACGACCGCATGTTGCAGGTCCTGTACGGGCCTTTCTGGATTTGGAAAATGTTCGACTCGTAGCCTGGCCAGCACATTCTCCAGATCTTTCACCAATTGAAGACGTCTGGTCAATGATGGACGAGCAACTGACTCGTCATAATACGCCAGTCACTACTCTTGATGCCGGCCGCGGTGACCGGGGGCACTGAGGCGCTCTAGTCTCGGTCTGCATGGCCACTACGGTCGGGGGTTAGAATCCCCCCTCGGGCATGGATATTTGTGCCGTCCTTAGGATAAGCTAGTTGATAAGTAGTTTGTAAGTTTAGGGACTAATGACCCCGTAGTTAAGTCCCATAAACTTAACAAACTACTCCTGATGAATTGTGGTATCGTGTTGAAGCTGCATGGGCATCTGTACCTGTACACGCCACCCAAGCTCTGTCTGACTCAATGCCCAGGCGTATCAGTGCCGTTATTAGGGCCAGAGGTTGTTGTTCTGGGTACTGATTTCTCAGGATCTATGCACAAAAAATGCATGAAAATGTAATCTCAAGTCAGTTCTAGTATAATATATTTGTCCAATGAGTACCCGTTTATCATATACATTTTTCTTTGTGTAGCAAATTCTTTTGTACCATCAGTTTCGCTGGTAATCTTAGGATACATTGCTGTAGCGCTGAAAAATAATAAAACACTGCAACCAAGACGGCTGTCGTTACAAAATCTAATGTCATTATCTGCTATAAGGCGCCACGAATCGGAAATTATTTTAAAATGAGATAAGGACCAGGCGACAAGCAACAAAATATTGTTGAAATTACGATCCAGCCGCAAAGGTATGAAAATATAAAACAACGTCAACAAACGGTGCGTCGGTTATTGTATCGTGCCAGCCACATATGGCGTCAATTATTACATGTTGCCGGTTACACAGAATGAGGCTGTCGATAAGCTGGAGATTTCACTGCTGACAAATGTTTACTACTGCAAATCAGCGCCGAAGATCTAAACGATTTCTGGCTACGGAGAAGAAATTAATTTCCTGCATTACTATCAGCAGCTTCAAGACTTAATATTGCCTCCGCTACTCCGTACCTCTGCGAGATCAGGTCTTCTGCAAACATGAATATAAAATCAAAACAGAAACACGCTGTACGTTGCCTACCTTGTAGGTACTGTAGGTACTGAAATCGCTCTCTATCGTTGTTCGCTTCCTGTACTTCTCATTTGATAACTACGGTTCTAAGGAATTCTTTCAAACCAGAGATCTCTTCCCCTATCTTTCAAAATGTTTAAATATTTGTAATCATAAGAGACCAAAATGTTGAGATAGTTGGTCCCGAGATTTACAGACTACTTAAAGTAACTTGTCAATTACAAAACTCTCTCTCTCCCTCTCCCTCTCTCTCTCTCTCTCCCCTTTCACTCACTCACTCACACAAACAAACAAACAAACAAAACAACACACACACACACACACACACACACACACAGACACACACACACACACACAAAAGACTAACCTCCGACTGCTGTGGCCGCGCATTCCCTAGCGTGGCAACTTTGACCGCGCGACCATTCTCGCGTTCTCTTTATCCATCTCCTCCTCTTTCCTCTTCTTGCATCCTCTCCCCCCCCTCCTCCCTACATCTCCGACTCCTCTTACTCCTCCCCGTATCTTCCTCCCCCTAATCATCAACTCCCCTTGTCATTGTGAATCTGTCGTACTTCTCCTCTTCCTGTGAATCTTCATGCCTTACTTCCTCCTGTCCATCTCCTCGCTGCCCTTTTCCTGTCCAACACCGCTTCTCTAAGTCTGTTGATTTCTCCTCCGATTCTTAGAACTAATATATAGCTTTGTTTAGTATTATATCTACAAAAGTTCTTGACCGTCTACTTTGAAACTTTGATAAAATTTACATTACATTACAGCAAGGTATTCATGTATATTTCTTTCATGTATGATCATTCAGATTTTTTAACTGAGTTTCCTTATTACAAAATTTATATGAATTTATACCGTATAACACATACCTTATATAGAACACTAAGGTACATAGAAAGACGAGTGCATTGCAATGCAACGTTGAATAAATGTACTCTTGCATTAGAATACAAATTTCTATGAAATTTCAAAGGAATCGGTGAAGATCTTCCCAAGACAAAATGTTTTGAGAAAAGGAACATTACATTTTTATAACGTTCTAAATTTATGACGAATACATTAAACAAATAACTGCTTTCCAGTCACTACTTAAAAATATGAAGTAATTGAATGTAGTATTGCGTCGAAATCTTCTTATAATTTGTGAAAACCTATCGGAGATATTAAAGAAATGTACATTTACATTTGTAATTACATATAAAACGTAGATGTTCCAACCCGCATATATACGAAAGTTCCTGACTGAATTCTTTGTAATTTATACATTATGATGTACTGGAATACGTGTGCATATGTACCTAATTTTCAGAATTACCCTTCCCTACCACGCCGTGACAGCAGGTATCGGGCAAGTAACACTGTGTACGTCAGATAATCACCACATAGGACACAACTGTATGGTCATAAACCCACTGTAATATTTCTCGTTTAGAGCCATCATATCCAGATTTGAGAATAGCTTTACTACAGCAGGTTAGAACCAGTAACATACATGGTACAGGTAGTGTGAGAAAGATAACGGGTGTCACTAGTAGGTTCGGTTCCGATGGGAAGAAATATAGGAAAGATCTCCGAGTTGCCTGTACCTCTCACGCTGATTGGCTGATGTATAAGGCGGTCGCCCACCAATACGTGATGGTATTTTTATTAATATTTAATAAACTAATTGTAGAGCACGTGTGAAATTCTGAGTAGAAAGCCCCTCAATGTTCAGCTATGTTATCATAAAATAAAATATATAGAAATCAATTATAAATGAGAACAAAATACTAACGGAAAGGTAGACGGTGAACATGTACAGTTAAGATCCGGTGTTCAGATGGTGAACACGTAATAGTTCAGAATCGGCGGTAGTGTACGGTCATAGTAGATTCATGTTTTATGTACATCTACATCTACATGGGATACTCTGAAAATCACATTTAAGTGCCTGGCAGAGGGTTCATCGAGCCACAATTATACTATTTATCTCCCATTCTATTCTCGAATAGCGCGTGGCAAGAATGAACACCTGAATCTCTCCGTTCGAGCTCTGATTTCTCGTATTTTATTCTGATGATCGTTTCTACCTATGTAAGTAGGAGTCAACAATATATTTTCGCATTCGGAGGAGAATGTTGGCGATTGGAGTTTCGCAAGCAGCCCACGCCGCAACGATAAGCGCCGTTGTTGTAATGATTCCCATCCCAGATCCTGTATCATTTCCGTAACGCAGTCTCCCCTGTATCGTGACAATACGAAACGAGCTGCCCTTCTTTGGACTCTTTCGATGTCCTCCATCAAACCCACCTGATAAAGATCCCACACTGGGCTGCAATACTCCAAAATGGACGGACAAGCGTAGTGTATGCAGTTTCTTTTATAGTTCTGTTGCATGTTTTAAGGGTTGTGCCAATAAAACGCAGTCTCTGGTTCGCCTTTCCCACGATATTATCTACGTGTTCTTTCCAATTTAAGTCTGAAGTAATAGTAATTCCTAGGTATTTTGTGGAGTTTACGACCTTCACATTTGATTGATTTATCTTGTAAACAAAGTTTAAAGGATTTCTTTTCCTGCTCATGTGGATGACTTCACACTTCTCATTATTTATAGTCAATTGCCAATTTTTACACCATACTGATATCTTATTCAGATCGTTCTGCAGTTGGTATTGATCTTCAGATGATTTTACTAGACGGTAAATGACGGCGTCATCTGCAAACAACCTAAGAGGGCTACTTAGATTTTCCCCTAAATCGTTTATGTAAATAAGGAACAGCAGAGGAGCAATAACACTACCCTGTGGAACGCCAGATATCACCTCTGTTTTAGTCGATGCCTTACCATCGATTACTACGAACTGTGTCCTCTCTGAGAGGAAATCACCTATCCAATCGCAAATTTTTGACGATATACCATAACCACGCAATGTCATTAAAAGCCGTTTGTGAGGTACGGTGTCAAAAGCTTTCTGGAAATCAAGAAATACGGAATCGACTTGCGAACTTTTGTCGATAGCACCCATGACTTCGTGGGAATAAAGAGCTAGTTGTGTTTCGCATGAACGATATTTTCTAAATCCTTGTTGACCTTGGGTCAATAGATCGTTCTGTTCGAGATAATTCATAATATTTGAATACAGGATATGTCCCAAAACCCTGCTGCAAATTGACGTCAGTGAAATAGGCCTGTAGTTTAGTGGGTTACTCTTACTGCCTTTTTTGAATATAGGTGTGACCTGGGCAACTTTCCAATCTTTTGGTGCAGATCCTTCTATGAGAGAGCGGTTGTATATGACTGTTAAGTTAGGAGCTATGTAATAGTTATGACCTTTAATGGAGAGACAAGGAACAATACAGTTCATTTTGTGGAGTTTGCTAATTTTCTGCTTTTGTGACTAATACATTACTTGGAATCCCATCATCTTTAGCTCATCATTTTATAGAAAATTACACAAAACAGTTCCTAGGCAATTTCATTCTCAAGAGTGTATCCTTATCCAAACAACCCGAGCGTAAGCTTCGCCTCTAATGACCACGCTGTCGACGGGGCGTTAAACATTAATCATCCTTCCTTCCTTATGGTGTGCTGTACTTCTGGGTGCAACCACGAATCACAGCTGGTGTGTGTCCAGAGATCTGTGACCTGCCTGACCTACGTGAATGACATCCCGTAGCATACCCTTCAGGCAGAACACACAATACTCAATTTTTCAGCGAGAGACTCACAGGATATCAGCCTTTCTCCCTCGCTCGCCACATCAGTGTTTTCGCCGACCTAAAATGTGTGGCATGTGGTGCAACTACTGGAGCAGCTCTGTGACTCTCCGTTACAAACGGCAGATCCACTTTTGGAACCAAGAGAACGCGGCATTGATGGTCATACCAGCGCGATTTACGCGCGTCGCTGCTGTCACGCAGGCAACAAGTTATCAGGGCTCATGGTGGATCCTGCATACTAGGCAACAATACGCATGCTGAGCTGACATGACTGAAATACTGATAATTGCTTAGGAACATACTGATCACATATCCTGTGAATATAAACTCTCTATCTCTAGTTTTTCGAGGTGTTCCGTTTTTCTGAACATTAGTTTTTGCCGCGGCAGAATAGCCGTGCGCACTGAGGCGCCGTGCTGTACCTGCTGTTACTTCGGGCTGGCATCCAATTGTAGATCAGCTTGTTAGACAGCCTTGACTCCCCAGAACGTTACGTTGTTGCAAGAAATGAACAATGCTGGTAGCCAGGAAGACTAGCTGACGTGCGTTACAAACGGGGCTGAAATGCTGCCTTATGTCTACCCAAACCAAGCTGTGCTCAATCCAAGCAGGAATGTTGTTTGCTAGCACACCTTACCGCAGTGCTACGCTATGCATCGGTTTATTTCGTACGCTATAATTGTAGTATTAGGAACTAAAATCAGAAGTTAATGAAAGCGTTATACACGAATAAAGACGCTGCGAGCACGCACGCGCGCGCGCACACACACACACACACACACACACACACACACACACACACATACACACACACACACACACACATACACACCAATATATGAAACATTTTTAGTAATTGTAGACCAGAAAATTATGGATTTTATTTATACTTTTTTCATTGTGAATGTCTTTCGAGCTTATTAATTAATTCGTTCATTTTTAGATATTAATGGTTTAATCTTGATTTTTATCTTCTTACTATTATTACGGAATATTTTCGAATCAAACCATTTACAGGTTACTTTCAAAATCGAGGTATTTGAAAGACTATTATACTGGAGTACCAGGTAAAGACTTTTGAAACCAAAATTTTTATAACCATACTGTAACAAACCATCATACTCGATGTTCTGGAACGATGTTATTCGTGATTAGTACATATTCTCCGATTTAAAATTCCTCTTAAATCTCTATAAAATTTGATCAGTTTACGTCTCTTCTTTTGTCTCACAATTGGCATCATAATTTGTGTTGCTATATTGCATGTACTTGCTTTGTAATTGTTATTGAGTTTATGTATATTCCACTACGAGTTGATTCATGTAAATTGTTGCCCAACGCGTATTCATTTATTCCAGCATAATACTAAAGTGAAATGGAGAGTAAAAAAGAAATGTAAAAGATTTTGGAGACTGTTTACATAGCGTAACAAACTTTGCCACAAGGATGCAAATAAATAATAGTATATATTGCATCATCTTAAATGAAGGCCGCACGGGAATAGCCGTGCGCCATTAGGCTCTTTGATGTGGAGCGCGCGATCGTTCCCCATGGAGGTTCGAGTTGTCTCTCAGGTGGGTTCCCGTGACGCGTTTGTCTGTGTGTGTCTGAGTGTATGTATGTGTGTGTGTGTGTGTGTGTGTGTGTGTGTGTGCTGTCCTTGTGTGTTGTACTAAGTTGTAAGTCTAGGGACTGATGACCAAAATAGTTTGGTCCCATACAATGACAAACATTTGAATATTTGGATTATGTTAAACAAAAAATAAGCGCACAATTCAGCAAACAGTGCGAGATAACGACAACATTAACAGTGTAGGTCGAGGAAACGATGAAGAAACGAACTAGATGTTGCATTTTTCTGGTATGAAGGAAAATATTAGGCATAAAATACCGTACGTAAAATTTAAACATTTGGCACGCACGGCGCGGCGTTCTTACGACTTCAGCCACGAGCTCCCTCTACTACAACTCCGCTCGTGGCCACCACTGAACGACATTGTTCACTTGGGACTGAGATAGGAACCAGTTAACACTTCAGAATCAGATAGGCACCAGTGAAGACTTGGCTATCGGATAGGCACTAGGCAGGCCTCTAGCTCAACTATGTATCAGCATTCTGCAGTACTGAGCTATGTAAAAGATAAGTATTGTATAAATTCTGTGCAATATATATCTCGTTCTAATTTACTTTAGTGTTTCTAGTTTCTGCTGTCCCACTGGCTGCTTACCTTCGTATCTGCACAAGCGTGCCTCCTTTATTCCTGTGTCGGTCTCTTCCTACTCGGCCACCGACACATAAGACGGAAACGAGACACAAAAGCGTCGACGAGGCTGGGACAAAAAAATATAAAGTTTTGGATATTTTTAATTACGGACGACAGATTAGTTATCCTGTTTCTTATTAATCTCTCTTTTATATCAATAAACGTCTCTACTGACAAAAACACGCAGATTGTTATAGTTGCAGGACGGGAAAGAACTGGATAAATATTTGCCAGCCGCGGTGGCCGAGGGGATGAGGCGCTCCAGTCACGGTCTGCACGGCCACTACGGTCGGGGGGGGGGGTTCGAATTCCCCCTCGGGCATGGATATTTGTGCCGTCCTTAGTTCATAAGTAGTTTGTAAGTTTAGGGACTGATGACCCCGTAGTTAAGTCCCATAGACTTTACAAACATTTGAACATTTTGGTTGAGGTCAGGAGAGCGTGGAGGCCATGGAATTGGTCCCATAAGCTTAACAAACATTTGAAAATTTGATAAATATTCCCGGCTATTCGATAGACACTATAGTTTGACGGCGCCAGCTGTTTCCAAGTGTAGGAGGCTGAAGTGTCCCGTGAAACTTGCCAGACCAACAAGAACCAAAGTGGGCCTTCCCACTGTTCTTCTGGTGGTGGGCTATCGTTGCGAGAGGTACAGCTGGTTTACAGGTTGCGGCGAAGACGGGACAGGCAGGCTGCAAGGAGGCTCCATTGGCCTACACCTCTCACTCACGATAGCCCTACTTACCACGGACGCAACTCTTTCCCACGTAGCTATCTCCTCTGACGCCGAAATTAGATTGCAGTTCGCCTTTTATTTTCTTCAGATGGCCCTCAAAGTTGAAGAAGGGAGGCTCTCGTAATGGAGTTGGGACGATATTGGCTGCAAGGACGCTAATCCGTTCCAACCTCCAAGTTCTCTAAACAGACGGGGAGGCGTAAAGTGAGATTAGGAGTTGTAAACCGGACAGGGAGAGGCGTACAGAATTTCCGTTCCCGACGCGCGCGCCCGCAGCGGTGGAGTCGCGGCTTCATTAAGGCACTGGTTGCCGTCTGGTCGGCCCCTCGCGCCAGACGTCAGCGCGGCAGTAAAGTGGACGCGTAAACACGCCAGCCGAGGGCTGATGAGCCGCCGAGAGCGGCGCGGGATCGGCCCGAATCCCGAGTTTTACTGCGCCGCGTCAACGGAACTTTTCTCTGCCGAAGGGAACCAGTAATCCGGTCGTCATGGGTTGGTGATAAGCCTCAGGCAAACATTTGGAGATAAGAAAAACAGCTCTATGAATATCAACGACACTGATAGAAAACCAGTTCTCAGCAAAGAAGGGAAAGCTGAAAGGTGGAAAGAGTGTATAGAGGGGCTCTACAAAGGAAATGAACTTCGAGACAGTATTTTAAGAAGGGAAGAGGATGTAGATGAAATAGGAGATACTGTACTGAGATAAGAATTTGACAGAGCCCTGAAAGACCTAAGTCGAAACAAGGCCCCTGGAGTAGACGATATTCCCTCAGAGCTATTAAAGTCTCTGGGAAAACCAGCCATGACAAAATTGTTTCACCTGGTGTGTAAGATGTACGAGACAGGTGAAGTACCCTCAGACTTTAAGAAAAATGTTATAATCCCCATTCCAAAGAAAGCAGGTGCAGACAGATGTGAAAACTACAGAACCACCAGTTTAATAAGTCATGGTTGCAAAATATTAAACGAATTATATACAGAAAGATGGAAAAGCTGGTAGAAGACGACCTCGGGGAAGATCAGTTTGGGTTTAGGAGAAATGTAGGAACACGGGAGGCAATACTCACTTTACGGCTTATCCTGTTCAAAAATGTTCAAATGTTTGTATAGTCTATGGGACTTAACTACGGGGTCGTCAGTCCCTAAACTTACAAACTTCTTATGAACAACTTACGAACTAGGACGGCACAAATATCCATGCCCGAGGGGGGGATTCGAACCCCCGACCGTAGTGGTCGTGCAGACCGTGACTGGAGCGCCTCAGTCTCCTCGGCCACCGCGGCCGGCGGGCTTATCCTAGAAGATAGATTAAGGAAAGGCAAACCTACATATCTAGCTTTTGTAGATTTGGAGAAGGCTTTTGACAATCTTGATTGGAATAAACTCTTTCAAGTTCTGAAGCAAGCAGGAGTAAAATATAGGGAGCGTAAGGTTATTTACAACTTGTACAACGATCTTCGATATGGTTTGGTGGGTATAAGAAACATAAAAGATCATTTACGTAGGGTTAGGGTTTAACTTTGACTCGTTTTTTAGAATTACGGGAGCTAGCTTTTGTTCACCCTACTTTCCCTATAGGTGAACACCCCTGCCTCTTCTCTTCTTACTTTTCTTCTAATTGAACCTCCTCCACATTACTATGGACACCGTGAACCCTTTCTTGGCTGTAACAAGAACACGGAACACGTGAGCGTCTAGTTGCTGCCATTGCTCCGAGTAGCATGCATCAGTTCTAAGAGTTATTTCACAACCTTTCGTCTTCTTGCGAAATTGTCCCAGCGCAGAAAACAGCGCGCAGGTTCTTGGGAAGAAAATCGGACGTGCCCTTTCAAAGGAACCATTCCGGCATTTGCTTAGAGTGATTTAGGGAAATCACGGAAAACCTAAATCTGGATGGCCGGAGGTGGATTTGAACCACCATCCTTCCGAATGCGAGTCCAGTGAGTTACCACTGCGCCACCTCGCTCGATTTCTGCAACGGATATTGTGCAACTGTACTCACTGTGATGTCACTCCTTATGGCTGCGGAGAACCAAATGTTGCAGTTATTTACAGGAAGTTAAATGTTTGCTTAAATCAGCTTCCAAACTGCCAGGGAAGATTGGAATGCCGCGGTATTGTGTCCGAGCTTACTGACGCTCAATACTGCGAAACATGCAGTTTTTCCCCGTCCGAGGTTCGTGCCCTCCCTCTGGCATGGGTATGTGTGTGTGTGTGTGTGTGTGTGTGTGTGTGTGTGTGTGTGTGTGTGTGTATGTCGTTCTTAGTGTAAGTTAGTTTAAGTATATGCAAAAATAAATGTTCAAATGCTTGTAAAGCTTATGGGATTTAACTGCGGGGTCATCAATCCCTAAACTTACAAACTACTTACGAACTAACTTATACTAAAGACAACACAACATCTATGCCCGAGGGAGGATTCGAACCTCCGACGCGGGAGGTCGCGCGGTCCGCAACGTGGCGCTCCAGACCGCTCGCCTATTCCCGCGCTTCTAAGTATATGTAAACGTAGGCTTCTGTGACGATTGTCATTGTAGATAAAATTCTTCTGGGCATTGTCCCGCTTTATCAATATATCGAACTACAGACAACAACGGCGCTTATCGCTGCGGCGTGGGCTACTTACGGAACTACAATCGCCAACATTCTCCTCCGAATGCGAAAACATATTGTTGACTCCTACTTACAAAGGTAGAAATGATCATCAGAATAAAATACGAGAAATCAGAGCCCGAACGGAGAGATTCAGGTGTTCATTCTTCCCGCGAGCTATTCGAGAATGGAATGGGAGATAAAATAGTATAACGGTGGTTCGATGAACCCTCTGCCAGGCACTCAAATGCGATTTGCAGAGTATCCCATGTAGATATAGATGTACAGAGACGTTTCGACCACTATTGAAAGCGGCATTCTTGGCGTTACCTGTACACAACTTCCCACCTTAACCCTACACAAAAGAAGCCCGTTCTTCACACGCTAAGCAAGAGGGCTCATCGGATTAGCGGCGAACAACACCTGAAGGCAGAAGTACAAAATCTCATATCCGTCTTCGAAGCAAACTATGGCAACCAATGATGGAAGTAAAAGGAAAAGGAAGAAGCAACCATCGTTCACCAAACGAGTGGGCAAAATTCTTCGTCGAGTGGGCATCAAAGCTATATTCACAGCAAAAACAAAACCAGAGATGTCCTTGTCTCAATAAAGCATCAAATTGGTAGGTTGCACACAGAGTCTATGAAATCGGCTGTGAGTGCCGACGGTGTATATAGGAGAAACTGGGTTGCTGATTAACGCAAGGATAGTTAAGCATGAGAGGTACATTTGACTGGGACAGCATACCAAGTTGGCAATGTCAGAACTCGAGGAAGAGTGCGGCAAAAAATATTTTTCCAGGAAGTCGCCGTACTAGAAAAACAACCCATAGCAGCACAGGTAGAGTATCCCGTATGAAATCATGATAACGTGCTCCAGTGAGCGAAATACTAAAACGAGTTCTAACATAGAAATTAAGCGTTCCGGACACATGTCCACATAACATATTTTCTTTCTTTGTGTGTGAGGAATGTTTCCTGAAAGTTTGGTTCAAAAATGTTTGTTAAGCTTATGGGACTTAACTACGGGGTCATCAGTCCCTAAACTTACAAACTACTTATGAACTACTTACGAACTAGGACGGCACAAATATCCATGCCCGAGGGGGGATTCGAACCCCCGACTGTAGTGGCCGTGCTGACCGTGACTGGAGCGCCTCAGTCACCTCGGCCACCGCGGCCGGCTGAAAGTTTGGCCGTACGTTTTTCTAACACCCTGTATTCCCAATCTTTATTACTCCGTCTACTCCTTTCCCTTCCCTTTAATGACCTGTACCTCCCCCCGTCTCCTGTCCTTCACTCTGACCATTTTCTCCTCTTACCCTTGCCTCTGTTCATCTTCCTTCACCTGTCTGTCACCATCTACACTCTCTCATTCTCTTCCTCTACCGTCTCCCTGTCAAAAGACGTCGCAAATGTACCCTCCCTCATGCTAAATTCACTGGCTTCCAGATTTTTATAATCTCCTTCATCAAAACACACATTTATGTGCCTACTTCCATGGTGACCAGTCGAACAATTTGGATGATTTGTGCACCTACGGAGGCTTACGGAAGGTAACCCATATATTAATCAGGGTATGTTATCTCTGTTTCACATTCCATTGATATTCGTCGAGCCATTTCAACGTGCAGGCGTCAGAAACTAATTAACTAATTGTAAAGCATCCTCTGCCCTATACGATCCCTATAACCTTCGCGAGAATGCAATCAACGAGTTGACAAAGTTTTATCGCAATCGGATGTGCGATATGGCTATGCATGTAACGAACAAAAAGACAAACAAACAAACATTAATATTTCTAGAATATATTATTTTTAGTGTTTTGTATGTTTAGGGACTAATGAACAGAGAAATTTGGTCCCTTAGGTCTACAAACATTTGAAAATTTGACTGTTTTTAGACTGATAAACAGTTAATTATCTTGGGCAGACTTCAAAGCTCACACACTCAATATTGTATGGTACTGAATATGGAAAATCCAAATGTAAAGTACTTATCAGTATGACAAGAATGTATCATTAATTTTTATTTCTAAAACTGGAGTGACAATTTGGAACACATTCCGCACTTTACACTTTTTACGAAATATTTCATTCTAACGAATTCAAATCATTGTTCTAGTATACTACTGATATCACCATAGCAACATACCGTAAAGGACGGCACAAAATTTCGATTAGGAAGTTGTATATCTTGATTACCATACATTCTATGATGATAATTACTGGCACGCGTGGCAATTACTCCTAGCGCACTTATTTACGTTATACGAACCTAGCTAATATTTGTGTTGACAATGTTTTATCATGCACGACTATACTTTTACAAATTATGAACTACATAAACAAAACATTACGTAATTTTTATCTAACTATTCAGATTTTTAACACAGCTTTCAATTAGACGGCATTTTTGTCGTCGGCCTTGTGTAAACTTACCAGCTTTATTTTGAACAATATACTTCACTCCCTGTGTATTTTTCCTGCAGTCTATGCACGCGCAGCGCTGTTCGTGATGAAAAATTATGAAAGAAAGCCCCTTTGAAGATTAGCCGGCTACTAGCCAGCTTACATTTCGCTCTTCAGCGCAAATGCAATTACGGAATGTGAGTGTTTGCAAGTGACAGAAAAAAGAAAGAAGGCGACAGTGGAGGCAGATGAGGCTGAAGCCACGGCGTAATCCGTTTTTCTGTTTCTCGTCCGCCGTCGGGGATAAAAAGTGTCGCTGGAACTGGCCCCGCCCCGCCGGTCGATATATCGGCTGCGGGAGGGAATTTTAATAATCGGCGTGGAATTACAGCCAGACGGGGCGCGGCGCTGATCAGCGAAGCCGTCGCCGCTCTCCACGCGGTCGCGGTCGACCAGAGCGCGGCATGTGTACGTAAGCCTGAGCAGAGCGCCTCTACAAATGTTTCCACACCCAGCGCCGGCGGCGGCAGCGGGGGCGAGGGCGTCGTCTAAGTGACAACTCCTACCTGTGCCTCACTTGCAACTAACACTACCCAAATGCGACATTGAAATTGCTACACCAAGAAGTAATGCTGATGATAAACAGGTATTCATTGAACTGGGTTGTAGCCTTTTCCCAATGTTGTTAAATCTGTATAGTGAGCAGGCAGTAAAGGAATGGAAGGAGAAATTTGGAGAGGACATTAAAGTGCAGGGAGAATAGATAAAAACATTGTGGTTTGCCGATGACGAAGTAATTCTGTCAGAGACCCAAAGGATCTCGAAGAGCAATTGAATTGGATGGACGGTGTCTTGAAAGGAAGATATAAGATGAACATTAACAAGAGTAAAATGAAGGTAATGGAACGTAATGTCAGAAAATCAGGTGATGCTGAATGAATTAGATTAGTAGTAGATTAATTTTGTTATTTGGGTAGCAAGATATTTTCTGATGGCCGAAGTAAAGAATATATAACAGGCAGAATGTCTATGGGAAGAAAAGCGTTTCTAAAGAAGCGAAACTTGTTAACATCCAATATTAATTTAAATGTTAGGAAGTCCTTTCTAAAGCATTTGTCTTGAGTGTACCATTGTATGAGAGTGCAACGTGAACGATAAGGAATTTAGATAAAAAGATGATACAGGCTTTTGAAATGTAGTACTACAGACGAATGATGAAAATTAGATGGGTAGATCACGTAACTAATGAGGAGGTGCTTAACCGATTCGAGGAGAAAAGGAGTTTCTAGCATATCCTGATTACGAGAAGGGATAGATTGGTTGGACACATTCTGAAACATCAAGGAATTGTCAACTTAGCATTAGAAGGAAGCGTGTGGGGTAAACATCGTAGAGGAAGACCAAGGGACAAATATAATAAGCAGATTCAAAAAGAAGTAGGTTGCCGAACGTATTCTCAAATGAAGAGACTTGCACAGGATAGGGTAGCATGGAGAACTGCATCAGACCACTCTGCGGACTGAATACCACAACAACAACAACAGATTTTGAGAAATCAGTACCCACAACGACCACATCTGGCCGTAATAACGGCCTTGATACGCCTGGGCGTTGAGTCAAACGGAGCTTGGATGGCGTGTGCAGGTACAGACGCCCATGCCGCTTCAACATGATACCCCAGTTCATCAAGAGTAGTGACTGCCGTATTGTGACGAGCCACCATTGACCAGACGTTTTCAATTGGTGCGTGATCTGGAGAATGTGCTCGCCAGGGCAGCAGTTGAACATTTTCCGTATCCAGAAAGGCCTGTACAGGATCTGCAACATGCAGTCGACGTTATCCTGTTGAAATGTAGGGTTCGCAGGGAACTAGTGAAGGGTAGAGCCACGGTTTGTAACACATATGAAATGTAACGGCCACTGTTCAAAGTGACGTCGATGCGAACAAGAGGTGACCGAGACGTGTAACCAATGGCACCCCATACCATCACATCCTGTGATACGCCAGTATGGCGATGACGAATACAAGCTTCCAGTGTGCGTTCACCGCGATGTCGCCAAACACGGATGCGACTTTCCTGATGCTGTAAACAGAACCTGGATTCATACGATAAAAATGACGTTTTGCCTTACGTGCGCCCAGGTTCGTCGGCGTACACTATCGCAGGCGATCCTGTCTTTGATGCAGCGTCAAGGGCAACCGTAGCCATGGTCTCCGAGCTGATAGTCCATGCTGCGGCAAACGGCGTCCAACTGTTCGTGCAGATTATTGTTGCCCCATCTGTTGACTCAGGGATCGAGACGTGGCTGCACTATCCGTTACTGCCATGCGGATAAGATGCTAGTGATACGAAGCCGTTGAGATCCAGAATGGCGTTCGTATTGCCCTTCTGAACTAACCGATTCTATATTCTGCTAACAGTCATTGAGTCGCGACAAATGCGAGCAGCAATGTCGCAACACGATAAACCGCAATCGCGTTAGGCTACATTCCGACCTTTATCAAAGTCGGAAACGTGATGATACGCATTTCTCCTCCTTACACGAGGCATCACTACAACGTTTCACCAGGCAACGCCGGTCAACTGCTGTTTGTGTATGAGAAATCGGTTGGAAACTTTCCTCATGTCAGCACGTTGTAGGTGTCGCCATAGACGACAATCTCGTGTGAATGCTCTGAAAAGCTAATCATTTGCATATCACAGCATGTTCTTCCTGTCGGTTAAATTTCGCGTCTGTAGCACGTCATCTTCGTGGTGTAGCAATTTTAATGGCCAGGAATGTAATATTTTGTAGTTTAGTTCAAACTATGAGAATCGTTTCTTTTTCTTTCTTTCTTTCTTTTTTTCTTTCTTTACGTGCCCGAATGCCCGTGGAGTAGTGAAGGCCCTTGCGAAGAAAAAGTTATCTTTTTGAGCATATGCCGTCTAAATAGTAGGGGATATAACAAAAATTCAATGGTTGCTACTGTACTGTACTTTTCAAGAAATCTACAGTCAAATTCAACTCCTTAGTTTGTAGTTACATACGAAAGTCGCAGTAGCCAGGTGGACTGAAGATCCAAAGAAACTAGACTAGGCATGATTATACAAACACACATATGTAAACATCAGGAGGAGGTTGCCGAGTTGATGACGCCTATTTAAAACAACAGGTGTGAGCCGAAGGTGTTGTAACGGTCTCTGCTGTAATAGTGTCAGGTCATCACGATATAAATGAGTCGGCCCACGATAAATGGGACACAGTACCTCCGAACTAGCGATGACGTACCCCTCTGCATCTTAACAAGTGAGCCATCAATATCGGTATTCCGGTATCCTTATTCTTTTCATTCTCCACTACGAGGAGTGGAGCGGGCTGCTTGCGATCCGGCCTATAAAGACTCGCGGTTCTATTCAGCCAATTATCAGGCAATACATCAAGATTGCTGCCACAAAAGCAGAGAAAATACTACAGAAATTGGCACGACTAAGCTCTGACGAACACAAACTACCCTGCTGCCAGTTACACGAACATACCATCGTCCACTCTTCGAATCAGTGGTATGCTTCGCATCCAGGTGATGGACACTTAGATTGTATTTGGTAACCTACAAATCTATTGCGCGAAGATGACAAAGAAGTTCATTATTAAGACTATCAGGGACCTTATGCACTACAGCTACTGAAAAACTCTGTGGGATGCTAGGCAATTAGCGAACAGACATGTCAAATACAGACGCGGCAATGCGCTGGCTACAGATGGAGAGCCAGAAGTAGCTAGCGCGATTACCATCACAGCAAAAGAAACAAAGCGTCAGCTATAGGAGTGGTGAGTGAGCACATGGCAGGGTGAATGGAACGGAAGATATAAGGGACGAAAATCGCAATTTTCTCCCAAACATCAGGGAGAGGATAAGAAGGTAGCACATCTACCACAGTCACGGTATGATTCACACGTCACTTACACCAAGCACTTATACTGTGTGAACTTAAAGTCGGTAAGTCGGTTCTCCACAACACGTGGTTATTTTCTGCGGGCCTCAGACATACAACAAACAAGCACTACACGTATACAACACTGCCACCTAACTAATTTGAAGTAACATAAGTAGAGACTGATAACAGTATTCGCTAATACACACACTACCAGCCAAATTTCCACACAACAGTACACAGACGTCCAGACTCGTTGGCGAGCCTATATGATGCAAAATGACAAACACCAAGGGGTAGAAACACATGATGAAGAGAGAAAAATATTTACCCAAGACGAGGAAGAGGACGATAATAACAACAACGCTTAACCATTTGAAAAGACGGAAACACAACAGACACGTACATAATACAAGCAATTAATACTGCCATGACAATATCGACTACTTAGTAGTTTAAAATTATTATTGATAATGAAATGCAACTGGCAATGAACGGTTCTATGGCACATTACGAGGTACTCGTCACCAGCCACAAAATTCTTTAAACTTTCCTGTGTTATTTTCCTCTTGAACAGTGAATTTGGTTTATGTTTCCATTTCACATTATGTTTCTTTTTGCATCTAAAACAGAAAATTACCACGAAGAGTTGTAATACAAGTTGTTATTGCCACTAAGACGACATGCTTCCGTATTATTTGTCGTATGTGATTTCTACATCCACGGCGATTGTTTCCTGGTATTAAACAATATTTGTACCGCGTTTTTTTGCAATCGGACCACTAGGTTTGCAGGAGATGACCAACATTACAACATGTTGTGACAGTTTTTTTTTCCTTTTTTTTGTAATTTCACTTTTATGACATCATATTTTCCTAAATATGTGTCTTATGTGGTTACCTAACACCACAGTTACAGTTGTCTCATATCGATAAATATGTGTACCTCATGTTGTTTCCATCGTAGCAGTAGTTCAGGAGATTTGGAAAATACGTAAATACATAAATATATTTTTAGAATATATATACATTAAGGCATGTTGACGAAACCAATATACCTCTGAGTACTACTGCGAACTGTTTTTCAGAAGCATTTTTCATCAAATATAGTGTCTGCGACTTCTTAATCTATGCAGTAATTGTTCCATTTGGCTTACACGAATCGCCGTCACGGAAACACCTGACCAGCCAGTGTTCCTAATTTAATGCATCATAATCACACTTGTCCCTTTCCTTAGTCACGGTGCTTGTAAATCACCCTCAGCAGTTGCCGCAGTACTACAAGTAACTCTTACGAGTTACTTATACGATGAAACAAGCGAGTCGCAACGTTCGTGCGATGTGAAACTGCTAAATTCCCTGGTCGTAAACAGCGAAGCGGAGCTAAATAGAGCCGAAGCGGGTCGAGACTTAGTAGTTGCCATATCGCACACCCGGCGCAGTTCAATTACATGTCCGACACCCGGTCACAGAAGCACAGTCGGAACGTGACTCCGACCGACACGGCTTGCCGGATTTATACGGCAGCCAGCTGAGAATGAAGTCCTCGACGACAACCTAAACATTCGCGGAGCTTGCATTCATTTTGCCCGTCACTGGTGGTATAGGAAAAGTCACGCCCATCCAGAATTAGGTTTTCTGTGATTTCCGTAAATCAATCCAGGCAAATTTCGGTATGGTTCCCTTCAAAAGGTGCCGCCGATTCCCTACCCCATCCTCAACAAAAAAGAAACAAATGTATCGAAAGTACGTCGATTCCAAGTCACATTTAGATCATCTACATTGCTGCGTAATTACGTGTAAGGAAGTGAAAAACATTAAAAGTAATATATTCAATTAAGAAATTTCGGCAAAGGGAATTATATAATATTAATAAGAATCGTTTCCCACTGCAAAGGCTTGTCACGGAAGTAATTTCATACTCAGTTTCCGTGCATCTATCTGAGAATAATTGTCTATCATAAGACCCATAACCATAATTGTTTTATAATCAGCGTATTTACGAAGGGAGGAACAAATAAATTCTTCTGAGAATGAAACTACTATAAAGCAAAAATAATTTGACAGGTCATTTAAAGAAGAAAGCATAAACACGTCCCTCATATAGACGTATCCTCAGAGGTATGAAAGTTGCCCAAGACGTCACGACACCACATAATAACTCCAATTCCAAAGAAAGCAGAGGCAGTCATCCTTGAAAAAACATCAAGAAAGACCATTTTGAATTTACGAGAAATATAAGAAAGGAAGAGACAGTAATGATCCGAAGACTTATTTTCTAAGGTGGGTTGCGGAAATGAAAATCTGCTCAAATGTTCAAATGTTTGTATAGTCTATGGGACTTAACTACGGGGTTATCAGTCCCTAAACTTACAAACTACTTATGAACTAACTAATACTAAGGACGGCACAAATATCCATGCCCGAGGGGGGATTCGAACCCCCACCGTAGTGGCCGTGCAGGCCGTGACTGGAGCGCCTCAGTCCCCTTGGCCCTCGGCCACCGCGGCCGGCTGAAAATCTGCATTTAAAGTTTTTGTAGATTTGGAGAAAGTTTTTCACAATGTTGATTGGAATACATTTTTTCGAATGCTGAAAGTATTACGGTAAAACAGAGAGAACGGAAAGTTATATACAACTTGTACAGAAACAAAGTAGTTTTCAAAAGAAACGAACGCCATGACAGTGAAGCAGTAGTTGGCAAGAAAGTGAGACGGGTTTGTAGCCTTTCCCCAAAGGTATTCAGTCTGTACATTGAGCATGCTATGAAAGAGAGCAATGAGAAACTTGTAAAGGGAATTAAAGTTAGGGAGAGAAAATAAAATTAACCGATTTATTGATGACATTGTGATTCTGTCAGAGGTAGAAAATGAGGTGGAGCAGCAAATGAACGGAACTGGCACTGTCTAGAAATGAGGGTATAAGATGAACATGAACAGGAGGGTAATGGAACATAATTCAATTAATAAAATTAAATGAGGCAATGGAAACCGAATCAGAAAAGTAGTACTGTTATTTGGGCAGTAAAATAACTTACGACGTTCTATACTCCGCCCACAAACAATGCAAAAAAGAAGTGGGAAGAAAATAATTTCTCTGAAATAGAGAAATTTGATAATATCAATATAAAAATGTGAGTCTTAGCAATTCGTTTACGAGGAATTTTGTCTGAAGAGTAGTCTTGTACGTGACAAATGTGCACGATTAACGGTAGAGACAAGATGGGGATAGAATCATTTCTGATATGGTGCTCAAGGAGGGTGGTGAAGATTAGATTGGTAGATTAGGGAATAGGTGATCAGAATTGTGGAGAAAAGAAATGTGTATTGTAACATAACCAAAGGAAGAGACATAGAGGAAACCTCACTTTAACATTGGAGGAAAGGGTGCGGTGTAAAAATAAAATTGCAGAGTGATACAAAAAAAGAGTACAGATAGCAGGTTAGTACAGTACAGTACAGGAAAGAGTAGCGTGGAGAATTACATGGAACCAGTCTTTGGTCTGAAGACCTCAAAACCAGCATTTACGAATTAACATAGAGTACATAATTACCATGTCTCTTTATGTGCATCGTTATTACCTTCATATGTGGCTATGTTTTGTTAATCTAGATTAGAGAACAATACAAATTCTTTAACGTTTGTGTGATTCCTTCTACTTGTCGCGATGTTGATATTTTCACCTGTATTACGTGATCATAGTACATTTCTGTTCAACCTCACACACGTCATTTGTCGACGCAATTATATTCATTAACCGCAATTATAAAAGGGCAAAATCCGATTACTTGTCAGTACCTGAATGATTTAAGTAATCTAAGGAATAATTTTTATACTCTGTGTGTGATTATTTCAGTTAGAAGCTATATAAACGAAATGTTCAAATGTTTCTAAATCTATCTTACGAAATGGCATGATCATCAGTCCGTAGCGTACAAACTACTTAAACTAAGGACAACACGCACACCCATGCCCTAAAGAGATACTCGAATCTCCGACGGCGAGCAACCGCGCGCTCCGCAGCGAGGCGCTTTAGACCGCTTTTTTTCCTCTCTCTGTGTGTAGTTCTGTTCGCTGCGGGTGCTGATCGTGTTTGTTCGTTCTTGTTCGATGTGATTTTGACTCAGTTTTTTTTTATTATTATTACAGAGGACGTTGAGCCTCCTGACCGGGCGCGCTGAGCCACGGGACCGCTCGGCTACTCCACCGCAGCGCTATATAAACTCTGAATAATCGAAAACCAATCGTAATATAGCTCAACGATTTCAGCGGGTGTGTGTGAGAACATGCTACTCTTTTTTGCGAACAGGTTTTCGGGAAATCTCTTGGTTCTTACTACACATTCTGAAAAGGGTATCAAGTAATTTTAGAAATAACAATTCATCAATAGAAAAAGTACTTGTATGCTGTGGAAAGTAACGACCTAAGTATTTAGAGTGCAGAACTTTGATTTATTTGATGTGATTGGCGCTTCACTGTTTAGGTTCGTCATCATTACCGAGTTTCTACAAAGAATAAGGCAGTATGCTAAGTCCATATCTCGAAATCCATTGTCCTATTCCAACAGTGGAGTAATTTCTGCAGGTCTCGGGAAGTGGCATAATCCTAAAGCAACTATTACGCTCAATGGCCTGGAATAATTTGAGCGCAAGAAGCGCTTAGTGATAATCAACAACCAGGTCGGCTGCTGCAGATGCGCCTCTCAGTGCCGATCCATTGCAGCTGATTGCGCCTCGCTTTACTTCTCAAGCAGTCATTGAAGAGCGCCTGCTTTTAGACAACGACTAAGTGGTTCAGATCTCGAGACAAAGAACTGTGCAATTGCTCGGGAGCAAAGAAAAGCGGCACCACTGAAGCACCTGTCGGTAGAACAACGGAACGATTTAAAACAAGAAAAGAAAAAGGCGAGGCTATGTAGGTGGGGGAAAAGGCACAGTGTGTATAAAAAAATTATATTCTACACCTACTGGTGCGCACGTCAACGTCACTGTTTTTAATATTGTAAGGGGAGATAGTTTCCCACTGATACTTGTAATCATCCTAACACATCCGCATAGCCACTTGTGTGTACACGCATACAAATCGTATCCTAACACCAACGAGCCCTTTCTCGTCTTCTGCACCAATGAAACTCATCTCTTCCTCAAAACATGTGATCAGTACTCTTAACACACGCATTAAAACTCATGTTTCCTGGATTTTTTTTCTCTTTGGTCCATACTACTTCCTCCTAAAGTACGGAAAGCAGTGAGCTTTCAGTATAAGATAAATTTGCCTGTACTGAAGATTACGAAGTCCTAATACCTTTTACCGTATGAATTCCAAAGCCAATATTTAATGGATACATTTTTCTGGTAGGGTGTGACAAACATGTGCCCAATATTTGAGGATTCTTTTATTTATTTTTCGGGTCACACTACATACCACATGATAATTTAGTACAGGTATTCTGTGATGGCATGGTGTTAAATCTCCAAAAACTAATAATGTAAAGAAAAAATGTGCACGTTCAGGACATTTAATCTTAGAGCTTCTATTTCATAAAACTCGATTCAAGATGCCGAAAAGTCCACGAAAATGTCTAATTGAAAGAACACGGTTACCTTAATTAAATAAACTCTTGCTCTGATCGAAAAGTGTAAAATTAGAAAGTTATAGGGCAAAAAATAATATGTCGATTTCTTTATTGATATTGTGATATATCGAAAATCCACTATAAACCTTTTAAACCTGATTATCTGTAACACGTTAACCTTTACCATCTCAATCTTGCTATTTGCTGAAAAGAGGTAGTCGTGACTGTAAACCAAAAACTGAACATAAAAATTTAAATATTAGGTAGGAAATGAAGATGCCAGCTTAAAATGTTTCGCTTAATACACTAAAGAAACTACAAACAAACCTGCTGTGAAAGTTCAAAGAAAGATTTGTTTAATGAAATTAAAAGTTGCAACGGAACTCCTTCATGGTTACTTTTGCGAATGTTTATTATGTTTTATGAATTGTTATATATTATATTGTAATGTATTTGCTTTTATATTTCCGCAATGATGTTTACACTCCCCTCGAAGTGTGCGCTGATATGAAACTTTCGCAGACGATAACTGTCTGCCGGATGCGGATTCCAATTCCGGCACACAGTTTTCATCTTCTAGATAGTTTACTGTTATATCTCATATTTTATTAATTTTTGCCAAACATTTTTGCAAAAGTGTGTCTTGAAACAGGTCAGAGTAATTTTAAGTTTTAAATTCTTTAAACAAATATTTCTTTTAACTTTCTCAACAGTTGATTTTTAACTTGTTTAGTTAGCGTATAAACCGAAACATTTTATGTTGGTATCTTTCTTTTCTACCTAATATTTAATTTTTTGTGTTTAATTTTAAAGAGGACCCCGTAAACCCCGCTGCCTTATTGCTAGAATATTCTTATTCTTTACCTCTTATCTCCTTTAATTTTCTATTATACATTTTTCTTAGTTCTGCAGAGTGAGATTTGTGTTGATTTTTTAAATTCCTTATTTCTTTATATTATATGTATGTATTATTGATTTGTTATTGTTTGTTGTCAAATTTTTTTGCAAAATGGATCGTAAAACACGCCAGTGTTCTTCTTGAAGTTTTCTCTGTGACCACCGTGTCTGACTGTTCGATCTGCGAAACTACCAGACGACTTTCTATGGAGTTTTTACTGCTAACCTCAGCATAGCTCGTGGAAAACATAGTAGTTGGCTTCATCAAAATATGACGAAGAAAAAAAAATTCGTAATATCTTATATATTAAAATATTCTAGGAAAGCTAATGTCAGTCGGCCAGACCAAACTACCCGGCCGATTTCTTTCATTTTTCTTGTAAACGACAGGTATTCATACACAGATTTGCCATCAAGTAGCAGAATTTACATAACTCTCGGCTTCCTTTTTCTGTAATCAAACGCGATTTCCTTCTGTATATTTCTTAAACTTAGGTCAGGCGGTCAGACCATTCTATCCGACAGATTTCCCCCATTTTTGCTTTAAACGAAAGGTATTCATACGCAGATTTATCGTCAACTGTAATAATTAACTTTAGTCACTCCATCCTTTATTTTTATTCTAACGCGGTATCCTTCAGTCCTTGCACTGGATATTTTAATCGGTTTGTTTTACAATATCTTCTATTCTAATTAAGGTACGCATTTCTTCTTGACCTATCAACACTTGGCGGATCAAGCTATTTAATTTGCGCATTGAAACACTGCATTGATTAATTCTGAAGAGAGCTATGCTTGAACAATTAACTTGACTTCCATCTTTTCCAACGTTTTTGTCACTCCTCTAACGGTGCGATGTATTCACACGGGTCGTCTAGTAAAGTCTTAATGTGTAACGACCGTGTCTGTCTCTTTGCCTGTTTTAACATGTTAATCTGCAAAACCACTAGATTACATTTCATGGATATTTCATACACAAGTTTATGCAATCTTAGACACCGTACAGGCATTATTTTATAACAAATATGTAATGACACCAAACTGCAGTGGTCATCAGTCGCTAGACTTAAAAAATTTCTTTAAGTTATGCTAAGGACAACACACACACACACACACACACACACACACACACACACAAACACACACTGACTCTGATCTCCGACGGGGAGCAACCGCGCTCTCCGCAGCAAGGCGCCTTGGAGCGCACGGCCGTTCCCGCGCGGCTGTTTTATCAAAATCGCTATTATTTGGGCCCCTTTTTCGGTCTACATTCATTCTTCTAGATATAAGCAAAACTGTGGCCTGTTCTTCGCGTTGACTTTTTTAAAAACTGGAAAGGACTAGTTTCGAACGACATTTAACAACGTTAGCCACGGAGGAGATCGCTACGGTGTTGCTGTTGGAAACTCGCAGTAACAGCTTATCTGCGCGAGCAGTGCTCATTCGTATTCTCTTTCCGCAGCCGAGAGCCAACTCGGCGAAGTTGGCGCGCCTTGCCGTATAATGTGTGCCGCAGCGCGGCGGCGCGCTGCTTATGATTAAAGACGCCGCTGATACAGTACAGCAGTGCTTTCCAAGCTGCGGGTAGCGACCCCCAGCGGGGTCGCGAAGTCTTGTTCGGGGGGTCGTCGTCACAGGAGGAACTACTTGCACTGTAAAAATATCCAAGGGTTCAGTAATACAAAAACGTATGCCTAAGTATAATGTTCTAATTATATAGTTCCTACTGTAACATTTATTATGAATTCAATAGACCATACATTGTTTTATAGTACAGCTTTGTTAATGATGAATAAGCTCAAATCCTGAAAACTGTTCAGGAATTCACTTCTTTAGAAAATGCCTAAGAGTGGGATCTTTATTGTTGTTGTCGTCTTTAGTTCGAAGACTGGTTTGATGTAGGGTCCCACCCTACTCTATCTTCAGCAAGCCTGATTACCTCATAAGAAAGACAAATCCACATCCCTTTGAATCTGTATGCTGTATTCGTCTCTTGATCCCCCTCTGCGATTTTGACCCAACACACTTCACTGCAATGTTAAATGCACGATTCCAAGATATCTAAGAATATGTCCTACCCAATCGATCCCTTCTTTTACTCTAGGTACGCCACAAATTCCTTTTCTTCCCAATTCTCATCATTTACGCGATCATTCCACCTAATATTCAGCGTTTTCTGTTGCTTGACATTTCAAAAGCTTCTATCCTCTTCGTCTCTAAACTATTTATCGTCCATGTTTCAATCCTGTATCAGGCAACACTACACACAAATGTTTTCAAAAAAGACTTCTTTACATTTAAATTAATGCTTGATGTTCTCATCTAATTCCTTTAGCATTGCCTGATTTTCTTAGATCGCATTCCATTACCCTTCTTTTTCTCTTGTTGATGTTCACCTTATACGCCCCTCTCAACGCACTGTCCATTTCGTTCAATTATACAATCGTATTTTTCCGTCCGAATTGATGTAAAAATAGGCTAAGGTGTTCCATTCAGAAAAAAATATGCAAATCAAACTTCGTCCAACAATTTAAAAGGAAGCTGAACCAAAAGAAAGAAGATTAAATTTGTTTCCTTTGTGATAACATAGCTTTGTTACGGTTCATGAGAGGGGCAGGGGGTTGACAAAATATTATTTCTTTTTATTTGGAAAGGGGTCGCCAGAATGTTGTTGTTGTTGCAGACTGGTTTGATGCAGCTCTCCCTGCTACTATGCAAGTCTCTTCATCTGAGAATACGTTCGGCAACCTGTATCCTTTTAGATCTGCGTACTGTATTCGTCCCTCGGTCTCCCTCTACGACTTTTACCCCACACACTTCCCTCTAATGCTAAGTTGATGATTCCTCGATGTCTTAGAATGTGTCCTACCGATCTATCCCTATGCCAGAAACTCCTTTTCTCCCCATTCGGTTAAGCACCTCCTCATTAGTTATGTGATATACCCATCTAATTTTCGTCATTCGCCTGTAACACTACATTTCAAAATCTTCTATCATCTTTTTTTGTCGAACTCCTTATCGGCCACGTTTCACTCCCATACAATGCTACACTCTAGACAAATGCTTTAAGAAGGACTTCCTAACATATAAAGTAATACTGGATGTTAACAAGTTCCGCTTCTTCAGAAAGGCTTTTCTTCCCATAGCCATTCTGCATTTTATATCTTCTCTACTTCGTCCATCAGAACTTATTTTGCTACCCAAATAACTACTTTTATTTTATTATTATCTAACCTAATTTCTTCAGCATCGCCTGATTTTCAGACATTCCATTACATTGCTCTCGTTTTACTCTTGTTAATGTTCTTCTTTTATCTTTCTTTCAAGACACTGTCCATTCCATTCAACTGGTCTTCCAGATCGCTTGCGGTCTCTGACACATTTACTAGGCCATCGGCAAACGGCAATCTTTTCATTTCTTCTCCCTGAACTTTACTTCCCTCTCCATATTTGTCCTTGCATTTCTTCTCTGCTTGCTCAATGTATAGATTGAACAACATTGGGGAAAGGCTACAACCCTTTCTTACTCCCATCCCAACCTCTACGTCCCTTTCTTGCCTTCGACTCTAATAACAGGTGTCTGGTTTTTGTACACATTGAATATAACTCTTCGGACCCTATATTTTACCCCTGCTACCTTCAGAATTTGAAATAGTGTATTCCAATCGTCATTGTCACAAACTTTCTCCAAATCTACATACGCTAAAACCGTAGGTTTGATTTTTCTAAGGTAACTCGTAATGTGAGTGCTGCCTCCCGTGTTCCTACATTTCTTCTAAATCCCACTGGACCTTCCCGACGTCGGATTCTAGAAGTTTTTCCATTCGTTTGAAAGTAATTATACTACTGGCCATTAAAATTGCTGCACAAAGAAGAAATACAGATGATAAACAGTATTTATTGGTCACATATATTATACTGGAACTGACATGTGATTACGATTTCACGCTATTTGGCCACTGTTCAAAGTGCCGTCGATGAGAACAAGAGGTGACCGAGACATGTAACTAATGACACCCCATACCATCAGTCCGGGTGATACGCCAGTATGGCGATGACGAATGTCCAATATGCGTTCACTGCGATGACCACAAACACGGATGCGACCATCATGATGCTGTAAACAGAACCTGGACTCATCCGAAAAAATGACGTTTCGCTATTCGAGCACCCAGGTTCGTCGTTGCGTACACCATCGCAGGCGCTCCTGTCTGTGATGCAGCGTCAAGGGTAACCGCAGCCATGGTCTCCGAGCTGATAGTCCATGCTGCTGCAAACGTCGTCGATCTGTTCGTGTAGATGGTTGTTGTCTTGCAAACGTCCTCATCTGTTGACTCAGGAATCGAGACGTGGCTGTACGATCCGTTACAGCCATGCGGATAAGATACCTGTCATCTCGACTCCTAGTGATACGAGGCCGTTGGGATCCAACATGGCGTTCCGTATTGCCCTCTTGGACCCACAGATTCCATATTCTGCTAATAGTCATTGGATCGACACCAACACGAGCAGCATTGTCGCGATACGATAATCTTGAATCGCGATAGGCTACAATGCGATCTTTATCAAAGTCGGAAACGTGATGGTACGCATTTCTCCTCCTTACACGAGGCATCACGACAACGTTTCACCAGGCAACGCCGGTCAAATGCTGTTTGTGTGTGAGAAATCGGTTGGAAACTTTCCTCGTGTCAGCACGTTGTAGGTGTCGCCACCGGTGCCAACCTTGTGTGAATACTCTGAAAAGCTAATCATTTGCATATCACAGCATCTTCTTCCTGTCGGTTAAATTTCGCGTCTGTACACGTCTTCTTCGTGGTGTAGCAATTTTAATAATAATAATAGTACTTAAATGGGGGTCGCCAGAATATTTTTACTTGAAAAGGGTTCGCCCATTCTAAAAGGTTGAAAAACACTGTAGTCGTCTGCGGGGTTCTCAGTAGTCCGTCGGCGCTGGCCCGACTGCTCCATCGGCGTGTTTTCACTGCCAGCGGGCCGGAGAGGGCGGTGAACCGCGGCCGTGTTTAAGACAGGTCGAGGGCTGCGCCGTCTAATTAGAGCCGCGCCTGTGGCGGGGGTGGCGAGGGGGTGTCAGGGGTGGGAGGGTGCAGACGGACGGCGCGGCCGTGCCTGGCCTGCAGAGGGGCCGCTGTTCGCAAGGCACGTAGCGACCCACTGTATCCAGGATGCAGTAGCGCTCTAAATAAACCATGCCGCGTTAACGTAAGCACTTTTATAGCAGCCTGAGCGATTTCCAGGGTACGAGAGCGGCGTGCTGCCGTGACTGCGTGAACTCAAAGGTTTCTTCCGCACTTATATAGGGCTTGAACAAACGTGGGGAGAATAGCGAAAGAATAAGTTTTCAGCACGAATGAAGGATACAGCCAATCCACCAGATGGCACTGTTATAGACTGCTCAAAGCAAATAGGGGATCAGGTGAGTTATCATACACAATATACACACGGTAACGTGTTTTATTCAGAGACGTTGAAATTGCAATTTGTGTGTGATAAAGTACGATATTTTGCTGCCTCAAGTCTTTGAGTTTTACCTGGCGTTTACGTAAAGCGAGCTACCGTGGGACTCCCATAATAGTGAAAACGTCATTCTCGTTGCCCTCTACTACGGTGTGTAAACACACCATGGATAGCCAGTATAGTTGCTCACTGATGTGACATTCTTCTAGATACGCTTAAGTATCGTGGTATGAGTGCGACAATGCACAAATGGTTTAAATCATACTTAACTGGAAGAGTGCAGAAAGTTTAAATAAGCAGTTCACATGATATAGAAGAAACAATTAATTCCTCTAACTGGGAAGTTATCAAAAATGGGGTCCCACAAGGTTCGGTCTTCGATCCGTTACTGTTCTTAATATATATTAATGACTTGTCTATCTACATTCACGAAGATGCAAAGCTAGTTAAAAAATGTTCAAATGTTTGTTAAGCTTAAGGGACTTAATTTCGGGGTCATCAGTCCCTAAACTTACAAACTACTTATGAACTACCTTACACTAAAGACGACATAAACATCCATGCCCGAGGGGGAATTCGAACCCCCGACCGTAGCGGTCGTGCAGAATGTGAGTGGCGCACCGCAGACCGCTTGGCCACTGCGGCCAGCTAAGCTAGTTCTTTTTGCTGATGATACAAGCAAGTATACCTATCACACCTAACAAACAGGAATTAACTGATGAAATTGTAAATGATATCGTTCAGAAAATTATTAAGTGGCTATCTACAAATAAACTCTCATTAAACTTTGATAAAACCCTGTGATAATATTAGACTTTGAAAATAAAGCTGTAGCTAAGGTAGGATATTCAAAATGTTTAGGTGTTTGCATTGACAAGGTACTGAATTGGAAGATACACTTTGAAGATCTGCTGAAACGTTTGAGTTCAACTACTTATGTTGTCAGGGTCATTGCAAATTTTTGGTGATATACATATCAGTAAACTATTTTCATTCACTGCTCCGATCATATTGTGGGGCAATTTAACATTGAGTAAAAAGTATTCATTGCACAGAAGCGCGTAATGAGAATAATTACTGGAGCCCACCCAAGATCATCCTGCTGACATTTATTTAAGGATCTAGGGATCTTCACTGTAGCTTAACAATATATATATATATATATATATATATATATATATATATATATATATATATATATATATATTCACTCATGAAATTTGTAATTAACAATCCGACCCAATTCGAAAGTAATACCAGTGTGCACAGCTACTACACTAGGAGAAAGGATGATATTCACTATTGAAGGTTGAATCTAATTTTCGCACAGAGAGGGGTGAATTATGCTGCCAAAAAAGTCTTCTGTCACTTACCAAGTAGTATCAAACGTCTGACAGATAGCCAACTAGTATTTAAAAAGAAATTAAAGGAATCTCAGAATAGCAACTCCTTCTACACTTAGATGAATTTTTAGATGAAACGACAGCATGGTCATTAGAGGCAGAGCTAAAGCAGAGTTTTGGGTAAGGATGAGGAAGGAAATCAGCCATGCCCTTTGATAGGAACCAGCGCGGTATTTTTCTGGTGGTATGTAGGGAAGTCACGGAACAACTAAATCTGGATGTTCGGAGGTGGATTTCAACCGCCGTTCTCCCGAATGCGAGTCCAGTGCGTTACCACTGCGCCACCTCGCTCCGTTGCCTCGGTGAGTCACGTTGTTGTTGCATCGCGCTACCTGCTCGCCACACTATCTACACACAGCTCGTTATGCAATTCGTTTGATGAACATACATACCGGGTGATCAAAAAGTCAGTATAAATATGTAAATAAATCACGGAATAATGTAGATAGAGAGGTAAAAATTGACACACATGCTTGGAATGACATGGGATTTTATTAGAACCACATCTACCGTTATCGTACCTTTTTTCTTCGAGGAACTGCGTGACTCTGGTTTTTTAACTGCTACCGTGATGCGTGAGAGGTACGCCGATATGTTACAGAATTGCGTCATCCCCAGCCTGGCTGATAAACACCTGCTAGAACGTACGGTTTTTATGCAGGACGGCGTTCCACCTCATAGTGCTAGACGCGTGAAAGATCTGTTGCGCGCGTCGTTTGGTGATGATCGTGTGCTCAGCCGCCACTTTCGTCATGCTTGGCCTTCCAGGTGCCCAGACCTCAGTCCGCGCGATTATTGGCTCCGGGGTTACCTGAAGTCGCAAGTGTATCGTTAATCCCGTGTCATTCCAAGCATGTGTGTCAATTTTTACCTCTCTATCTATATTATTCCGTGATTTATTAGGTTTTCAAAGTTATACTGACTTTTTTATCAACCGATATTTTGAATGAACTTCTTCATGATAACGACATCGAAAGATCAGAATGGCCAGCATGTTGTCCAAACATAAACGCTATGGAACATGCCTGGAATAGTTTGGAAAGGGTTGTTTTTAGTCAGGACGACCCACAAAACAGAGACATAACTCGAATCAGCGTTGAGTAGTGGGACAATCTGGCCAACAGAACCTTGATAATCTGGTGGACTGCATGTGACAATGAATACAGGCATGCTCCAGTACAAGAGAACGTCTTACCTGGCTTTAGGAGTGCTGATTTGTGGTGCAATATGGAACATAAATTCAGAATGTTTAAATCATTATCTTAGAACGTGTTAATTTATTTTTCATGAGCAATAAAGAGAACTGAATGTCTTTGTTGTATATCCCCATTACATTTTTATGTTAAGGGTCAGAAACCCCTACAATCGTGATGACGCAGCATTCTGGTGTATTCACTTTGCAGTGATCAGTCGCCACATCATATCTCCATGCCGTTAAGGCACCACGTTTAAACAGTTTTATATGAGCGCTACAGGAAAGTAGTCAGAGAAGAAGTTAAGATCTTCCACTTTTAATGAGAGGAAGGAAGATAGAAGAGGGAAGAAACTAATGACTTTGGCTGTTGTAGGGCAATAAAAATAAATGGCGAGTAGTGAAAATTTTTGCCGTTTGTGGATTCAAAAGTTTTCAAATGTTTGTTAAGCTTATGGGACTTAGCTACGGGGTCATCAGTCCCTAAACTTACAAACTACTTACGAACTACCTTATACTAAGGACGGCACAAATATCCATGCCCGAGGGGGGGATTCGAACCCCCGACCGTAGTGGCCGTGTAGACCGTGACTGGAGCGTGCATGGATTCAAACCGGGGTTTTGTGCATCAGGCCAGCGGTCATCTTAACCATCTTGGCTACCCACACACGTCTTCAACCAACACTGCCTAGAAGACAAGGCCTTACAGCTGGCCGTGCCTGCGTCACACCTAAAGGCCGCGAACGCTAGTTGACTTGCGAGCCGCTACTACGAGGGTGTTGGCGTGCCCCAGCGGCCAGCCAATCAGCCGGCGGCCGCAGCCTCTTGGTGTGACGTAGGCACGGCCAGCTGTAAGGCCTCGTCTTCTAGGCGGTGTTGCTTCATCCCATCCAAAATTCCCAAAAGTACCACGATAGGGAAGTAGCATTTCCGGATACCATGATTGGAATCCCGACCTTGGCGAAATATTCTGAGCCGTGCTGGCTCGACTTTCGTTGTTTCCCTCTTACTATGTACTGGCGCCATTTAACAATCAGTCACACTCGCGTATCGATATCGCTTTGTTGTTTCACCGCGGGTGGCGCAGTTAGTTTTTTGATCTCATCTGGTTCCGCGCCCGGAGCTAGTTGGCGCAGTCGGCAAGTAAATGTGGCGGCTCGTGCTCAAGTTTGGCAGTTCGGCGTCGACAGCACTGCGGCTCCGAAGGAGGAAATAGCAAGTTGAGATGGACGCGAGAAGCGAGAATGTGGCTCCGGCAGAGCAAGTGTCAGTCCGTCATCGCACAAGCAAGGGAGCGCGCCTCGCTTTGAGCAACCAGACGTGTGGACTGTGAGCCGCGCCGTCCGCCTCTTCTTGTGCTGGTGGTAGCCTGGCGGGCGCCGCGGTCAGATTCTGTGTATGGCAACGATGGGATTATACTTTATTTCAACATCATGGCATCATCATTCCAAGGAAACCCTCTATCAACGACTAGCGTAGAGTAACTGCATGACAACAGTTCTCAAGTTAAGTACAACTTGCTGGTTACTTGTTTATCGTCAAGTATTTTGAGTGCCCAGCGTTGTTCGTGAACTGCTAGTGGGAGCCTTGCCTCGTCCTTCAAATTTTGGGTATCGTTTGTCTCTCTGAGTAGAATCCCAATGGCTCGCATCGCCTCCTGTCTACGTTGTATTTGTTTCTATTGATGGTCGGTGAAACAGTTATTGATAGTCGTGATAAGAGGCTTTAGAACCTTGTTCCTGTTTGTTGATGATAGTTCATTCAATTCAACGCTTCGTCAGCGTCATGGGGGAATTTACGAGGGTCACTTCAAAAGAAATATCTACTATTCTACATGTTTGAAAGTTTCACAATGTGAAGATACATCCTTTAGGAACAATATTTTCATTTCTCCACACAATCCCCTTCCCTCTCAACTGCCTTACGCCATCTTGAAACCAGCACCTGTATACCCTCACGGTAAAATTCTGGACCAACACGTTGGAGCCACTGTTTGGCAGCGTGCACATAGGAGTCACCATCTTCAAACCTTGTTCAACGAAGAGAGTCTTTCAGTTTCCCAAAGAGATGAGTAACATGGAGCCTGGCCAGGACTGTAAGGCGGGTGTTTCAGTGTTGTCCATCCGAGTTTTGTGATCGCTTCCATGGTTTTTCAACTGACATGTGCCCGTCCATAATGACTCACATGTGCCCGTGCAACAGCAAAACATCCCTCTTTTGGTGCGTCTGTCAGCAGTCACCAATTCGTTAATTCTTTGCACATTGTCTGGAGTGTGTGCAGTACTAGGCCTGCCGCTGTGAGGACAATTCTCAAAATCGCCGAGCCCGCTTTCATCACGTAACCTGCTTGCCCATCGACTAACTGTACAGCGATCGATAGCAACATCTACATACCAATTTTTCAACCTCTTGTGGAGGTTTGCCACTGTCTCGTTTTCACAGGAATTCAATGACAGACGCCGCTTCTTATGAACATCAAGTGTAGCAGCCATCTTGAAGAAATGCTGTGGCGACGCCACTCACGGGAAGAGGTTAAACTAAGTTTGCAAACAAGCGGGAAGGATGTATCAACACTCTGTAAAACTTTCAAACATGCAGAATTAAAACTGTATTAAATAAAAATAGTGTGCATTTCTTTTGGAGGGACCCTCGTATTTGGTGTGTGCCTGCTTGTCGCTCTGTGACCTGCCAGGGGACAAGCGTTATTTCACGTTGTATGTTTTTCTCTCTGCTTGGTGTTCCCTTGCCCACCCGTAGTTGTAATTTTAACATTCCCTTTGAATTTAAAATTTCAGTTCTTCTCTGCCTATTCTTCTTTCTGTAATCCTTCCGTTCCTGGCAATGATACTGAGCCGCTAGTACCTCAGCCATTTCTGCTTCAAGTGACATGATGTTCTTTGATAGAAAGATTTAGTTAAATTTATGTCAAGAAACTGGTGCTGTTGTTAGCTTAAAATATGTACCACCCAGAAAAGGGAAACCATTGAACTGTTTCAAATCATAGCGTGTTGCTGGGTACATTTTCAGCTGTAAGTGCCACTTTCTTGGTGATTTTGTAATTGGTTTTATTTATTAGTTCAAAGTGCGTGTGTGCTGAAACCTAAGCTAGTTGGGTCCTAATGTAATTGAGGGACATTGTTCAGCGCTACATGCTTGATATTGTTTTAATTTTTTTAAATTTCTTAAGGAATCTATCGCTCGCTTATTGCTTTTCTGTTGGGAGTTCTTTACTGAAGTGGGTTACGCCCTCTTGTTTGCTTAATATCTTAATGAAAGTGCGATTAGCCTCGCTGCCTTGAGGTGTAACTGATTCCTTCTGTTGTTCATCTTGGTAACGGCAGTGTTGCGCAGTAGTGTCTTTCTCTTTAATGCTTTTGCCCTTTTATAAGCGGGCTTGTGAGTTAACCTCACGGTTAAAGGAAATGGCTATCCATTTAATGTAATCTACTTATTTATATGTAATTCTACTCATGTAGAATTTTTAAAAGATAACTTGTTAAAGCCACATTTATTGCTTTTACCTCTTTCCCCTTTGCTTGTGTGTTTAGTAAGTTTATTATGCTCTGAATCCCGTCCTCCTTGGTGCATTGACCTATAATTTTATTTTATTAATTATTTTTAAGGAAATTATTGGAATCTGTCTTTTGTGTATTGGTAATTGGAACTGCAGGCTGTGCATTATGTAATTTTAAAATTAGTCAAATTTCAGTGTAACGCAGAATCCGTTGAAGTTTTGTAAACCTAAAAATGGTCAAAGCAACCTTGGGTTCTTGATTGTTCACATTTTATTTCTTAGTTCCATGTGCATTTTATTCTCTTATTTTAAGGAGTGTTTAATAGAAATGATACATTATTTTCAAAGGTATCTTTACCAACTGCAGAACGATCTGAATAAGATATCACTATGGTGTAAAAATTGGCAATTGACTCTAAATAATGAGAAGTGCGAAGTCGTCCACATGAGTACGAAAAGAAATCCGTTAAACTTTGTTTACAAGATAAATCAATCAAATGCGATGGCCATAAACTCCACAAAATACTTAGGAATTACTATTACTTCAGACTTAAATTGGAAAGAACACGTAGATAATCTCGTGGGAAAGGCGAACCAGAGACTGTGTTTTGTTAGCATAACCCTTAAAACATGCAACAGAACTACAAAAGAAACTGCATATACTACGCTTGGCCGGCCGCGGTGGCCGAGGAGACTGAGGCGCTCCAGTCACGGTCTGCACGGCCACTACGGACGGGGGTTCGAATCCCCCCTCGGGCATGGATATTTGTGCCGTCCTAGTTCGTAAGTAGTTCATAAGTACAAGTTATTTTATAATTGGGGCATCCGCAGCTGAGTAAATACATTTTCTTTTATGAATTTATCAATTGTTTTAAAAAATTGATTGTATGACTTTATATAATAAAAGAAACTATTTTGGAAATTGAAATAGAAATGTCCTCTTATGAAACAATAAATAAATTCTGGAGCCGCTTCAGCTGTTTTTATTGAGATCCTTTTATGTACAGGTCCACAACCGGTTTCGCGTCAGTAGAGACGCATCTTCAGGTGTTAAACTTTTTATTCTCTCGTCATAATTCGCTACTGAGTCCCAACATTCTAGTTGGTTTCATCCGTCAATTGGTTAAAATTCAATAGGGCCAAATACATGGGTCCAAGTCCAAAATCAAATGGTTGTCTTTCAGGATAAAAAAACATGGATGTTAAAATGTGGGACATGTAATCGCGTGATTTTGACCACCGTATTTTCGATAAAACCCTTAGATTGGCAATGGAGTGAAGGTGGCCATTGTAAAAATAAACTGAAGGTCTGTAATTAGAAACATCAAGTTGTAGCAGACCTATGGAGGCGTAGAGGAGTGCACTGCGAAGTGGCGAAGTAAACTGAACCACTTGGGTTCAGTGTGGTTCAGTTTACTTCGCCACTTCGCAGTGCACTCCTCTACGCCTCCATAGGTCTGCTACAACTTGATGTTTCTAATTACAGACCTTCAGTTTATTTTTACAATGGCCACCTTCACTCCATTGCCAATCTACGGGTTTTATCGAAAATACGGTGGTCAAAATCACGCGACTACATGTCCCACATTTTAACATCCATGTTTTTTTATCCTGAAAGACAACCATTTGATTTTGGACTTGGACCCATGTATTTGGCCCTATTGAATTTTAACCAATTGACGGATGAAACCAACTAGAATGTTGGGACTCAGTAGCGAATTATGACGAGAGAATAAAAAGTTTAACACCTGAAGATGCGTCTCTACTGACGCGAAACCGGTTGTGGACCTGTACATAAAAGGATCTCAATAAAAACAGCTGAAGCGGCTCCAGAATTTATTTATTGTTTCATAAGAGGACATTTCTATTTCAATTTCCAAAATAGTTTCTTTTATTATATAAAGTCATACAATCAATTTTTTAAAACAATTGATAAATTCATAAAAGAAAAAGTTCATAAGTAGTTTGTAAGTTTAGGGACTGATGACCCCGTAGTTAAGTCCCATAAGCTTAACAAACATTTGAACATTTACTACGCTTGTCCGTCCATTTTTGGAGTATTGCTTCCCAGTGTGGGATCCTTATCAGGTGGGTTTGACGGAGAACATCGAAAGAGTCCAAAGAAGGGCAGCTCGTTTCGTGTTGTCATGATACAGGGGAGACAGCGTTACGGAAATGATACAGGATCTGGGATGGGAATCATTACAACAACGGCACTTATCGCTGCGGCGTGGGCTACTTGCGAAACTCCAATCGCCAACATTCTCCTCCGAATGCGAAAATATATTGTTGACTCCCACTTACATAGGTAGAAACGAGCATCAGAATAAAATACGAGACATCAGAGCTCTAACAGAGAGATTCAGGTGTTCTTTCTTCCCGCGCGCTATTCGAGAATGGAATGGGAGATAAATAGTATAATTGTGGTTCGATGAACCCTCTGCCAGGCACTTAAATGTGATTTGCAGAGTATCCCATGTAGATGTAGATGTTTATAATAAATCTGTCATACAGCAAGTGATGAATATCTTTGATAACCAACCTAGCCGCCCACATGTAGTTATTCTTTGCACACACATCCCACTCCTATCATTTTCACTACTCGTTATTCATTTATTTTTATTGCCCTCTTTCTTTTTCTTTCCTCTCTTTAAACATGTAAATGTCTAGGGGTAGCGAAGCAGGTGTGACTTCTTTTAGACATTTCTGAACGATTAGACGCCACACCAACCTAATGTATGGAGTTAATGACCTAGTTGCCTGCTAGCAGCGACAACGACAATAAGGTAAATGGGAGCCCTGCGACAGCCCGTGATCGCGATAGCGACGCCAACACCGACTCCGCTGAGCAGCCGCTGGACTAATGTGGCCGCCATCATTAGAGGCCATCTCACTCGCCCTCATTTATACTTTATTTGATTTGCTCGTGTACTCCACTCACGTGACTGGTGTCGCTACAGCAGAGGCTCACAATCTCTTTTCCAGAGCAGAGCCAGATTTTATTCCTTTGTTGTCAGTAGGACCCCAAGTTCCAAGAAAAATAAACTCTATAAATGGAAGAATAGATGCCAAGGTCTCAAGTTTTACTTTATTTATTCAAGACGACCGGTTTCAACACTCTGTGGTATCATCTGGTCTCATTGATATTAAATTACTTGTTATCGTGCGCCAAATAAACTCGGGTATTTGGGGCACTATAATAAGCAGATTAATTTCAATGAGACCAGATGATGATACTACAGAGGTCGAAACCGCTCGTCTTGAATAAATAAAATAAAAATTGCGATCATGGCATCCATCCTTCCATTTATACAACAAGATCGCTCCCTAAGATGAGTAAATTAATATGTGTCAATCTATCACCTATTGGAACAATACCTTTACGCCCAACATCAAATTAATTACTTCCCAAGTAATATGGAATTAATAACTAAAATGAACAGATGTTTGAATTTTTTGTATTATCTTCCGTGGACCATATTGTAGCTCCTCCGTACTAATTGTCTCCTGTCGGCGTAAAATGTTTCTTTCGCACTTAGGCTCTTTTTCCATCTATTTCTCGAAATGTTAACTTGTTAAATCATATCATGTGTGTTACGTTTTAATTCCAAAAGTGTGTGGGACACACACACACACACACACACACACACACACACAGAGAGAGAGAGAGAGAGAGAGAGAGAGAGAGAGAGAGAGAGAGAGAGAGAGAGAGAGAGAGTTTTCTGAAATGTAGACATTCTGAGAAACGCGATTGTGGTATCAATATGTCCATAATAAACAGCTACCAACCACAAGTATGGGTATAAAATATTAATTTGTTTCAGCTATGACCGGTTTCGGATTTTTCCACAAATCCACTATCAGATGTTGTACTGAAACTTCCTGATAGATTAAAATTGTGTGCCAGAACCGGGACTCGAACTTGTGACCTTTGCCTTTTGCGGCCAAGCGCTCTACCGACTGAGCTACCCCGACACGACTCACGATCCTGCCTCACAATGTTACTTCCGCCAGTACCTCGTCTCCTACTTTCCAAACTTCACAGAAGCTCTCCTGCGAACCTTGCAAGATTAGCAGCCCGTTAAGTAAATGGACATATAAAGATAGGAGAGAAGGGTTAGATAATCACAGAGGGGGACTGAGCAAGGAGGAGATGGGGAGACGGTTTGGGTGAGAAAGTAGGTTCAAATATTCAAATGTTTGTTAAGCTATAGGACCAAACTGCAGTGGGCATCAGTCCTTAGTCTTACACACTGTTTAAACCTACTTACGCCGTCTGCATTCTGTAGCATGGCGCCTTACAGTACACAGCCACTTCCGAGCGGCTACGGAAGTGGGAAGAAGGTATTAACAATTTACTCCTCCCCGTCACACTATCTCCTGCGGAAGAGAGAGGTAGACCGAACATGACAACGATTCAGGAAGTGCAATGTACGTGTTGAACATGTATGTATTCGCAACTTATCCAACCCGCAATTACGTTATACCCATCCCATTATCACGCGCTGATCGAAGCTATTTACGGATTTGGGTCTAATGTGCAACTGCACTGAAGAAAGGATCATCGGTCATCTTGTGTGTGCGGGGTCTGTTCTTTCAGACATGTCAAGAAAATGACCAGCCAAAATTGTGTTTGTTGTAGTCTAGTATTGAAATGATGTTGTTATACATCCTCCGGTTCTCATTGTCTATTCACGCCCAATGTACTTCGCTTTGAAGGCGTGAACAAAGTCGAGTCACGCGTACAGTTACACATTAAGTACATTAATAGGGCACGGCTAGACTAGGGAGGAGGGGTGTAGATGCCCTTCGTAGAACGTCGCGTGTAGGGTGAAGAAGCTACAAGCTGCAACCTATGTTCAATATTGTAGATATGGTGTCTTCTTTCCAACATGTCTGAAAGAGTAGGCACCGTATCTAAAATCGTGTGTATGCCTCTTACAGAAAAAAAGAATTTATGTGAGGTTGCTCCCTTGCGGGAATGCAGAGCTCCTAGCAAGAGAAAGTATGGGGCAGTGAGCACGGTAGCCTAAATCCTTAATTCCAAATCTGACAAAGTCTTTGATGAGGTATGCGCCCATTTTTTTTCAGTTTTAGTGGGGCGCCGTAGAGATACAAAGTCTACAGGTATGGTGACGATTCTGACGATGATTATTTCGAACTATAATATAGTTCAGCAGGGCCATGACGTTAGTATGAAACTTCACCGCAGGCTTCGATTGTGAAATGATTATTTCGAGACGCATTGTGGCCTTTGTATTTCTACAGCGCCCCTAATAGCACTGTCTAATAACTGACTGGTTAAGGCGACCACCGGTCCGAAGCGGGAATTCCATGCCGCGGTGGAGCAGCCGAGCGGTCTAAAGCGCCTCGCTGCGGAGCGCGCGGTTGTTCTCCGTCGGAGGTTCGAGTCTTTAGGTTACTTTACCTAGGTTTAAGTAGTTTGTAAGATACGGACTGATGACCACGCAGTTTGGTCCGATAGATTTACAAACATTTGAACATTTTATTTATTTTTTTTTTTTTTTTTTTTTTTTTTTTTTTTTCGGGAATTCCGTGTTTGAATCGAAGTCCAGCAGAATTTTTGAACTTCTCCAGCGATTTCATTTCAATTCCCTGCAACAGTTGAGATGTTTGAATACTTCTAATACTTATTATGTAGATGACCTCCGGATTAAAAAAAAATTGCCGAAGAAACTGAGCAGTGCGCAATAACGTGGAAAATTTTAATAAGTATATCATCTCCTATAGCGAATGATTACATATTAGGAGAATGTTCACTCCTTGAAATACTTGTCCTGCACAAGTTACGAACCTCACGAAACACTGAAGACGTGGAATGCCATGCGTCTGACGGAAATGAACTGTGCTCGATCGATGGAGTGCATGAACTGCTGAAGTATACGATATTCGTGGATTACCCGATAAAACTGCGAACTGGCCCAGAGCTTACATATTGAGCTTCCCATTCTTTTTTTACAAACGCAAAAGTACAATGATGAGAATCAGATGAATGTGTTGTAAACTGAATAACGATTGTAAGTCAGACTGCTATAAATTTTGAACACTACGCTATGTAGCAGTTAACAAGTATTACAGCAGAGAAACCAGACGTTCTGAGGCAACGATACGTCATGGCAGGCTTCGGTAGAGATTTACGGTAGGCTATAACTCCGCCGTGGCCAACGACGTTATCCGGTGTTTACAATACCGATTTACGATGGTACAACGCGATATTCTTCCAGCAAGACGACCGTACAAATATTGCCTGCAAATAACTGGTCACTTTTCTCGGCTGCACCAAATGAGGAAAGGTAACGCTGTTTTCGATACCTGTAATTTTGTGGAAAGTAGATGCCGTGAACTCCGTGCTTCATAATTTGCCTTTTGTTTTTACCAGACGCTCTTCGTGCACCAAATTATTCAGCAAATTCTTAATGATATGCACATTGCGTTATACATAAGTGGCATTACACACTTTATTGTCACATATAGAATTAAAACTAAATAAATATTAGGAGCAAGTGTATTTTTTGGGACAATGTAGAACTATTATTCGCAATAAAGATAAGCTGCAACACTGCTACATGCTAATTAAGTCATTATTAAAAAAAATAGAATTCCAATCCGTTCGGCGTTAATTATTATTAACTGTTAGAGAAGACAGTATTAGTGGAAAAAATCATGGTTACATATTTGACAATGATTCGTTGGGCGTGTTAACAGTAAAACTGGATGCTCACTCGGAGACACAAATATATTGAACATGTCTAATGTCGTAAAATGACAGCTTCAAGTATTAGATTTTCATATCAAGAAGATTAAAAATGAAGCTATATAAAAATATTGGTAAATCTATTGGACTTAACCACTCTGGTAATCAGTCCCTAGGCTTACAAATTAATTACACTAAGCTAAGCTAACCAAAGAACAATTACACACACCTATGACCGAGGGAGGACTAACCTCCGACGGCGAGAAACCGCGCGCTTCGCAACAAGGCGCCATAGAGAGCTCGGCCATTCCACCGCGGCTATCTTGTATCAACGAATATTTTCGCAGCTGTTTTCAGCAACCACGTATAAAGGAAAATGTGTAAGAGCATCCACTAAAGATGATGAAGTACCTCTCTGCCGGAATGTATTAAGGCACTTTAATTCTAAAGTGGTCTTACTAGTTCTATTTGTTGCTAAACTAGAGTTTTCTACACAGCTCTTTATATACTGAGCAAGGTAGTTGATGCTGTCAAATTTCAGCTGCATTGGCGAGGACGACGGCTCACTCCCTGCCTCTCAACATCATGATATACGTTTCCCGTGATTTCCCTATATTGTTCCAGGCAAAAGTCTAACAAGTGATCCCTAGAGCACAAAATCTGGACTACGGTGCGTTTGATAGATTTAATTGTGCCGGACTCAGTTACCTACCTCTGACAGAGTTTACGAACCGAGAGTATATCATGGATGAATGGCGATTTGGTTATGATTCGGGCAGCCTGATAGTGGCATTCAATGGGCCTCGTGGGGTCTCTGGGATCCCATTACTACCAAGGTCTATGTCCATTACATTGCACGCTACCTGTTCCCAAAAGTGATCTCCAACACAAGATTACAGGATCAGTATTCGCACAGCTCACATAAGACTGGATTTCTGAGTATGGGTGTGAAATGTGGCATCTCCCTGGTCACCAGTCAGTAGATCTTTATATTGTTCTTCCCACTGGATCACAGTTCGAAGTCGCATAACTCAACAATTTACGCCATTTGTTGGTTGTTTTTACACTTTTCGAATGATGTTTTTGTTGTTCGTATTTTGTAGGGGACTAAACAGCTAGGTCATCAATTTCCTGTGTCCCTAGCGAAGACGTTACACTGCATGTAGGCAGGAAGTGCATCGGGAGGAAATGTGCCCGAACTTGCAGCACGTAAAACATCGAATAGGGGAAGGGAAGTATGGTTTCACACGACACCTGTATATCATTCCCTGGATCTACTTAGCCAGTGTATCACATTCGAAGGCCAGGATTAAAGCACCGGTGGCAACCTTGCGATTTTCGGGACCCTATATACGTTCCGGACGAAGTGGAAAACTCGTCGCTGTTAGTTGCCGCACAACTCGTCGTCGGACCTGACAGGAGATCAGGGTGGTATATTAGACCCTGGATAATGTTTATCGTCTTCTGGTGTGTGATATTTGCATATCACCCAGCTTGTCGCCGGCAAGTAATACCTTCGACTGGACAGGGGATGCTGTTCGTATGAATACAGTCACACTTTCCATCTTTGACGCTGTTGTTGCTCCTGTTGTTGTCTTCAGTCCGCAGACTCGTTTGATGCAGTTCTCCATGCTACCCTGTCCTATGCAGGCCTCTTCATCTAAATAACAACGGCAACATATGTACTTTTGAATCTGCTTACTGTATTTTATTTCCTATGACTCCCTCTACGATTTTTACCCAATCCAATTTCTTCTTTTTGTATCCCATCCTAGTGACACTTGTGTGTCTCGTTTCCGCCGGTTGTCCTGGGTGTCGGTGGCCGAGTAGAGACACAGGGAAATAGGATGCACGTGTGTGCGAGTACAGAGTCAGAGGTGACCAGCCAGTGGGACAGCAGAAACTAGAAACACTAAGCTAGATTAGAACAAGTTGTATATTTCGTAGAAATAGTTTAATACTTAACTTTTACAAAGTTCATGACTGCCAACTAAGTGTATTGCTGAGACATAGGTTAACTACGTATAGGCCTGCCTACTGATGAGTCCTAGTGCCTGTCCTAATCCCAAGTGAACGATGCAGTGCAGTGGGAGGCACGGTCGGAGTTTTAGTAGAGGGCGCTCGTGGCTGACGTTCTAAGAACGCCGCGCCGTGCGTGCATGGCGGCGCGCGGCGAAAGTACGTGGCCCGCACTTCAGACTTGCACGACACCACACTTCTAATGTTAAGTTGACGATTCCGTAATGTCTCAAAGTGTGTCCCACCAACCTACCACTCCTCTTAGGCAGATAATGCCAGAAACTCCTTTTCTACCCAATTATGCTAAGCATATCCTCACCACATTTCGAAAGCCTCTATCACGTTTTTGTATGAACTCCTTATCGTCCATGTTTCACTCCCATACAATGCTACACTCCAAACAAATGCTTTCAGAAAGGACTTTCTAAAATTTAAACTAATACTTAATATCAACGAATTTCGCTTCTTCAGAAACGCTTTCCTTTACATAGCCATTCTGCTTTTTATATCTTCCTTACTGCGGCTATTAGAAGTTATCTTGCTACCCAAATATGAAAACTCATCTACTACTTCTATCGTCTCATTACCTAATCTAATTCCTTCTAATTACCTAATCTAATTCCTTCATCATTTCCTGACAGTACATTCCATTACCATCGCTTTAATGTTCATCTTATATCTTCCTTTGAAGACACTGTCCATTCCATTTAATTGCTTTTCCAGCTCCTTTGCTGTCTCTGTCAAAATTACTATATCATCAGCAAACCGCAAGGTCTTTATTCCCTCACCCTGGATTTTAATTTCTTCCGCAAGCTTCTCCTTGTATTCCTTCACAGCTTGCTCAGTGTACAGGTTGAACAACATTGGGGAAAGGCTACAACGCTGTCTTACTCCTTTCCCAACCGCTGCGACTCTTTATCACCTACGACTCTAATAAATGCTGTCTGTTATTTTCTTTACACTTGAATATAACTCTTCGCTCCCTATATTTTACTTGTGCTACCTTCAGAATTTGAAAGAGTTTATTCCAGTCGACATTGTCGAAAACTTTCTCCAGATCCACAAATGCTAAAAACGTAGGTATCCATTTCCTACAAAATGTTCAATTTTTGTATGGGACCAAACTACCTGGGTCATTAGTCCCTATTCTTACAAACTACTTAAACTAAGTTAAACTACCCTAAGGACAACACAAGCATCCATGGCCGAGGCAGGATTCGAACCTCCGATGCGAGAGGCCGCCGATCCGTAATGTGGTGCTCCATACCGCTCGGCTACTCACGCGCGGCTCCCTTTCCTTAACCTACCTTCTAACATAAGTCGCAATGTATTGCCTCGCATGTTCCCACATTTCTTAATAATCCAAACTGATCTTCCGCACGGTCGGATTCCAACAGTTTTTCCATTCTTCTGTAAATATTTCGTTGTAGCATTTTTGAAAGCCGGCCGCGGTGGCCGAGGAAACAGGCGCTCCAGCCACGGTCTGCACGGCCACTACGGTCGGGGGTTCGAATCCCCCCTCGGGCATGGATATTTGTGCCGTCCTTAGTATAAGGTAGTAAATAAGTATTTTGTAAGTTTAGGGACTGATGACCCCGTAGTTAAGTCCCATAAGCTTAACAAACATTTGAACAGAATGAAACTTTCACTCAGCAGCGGAGTGTACGCTGATATGAAACTTCCTGGCAGATTAAAATTGTGTGCCGGAACCGGGACTCGAACCTGGGACCTTTGCCTCTCGCTGGCAAGCGCTCTACCACTGAGCTACCCCGACACGACTCACGATGCCGCCTCACAACTTCACTTCCGCCAGTACCTCGCCTCCTACTTTCCAAACTTCACAGAAGCTCTCTTGCGAAACTTGCAAGACTAGCACTCCTGGAAGAAAGGATATGGTGGAGACTTGGCTTAGCCACAGCCTAAGGGATGTTTCCAGAATGAAACTTTCACTCTGCAGCGGAGTGTGCGCTGATATGAAACTTCCTGGCAGATTAAAATTGTGTGCCGGAACCGGAACTCGAACCTGGGACCTTCGCCTTTCGCGGGCAAGCGCTCTACCACTGAGCTACCCCGACACGACTCACGATGCCGCCTCACAACTTTACTTCCGCCAGTACCTCGCCTCCTACTTTCCAAACTTCACAGAAGCTCTCTTACGAAACTTGCAAGACTAGCACTCCTGGAAGAAAGGATATGATGGAGACATGGCCTAGCCACAGCCTAAGAGATGTTTTCAGAATGAAAGTTTCGTAAGAGAGCTTCTGTGAAGTTTGGAAAGTAGGAGGCGAGGTACTGGCGGAAGTAAAGTTGTGAGGCGGCATCGTGAGTCGTGTCGGGGTAGCTCAGTGGTAGAGCGCTTGCCCGCGAAAGGCAAAGGTCCCAGGTTCGAGTCCCGGTTCCGGCACACAATTTTAATCTGCCAGGAAGTTTCAAACATTTGAACATTTATTTTTGCATCCGTTACTTATTAATCCACTACTTCTATAATTTTCACATGACGCTACCTCGACAAAATTTTCTTCAAGACGGTCCACAAAGAATAGTAGCTTTGTTGACATAAAAGATTCACCACCTAAACGTGCACAGGCAAGGTATTGTGACGAATAGGGCTCATATCTTCGGAAGGCCCTTTTCTTACCATGGCGTAGCCAGGGAAAGGGACGACTCAGGATCTATGTCGTCGCGTTAAACTCAGAGACGACGGTTATACGTCCGCTAAGTGAGCCGATTTCAACCTCTTCATTGCGGGTCATCCGCCTCGATGGATGAGGGGTTTCCCTCATGGTCGCCATCCAGCCATAGCAAAAGTCCCCTGGCGAGACGACATTTGCTTGGAGTCCTGACGCCCCTTGGAGATAGGCATCTACTGTATGAATGAGGTGTTCAGGTCTGGTATCAGTATTGCATGCCCTGTGTTGTCAGGGTCTGCCACCAGAGGGGTATATGATGAACCGACCACAACGAACTGGGTACCGTACAATCTGTCGGGTGACTTGAGGAGCATTATGCTGAAGGGTGCCCAGGGTAACAGTTCACGAAGTATGTAACGCGCGCATGTAAGAAAGTGTCCTGCCGATGGTTGGGTGGAAGGTGCGGTCACTAGTCCGTTACGTGATGGGTGCATTAGGTATTACTGGACAGTGAATACATGGTGCACCACATAAGGTGTTCACCTACAAATGGCTCCGCACTTCGGACTGATTTTGAAACAACGTAGGTAAAACTCACATAGGGTTGTGTTTCGATTATTTGAGCTTAGATTTTAATGTTTTGTGTGGTGAGGTTTGGAGGCGGGACGTTAATGAGAGAGTAAAGCAGTAAACAAAATATTGGTAAGTGATCAAGTACTCACATAAAACATCTCAGAGCTTACATTAATAGATGAAACAGAAAGAGGCTCACCTCCATCACTCTTCCATTAATCCTTTCATTCCCAGTGTTGTTTGTAGACAGCAACAAAGCTGACATACCGTATTATGAGTATCAATCCTTAAAGTCACATTGTGTTTGATGAATAACATGCTTGTAGTAAGTTATTTTCCCGTTCGTTAAAGCGTGTAGTCACTTCAGAGGCATTGATCTCTCCGACTTGTAGGTTTCCGCCTGTATGTGGCTGTGAGTACGACCGTGAGTGTAGGTCTTGTTACTTTATTTCAGTGGTGAATTGTCTTGTCTTAGGTGCTATAGGGAAGATTATGCTGGAATTACTGACATGACAGTGCCATCTATCAACAAAATAATGTCCCAAGTACGAATATACACGATACAAACTTGAGTGTTGTTTATGAAATACATGACATAAAAAATAATAATAAAATAAAAATAAAAAATTAATTTGTTGGATAAAAAATTTTAAACAACATATTTTGAGGTTTATTGCACTGTATTAATATAAAAAAACACTGAATTGTTATTTTTACAAAGCTGAATTAATAACGTGGAAATGAAAGGGTTAACTCTTTCCCAACAAAAAAGTACTGTACCCTTTTCATACACACATGCCTATCGCATACAGTAAACATACCGTTAAGTTGAAAACACATGGGAAACAAATACCGAAAAGAAATAGAGCTTCAAGACTGTGAGACAGATGTATGTAATATCCCAAAACTGAAGAAATAAACAAGAATTTGCGTGAATTGTGGAGTGATGCGACGTCGACCTGTGACCCGGTGGGAGGAACAACATAGGCAAGAGTCGCAAGACTATGAACCGTAAATAGCCACTTCTTTATTTTGAATTTAACGTAGCCGTGGCGGAGACGCCGGGCGCCTTGAGGCGCTATGCTCCGATGCGCGAGGCCGTTCCCCGTCGGGGGATCGAATTCGCCATGGGGCTTGGATGTTTGTGCTGTCTTTAGTATAAGGTAGTTCATAAGTAGTTTGTAAGTTTAAGGGCTGATGACCCCGCAGTTAAGTCACATAAGCTTTACAATCACTGGAACTTTTTTAATTTAACGACGTGGACCGTTTGTAATCTGACAATGCTACATATGTAAACAAAATTATAATTCTTCTTTGTGTTTTTGGCCTCCTTTCTCCGCAGTTGCTGTTATACAGTTTGTATTGGTTAGGTAACCGTCTTATGCAACTGTAAATTTAATTTAGACCAGACGCGTCTCGCTTTATTCTAAAGCATCTTCAGTGGTGAACTGTACAAGAAATTTTTTGTTCTACATTATTTGGTTAAGTTTCATCGATACGTTTCCATGCAATATGATTATTTTGATTCTGGATAAAATAAACAGTGGCAGGAAGTGGCAATGTGCTACATAACACACATGAAGCGAACAACATAAAAATATGTGAGTAATATTAGTAGTCCATTTTATCCCGGATCAAAAAATCCCTGAAGAACTGTTATCGATCTAATTTAATCAAACAAAAAATGTAAAACAAAACATTTCTTCTACATCTACGTCTACATCGACATACATACTCCGCAATTCACCGTAAGGTGCGTGGCGGAGGGTACACTGTACCACTACTAGGCATTTCCTTTCCTATTCCACTCCCAAATTGAATGAGGAAAAAAAGAATGCCTGTATGCCTCCATACGAGCCCTAATTTCTCTTATCTTGTCTTTGTGATCTTTACGCGAAATGTAAGTAGGCGGCAGCAAGATCGTACTACACTCAGCTTCAAATTCCGGCCCTCTAAATTTACTTAACAGAAATTCGCGAAAAGAACGTCGTCTTTCTTCCAGCGATCCCCAATTGAGTTGCCGGAGCATTTCCGTGACACTCGCGCATTGGTCGAACCTACCGGTAACAAATCTAGCTGCTCGCCTCTGAACCGCCTCTATGTCTTCCTTCAAACCGATCTGCTGCGGGTCCCAAATACTTGAGCAATACTCAAGACGTGGTCGTACAAGCGTTTTATACGCGGTCTCCTTTACAGGTGAACTACATCTTCCCAAAATTCTCCCAATAAACCGAAGTCGGCTGTCTGCCTTACTCACAACTGTCCTTACATGCTCGTTCCATTTAATATCGCTCTGCAGTGTTACGCCTACATATTTGAACGACGCGACAGCATCAAGAAGCTCACTACTAATTCTGTATTCGAACATTATAGGATTGTTTTTTCTACTCATGCGCATCACCTTACATTTTTCTACATTGAGAGCTAGCTGCCATTCTTCGCACCAACTAGAAATTTTGTCTAAGTCAACCTGTATGCTATTACAGTCATTTACAGACGACACCCTCCCATACACCACAGCATCATCAGCAAACAGCCGCAAATTACAACTTACTCTGTCCATCAGATCATTTATATAGATAGAAAATAATAGCGGTCCTATCACACTCCCCTGGGGCACGCCTGACGATACACGCGTCTCTGATGAACACTCGCCGTCGAGAACAACGTACTGCGTTCTATTACTTAGGAAGTCTTCCAGCCAGTCACAAATCTGTGAACCTATTCCATAAGCTCGTATCTTCGTTAGCAGTCTGCAGTGTGGCACCGCGTCGAGCGCCTTTTTGAAGTGGAGAAAAACACAATCCGCCTGTTGCCCTTCGTCCATGGCTCGCAAGATGTCATGTGAGAAAAGGGCAAGCTGAGTTTCACATGAACGATGTTTTCTAAACCCGTGCTGATTCATGGAAAGAAGCTTTTCCGTTTCAAGGAAATTTACTATATTCGAACTGAGAATATGCTCCAAAATTCTACATCAAACCAATGTCAACGATATTGGCCTGTAATTGTATGGGTCAGTTCTCTTTCCTTTCTTATACACGGGAGTCACCTGCGCTTTTTTCCAATCACTAGGAACTTTGCGCTGAATTAAAGATTCGCTATAAATGCAAGCTAAGTAGGGGGCCAACGCCGCAGAATAGTCTTTGTAAAACCGAACTGGTATTCCATCCGGACCAACAGACTTTTTCGTATTTAGCTCTCTCAGCTGCTTCTCTACACCGGAAATACCTATTGCTATGTCCCCCATTTCGGAATTAGTACGTTGATCAAATGATGGTATACTTGTGCGGTCCTCCTGCGTGAAAGATTTCTTAAAGGTTAAATTTAGAACTTCAGCTTTCCGTTTGCTTTCTTCTATTACTGCCCCGGAATGATCAACTAGTGACTGGACAGTGGGCTTTGACCCACTTATCGATTTTACATAGGACCAGAATTTTTTCGGGTTCTCGGAAAGATCTTTTGGTAAGGTATGGCTGTGATAATTATTGTATGCTTCACGCATCGATCTTTTTATAGACGCACGAATCTCTACTAACTTTTCCCTGCATCATTTGCGTGTCCTTTTTTGAATCGAGAGTGCAACAGACTTTGCTTTCTCAGCAGCTTTCTAACCTTATTATTATACCACGGTGGATCTTTTCCATCCTTAATCGTCTTTACTGGCGCATATTTCTCTAACCCTTTATTAACAATGCACTTAAATTTAGTCCACAATTCCTTTACATCCATAGTCCCGGAATTAAACGATGCCCATTCATTTTCTAAGTGCGATCGTAATATTTGCTTGTCGGCTCTTCCCAACAAAAACACGCTCCTAGCCTTCTTGATTGGTTTATGAACTTTGGTCACCATCGACGCTATGACGATATCATGAGCACTAATTCCTTTCTCTACACAGACATCGTTAATTAGGTCAGGCCAAGTCTTAACTGGTGCCTATCCGATTCCCAAGTGAACGATGCAGCAGTCGTGGCCACGAGCAGAGTTGCAGGAGAGGGCGCTTGTGGCTGACGTAAGAACGCCGCGCCGTGCGTGCATGGCGGCGCGCGGCGAAAGTAGGTGGCGCGCACTTCATACTTGTGCGACACCACAGTTATAATCAGAAAGAAGCATCGAATTACCTTTTTAAGAGAAGACTCCCTTTTCTTTTCCCATTTATTTAATACAGGTGCCTTTCGCCTTGTTCTGTCTCGGGGCGCCATACGTGGATTAATTTATATAAAAACTAGCTGAAAACCCGGCGTTGCCCGGGTATTTATTTATTTATTCCTGCCAGTTTTCGGGTGTATATTCATTTGTATAAGGGCTTTATGTAAAATCTCTTGGGAATACAATTAGTAGTAAAGAAATGATACATTAAAACTTGGTGCGTGATGGGGCGGTTTTCCATGCACGTTATTGTCTATGTGCTCATATCTCGTGAACTACGGCTCGTATTGTCATACAATTTAGAAAGTACACTCAAATATATGCGTGTATACTGTCTATAAAATTTCCTGCGGCTACAGTTTGTAGTGTATGATTTATAAATTGTAACGTCATCCGAATGCCGTAGTTTTAGTCCATGAACAGCGGAACGTTACTATTTATGTACTCATATCTCATTGGCTATAAGGTCTAGAATATTTCCATTGCGCGTGGTTTGCCGGTTTATCTGCTCAAGACGGTTTTCGGAGAATGTGCCCAAAAGTAGCTCGCAAGACTGCTTGTCTGTACCGCCGGAAATGTAACTAGCGAGGTCCCAATCTATACTCTTAAGGTTGAAGTCACCTCCGACTAATATTACATGGCCCGGATACCTATGCACTACCTGGTGTAGACCTTCCTTGAATGATTCTAAAACTGCTACAGCAGCACTGGGGGGGCCGGTAAAAACACCCAACTATTAACTTTACTTCTTTTAGACTTGTTATACGTGCCCAGATAACTTCACAGTTACATTCAACCTCGATCTCAGTAGAAACAATATCTTTGTCCACAGCAATGGACACTCCTCCTCCAGTTGTATCAGATCTATCTTTCCGATATACATTCTACGCTTCGCTAAATATTTCTGAACTTGCCACATCATCATTTAGCCAGCTTTCGGTGCCTAAAACTATCTGAGCGCAATAACTTCCATGCAGCGCTGCATATTCGGGAACTTTGTTTCTAATACTCTGTAAGTTCGCGGCTAATATTTTTATGTTCGAATTTTTGTTCCGAACGTGGCCTGAATTCGCTGTTTGAATGCTGACAGGCGAGTGCTTATCAGAGTTAGCGCCTAGCCTAAAAAAACCATGTGCACTCCACAAGTACTCTGCTACCCGAGTAGCCGCTTCCTTAGCGTAGTGCACCCCTGATCTATCTACGGGCACCCTACAATTTCCCACTCGATAACGCAGATCCAGAAATCTGCAGCCATGACTGTCACAGAGTCGGCGAAGCCTCTGGTTCAGACCCTCCACTCGGCTCCAAACCAAAGGACCCCGATCAACCCTGGGAACAATGATACAAATCGACAGCTCTGCTTACACCCCGCGTGCGAAGGCAGCAGCGTTCACCAATTCCCCCAGCCGCTCGTAGGACCTGAGGATGTCCTCAGAACCCAAGCGACAAGCGTCATTGGTGCCGACGTGAGCCACGACTTGCAGTCGACTGCACCCCGCACCCTCGATAGCAGCCGGCAAGGCCGCCTCCACATCTCGGATGAGGTCCCCCGGCAGACACACCCAGTGCACGTTGGAATTCCTTCCAGATCTGGACGCTATCTGCCTAAGGGGCTCCATCACGCGCCTAACATTGAAGCTCCCAATAACTAATAATCCCCTCCCCCCGTGCACCTGCTCGGACCCTGCTGAAGGAGTGGCCACACTTTCACTCACAGGACGAACGGGCGCGGATGGACGTCCAGCCTCCACATTGGCCTTCCGCCTCGAGCGACGTGAACGCCGTACAACCCGCCACTCCCCTTGCGGAGAAGGCGGCTCGACGACGTCCGGTACACCTGAAGGTGCCTCGGTAGCAGGGACAGAGAGCGAAGCGTGAGACACCTGAGGTGTCCCACTCGACGCACCAGACTCCCCACCATCGCTGCACCCCGAGACAGGAGCCTGAAGACGGCTGACGGTAGACAACAGCACGCTCAGCTAGTCGCGAACCGCGGCCAACTCCTCCTGCGTCCGCACACAGCAGGCACACATCCTATCCATCCTATCGATACAATTAACTGCAGAAAGTAGAAAATTAAATAATCAACTTTAAAGAAGCCTAGTACTCTAATGAAGGCGGCTGGCTGCTGACTAAACTGTGGTCAGTGGTAACTACACTGTCGAATCAACAAAACTGAGTCCGGCAGCTTAGCGCTGTTAACGATGCGGCACTGGTGATAGCTGGCAGTGGACTGACTGATAACGAGATTTAGTAACGGTCTCTGACTTGTTTTGAAATACACCGGTCAAAGACGAAGACTAAACACAGCGGTATTTATCAAATACATTAGAATAAACTATTAAAACAGTAGTATAAACGAAATCTGCAAGTACGCGGGAATAAACCTCTTAAAACAGAGTACTAACGAAAATGAACTAGACTGGCAAATTAAATTTGACACAAATTAAATTCAGATACTTAACGCTGTTAACGATGCGGCACTGGTGACAGCTGGCACTGCACTTGTACAGATAACCACTGAAGATAATTTAAAATAAAGCGAAACAGCTCTGATCTGAATTAGACTATTTTACAGTTGCATAAGACGGTTACCTAACGTACATAAAAGTATAATCTAATATATAAAGCAGAGTGTCTGTATAATTGTACGTGTTGCACACAAATCTACAGTTTTGTTCCAATCTTTATTAAATTTTGTACACGTAAGCTTCAATCCATGAGGACGGTCGCCTTAAGTGTAAGAATCACATTCGATATATAGTTCACGAGATATGACGTTATAATCAAGGAAATGTGTCTAAATCTGTTGCATTTAGCGACAATGCTGCTCAATTTCTCCTAAACCATTGGACCGATTTTAACCAGCTTTGGTACACACATTCCTTACGTGAGATAACAATTTCTGTAAGAGTACGAACCACATACGACACATGGTTCAGGAAATATAACGTCGTAAACAATAGGAATCGCAGAAAATTGCCACATAATGCGGCGAGACTTTATAAATACGCTATATGAGAATAAGAGAACTTAACGACTTGCAACAAACTTTAAACATAATTTCAAACCTTTATTAAACTTTTTCTCGCTGACGCCTATTGCAAAATTATGAAAGGAAAAAAGTTTCTCGCTTACTACTTTTCCGCTGTTTATGGAGTAAACTACGGCATTCGTTATGACGTTACAATTTATAATTTGTACACTACAAATTGTAGCCGCAGGAAATTTTACAGACAGTATACACACCTATAGTTGAATGTACGATCTAAATTGCATCACAGTACGACACATTATTCATGAGATATGAGTACATAAATAGTAAGGTTCCGCTGTTCATGGACTAAAACTGCGGCATTCGGATGACGTTACAATTTATAAATCATACACTATAAACTGTAGCCGCAGGAAATTTTATAGACAGTATACACGCATATACTTGAGTGTACCTTCTAAATTGTATGACAGTACGAGACGTAGTTCACGAGTTATGAGCACAAAAACAAGAACGTTCATACTAATTGTATTCCCAAGAGATTTTGCATACAGCCGTTATACAAATGAATACACACGCGGAAAATGGCAGGAGTAAATAAATAAATACCCGGGCAACGCCGGGTCTTCAGAAAGTTTCTACATAAATTAATCCACCGATGACGCCCCGAGATAGAACAGGGCGAAAGGCACCTCTATTAAAGAAATGGGAAAAGAAAAGGGAGTCATCTCTTCAAAAACAAAAAACAAAAACAAAACAAAAGTAATTCGATGCTTCTTGCTGAATATAACTGAGGTGTCGCACAAGTATGAAGTGCGCGCTACGTACTTTCGCCGCGCGCATCCATGCACGCACGGCGCGGCGTTGCCCTCTGCTGCAACTCCGCTCGTGGCCAAGACTGCTGCATCGTTCACTTGGGACTAAGATAGGAACCAGTTAAGACTTGGCTATCGGATAGGCACTAAAAATCATTAGTAGGCAGGCATCTATCTAAACTATGTATCAGCATTCTGCAGTCAAGAACTATGTAGAAGTTAGTATTACCAAGACTCCACGAAATATATATCTTGTTCTAATTTAGCCTAGTGTTCTAGTTTCTGCTGTCCCACTGGCTGGTCACCTCCGTACCTGCACACGCGTGCATCCTTTATGCCTGTGTCGGTCTCTCTCTATTCGGCCACGCCGGCCGCGGTGGCCGAGGAGACTGAGGCGCTGCAGTCACGGTCTGCACGGCCACTACGGTCGGGGGTTCGAATGCCCCCTCGGGCATGGATATTTGTGACCTCCGTAGGATTAGCTAGTTCATAAGTAGTTTGTAAAAAATGTTCAAATGTTTGTATAGTCTATTGGACTTAACTACGGGGTCATCAATCCCTAAACTTACAAACTACTTACGAACTATGACGGCACAAATATCCATGCCCGAGGGGGGATTCGAACCCCCCACCGTAGTGGCCGTGCAGACCGTGACTGGAGCTCTTTAGTCCCCTCGGCCACCGCGGCCGGCAAAAGTAGTTTGTAAGTTTAGGGACTGATGACCCCGTAGTTAATTCCCATAGACTCTACAAACATTTGAACATTCTACTCGGCCACCGACACCCAGGACAACCGGCGGAAACGAGACACAATATTGGCAACGAGGCTGGGATACAAAAATAACTACCCACCCCTCGGCCACCGCGGCCGGCAAAAGTAGTTTGTAAGTTTAGGGACTGATGACCCCGTAGTTAATTCCCATAGACTCTACAAACATTTTAACATTCTACTCGGCCACCGACACCCAGAACAACCGGCGGAAACGAGACACAATATTGGCAACGAGGCTGGGATACAAAAATAACTACCCACCCACCCACACACACAGACACGCACGCACATACACAAGCCAAGGTCTCCTTCACCGCATTAGGCACGACAATGTCTTGCTTTCGTCGTTTGTTTCCGTATCTTTATTCACCTGACCTCTCCTTGCATTACCAAGGAACGTTGACGGAAGAGCGTGGCGGCGGCAGGTGTTGGCCTCGCTAGGAATCAGCTAACGCAGCAGCGCACAGTTGGTGTGCGACTCATGAGGCACTGCGGTGCGGCCCGCCGCCTCCTCCTCCTCGGAAGGCTGTGCCGCGTGAGGGATTGTCGCCATTAATCAGGCCGGTAATTAACGAGGAGCGCCAAATTAAGCGAGCCGGGGGTTGGGGGCGCCGCAGACGACGCCTCAGCGCGCGCGGGACTCACCCCACGACACGGCCGTTCGCCTCGCACGTGGGTGCCAGGCGGCAGCGCCAATTCTGATAACACCGCCGTACACTGCACTAGTGTCGTATATAGGCCAGAAAACCCACTGAAGCTAGTCGGTATTGGAGTAGTGACACAAGGAGCTACATCCCGCCACGAGCCACTCTACAAGCTCAGTTTGTCAGGTAAGTGTTAAAACTGATAATTTGTTTCATTAAATGTTTGTGATCATGTTATTAATTTTTATAAATTGTGTACTTAAAAGTTTGTATTTGTTTTTCTGTTTCATGTCTCTTCGAGAGCGTCACAACGCGGTCAGCAGAGTCCTACACGACGGAACAAACGATGTGATTGCTGGCCACCAACCGTTGCGAGTCGACGGCCATGCGGCGTAAGGAGAAACTGCAGACCGTTGTTGCGTCGTGATCGAAGAATACATCTACTAAAAACAAATTATTTGGGTTTCTCTTTGTAAGAAGTTATGGAAATAAAAATCTTTGAAAAATGAGCTATTCCGATTGTCATGTTAAGCTGTACAAATGTTCAAATGTTTGTAGAACTTATGGGACTTAACTACGGGGTCATCAGTCCCTAAGCTTACAAACTAATTATGAACTAGCTAATACTAAGGACGGCACAAATATCCATGCCCGAGGGGGGATTCGAACGCCCGACCGTAGTGGCCGTTTAGACCGTGACTGGAGCGCCTCAGTCCCCTCGGCCATCGCGGCCGAAAAGCTGTACAGATCTTGTTATATTAATATATGTGCAAGATTGTTAAAATGTATTACGAAGAATGAATCTTATTGAAGTGTGTAAAAGGTTTAAATGGAAATGAATATTAGTTACTACAGTTATTTCTATGAAGAGTACATTTCAGAAATTTTCTCGAACATTAATAAACTTTAATGGGACTATACGTTTTTGTGAACGGCGAAGATATGAAAGTTTAATTAGATGTCATCGTTGGTTATTTAATTAGAAAGGTAACCAACTTTAAAATTTTTGCCATAACTTACGTGAATTTTACTTGGTGGAATCTCTCGAAAGTAAAAACTTTATGAAATTATTTGACTCCTGGATCTTGCGCACATGGACCTAAGTCTTAAATGAAACTAAAATCCTCTTTAAATGTGAGAACTTCTTAGAGAGGAAGAACTTAATTATATTTTTCGTGAGTTAGTGGGCGGTACATCGGAAACGAAGTCTCTCCACGGTTAAACAAACTTTGTAGGCCTGCCATAATCAACTTCTAAGCTGTTATAAAAAAAACCTTAATTTTTCAAAAGAAAAAAAAATGTAAAAACGGAATTAACAGTTTGTCAGGCACCCTCTTACCCAATTAAAGACATGTGTCCGCCCGTCCCACTACACTGGGCAGACATACTTGTCACAAAATAACTTCTTCAGTCTGTAGGCAGTGAACAACAATGTAGAAATACCCAAACCACAATACCTTACCACTTCTAACTCGGTACAGGAAAAGATGGCATTCGAAAGAGCTTCTAGTCGTCTTGGAATTTATAAATGCGGGGGGCGATCCGTAATAGCCGTGGTGGAATGGCCGAGAGCACTAAGGCGCCTTCTTGTGGAGAACGTACTTGCTTCCCGTCTGAGCTTCGTGTTCTTCTTCGGACAAATGGGTGTGCATATTGTCCTTAGTTTAGTTTAAGGTAAGTAGTTTGTAAGCCTAGGGACTGCTGACAAAAGGTTAAGTCACACAGATTTACAAACATTTGAAAACTTTTTGGTCGACAACATCACTCTTTCTTTGTCGAGCCAAATCCAACTGAAAGTATGTAGCTAATTCTCGCACCAGTTATCAGTTATATAAAATTATCAGAACGACATCTTTCGGTACCAACATTGTCTCATTCTTAAGTCCTAAAAATTAAAATGAAAGAGTCATTACGCAATGTACATCTTAGAAGGACTGATTCATTTCACTTTTTAGGACAATGGGACAATGTTCGTCTCGAAACATGTCGTTCTGACAATTTTATATAACTCACAACTGGTGCGACAATTGGCTAGATAGATAGTACAGTTGTGTGATGGCGTCAAAACAGAATATACAGCTGAAAGTATTTGATATTTTGCTACTCTTGCTTTATGTCGGAAAAATTCCATTAATTACCTTCAGATGGCAGCGCTGTTACTACTGTATGAAGTGTGGAGAGGCATTTGGTCAACACGCCCCAATCGACCGCTGTCAGTGCATAAACCTTGGAGCCGCTGCCTCTCCAACAACATCTGAATTTCACTCACGAAACTGAACGAACGCTGGTCTAGTCCTCCAGCTGATGATGCCCAGCACCACACTCGCTCTGGCATTCGTAACGCGCGACCCCATCTAGTCAATCAGCAGGGGCGGCTCCCCGGTACGTTCCCCTCTCTACTCCCCGCCCAATCATACTACAACACTTACAGGAAAACCGAGCGGGGTGGCGCAATGGTAGCACACTGGACCCGCATTCAGGAGGACGATGGTTCAAATCTACCTCCGGTCATCCAGAGTTAGTTTTACCGTGATTTCTATAGATCATTCGAGGCAAATGCCGGGATGGATCCTTCCACAGGGCACGGCCGATTTCCTACCATATCCTTATTATTCGCAACTCCGCACGTTAGCTCCGTCTCTAATGACAAAGCTGTGGACGGGACGTTAAACCCTAAGCTTCTATTCTTCCTTCCTTCCTAAAGAATACCGTGCTCTTGAAGAAGGTTTATTGTTCTAGAAAGAGGATTGTACATTGTAAATTCGCCGAGGGCGTCCAAGTTTTGGTTTTCAGGACTGTCATCATGTTGTCGTGAATTTTATTTTTACAACGCTGTCTATGGACGTCCCATGAATCAATTAAAATGGTTGCAGTCCGACGGTACGACCAACGTTTGGCGGACGCTTCCATTAGTCGCAAAGCACACGCCGGAACTGATAACCCTCTCCCACTTATGCACAATTTGGATTGCGGTCTCCCTGTGCCCCACTATCATCTTGTCTTATAATTGGCTGTATAGAACCGCGACCCTTTATGAGCCGTATCTCACAGTCCGCTCCACTTATTACACTAGAGAATGTAAAAGGTAAACATAAAAGAAAACCTTCGCCTGATTGGTACATATGTCAAACTAGGCTCAACATTCAAGGACCACTTCATATGGCTACCCGCCATCTGCCCACAACGATCGCTAGAAGTTTCTCGTTATATACTATCGCAAGAAGTGTGTCTCAAAAGTCTTCATCTCAAAGTTAAGTGGAAGGTAGTATCTGTTTCTTTTGCATGTGTTTACAAGTACTTCTACCCACTGTAACATCTTACGGTCGCATTTGACGATCACATCGGCTAGTAAATAGTATATGTAAAATTTAGCGGAAATACTCTAGTAAAATTTTATTTTATAATAATGATTTATGAAAATTCAAATGTGAAAACTGTATTACTGGAATAGTCTAATGCCTAAGTATGTATATATAAGAATAGCCACACTTGTTAACAAGGAATAATTACTCTGTGATTAAAGTAGTACGCAGTGAACGTTAAAGACTGTAAGGAACTACTTTTTTGGCATTGGTAATGAAAACTTCTGTTGTATAAGCGATACCTGATGTGAATGTGTATGATGCGAATGTGTATTTTCATTTATGTCTAATTTCAATTTTGAAAATATAGAGAAGAGTAATTTTAAAGTTCTAATTTATCATTCCATTAATTGAGAAGTAATGTTTTACCAATGTGACGTACATATCTTTGGAGATCAACTACGATTCCAATCATTTGTGTTTCATTAACTAAACGAAGTATTGTGGGGTAGAAAAAGATACTTACCTGTGCCGGAATTTACTTAGAACAGTTTAAGACATCAATACGGACATTTTTCTGCCATAAAAGTTAGTATCAGAGACTATTAAAGTCAAATACAATGCAGTGTCAACTTCAATTGTTGCGGTAGATGGATAATGTCACTGTGATACCATCCTCAGTTCAAACTTATATTTACGTGTGTTCTGTATGTAAATGAAAACTAACATAAGTCATCAGAAACTCTTTAAATATTAGTAGGTCATAACCAGTTTACAACGTAGTGCATAACGAGAAAAATCTTAATCGCCATTTCAGTGCAATTGAGCTAGCAACAAATTTTCATCCTTTGCAAAAGAACGACCCTGAGAACTTAGTTGCCGAATACTTGCTCTCCAGATTACATTAAATGTATGCATTACATTAGGTCTACTGAAAATGTTGATGTGGTGGAATTTTATGTTTAATATGAATTTGTGGCATCGGTAGTGTTGCCAGCCTACACTACAACCAGCTACTGGAAATACGCTGTAGGTAAAATTTTACCTCGGCATAGACATTGCTTACATACGGGTCTGGAAATATACTAAACATTTGACCTTACTTGAAGTGTTTGCTCATTCAGTATTTATCAAGATGCTTTAAGGCGAAACTGTACATCCCAGATCAACCAGTCGCATTAAAACTCATACCGGTCTGTCTACACTTTTTCCTCCTAAAAGCTCATATCATGAATGTAATTGTGTTGTCTTAGGACCGGAGAACATAGCACTACTAACAAGGAAAAAAAATCCTTGGCATTACCGGGAAACGACCTAGGATCTGTCGCCCTGACCCCTCGTCTATGGAGGCGTACCAGACTTACGCTACATGAAATATTTTGTCATCGTGTTTTCATTTACAAAACGAATACACAGCGAAGTGATGATACAAATCTGTTCATCAACGTCTAAGGCGCCTCGTTGCGGAGCGCGCGGCTGCTCGCCGTCGGGGATTCGAGTCCTCCCTAGGGCATGGGTGTGTGTTGTCCTTAGGTTAGTTTACCTTAGTTTAAGTAGTTTGTAAGCTACGGACTGATGACCACGCAGTTTGTTCCGATACATTTACAAGCATTTGAACATTTTTTGTTCAACAACAACCAAAATATACATCCACCTGCAGAGCACAAACAGCTCCATGAAAACACACATGGATTACAAAAAAGAAAATCTCCACTGATGATGCTTCACAAAGAAAGAAAGAAGCGAAACGCATATGGAACAAAAAACGCCGGCCGCGGTGGCCGAGGGGACTGAGGCGCTCCAGTCACGGTCTGCACGGCTACTATGGTCGGAGGTTCGAATCCCCCCTCGAGCATGGATATTTGTGCCGTCCTTAGTAAAAGTTAGTTGATAAGTAGTTTGTAAGTTTAAGGACTGATGACCCCATCAGATTAACAAACATTTCAACATTTTTTTGGAACAAAAAACGCGTTTCATTTAGTTGCAATAGACCGAAATACACCTCCACTACAATATTTTATATCTTTTATGCTTGCCGCAGTGGCCGAGCGGTTTGCGGCGTGCCAGTCACGGTCTGCAGGGCCGCTGCGGTCGGCGGTACGAATCCCTCCCTCTGGCATGGATGTTTGTGCCGTCTTTAGTTCATAAGTAGTTTGTCAGTTTAGGGACTGATGACCCCGTAGTTAAGTACCATAAGCTCTACAAACAATTGAGTATTTGAACATTTTTTATCATTTTATTTTAAAACATGTACGAGGGACACTGTACTGATACCCACGAGGCAAATACGGCACTGCGCGACATGGAGAGAATAACTTGAGCTGTGATGAACGAGCCAAGTTTGTCTACTTTCTCTGCGTATTAAAGTAGTTGAGCCCAGGCAGCAGCAGAGGGAGAGAGGAGCGCCGTTGCCGGCCTCGCTGGTGCACAAAGCACGCTAATTGGCGTCGTTACGCGGTCTGCCACAGACACAGACACAGACTCGCTGCAGACTCGCCGCCAGAACTGAAAGGGTGGCGGGGAGGGGCGGAAGGGGGTGGTTGGTGGTGGGTGGTGGGGGAGGGGGTAGGATGGAGAGGGGCAGGCGGCTGCGCTGGTGACCATGCGCTGCCACTATGTCTGGCCACCGTCACCACCGCACACTAACGCACTTGCCAGTTCCATATGCGTTGTGTTGAAACCCGACGTGGGCACTTTTAATGCGCTCTTGACAGTCTTGTTCATCACGTATGTTTTAAAACCACTCTTGTCTCGTTTCTCGCTGTAACTGAAAGGCGAAAAAAGACATTCTGGGTGCATCCCTCGAATTACAAACGACATACACTCTAAAGTATTCAGGGTGGTGAGAGAGTATTTTACAGTTCCCCATTACCGTGAACATCTGATTTTCTTTATATCTATCTACTACATAAACTTATCTGATGTAAAAGTATTTTCAACGTTGACACTCACTGGAATTTTACAGTATGTACCAATAATTTTATATTTTCATAGTTATTGACTCATTATTTAATACTAGCTGAAAACCCAGCGTTGCCAAGGTATTTATTTATTTATTCCTGCCTGGCCGCGGTGGCCGAGGGGACTGCGGCGCGCCAGTCACGGTCTGTGCGGCCACTACGGTCGGGGGTTCGAATCCCCCCTCGGGCATGGATATTTGAGCGGTCCTTGGTGTTAGCTACTTCATAAGTAGTTTGTAAGTTTAGGGACTGATGACCCCGTAGTTAAGTCCCATAAACTATACAAACATTTGAACATTTGAATTTATTCCTGCCACTTTTCAGGTCTATATTAATTTGTATAAGGGATGTATGGCTGTAATATCTCTTGGGAATACAATTAGTAGTAAAGAAGTAATAGATTAAAACTTGGAGCATGAGGGGGTCGTTTTCCATGAACGTTACTGTTTATGTGCTCACATCTCATGAAATATGTGTCGTGCTGTGATACAATTTAGAAGGTACACTCAACTATATGCATGTATACTGTCTGTAAAATTTTCTGCGGCTATAATTTGTACTGCAGAAATTACAAATTGTAGCGTCATACCGAAAGCCGTAGTTTTTGTCCATGACCTGCGGAAAGTTACTGTTTACGTGCTCATATCTCATGAAGTACGTATCGGAATGCGATACAATTTAGAAGCTACATTCAACGATATATGTGTATACTGTCTGTAAAATGTCCTGTCGCTACAATTTGCAGTGTTGAAATTATAAATTGTAACGTCATACCGAGAGCCGTAGTTTTACTCCATAAACAGCGGAAAAGTAGTAAGCGAGAACCTCTTTTCCTTTCATCATTTTACTGTGGTTGCCATCGTGAAAAAATTTAATAAAGTTTTGAAATTAGGTTTAAAGTTTGTTGCAAGTCGCTAAGTACTGTCATTATCATACAGTGAATTTCGAAAGTATCTCCACATTATATGGTATTTTTGCGATTTCTATTGGTTATGACGTAATATCTTTTGAACCATGTGCCGTATGTGATTCTTAACCATGCAGCAATTGTTACCTCGCGGTAAGGAATGTGTGTACCAATTTGGTGGAAATCGATCCAATGGTTTAGTAGAAAATGAGCAGCATGGTCGCAAAATGCAGCAGTTTTTCGCGCATCTCATTATGACGTCATATCTCGTCAACTATGTAACGTACGTGATTCTTACATTTCTCGTGGATTGAAGCTTACGTATACAAAATTTGAGAAAGATTGGATCTAAACTGTAGATTTGTGTGCCACACGTACAAACATACGGACACTCTGCTTTATATATTAGAAGAAGAAGAAGATACTTATGATGTAATTTCATTACATGTGTAACCACCTATACGTGGTGTGTTTGCAGTATATGCCAATATATATGAATGTGGATATATTTTTAAGCTTATTGCTCTGGATTATAAATACATAGTATAAGTTGTCGCCGTAGGTAAGCTAGGCATTGAGTAACATATCATTGTACTTGTTCTCACAGGTTACGTTATACAAAATGACTCTGGAATGACACAAATTAATTTGCACATTTTTTGTATGATTAGTGGTTAAACACTTCATCGCCAAGTAAAGAAATTACTCATGAGAGTGGGATAACCCCACCCCTTCACCCTAATGAGCTCACCTAGACCCTGAAATGCCCAAAACCAACGATTTCAGTTGTTTATTTAATACTTAAAGATTTATATACTGTCATTCTCTTATGTACTATTTTAGTATAATGTATAGGTAGGAACACATATGTTTTAAATCTTTATATGTAATTACGTTGGATTATATGTTTCAATCCACATATCTAATTACTGTGAATCATAGGTGCATATTGCTTTTATGACAGAATTTTAATTTGAAATCTGTGACATCTCTCTATCTTTTTATTAGAAATATGTTCTGAGGTAGGATAGTTTTCTTTAAAATGGTTTAGTATGATGGTACTACAGTCTCTTGCAGCGCTAGAGCAGCTGCAATTAAAGGATACAGATTTTACGAGCAAATGATGGTTGGTAGTAAGGAAAAACAAGATGAGAAACAACAGCACACTCTGGCGACAATAAGTATATTTGCTGCAGGCATCATACCGCTGGTTAGTTGGAAGAAGGCGCTCTGTCAACATGACACATAATGGAGAATGTGTTTTAAATATTTTAAAAGTGTTTTATGTTTGACAAATCATTTGTAGAAGTTAAATGATTTATGATTGATGTACCATTATAATGTCGTGTGCCTTCACGAAATGGAAAGCACAGGGCACAAGGTATGAGTTGTGTATATAAACTTGTTGCATTACTGCTGTATTTGGTATTATTGTATTTCACGTAACTGTAATTGAATGTACCTCCCTTTCTTCAGTGACCAGATGATGGTACCCTAAGTGTACGAAACCGGTCGTCAAGAAATAAAATAATTAATTACGATCTCGGCATTTTAATACTTTAAAGTAAGAAGATCGCCGTCCTACAGTGGAAAAATTAAGCGACGTACACTCACTTCAGAACCAACGAAACTAGTACACCTGCCTCATATCGTTTAGAGCACACAGAATTTCCGCAATACCATTTTGCATGGACTCAATGTCTGAAGTGGAGCTGTAGCAACCAGAATGTATTCGGTACTGAGTAACGAATATTTTGGCTGGCTCTTGGTACAGAATTGTCACTCATTATACATTTCATGACTCGCAGCTACCGTATCGATAGAACTCTGTAACAGAAACCAATACGGAGATTGCTTATATTCTGTGTTGTTATTTATTCTGAGGTCAGTAATTTATATAGTCAACCGTGACAAATTTAGCATGTATTGCGTAGCTCTAAGATTTTATATGCATAGTTTCGTTATTAAACATTTTAAATTATACTTGGTTGCCACATATTTACACGTGAATCCTCTATGATCTGACGTCCACTTTCAATGCAAACAAACTTTGCATTGTATTTTCCACCTGTAATTGTCTCACTTTCATAGTTAATTCGTGTTGATCTAGTATAGTAGCTATAATCGACATTTATCATTCATGCAGCTCCTACTCAGTCGAACCGGTGGCCAACGCTCTTGTTGTAATGCTTGTAATGGACCATTTAAAAGGCCTAAATCAGTAACCGAAAAATAATTGTCATCTTGCCTACGATCTTCCGATTGATTCTGATATTCCATGAGCGACCTACGGGCCAAGGCTCTAAGTAGAGTGAGGAAAAGTACTCAAAATGGAAGTCATTGGTTGTGTCTCGCCGATTTAGGAGTATATCAAATTTTGTGACAATTGCAATTTAATCACAAAGGAAATGGAATCTACTGTCTCTTAGTTGTATAATTGCCTTAACAAGCAGGCGTACAGTATCTACGTGGCAAATTTAAATGATGAAGTCGTATAAAAATAACAGTTAAAATGTCTCTACAATCTTGGATCCGTAACTGAGAAGTAACAGAAGAAAGCATGCACCACGCTTTATTATGCCTCGGAGAATTTCTTACGTCACTAACAACTATAAAGACAGAGGTGCTTGAATCAGATGTATTCCTACGTGGTACCAGTAACGAGAGTAACGATACATTTGAAACTAGTACTGTTTTTGTAGTAACGAATACGTACAGATAAACTTATTTTCGTTACTCTGACAGCTCTATTCTGAAGTCGTGCTAGAGGGAAATGACACTGTGAGTTCTGCAGGACTGTCCATGAATACGTAAGCGTACGATGGAGAAAGGGGGGGGGGGAAACTTCTGAACAGCGCGTTGCAAGGCATCCCAGATATGCTCAATAATGTTCATGTATGTGGTGTTTAGTGGCCAGCGGAAGCGTTTTAACTGAGAAGGGTGTTCCGGGAGCAACACTGTAGCAATTCTGTACGTTTTGGTATCTATTTCTCCTGCTCTAATTGCCTCGGAGATGGCGCAGTGCCGGCCGCGGTGGTCGAGGGGACTGAGGAGCACCAGTCACGGTCTGCACGGCCCCTACGGTCGTGGGTTCGAATCCCCCCTCGGGCATATTTGTGCCGTCCTTAGCATAAACTCGTATGTAAGTAGTTTGTAAGTTTAGGGACTGATGACCCCGTAGTTAAGTCCCATAAGCTATACAAACATTTGAACATTTTTTGAGATGGTACAGTGCGGTCAAGTTGTATGTTAATTGATGTCCCTCTGTGGCGAACAACGTATACGTCACTTTTTTCTAATCGGATTTTTATTTTTCCAAATGTTCCGAAAAAAAGTTCTATGTGCCTGCCTTTGTATACGAAGCCTAATTGAAGTTAAATCCAACGTTTGGCTAAAGCCCGTCATTGGGTGTGACCTGTTAAAATAACTGCCCAGTCGTGCTGGGGTCTCTGAGTGTGTAATGAACAATAATAATAAACATGACAGTGAAAGAAATTTTAAGCATGGAGCTTAAATTATTTATGAACATTTGTGTAATACTCAAACGGCAGTGTCGTAAATGAGTTGTGGATGAAGGCCAACATGCAGACTCCATGTGACTTGTTTTCCGGATACTCTTTCACACGATCTCACCCCAGCACCCACCCTTGCAGACAGCTAAAGAAAATGCAAAATAACGGCGCAGGTTCCCAGACAACTGAGTATCTCGGTTGCTTCGTGAATTATAGAACATTCCTCAATCACGAGAATTATTGGCAGTTATGTTAGTACCGCTATTAGTATTGTTGTTGTTGTTGTTGTTATAGTCTTCAGTCCGGAGACTGGTTTGATGCAGCTCTCCATCCTACTCCATCCTGAGCAAGCCTTTTCCTCTCCTCATAAGAACGACAACCCACATGCATTTGGATCTGCTTACTATACGCGTCTCTTGGTCTCCCTCTGTGATTTTTACCCCACACACGTCCCTCCAATGCTAAATTTACGATTCCCCGATGTCTAAGAATGTGTCGTACCAAGCGATCCCTTCTTTTAGTCAGGGTATGCCAAAAATTCCTTTTCTCACCAATTCTGTTCAGTACCTCCTCATTACTTACGCGATCTACCCACCTAATCTTCAGCATTCTTCTGTAGCAACACATTTCAAAAGCCTCTATCCTCTTCCTGTCCGCACTGCTTATCGTCCATGTTTCACTCCCGTACAAGGCAACACTCCACACAAATACCTTCAGAAAATACTTCCTTAGATTTAAATTAATATTCGATGTTAGCAAATTTCTCTTTTTCAAAAATGCTTTTCTTCCCATTGCCTTTCTGCATTTTATATCCTCTGTACTGCGACCATCGCATGTTATTTTACTACCCAAGTAACAAAACTCATCTACCACCTTCATTGTTTCGTTACCTAATCTAATTCCTTCAGCATCGCCAGATTTTCTAAGACCGCATTCCATTATTTTTGTTTTGCTCTTGTTAATGTTCATTTTATACGCTCTCTTCAACACAGTGTCCATTCCATTCAATTGCTCTTCCAGGTCCTTCGCTGTCTCTGACAGAATTACAATGTCATCAGCAAATCGCAAAGTTTTTATTTCTTCCCCCTGAACTTTAATCCCTATTCCAAATTTTTCCTTGCTTTCTTTCACCGCCTGCTCGATGTACAAATTGAATAGCATCGGAGAAAGGCTACAACCCTGTCTTACTCCCTTCCCAACTGATGCTTCCCTTTCATGCCCTTCGAGTCTAATAACTGCGGTCTGGCTTTTGTACAAGTTGTAAATAACTCTCCTTTCCCTGTATTTTACCCCTGCTGACTTCACAATTTGAAACAGTGTATTCCAGTCAACATTGTCAAAAGCTTTCTCCAAATCTACAAAAGCTAAAGATGTAGGTTTGCCTTTAGTATATGGCTAGATAAATCATCTGACGGGCATGATAAGCAATACACTGATGTTGCTGATAACGCTATGGTTTTCTGGTGGGGTCATCTGTGAGTGACTGACATTCAAAATTTCTAGTTGCTGTGAGGAATGGCGACTACCTCTAAATGTAGAAAAATGTAACGCATTGTAGGTGAGTAGGAAAAACAACCTCATAATGTTCTTATGCAGAATTATTACCGTATTCACTCAGCTACAGGACACCTCCCTGTATCGTGCCCCCTCCTCCCATAATTTTTGAGGGCAACATTACACGTTTTATAAACTCGAAAATTCGTTAATATGTCATTCGCTTGAAATTCGGCAGCTGCAGTTTACGTTTTCGAAGTCTGTCCACTCTTGAGATATTAGAAACAGTTATACGCCTGGATAGCTCAGAAGTCCTTCGTTGGAAAGAACGCCTATAAAAGGACCCAAATCTATCTAGTAATGATGAGGACAACAACAGAGACAAGGGTGAAAATGAGGTCAGTCCAAAATATTCGTAGGCCTACTGATTTTTAAAGTCTTGGTGGAGAATCGCTTACTCTCCCCAATTTCAAAAATAGAAAGATTGAAGAAGAAGAGAGAAAAAGGGAAAAAAAGTGGGTACTATAGCCGAGTAAATACTGTAGTTGTTCTGTCCGACATTCTCGACAGTCAAAAATCTTCGTGTAACGTTAAAGGGCGATACTAATATCCAAGGACAGTGGTCGGGAAGGCGAATGGTGGCGTTTGGTTTATTGGCAGAATTTCGGGTAGGAATGATTCACCTTTAAAAGGCATTGCATATAGAACAATGGCGCGACCCATTTGTTTGTGATCACAACAAAATCCCTTTGAAGGAAGACATACAAGCATTTCAAAGTCGTTTGATACTGGTAGATTCCATAAACACACGATGCTTCAGGAGCTAAAGGTAATTCCTGTAAGATCATTTAGAGGGTATCCTCTTGAAGCTAACTGCCGAATGATTCCACTCCCTCCAATTTACATCTAATATATGTGTCCATATTTGTGTACGTGTTCAATACAAAGCTACAGTTTTATTCCAATCTTTATGAAATTTTGTACACGTAAGCTTCAATCCATGAGGAAGGTTGCCGTAAGTGTAAAAATCACATACGATATATAGTTCACGAGATATGACGTCATAAACAGTGAGTTGTGCGAAAAACTGCTGCAATTAGCGACAATGCTGCTCAGTTTCTCATAAACCACTGGGCCGTTATCAACCAAATTTGGTACAGACATTCCTTACCGTGAGGTAACAATTGCTGCAAAGTTCAGCACATGGTTCAGATGATATGCCGTCATATACAATAGGAATCGCAAAAACACTGGCACATAATGCGGGGAGACGATATAAATACGCTATATGAGAATGAGAGTACTTAGCGATTTGCAACAAACTTTGAACATAGTTTCAAATCTTTATTAAACTTTTCTCGCAGACAACATAAAAAAATGAAAGGAAAAAAGTTTCTCGCTTACTACTTTTCCGTTGTTCATGGACTAAAACTACGACATTCGGTATTACAATTTTTAATTTGTACACTACAAATAATAGCCACAGGAAATTTTTTCAGACAGTATACACACATATAATTGAGTATACCTTCTAAATTGTACCACAGTACAACACGTAGTCCATTCTATTTGAACACAATAAACAATAGCGTTCATCATGGAAAACCGCCCCATCATGCAACAAATTTTCATCTATTTCTTCTTTACTGCTAATTGTATTTCCAAGAGATTTTACAGACATACATCCCTTATACAAATGAATATATACCTAAAAAATGGCAGAAATAAAGAGATAAATACCCGGCAACGCCGGGTTTTCAGCTGGTTTTGCATAAAACATACGAAAATAAAATTAAGTGTAGTATGGAGTCATAGCTACACTTATTCTCTATGTATTAGGAAATAGAAAAGAAAACGGAATGTCTAGTAGAGGTACGATGTAACCTCCGCCACACACCCTACGGTGGATTACGGAATATGTACGTGGGTGTAGGTAACAAATAACTATTTGTAAGTACTCTGTGTACACCGCGCAGTAGGTAAAATAACGATTAAACCCGTAGGCCATACAGGGGTGTAAAGGATGTGTAGTTAATGGATATATACATCAACAGGCAATAACTGCACTTAGCCGGCTAGGCAATAAATTTAACAGGAAGCATACCGTCATTCCACTCTGCATAAAGTCCATGCAAGAATTAGTCAATAGTCTGTAACTTAGCATCAGGATATAGGGATGAAGCGCGCGCCATTTATTTAACTGTTATTTCAGCAGAACTAAACAATAGCCCCTTGACGTCTCACGACATTCTGAATGCAACATAAAATAAATACAGAAATAAAATTAAAATAAAGTTAATGGCAAAAGATGATTCACATCAACAGTATCTCTGTACGTATACAAGAGCGTTTCAGCTCCAGGATCCTTTGCAGTGCATACGGCGTGCTTCACTTACTGGCACGGAACCCTCTGGAGACGGTTTCTCTTGTGTAACCGTTACCTAAAGGGGGCTGCGTACAGTGGCGTCATGGCGGGCACCCGACGGCACGAGAGACACCCACAGAACGTCGTCCTGGACCTATGTCCTGTGGTGGTGGGGAGAACTTAGCGAATACCATGCAGTTATACAGGGGTCATACGAGTTTAGGCATTTCGTGCAAGAAATTCCTCGAGATATTCAGTGTTTGTCTGTAAGGACACTGATAATAAGGACGAATAATGCGTGAACTTTCTTACAAATAACGCGGAAGATGCTTTACAATGTGATGCTTTACAATGTGATGCGTCGTGTTAAATCATATTGTACACAGGAGGGAGAGGGGGGGGGGAGTGTTTCAGTCTCGTTGTTTACCATTACAATTTTTATTGTAGCTGGTCTTACAAATTAAGTTACACTAAAGGCAGCACAAACGTCCATGCCCGAGGTAGGATTCTAACCCCAGAAGGGGAACAGCCTCACGCATCGGAACATAGCGCCTCAATGCGCTCGGCCATTCCTCCGCGGCTTCTAGAAGGTCTCGGTAAGTATTTTCGATCATGTGTATGGAATATTCCGTCGGTGCTTGGAGGAACAAAGACATATTAAAAACTTAAATACGTAGTATTGTTGTTCCACAATATTATTTGCTTGTTATTAGCAGCTTTCGGCTTCTTAGGACATCGTCAGATAACTTCATACTAAACAGATAGTCCACACATAACATACACAAAAATGGTTTTAAAGATATGTGAACTGCAAATTAATTATGGCTATGAGTCGATACTACGTAATAGACTTACTCCTACAAAAAAAAATGGATTTTAAATGAACATATCTTGGGCTACATTGGTAATTAATATTTTAATATCAATGTACCCCAAGATATGTTCATTTAAAATCCATTTGTTTTGTAGGAGTAGGTCTGTTATGTAGTATCGATTCATAGACAATATTAATTTACAGTTCACATATCTTTAAAACCATATTTGTATATGTAACCTCAATGTTACGTGTGGACTATCTGTTTAGTATGAAGTTATCTAAGAAGTCGAAAGCTGCTAATAAGAAGCAAATAAATAATATTGTGGAACAAAAATACTACGTATTTCAGTTTTTAATATTTTCGATCAATTTTATAGTAATAGTATAGTATTAGTTACAACAGGTTGATCGATATAAACACTGCAGTAAACTTTTTACATAGTCATTGACACCAGTCTGTTTTCAGAAAATGTAGGGTTTGTTCGTAGGTGACTGATGATGTTATGCAGATCATACTCTACACACTATTCTGATACCAGTGGGTGCTGTTGTACAAAGTGCATCAGAAACGTTCGGTGAATGCTCTCAGGAAATATACGAAACAAGAGTCACAAACTAGATACCTTTACTGGCATTCAACCTAGTAGCCATTGGCTACAATACACTTCTGGCATCGGCTGTACTGCTGTTGGAAACTGTCAGCAAATGCTTCTTGTGGAATCGCTCGAAGCAAAGAGTTCACGCGCTGCTGGATCTCCGCAACCGCTGCGAAGCGTAATCGTTTCAGGGCTGTCAATGTCAGAGAGAGCCGCCGTTCAGTCGCAAGCGTCCGTCGCACTCATTCGACGTCTGGGACTGTAATAATGGACAGTCGACTAGAAAGTGGCTTTTCCTTGACACATTAGTATCCTTTCCCAAAGAATTTAAACCGCTTGACACACACTTCTTACCCACTGCTTCAACACCATACACTTGCACTAACATCGCAGGGACCTCCGTCGCCGTTTTGCTAATTTGAAACTAGACTTAATGTTAACGCGTTGGTCCATTTTCCGCTACATGTTGGGATGACACGAGTTCTCATACTGCACTGTTAGCTGGATCGTAACGTGCAACCACTGCTTCACATCAGTGCTTTGCACGACAGCGGGCGCTTGTTGACACGTTCCTCAAAAATGTATGCGCGGGCACCTCGTCCTCGCCAGTGTAATTTGTAAAATATGGGACGATTGACTGAACTTTCCAGACGCACTTAGGTTGCACACACACACCGAATTTGGACGGCCGGTAAAATATCGGCCGTCCACATTTCAGCAGTGAACCAACCATTATGGGCACTGTAGCTTGCACGCTGGCCGACCACGGAACGGCACCGGCAAAAAGCCGGTCAGCTGCCGGCGACTGCCACTGCAGAACGCCGGCGCCGGGCCGCTGCCGGCAATAAGTGGAGCAAGTCGTCAAATGGCAGCTGGCACACGAACCGATTTTTACCGGCCGTCCTCCCTGCACAGTTCTCGCTGTGCCCTCTTGACATACAGTCGACGTATTGCATATAGGACTAAAATACAAAATATCGATTTAGCAGTAACTTCTGTATACAATAAATTACAAATATATCAGATTCTTGACTCTTTCAGGGCATTTAATTAACTCAGATAGGGCTGACGTCCTTCCAGAAGGACGAAAACGACAACTTACTTTTTCATTCTTGTATTTAAGAATTCATGCACAGTGTCATAATTTATTTCTTTGAGTAGCCTGCTCCCACTGCAGATCAGTTTAGCTTGTATTGTTGATTGTCAAGTGGTTGCATACGGCTGCGAAGTTGAGGTTCATACAAAAGTGATTGAAGACTTCCTCATAGTTGGGTTTGTATTTCTTGAAAATTCTTAAATTTTTGTGACATTTGTATGTATATCATTCATTTTAAATGATATTTTAGTAATAATGACTCAACAGATTAAAATTCTAAAACATTCATATTGACGTCCTTCCAGAAAGGAGGGCAGTATGGCAAACCTAATGGTGTGTGAAAAAAAAAAAGTTGAAGGTAATTAATAGCTTTTGAAGAACAACTTAAGCCAAAAATAATTCCACTCTATCTGGGTTAAATTCAATGGCGAAATTGACATTTTGTGCCAGACTGGCACTCGAACCCGTTTTTTGCGTTTTATTCGGGTCAGTGGCGGATTTACCAATAGGCTGAATAGGTTGGAGCGAAGAATGGGAGATTTTAAGCAAATAATTGACCGAAATTTTTAAAACTGTAAGTGTAATTAAAAATAATTACCTTTAGCGAATGTACATTAAGCTATTGTGTAAGAAGTGTTATGGCATACCTTACCCTACCATTATAAGAAGTATGTGACTGTGCCGGCCGCGGTGGCCAAGTGGACTGAAGCGCGTCAGTCACGGTCTGCACGGCCACTACGGTCGGGGGTTCGAATCCCCCTTCGGGCGTGGTATTTGTGCCGTCCTTAGTATTAGGTAGATCATAAGTAGTTTGTAGGGTTGTAAAAATAATCTAGGAAGTCTCACTACGATCTACTATTTCACGTCAAACTAATTACACAAAATAGGTGGCGAAATTAGGACGATAGTGCACAAAGCAAAAAGCTGGAATTTCATTGACAAAAATTATTATTAGTATGATTGTGAAATAGGGGATCGAATTGTAGAGGTCGGTAGAAGCGGCAAAATTTGATTAGCCTACTGGCGTAAAATGTGAAAATCCACCACTGCTTCGGGTAGATCGTTCTACGATGTTCTTGAGATCTTCACTCTGTTTATTACGGAGGGCGACAAGCCCTGTGGGCGATCGGCTATCCGGACACGTTCCTAGTCCTGCCCAAACGATCAAGTTATCGCGTACTACGAGTGTCCATTATTCCATTTTCTCGCAGCTTTTTCTGTATTCCCGCAAAGGATCAAACTTCTTTCTATACCCGAACAGAAATGGTAATTTGCTTGTTTGAGGCATACATACAATCATATTACGTATACGTTTGCACTGGGACAAAGGGACATACGTATTCCGGTAACGGAAGCACGAACGTTTTTGTGGAACAAAACTCTGGAAGATAGAAATGCGACTAGAGGTACATGAAGACAAATTTCCTGCAAACTGAATGAGAGTTTGTAGAAAATGGAGAGCAAAGAAAAACATGCATTTCGTAACTGATATGCTAATGTATGCTACGGTACTTCAATAGTTCTTTGTATCATATCAGAAATATTTGTCATAATATTAGGAAAATTATTGGAATTCCAAAAAGAAAATCATTTTACAACACCTAAAGGATAACCGGGCGAGATGACGCAATGGTAGCACGCTGGACTCGCATTCTGGAGGACGATGGTTCAAATCTATCTCCGGCCATCCAGATTTAGGTTTTCCGTGATTTCTATAAATCATTCCAGGCAAATGCTGGGATGGCTGTCGACGGGAAGCTAAACCCTAAGCTTCCTTCCTTCTTCCTTCAAATGTTCAAATGTTTGTTAAGCATATGGGACTTAACTATGGATCATCAGTCCCTAAATTTACAAACTACTTATCGACTACCTTATACAAAAGACGACATAAACATACATGCCTGAGGGGGGATTCGAACCCCCGACCGTAGCGGCCGTGCAGACTGTGACTGGCACGCCGCAGACCACTCGGCCACGGCGGCCGGTGTCTGCTCGTTTGAGCGGTAAAATTCCGGCGTTTGTGCAAGCTGCACTCTACCGATAAAATATCGGCCGATATTTTACCGGCCGTCCACAATCGGTGTGTGTGCAACCAGCCTTATTATTAAGTCTACGATTGTAGTCTATTCCTGTGCTATTCTGTAGCCGCTTCACTAAACGAAACAGCAGAAGAGTCTTTCAGTTAATTCACCGCGATGAAACAGTCTGTGGTAGGTGCGATTACATCGAAATAAACTTCGTGATACAGCATGGAACCGCAATAAAATGCATGTTCAGAGGTTACAAAAACACAACTTAATGATACGTGGTTGTAACATCGTAAATTATCTAAGCTCTACGCCTTCCTGCGATAGTACACCGAGGTGTTAAAACTGATGGTCTAAATAATCTACCTACCAATCATTATCTATGTTTTGTATAACAAAACTGAATCACCTATATATGATGATTCAGTTTTATAGTAAAGGAATTTCATTTACATCTGTATCCAAAATATCTGCATTTGAACTGTCATTCCGTTTCAACCTTTAAAATTTCTACACTGTTGCTTTACGAGTGCCTCAAAAATAATAAAAATAAAGAAGAGCCCCTCTTATCTGAGCCACTGGTTACTTCATATATTGGCCAGGATGTAAACTGTTCATGCTTATCTGCCATTGTGGTAAATTCTTTAGTTTAGTGCTCAAATTTACGGGCGTGATAACCAAATCGTCTTTCCTTGCATCTTCAAGTTCACCATGAAAGGATACAAATTGTTGATATTTTTTGATTCTTTACTAATTTAGTTGGAATCAGAACTGTATTACCGGTTAAGGTTTTTTTCACATTTATTTTTACAAACAAAACCATATAACAGTTTCATTTAAAAATTTATCAGTGAACCATGAAGAAGTGGGTTAAGTGACCCAGTTGGTTATCGCGGGTGATTTTGACTCACGTAACCATGAGCACCATTTGTAACTTTCAAATACGTTATTAATGTAGATTCAAGAATACGCAAAACAACAGACCTGATTTAAAACTTCCTTTGTTAAGGGGATATTTAGTTATTACCAAATAGAAGAGGAGGTTGTTCTAATGTATGGAATTCATCATAAAACCAAGAAAGGGAGATGTTTTATTTTATAGATGCGAAAACATTGTTGCAAAAATAAAATGCTCAGCACATTTTCAGGTAAAATATAAATGCTTAAAATGATCAGCAATTTTTGAAAACTTCAATGATTCTAACAAAATATTTGTTAGGTTTGTTACAATAACGTTTCATCATTGAGGCAAATACTAACCATGTTTCGTAAAGTATTTTTCAGGCATTTCACAGTAATGTGTGCGTCATTCACTTGATGCTATTTTTGAGCTTAATATTCTTAAAACAAACTTTCTTCGTATTTTTTTACTTTATAACTAAGATACATCTCTAACACCAAAATACAATCCTAAGTGCATAAATGAGTCCATATAGAATCCAATGGAAAAAAGGATTCGCTTAAAGGCGGTCAACTAGAAGTGAAAGAAGGACCCGAAGGATTAACGTGATAGCAAATTAAAAGAAAATAAGCAGTGTTAAAATAATTTATATTGTAGGTAGTATGTAATTTCGCAACTAGTATGATGGTATGAATTGTTGGGATCAAGTTGCACTAGATTACGTTAGACCTATGGGAATGCTATTAAACAGAATAACGCATTCTAATTGCACACACATCTACTGATCCATTATTAGGATACTCGATAGACCATTTGTATGAACTCAATCGAAATGGAATAAAACTGAATAATTTAAGAAGTGTCATTACTAAAAATACTGCTGATGTCTACCAAAAAAATCGCCGTATCAACAAGAACAATAAAAAACTTCTATCGCTGATAACAGACCAACACGTTGTTTTCCGCTTTTGCCTCAAGATAACACTCTGCACCCAAGAGGCCAAGCATATAGCACGAAAGGGGAACCGCGTTGCCAAAATATAGAAATAAAATTAATTCTGACAACAGAGAAAGAATGAGACTTCAGGAACTTATTTTTGAGAAATGAATACTAATAATTTTCTACAAATCGGAATTAGAATTATGCTATGTTACTAGGAAATTGAAGAGTCTTAGAAAAGGGTCAGTCTAGACTAAGCTTATTTGAAGCAAATTCGAGAGAATTCTTTTGGTGGGAAGGAAATCGAATGACAGCAAAAGCAGCACCGAATACTGCAACAGGTGTTTGCGTCAATAAGCATATGAAATTGAGTTATAAAGTGGGCCATTACGAACGCCACAGTGACAAAATTATCCTCGTCACAACTGACACGACACCATTTAACAGGTTTACGTTCCCATATTAGCGGTTGGCGATTGCGGCTCCATAAAAGACATGTGTAATTTCGAATTAAATTCTAGTTAGGAACACATTTCGTTTTTGAACGTTATGCGTCATTCCTGGCTATCACAACCTGTAAACCTGCAGTTGGTAATACAAACACACAGATGGCGAATTTAAATTTGCGTCGCATATTTTACGTTGCAGCTCCAATGTGTCAAATGTCCACTTTTACTGCCCTTTACTAGTACCAAGTAGCTATTGCACGATCTTCTAGCAGTAGTGCAAATCTAATTATCACACGCTGTAGTCAGTAGAGGTATAGTTTGATAACCTAAGTAATATGTACTTGTTTTGCGCAACAATCTTATATATTAAGTCGCGCGCGAGCAGCCGAGAGTTCCTGAGCGCCACGTTGCGGATCGCGCGACCTGCCGTGTCGGAGCTTCGAAACCTCCCTCGGGCATGTATGTTTGAGTTCTCTTTGGTATAAGTTAGTTCATAAGTAGTTAATAAATTTAGGGACTGATGACTCCGCAGTTGTCCCATAAGATTTACAAATATTTGAACATTTGATTATATATTAAAAGAATCTACGAAAACTAAAGTCAGTCGGACATTATCCTTAATTTTTGTTTTAAATGAGAGGCATTCATCCACAGATTTGTCATGAAATATTATAATTAAGTCGCTCCATCCGTTATTTTTATTCAAACGCGGTATCTTTCTACCCTTGCATTGAATATTTCAGTCGGTTTGTTTTACGATATCTTCGGCTCGTATCAAGCAGTCGAGATAACAGGCATCTTATGCGCATGGCTGTAAAGGATCGTTCAGCCACGCCTCGATCCCTGAGTCAAGACATGGGGACGTTTGCAAGACAAGAACCATCTGCACGAACAGTTCGACGACGTTTGCAGTAGCATGGACTATCAGCTCGGAAACCATAGCTGACGCTGCAACACAGACAGGAGTGCGTGTGATGGTGTACGCAACGATGAACCTGCGTGCACGAATGGCAAAACATTTTTTCGGATGAATCCAGGTTCTGTTTACAGTATCCTGATGGTCGCATCCGTGTTTGGCGACATCGGAGTGAACGCACATTGGGAGCGTGTATACGTCATCGCCATACTGGCGTATCACCCGGCGTGATGGTATGGGGTGCCATTGGTTACACGTCTCGGTCACCTCTTGTTCCCATCGACGGCACTTTGAACTGTGGCGTTAGATTTCAGATGTGATACAACCCGTGGCTCTACCCTTCATTTGATCCCTGCGAAACCTTACATTTCAGCAGGATAATGCACGACCGTTTGTTGCAGGTCCTGTACGGGTCTTACTGGATACGGCAAATGTTCGACTGCTAGCCTTGCCAGCACATTTTCCAGATCTCACCTACTGAAAATGTCTGGTCAATGGTGGCCAAGCAACTGGATCGTCACAAAACGCCAGTCACTACTCTCGATTAACTGTGGTATCGGGTTGTAGCTGCTTGGGCATCTGTACCTGTACACGCCATCAAGCTCTGTTTGACTCAATGCCCAGGCTTATCAATGCCGTTATTACGACCAGAGGTGGTTGTTATGGGTACTGATTTCTCATGACGTATGCACCCAAATTGCGTGAAAATGTAATCACATGTCAGTTCTAGGATAATATTTGTTCAATGAATAACCTTTATCATTTGCATTTCTTATTGGTGTAGCAATTTTAATGGTCAGTAGTGTATTACTTTTCGTGGGTGTTCAGTTCATATTTATTACTGAAGCTAGATTGCCATGTCAACATAACGTTCTATATTCTGATATACTCATTTTAGCGGCAATTCCTCCTTAAATGGTGAAGGTTTATAATTACGGTTCTTTATTTTTTACTCGTTTCCAAAAGTAGTTGTACCCCAGTCAGAAAACTGCATTCAAGAGATGAAAGATTTGAAGTGTGCTATTGCAGGAATGCTCATTAACATTTGATGAAGTAGCTGTCACTGTGGAGATACAATAAGGAATTATGTGAAATGGTCGTGTGGCATTACTTGCCGGGAGGTTCTTAGGCGCCTAGAGCAAGTCTTTCCTATTGACGCCACTTGGCCAACTTCGGTACCAATGATGATGAATGATGAGAACTTTCCACGCCCAGTCCCTTCCCGTGATTCGAAACCAGGCCCACACAATGGTAGGCAGTGGCGCTATCTCGTTGCAGGGTCCCGCGTACATCTTTCTACTTACTCGCAGAACTTCCTCTCTCACAACTCACCCTGGCTGCATTCCCGCACAGAGTCTGAGCGTCGTCGCAGAAATTACGTAAATACTGTCAATGCATGTTCAATGTGCGATATGTCCGAGAGTACAAACACTATTCACATAATAATCCCAATCGGCTGTACTGGAATGTCTAGATAGCCTCATTCCATGTCAGTTTAAACATCCTGCTCGGCATCTGTAGAGTTATATTTTGATCATAAGATATCACAGAAAAGTCAACACAAAAATTCACATATATCTTCAGAATCCGAGAAATACTAAGCCATCAGCTGCTCTTCGTAAGATGGGCAAACATTTTATCATTGTGTGACACTTGAAAATTTGGGCCGAATTTGGATCCCCCGCTTCTCTTCAGCGGTCGCCTTAAATACTCGGGCACGCTACCCGGCCATACATAAACTTCTATGTGTCACACCTGCGTACATCCCGATCGCGAAAGGTTGGAGATACGGTTTCGAATCCCTGCACAGCAGAAATTTTCCATTATATGAAGAGCAGCTGATGCCACAAGGCTTCGCATATAGCGAATAAATTTGAGAATATTGACCCCAACTTTGGGTCATCAGACACGTCTGTTCCTCTGAAAGTGACACAAGGACACTTAATTGGTTAACACAAAGATGACTACGTTAGGTAATACAGTCTTCCTTAATCGTATCTTATCCTTACAGAGAAAGAGCTGCAGACATTGAAGCACGCATAGACCAAAGATATGGTCTATGGCATCACGTTAAACTGTATGTAACCTCCTTGCTATAGACTCGCCAACGTCATCGCTGGCCTTTAGTCCGAATTGATTTATAACTTGACGACTTTCAACCACCATATCTTCCACCCCCTTATAGCTGTTGCCACCCCCTTATAGCTGTTGGCAGGGAACTGCTATGGGTACAATGGGAGACTTCGGACAACAATTACACACAGACCATTCGTTTGCGTTCTATAATTTTTGCTGCCACACACACACGTAGAATTTTATATACACCGATAACTTTCCATCCCATATACGCCACCCTTTTATCATTATCAACCCTCAAGCAACAAAGCAACCAATAAAACCATTTTCAAAGCGTAAATATAATTTTCAAAGACTAATTATTGTTCCGCATTTCGCGTTATATTCTTCAAATTACTGAATATCTATCAGATCTCTATAAAACCGCGTCTAAAACCTTAGTAACTGTAAAAATATTTAAGTCTTTGCGTCTTGTCGTTCAGACATGATAAGCGTACACAGAACAGACCTTCACATAAATAGCTATCCGATCGCCATAAAACCTTGCCTAAAGCCTTCCCAGGGAAGACATTACTAACTGTACAAATTTTTAGCTCTTTATGTCTTGTGGTTCAGACGTGATACACGTACAGCGAACAGAATTCACATTTATAGATATAGATGATCCTCAACCAAACCTTGTGTGCTGAAAATTGATTATCGGAAAATCGGTTTCCATTAACTTTCAGCGAAAAAATGGACGCTCGGTACAATCATATTTCAGAAGGCAACCACAAATAATTTTCTTTTAAGGCATTGATCGTCTTGTCTCACAGAGCAATATATGTATTAACAGCTACGCCGACTACTTTTGAAATGGTAAACGGATTGTCTGTGTTTTCCGTCTCTGTCGTTTTCCAATGGCTTTCAATTATGGAAGTGTGCAATTATGTAGATTAAAAATGGAATAAAAATCAGTTCTTATCCTCATTTCACATTTAGGTTAGTAATGTAGAACACAACAAAACTATCGTTACTTTTGTACATAAATAACGAAAATAGCAAAAATGGACAAAATAATTTCAACACACATTTATTAATAAGGCGTTGGCCTTCCATTGATTCTGAAAACAGGTGCAATTCTTCTAGCAACAGATTCGTGAAGTGTATCTGTTTCTGGACCAGAACATTCGTCAATTACTCAATTACGTTGCAGCCGTAAATTATGTCCTCAGTCTCTGCTTATAAAAGAACAATTACGTTGAGCCATGGCGATTGTGCTTTCCAATGGGAATATTTGGTAATTTCCTGATGCCTCGCAAACGACGCGTGAAACTTTTTCGCTGTATTTATAAGTGCATTGTCACTAGAGAATATGCCATTGTTTGTTTGCAATATCTTAGTCACAGTAAGTACTTTCTTGCAGAGGATACTGAGATATTCGGTCGTACCTATACGACAAGAGAGGGTAAGGGTAGAAACAGTTGAATACCACGAAACCTCTGCGCCAAGCATGACTGAACCTCTCCAGCACTTGACTTTAGGAAGCACAAGAACACTATCATGGGCTTCCGTCGGGATTTTCTATACGTAAACCCTGTTTGTAGAAAGCAATGTACACGATGACTCGTCTGATTGTTCCAAATGTATTCAATATTTAGGTGTCACTCTCGATAGGTCTCTGACATTCAAAATCACTACAAGAATACCAAAATGAAAATCTCCACGCGAAATAACCTAATTCGCAAACTATCGGGGGCACAGTGGGGCTCACGCCACAGACTATCCGCTCTTCTGCAATGGCACTGTGCTTTTCTACTGCCGAATATGCTTCCCCAGTCTCGTACAGGTCATCTCATGCCAGACAAGTAGACACTGCTCTCAATGAAACCTGCAGGTTGATCACTGGTTGTTTAAAACCTACTCCAACTGAGAAGCTTTACTATCTGGCTGGAATAGCACCACCAGAGAAGTGGCTGCCAACAAGGAGAGACTGAAAGTGGAAGTGAACAGCAAGGGCTGAGCGCGCGAAAGAACTTCCTAAGGACACCTGAGAAACTCACTGTTTCACCAGAGAAGGCAAGGCTGGAGTTATGGAAGAAGATGACGCCTCACCTTCATGGATGGATGCCTGAAGCCGAAGAACTACCATCTGGACGCAATGAAAACTGGCTCGTGTGGAAAGCTTTGAACAGATTACGATCAGGAGTTGGACGATCCCGAGACAACTTGAAGAGATGGGGTTTTAAGACAGAAGACACTTCCTGTGACTGTGGAGAACAACAAACCACAAGCCATTTGCTCCAGTGCCCTTTGGTTCCTACATCCTGCACCAAGACTGATCTCCTGCAAGCCACTCCAAACGCCTTGGAGGATGCGAAGTATTGGGCACATATAATATAATTACAATTGTACCTATTTATCAATTTATGATATGTATGGCTACTGTAAATTTGTATGTTTCTGACTCGAGAATAAATAAATGTATTCGGTCTTCAAGTGTCCAGGTCCCACGATCATGGCACCACTTCCTTCACAACATTGCGTTGGCTTTCGTTTCTAGGGGTTCTGCAAACACAATCATTCCGTGAAAGATAATCTCTAACGATACTGTTTCGATAAAAAAAATAGCATTATTGAAATAAGTGTTTAATTTCGAAGGCGATTTTGTCATGATAGTTTTACGTGTTCTGGCCACAAACGCTATTAATGCAGCTGGGGTTTCGTCTATTAATTCCTCTTCGCCAGTTTTGTGTACATTGAAATTACTGGAGACACTTATTATTTACTGGAGACACTGTCTGTAGTTAATAAGTGTAGCCGTTTTCGTCACATTAACTGTGCAGCATTGAATGTTAAATATGAGTGATCAATTGGACCGATTATGTGTGTAGACCGTCTCTGAACAAAATGTATAATAAATTGCAAATAACTGTGAAGACTTCGTTCTTCAATTGTGCACTGCAGTCGTGTCTCACGTAGCCAGTGGTGCCAAATTCCAACAAGATATTTATGTTGTAATAACAGTCTTGATCGCAGAGGTAAAACATTTTTTATTTTACCGGTTTCAAACTAATATAGGTCATCTTCAGAAATAATATTAATAAAGCCCATGTGGTCGGTGCTGGATCCTACAGGACTCTCCTGTAGGAAATCCTACAGGGTCCACATGCGCTGTATTATATGTCTGAAGATGACGTATAGTAGGTTGAAACCGGTAAAATAAAAAAAAAAAATAAATAAAAAAAAATAAAAAAAAAATGAAAAAAAAGTTTAAAAACTCAAATCAAGACTGTTATTACAATACAAATATCGTCAAGGAAGATCACTGTTTTCTCCTATTACAATGTTATCCAAATTAATTGCAACACGATGTAGTTTAGTGCATTGTGTTCATGTTATTTTTCTTACCCCCCTTAATCACAAAGATTCTGCTATCTTGTTAGCAAAAATAATACGTAACCAACGAAATGAAATAACGAAACGTCATTTTGTAGCACTGGTTTTTATTACTCGTGAATATAAGTTTTCTGCTCTGTTTTTATTTTGCATGCAGGTTTTTGAAATTATTTGAAATGATAATGTTTATGCGGTTGGCTCTCTTATGAATTAATCTAAGAAATAAATGAAATAAAATTAAAAATCTAGCATTTATGACGTAAGTAGCTTATTAATTGTTATTCAGTTTACTTTCAAGCTAAGCTTGTAGCTACTGTTTTTGTATTCATTTGGGTATGTCCTCGCAGTTGGGGTTGAAACTTCAGTGAAATTATTACTCTCCATGTACTGTTCGTTGTTCTTGTATTACAAGAGAGTGAGATGATGCAGTGGTAAGACACTTTACTCGCATTCTGGATGGCGGCCATCCACATTTATGTTTCAGTGATTTACCTGAGTCACTGCAAGAAAATACCGGGATGATTCCTCTGAAAAGGCACGGCCGATTTCCTTGCCCAAAAATCCGAGAGCGAGCTCCGTCTCTAATGACCACGCTATCAACAGGGCATTAGACCCTAAGTTTCATTCTTTTTTATTCTTTTTATCATAGCCTTTGCTCATCGTATTCCAGAATTTCATTTTAAGTGTTACGTATGATAATTAGACACTTTTATGCATAAAATGTGCAGACATTCAACATTTCGTGAGAGTTTACAAAAACTTCGGAAAAATTTCGGCGTGACGTACACGTCATATCGAACACGAATATCAAATTGAGTGCTTATATTAGTATCTTTCAGACTAAATCTCAACCTTTACCTAGGTATTAATTAGAACTAAACTGCCTGTGGTACATGAAGTAGTTGAAATACGCCTGTAGGTTGTCTACAGCTAAAAATCTATAAAGCAACTACTTGTCAGTTGTCTGACTCAACTAGAATCCATATAAAATAATTCATTAAGAAGACATCTTGATTGAAGAAGAAAAACACTTATATTTAGTGGGAGTACAGCATAATTATTACAAAGAGAACACAACGTTAAATATGGGAAGTTCACAAGCCTTAATAGAACCTGCAATCTGATATATCACAGAAAACACAAACCAGGATACCCGGATGCAAGAAACTACAATGGGACGACCTTGGCTTAACCAGTGTGCGCTACTGGGAGAAGCACCCAAAGTAATGGAACATTTCTGTGACGCCAGAGTCAATACCTTCTTTCCTTTCTGGGTTAATTACTTAATTACTTCGTCGTAATCCTGCTGTCAGTCACGAGAAAACTGTTCCGGGCGGTATCTTAATTAACGACGTCTCTATGAAAATTGATCACCTCCTGAAAGATGAGGTGACAGAACGCTTGCGGTAATTAGTTACCAGGCTTCCGAGGCTGCAGAATTCTTTCCTCTCTGCAGCGAACTTTATAGTGGTACTTCCCTTTGTTAAACTTTAGATTGTTTAGTGGAGAAACAACAGTCTACGATCAAAAGAATGTATTCATTGCAACCGCTGATAAAAGGAAGGATTCGCATGCGAGATATAATCGTTTCGGTGCGAACAATCATTCTCCGAATAAAGTTCACCATTTTCGTGTAAAACTCTAGTCTGTATATTTTGTTTTCACCTGTGAACCACTTCAAAAGACATGACAACTAGGTGCTTGTTATTTACTGTGTTTCTGTGAAAAGAAAATTAACTCTTAAGCTCCGCAACAGTTTTTAATGTACCATACACTGTCAGTAACGCGGTACGATGGTATTGTATCCAGCAACACACGTTATGGTATGTGATGGTTGGTACTCTCTGTAGTATTGTCACTTGCCGTGTTCAGGTTCAATGCTGGGCTGAAAGAAAGGCGGTAGATAAGCCCTTGTGTGAGCTACAGTCTCAAATTTTATTTTCCTGATTCTCTCCCTACATACACGAAACTGATGTTAATACAACGTTAATTCGATATGTTAATTTCGCACACGGTACTGCACCGCACCGCGATGCAAAACGCCTCTTCAAACGTCTCCAACTGAAATTGTAGGAATATTTCCGTGACAAATTTCGTCCTTACGAATTTCGAATATAATAAATGGTGCTAATTCCATCATTGTTTCTGTTTCTTCTATAATTCATTACTGGTAAACATTCGAGGATAACAGTATCGCCGCGGTGGAGTAGCCGAGCGGTCTAAAGCGTCTCGCTGCGGAGCGCGCGGTTGCTCGCCGTGGAGGTTCGAGTCCTCCCTGGGGTATGGGTGTGTGTGTTGTCCTTAGGTTAGTTTACCTAGGTTTAAGTAGTTTGTAAGCTACGGACTGATGAACACGCAATTTGGTCCGATAGATTTACAAACATTAAAACATTTGATAACAGTATCCAGTTATCGGTCGAACGAAAATTTTGTATTTCCATTGTGGGTTAAGTATACATTCAGAGAATTCTTCGTAAATGACACTTTGGCATCTGTATTGCATATGATTAGATTTAGGTCCTCCATCAGTTCGCAAACCCTTAGATATTTATAGAATACAAAATTTCCATTTCCAAAATGTAGTGTTGGGTTCCGAACTACTGACCTTTAGCGTGACAGTCCAACGCATTGCCCACTTTATTTTATTTATTTATTTATTTATTTATTTTATTTATTACAGAGAGCGTTTAGCCCTGACGTGGCGCGCTGAGCCGCGGCGCCCGGCGCCCACTAGGCTACAACTAACAGTTAGGAGTTACGTTCTTTAATCTCATACTATTTATTGCCTTTTTTTAACTGATGCTAATATGGAATTTGTAGACATTAGATTATCATTTATCTTACGAAGAACGATGTGTTTTTGTTAATTCTTCAGTGCGGCATTGCTTTGAAATGACAACGTGTAAGTTACAATAAGAAAATCATCAAATACGCAACTCAGGATGGCATATGCCACAGAGAGTTCTAGGCGAGGAATGTCACGTGACATCTCCGAACGGCTGGTTTTCGTAAAATCAATGGACGGTGTCAAATCTCCGTTATTTTTGCAAATATCTCTCAAACGATACGAGATATGAAAAACTTAAAAATAATTAAAAAAACTTATGAGAGCAAAGTTATAGAGAATTTTCTCCTCTACAAATTCGTTTATTCAATTTTCGTGTCAGATGAATGGCCAAGCCGATATTTTCATTTAAATTTCGAGCTGTCAAAAGACGATCGCAAAGCCCCACTTTTAGTGTTACTACCGTAACCTAAAGTGGACCAAAACTGTTCAGCGGCGATATCAGTCCTTAAGCTTACAAACTACTTATGAACTAGCTTATACTAAAGACAGAAAAAACATCCTTGCCCGAGACGGGGTTCGAACCCCTGACGGAACGGCCTCGCGCATCGGAACATAGCGCCCCAATGAGCTTGGCCGCTCCGCCACGGCTCTTTTTCTATAAAAGCGAGTTTGAGTCGAGGGAATGGAAAGAAGTCGGGGGCATTGAGATCCGGCGAAAAAACTGGACGTTCAAGTTGAAGTGTCCCTGTTTGATGGTATTGGCTGTGTGTGGACGGGCGATGTCATCAACAAAATACCTAGAAACTTGTATTGCGTACTGTGGTTTTAACGTGCGAAGACGTTGCATGAAACGGGTTAAAATTTCAACGTACCTTGCAGCGTTCAAATTCCTTGCAGATAACGCCTTGACTATTAAAAAAGGTGATGAACGTCGTTATGTGCGTGATTTTTTTCGACTCCGACCTTTCTTCGATTAGATCATGTCGGAGAACGCCATTTCAGGCTTTGCTGTTTCGTTTGAGGGTCATACAGGAGAAACCAGGTTTCAAGAAAGTGGGTGTCTCATCCGCTGTTTCGACATATTCCTCTGAAGCGTCTAAACGTGCCTGCTTCTGATCGTTAGTCAAGCGATATGGCATTAGACAACACGTTTTCCTCTTCCCTAACAGCCGGCCGCGGTGGCCGAGGGGACTAAGGCGCTCCAGTCACGGTCTGCACGGCCACTACGGTTGGGGGTTCGAATCCCCCCTCGGGCATGGATATTTGTGCCGTCCTAGTTCGTAAGTAGTTCATAAGTAGTTTGTAAGTTTAGGGACTGATGACCCCGTAGTTAAGTCCCAGAGACTATACAAACATTTGAACATTTTTTCTTCCCTAACTTCTGGGTAAGAATTCATCGCACGAATTCACGATTAATCAGTACTACTTCCCCTATCATGCGCACAGTTAATCGATGATCGTTCATGATTAATGTTCTCACTTTCTCAGTGTTACATCCCTGATGGCGGTCGCAGGTCTTCGGTTATGGGGATTGTCAAAACACTTTCCCGGCCTCCTCGAAAACGAACCTACTACTCACACACACACACACACACACAGACACAGATTTCATGGACGGTGTTGATCCCCACAAAATCGTACCAGAATCACATGTGTTACTTTAGGAGTCTTGTCAAGCTTAAGACAAAACTATAAATTGACCTTGCTCGTGCATTGTCCTGTTTTCAGTCCAGAACAGTTAAACCACCATTTCGTCCAACAGGTCCAACACGGAAAACGGGATGTTGAAGATACCTAGGTGGGGAGGTTGTAAACACCGGCTGCTACGCACGATAGACCGCTCTGATTTCATTCACCTAACTGTGTCAGAAATTGTAACTTAACCCTTTCCTGCCCAAGGTATCAAATATTCGAGCACAATAATTTTATATTCGGTTATTTTACTACCAATTGATAACGTATTGAGAGCTGCTACTAACAATCATAACATTTGATTCACGCGGAGCCATCGATAAGCATCTCGCTAAGCTGCCATGGGAACAAGATAAAACTATTGAAATCTGGAAGTTTCACGATATAGATGCGGAAATGGTAATAAATATCCCCTTTTATATCTTGACTAATTTACAATTAGTCTCATATTTGTGAATACTGCTCATACACGTTTATGGTGTTTATAATTAAATATTACGCCCATGATTGGCAGAGCACGATGATATTAAAAAAGGAAAACTTCCTAAGTTCTGCAAATAATATATGCTCGATCACTAACAGGATTTAAAAATTACACAAAAGCTAAAAAGAAAAGAAAAAAACCGAATGTATTACGCTAAGTGGAACTGAACAATTTCATTAATTAGAAAATTCAAACGGTGTTGTTTGTCCATACTTTCATTTCACAACTGATGATAAATAATGCTACATTATTTCCATTTCTTCTGTGAAGAATGATAAATTAAAAAGCATTTTCCAGTAGTCGTTAAATATAAATTCTCATAAACAACCGTGCTTCTAATTATTAATTAATGGAATTACTTATCTATGTATTAATCGTAATACATTCCTATGTCAACAGTTTTGTATTTTCTCCGTAAACAACTGTGTAACTGGCATTTGTGTAATCCCTGAGTTTGACATTCAGCTGTCACATGAAAAAGGGCCCAAGAGCCGCGGTGGACTAGCCGTGTGCACTGAGGCTCCGTGCTGCGGTGCATGCGGCCGGTAGCCGTCGGAGTTCAAGTCCTCCCTGGGGTATGGGTGTATGTCTTGTCCTTAGGTTAGTTTACCTTAGTTTAAGTAGTTTGTAAGCTAGGAACTAATAACCAAGCAGTTGAGTCCCATAAATGTACAAACATTTGAATTTTTTAAGGGCTTTAGAAGCCTAACATAATAAATATTATTCTGAGAAGTTTCTGGATAAAGCATTATCTTTCAAAAGTTCTACTCGATTCTGAAGGTAAGTAAACGTGAACCTTTTGGTACCTGTCCACACGTTTGAATATAGGGTAAAGAAGCTAAGTTCTACACAAACTAAAAAACATGTTAACATTTAAATAATATTAGAAAGAAAATAAAATGGTAACTCATGCTTTAAAGGAAAAAAAAGGAAATAAGTCGCATTAAATTAACTGTCACTATGATCACTGGAAAAATAACAGGGACAACACCGGTTGTACAGAACGTAATATTTATTTATTGAAGACTTTATGAGCTGCAATCTATAAAGTATTGCAATATGTTCTTCACCGTAGGTTTTATGATTAAAACGTACGATACACCAACAATGCTGTGACACGTAACGGAGATAGTATGGGCATTAGTCGCTACATAGCGTGGTTCCAAACAATTCAGGTGGATACACACGGTAATAGCTTCATGAGAAGCATTCTTCAACAACGTTGCTTCCACAAACATGTCAACATGACATATGTCCAGACTGTTCAAGCCTGATTGTTAACAAGCACCAGTTTGTTTACGAAAACAAGTCGAGCTTAGACGTCAGTGGTTGCCTTTGGCAGCCTTTTATTTGTGTTGTAATAAAAATTAAGAAGGTGAATTACATATATGGAGTGAAGAGTGGTTAATAATGAAACTACAATTACCACTCGCTGTGAAAACTGTGACACGATTGTTGTATTTAATGTGTAAGTAATGAATCACTGCATCAGTTATGTATTTTGTCCATACACACGACGCCAAGTACATATATTTACATAACTGTAAGTCTGGTAAGTTTGTGTTAAGGTTATATTGCAACGGCACAAAGTAAATATTTTAGTGTCTATGTAATATAGAAAATACAATAGTTTTAAGAGGACAAACGAAAATTCCATTTCTAATGTTAGCATGTAAAACAAGCATCCGGATTTTCAACTGCAGAACCAGCACAACCTCAAGAACGCAACATTGCCACAGAGGCACAAGAACTCTAAAACCAAATATTTGTAACTAATAATGAGATTAAATTTTCGAAACGCACCGTGCTAAGCACGATTATCTTGTAACGGAGGTAGTTGTTACTTTCTTTAAATCATGAGTGACACTGTTAAAAGCATTAAAAAGTCAGATTTTTTATTAATTAATTAGTAGGTTTCTGTTCCTTTATTCCCATGCAATACTTTATTCTTTGATTTGCCCTACAATACAGTCTTTACACACAACATAATTTAACAGGACCCAATAAGTTTCAGATGAAAGAAAATTGATAAAATATTCCACAAAGATCCCTACTCTTAATGCACATACTAAAGAATACACTAGCTCGAACGCTTGCACAAGTTCAGTAACCTAAATTGTAGGAATCATCAAGCTGCCTGTACAAGTCTGATGCATGAGCAAATTTATCCTGTACAAAGTCATACTTCGATACGCACACGTTTACCAGCATGCATGTTAAGCATACAGTTACAGCTGTAGCTGCCGTCGGTTAGAATGGGCAATAACATTGTCTAATATAGTGACTGTTGCTCAAGACTGTTGGTGGATACAGACACCCAGCTGTTACTTGCCCCTTGAGTTTGCTCTGAGCTGTAGTAAGGAAAATATAAACTGCAGAATGATGAAGACGTAGCGTACGGAGAGAGAAAATTGACACATGAAATTTTATTACGTTGCATGAACATGAGCGAGGGTGAACGGCCGATCATTAAGTGAACTTCGTGGTTTAAGTGTTATGTGTTTTTTTACGTAATTCGTGGAATTATAATCAGTTGTGATTGTATCTCCATAATATATTATGGAAAACACCCACGATCACTCAATGTTTATTCAGATGCCCGGCTTTGGCAAATGAAACTGTCATGATTGGATCTTTCATTTCAGGTACAGTACATCACAAAGCAAACCTTTTTAAAACGTATTTATTCACCGACATTATTATTGGCTTGTAGTAGTACAAATAAAATCATCTTGCTTTGATGGGTCACTGAGCTACAACAAGAATTTCTGTGACCACATCAATATTAAAATGGTTTCGAATACTTAAATTGACGTATAATACACCTCAAAGCGATATGAATTCCAAATGTTCTCATGTTAGTAAATCTATGGGACTTAACTTCTTTTGTTATTAGTCTCTAGGTTATTAATCCCTAGGACTGCGCTAACATCCTTAAAGTAAGTTATTATATTGACAACAACTCGAACCTCCACGGCGAGCAGCGGTGCGCTTTGCAGTTAGGCGCCTTGGAACTCACGGCCACTCCACCACGTCGATATCAGTTCAAACCCCCCCCCCCCCCCCCCGAAGCAAAAAACAACAAAGAAACAGTATCAAACATTTCACTTCTCTTGTACGTTCCATTCTGAAATATCTTCACCACAATCATTTTTATCTTTTCACATTCGTTGGCCTTGACATTTCACAACCAAACTGTCGGCTTCCAAACTAACCTAGACCTAGTACTATGCTGCAGATCAGTCTGCCACGAGAATCAGTTTCTCCCCTTACAAATTCGTTGGGTTTTGCAGAAGCAATCGACACAGCAAACGAAATACATGCAATATAGCCTGTTGCTAACCTATACATGCTAAGGAAATTCCACTGAAAATCTTCCTTACAGTGATCAGAACCTTATGGTAACATCCTTAACTACTACGAACACCAACATACTGCGCCCACCCTCATCCGCCGACTCTTGTACACAAAACACAATCGGCTGTAAAACAAAGGGGTCAATTGAAGTCCGCGATACTATCCGTCGGCTTAGACCTAAGGCTCTTATAAACCCGAGGTGAACTATCCGCCATTTTTTCCCAAGCTGTAGGAGCATATACTGATAGTTTACGACCACGCACTTTCCGCCGACGTTAGGGAATTTTCGACATGCGAGGAACTTCTTTTCTTTTGAAGTTAGGTGAACACATTACGGAAATGAAATGTTCAAAATACATCAAATTTTCATCCTCTCCAAACAGAAACTCTGTGAGAAACGTATAAATTGAGATAGTGTCAGTTAAATATGACGCACTGGGATCCGCCCGCCCGTCTAGTAGTAACACGTCTTCCGTATTAGAGCTTCTAATAATAAGGCACATGTTGTCACTGCATAACATCCATACTTGAAGATACTAGTACTGACTTCTTTTAACCCATTAAATTTAATAGTTGCACACTACAAAAGTGCTGTGTCTCTATGTAATATGCAATTTAAATTTTTCAGTTATATGAAAAGGATATTCTAAATATCTCAATAGAGTGCTTTATTATGTGAGGAAATGAGAACATGTGAGTTCGTTAGCTAGTGAAGAGATCCTTGCTATCTGTCATTCTCAAGTATTCTTACATAAAATCCTCCCTAGATCTAGTAACTTCCGTTTTGTTACTGCTAGGCTTTAAACTGAAGGAAATTTAACTCCTATTAGGTTTTGGAAACTGAGTAGTCGCTCTGAAACACAATGGACAAGAAGCAAAAAAATAAACATTTGTGAGTGACGAATTAATATCTGCAAATCGAATAATAAATCACTAACTTTATTCTTTTCCATTCTACAACTATGTATTTCCTTGAATAACGCGAACAGTTAATGAAGTTTTGCGTTGTAACCATGTGGCAAAATACTCTCCTCTTTCCATGTTATCATTTGTCAAAATATTTTGATACCTCTAACCGTGTATGAGATACACAATGATTCATTCTGGCCTTATCGGCATGGGAAATGAGTGCGCTAATTAAAATAAAGTTTAGCGGTATGAGTGAAAGGTAAAGATCTCCCCCTAAGTCAAAAATAAAATTCAATCCATTAGGAAAGTTTCATCCGCAGCAACATATGGTGCAACAAGCACCAAATGGAATATCATAGCAGCCTGTATTTTTTTTTCCTGCAAACTATTCCTAATGTAACGCAGTCTATTATTTCGAAGCCAATATCTTACTAACTATGACTATTAACGAAATGACGAGCATTTCGTAACAGTGGTGACATATAAAGATTTAAGTAGCGGAAAAATTAAATATTTCTACCAATTAATTTTTGCGAAATCATTTGTGAAACATGGCAGGGCATGCGCCTCTACGCTGTTAGTGCAGCGCGATTCCAACCATGTTGGGGAAAACATGGAGGACGATTCAGCCTGGGTATTTAGGAGCTTTACTTTGACCAATGACGTCATATCTGAGTTAAAGACGATAGTTAGTTTACGAGCAGAACATGGATTATAGATTAAGATTTTGTGTTTAAACAGTGAACTGTAGCTTCTCTCTTAGGTATAGGTTAACAAACAGAGGGTTTTTTCCCCTCGCAAGAGAGTGCCGAAAGTGCGAATTTTGTGGCTGAGACCTGTGATAGTACATTCTGTTGTGCTAATCTGTAATTTACGAGCATTATCACTGATTATTTATTGTCAAAAATACATAAGTATTACGATATTATCCCGTATGTTTATATTCGTTGATAGTGTTTGTTTTGCTTGTTGGTATATCTACGTAGCGTATCTTATGAGACTCAGATTTGACGTCATTGGTCAAAACCGACGGATTGTATCGCGGTCTTCAATTAAGCCACACCAAGCGGCTGACGAAATTTTGTAGCGGAAAACATAGTATTCCCTCCTCCACAGTGTGTCATTCAGCGAGAAAGAATTAAACTTACTCGTCACATACAATCTAACAAATACAAAGTAACAATACAGAAAACACATGACATTACAGAGAGGCGAACTAAACCTGAAAGGTCACACTGCTAAAACGCGTAGTAAAACACGCACAACAGTAAACCAACATATACTTCACTTCCAAAACGTGGAAAACAACTTTAAGAGACTCAACCACATCACGCAACAAAATACGACCGCCAACCAATTAAATTCCACCACATACGTGCACACTACCCGTACACAGACAACCCAAACTTACGGCACAACGACGTCACAAAACAACAAACCGACGTCACGGGTCAGATCGAACGACTGGAGTGGTGAACATCAACGGACTCACTTTATTTGTTCACATAAATATGTTTTTATTTAAATAGTTGCCGGCCGCGGTGGCCGAGGGGACTAGGCACTCCAGTCACGGTCTGCACAGCCACTACGGTCGGGGGTTTGAATCCCCCCTCAAATGTTCAAATGTCTGTAAATCTATCGGACCAAACTGCGTGGTCATCAGTCCGTAGCTTACAAACTACTTAAACCTAAGTAAACAAACCTACGGAAAAACACACACACCCATGCCCCAGGGAGGACTCGAACCTCCACGACGAGCATCGCGCGCTCCGCAGCGAGACGCTTCAGACCGCTCGGCTACTCCACCGCGGCCGCAATCCCCCGCCTCGGGCATGGATATTTGTGCCGTCCTAGTTCGTAAGTAGTTCATAAGTAGTTTGTAAGTTTAGGGACTGATGACCCCGTAGTTAAGTCCCATAGACTATACAAACATTTGAACTTTTTTTTTGTAAAACATTCAAGGTATCAAACCAGCAGACTCTTGGTTCCAGCAGCAAGTTAGCACCATCTCAACTTTTTCGATGCACCCATTCTTTTTAAAGTTTACTATATCTGTTGGCATTGAATTTCTTTTAGTTCACGTAACGGCTTGAATTAGGTCATTTCGCATATATTTCTCGATATTTAGACCACAGATTGCTGTTTTTTTCTGTTATTATATTCGTTCCATTTGACACGCCCTTGAGTATTTCCATAATTTCTCAAATTACTGTGTGTACCTCTGATATCGAACCCATGTCCACTTCACAGAACAATGACTGGAGCGAAATAGTTTAGCAGAGCAGATTGAGCTGACAATGGACACAATATTAGCTACAGACTGAGACTCAAAATAGTGTATTCCATAAAATGTAATTTCAGTAAATCTTACAGTATATTGCACGATATATTGCGCAAAACATCAGAAAAGTTCTTGAGTTGCATAAAAGTTGTAGGTGAATTACATTTTTATTCAGATTTACTGTTTCTACCACATTGTACCTAAAGAGTAAAATTGCATTGATGTGGACAGATAAATAAAGGTGTAAAAATGTGACTGAAAGCGGTTGACATAACTATGATTTTCTATACAACGTTAGTACGTAGTTAGTGAGTTCTAAACGGAAATCAGTACAAACAAGAGGCAAATTCAGAACTGCATACGGGAAATACCATTAGAAAATGTGGTAGAAACACTAGTTCTTAATGAAACTATAAGTCACCTATGACTCTTCTGTTCGTTTCCTTTTAAGTGTCTACGACCATAAACAACCCAATAAATCACAATTATGGTTATTTCCCTAAATCACTCCAGGCAAATATCTGAATGGTTACTTTGAAAGGACACGGCCGATTCACTTTTCCATCCTTACCCAAACAATTCCAATGTGAGACCCGTCTTTAATGACCATGCTGTCGACGGGATATTAAACCCTAATCTTCTTTCCTTCCTTTCACCATTATGTATTTATAAAGGTAATCAACCGTCTGTGTCTTATGTTCAAACGAAGACAACCAAGAAAGAACACGTCCCACACAGGCGTAACTGTTAATCTAACAATAATAGACCTTCACTATTAGGGGTGATCTATATTCATCGATGATAAATAAGTATCGATGTTCAGACGAAAAAAAACGATGTTTTACCGTCGATGTTACGTCCTATGAACTATCAAAACATCAATGGTGTGGAGACAACATCGGACCATCGATACTTGAAGATTCAACTTGATGATCGAATAAAAATTTTCGTTTATTATGAATAACAACCAAGATAACATACAATTTTCTTATAATAATTATAAGCGATCTATTTATCCAGTAGAGGGTAAATTTTTACTCAAGGCAGCGATTGCATAGTATGCTAAAGTTGGCAGCGGCCGAAATTTGCTAATGGTGAATCAAACATTTTGTGACCAACATAAGCACACTCCGACGACGCCATAAGTAAAATTTAACAGTCGAAGTTATACCTGTTTATCGCGATTTATTACGTCTGTTTATATGCCATTTAAAGTGTCAGTGACATCATTGATACTGTATGCAGTATTTCTAGAATAGTAGTGTATGTCAGTTGTTCTGCAAAGGGACTGGAGTTAAATTCAGAGGTAACGGGTACGTCAGCGACGCTTATGTAGGCACAAATGTTGGCAGCGTACCAGTTTTCGCGTAGCCGCTGGCGTGCCACTTTCATGTGACCAATGACAGCTGAATAAAGACTGAATGAGTTAATAGCACCGGAATTAAAGTGACTGTCTGGTTTGTTGTTTTTGAGAGTGTTTTATAATGTCGTGACGTCATGGCAGACCAGCCATTTGGAATTAAGTCAACAATCACATTTCTTTTATTACTATTTACAATAAAACCTGACTCATCTACGTACACCAAGCCACCTACATGTTTAAAGACAATAATGATTTAAACATTGATCATTTGCCTTATTTGTTGACAACGCATCATTATTATTTTCTTATAATTCAAACTGATCCATCTACTTTCACACATCCACCTACCAAGCCGTATTTCTTGTAATTTCCAAGAATGCTTGCAATCGATGTAGCTCGGCCTGAAATGAAATATACATCGAACGTACAACAATAGCGTCTAGAAGCGCTATGGTACAATTGTAAATCGATGGAGTGTTTCTGAACCGGAGATTCGGGCGCTACGTGCCCTTGCGTACTGAAAAAAAAGGAAAAAAAAGAAAAGTTATTTTGTTTGACCTATGCCTAACCTAACTTTCACTTTTAAAGAAAGTTGTCTGTAGCGTAGCCTTAAGAAGGTTAGGTATAGGTCAAAAAAGAAGCTTTCTTTTAGTACGTGAGGACGCGTAGCGCCAGAACCTACGGTTCAGAAACACTAAATCGATTTACAGTTGCACGTTCGATATAAAAAAAAGTTGAAATGTTTGTTAAGCTGACGGATCTTAACTGCGGGGTCATCAGTCCATCAGTCCCTAAACTTACAAACAAGTTATGAACTACCTTATACTAAAGACAACACAAGAATCCATGCCCAAGGGACGATTCGAACCTCAGTTGTTTATTTTTGCAATTCTATCATCATGTTATCAGACATCGATGTGTTCCTTTCGATTTTTGTCGTACATCTATTTCTAATAACGATGTTAATATCGATGTCCACATCGATGCTTTTCTAATATCGATCACCCCTAGCCAAGATGTACATAGATCCAAAGCACTACAATTGTTTATCCTGTTTCTGTATTGAGATCGCTGGAGGAAAGACTACTGAAACAAATGACATGTGTTACAGCGAAGCAAAGTACTCCAATAGTCTGAGCTAATTTTAGTCACTGAAAATATGGAATGTGATGGGAGTGGTACTCCTTTAAAACCGTTAAAAATGATCAAAACGCAGCCAATCTGTTAGGAAACTTTTATCCTTTTACGACTAATGGATACGGAAAGCTGCTAAAATTCAACGATCTACGTGTCTAATTGTGCAACTGAGATACCGTACGTACCGTGAACGTCTTTTATTTTGTTGCTGTTCCAATGTTACTGCTGAATTTTTTTGGTATTATCGCAGCGATTTGAGATATCTTCTAGCGTGTTACGGAAAATAATACTTATATTAGAAGTGCAGTTGTGATTCTGTTCAGCTCTCGAGCAAAACACTCGTCGTGACATCTGGTGGCCTCTGCTGCAACTACATAGATGACGGACCTTAATTCACGCTCGCGATAAATATTACATTCACTTATTTCCGTGTTATTTCGCTTGTCATTTAATTTTCGATAACTTTCTTCCTTATTGCATCCGAATGTTTTATTTTAAAACTGATAACAATCTGGTAAGTTTATTACTTATTTTCTAATATGTGACAGGTATAAAACTTATCATTTACAACGGATTTAGTACATTGTTAGTTAACCGTAAACAAATGAAATATTGTTCTTGTTTCAAGCAAATAATATTTTTGTGGGAACAACACTGTTACTTTTTTTTATCTTTTCGGGGATGTCATCAGGATTTTTTAAAATTATTATTTTTTTTGTGTGTGTGTGTGTGCGTGGGGGGGGGGGGAGAGAAATGGAATCAGAAAGTAAAAACGGAAAATTATGATATATAAATGCTAAATTGTAAAGCATTACAACATAACATCGAAGAGGGAGGGGACTGATCTCCTCGATCATCTCCTTTCCCCTTGATCACGGCCTCGTACCTTTTAAATTTCAGTTAAATCTCTATCTATGTAAAAGCGAAAGGACACACATCACTCACTCAATGACTAAACACGAAATCACGAAAACTGCTTCACCTATGAGGCTGAAATTTGGTAGGAATGTAGTTTATACGTAGAAGACGTCTTGCAAGATAGGATTTTGCGATAGAGCGGATAATTGAGGACGAGGCCAACGAGAAAGACAGGCCGCGGCGCGCACGTCATATCACGTGATCCAGTGAGCCCTGTGCTGGCACGATCGCTAGCGGATTGGCTACCTGCTATGAGACAGTGGGCTGAGCCCCAGAGGCCGGCCAGTCAGCTAGCGATCGCGCTGGCACAGGCCTCACTTGATCACGTGATATGAAGTGCGCGCTGCGGCCTGTCTTTCTCGTAGGCCTCGATTCAAGAGATGACGTCATGTGGCACGTGATAGTGTGACTTTGCCAGTTCACTGTTTGAAAAGGAGAGTCCTTAGCGACTTGCAACAAACTTTAAAGATAGTTTCATACCTATAGGAACATTTTTCTTGCTGAAATATCCAGCAAAATGATGAAAGGATAAAAGTTTGTCGCTTACTACTTTTTTGGCGTTCATGTAGTAAAATTACGGCATTTGGCATCACGTTACGTTTCATTACTCGTACACTATTAATTGTATTCGCGAAAAATGTTACAGACAGTATACACACATACCACTGAACGTACGTTCGAAATTGAAATTTTAACATAGTACGACACAAAGTTAATTAAATATGGAGTCATAAACCATTAGGTTAATGAAAAACCGCCTCATTACGCATGACGTTTTGATTTATTACGTCTTTCCTACTAACTCTATTCGTGACGTATTTTCCAGACATTTTACGTAGTACATATACACTACTGGATGTATCTTCGAAATAATATCGTATTACGACATATAGTTCATGTCCTATGACGGCAAAGACAATGAAATGCATGCAAATTCGCCCTAATAAGGATAAGGTTGTAATTTACTACGTCTGTACTACCAGCTCCATTTAGAACACATTTCGCAGGCAGTTTCCTAATATTCCACCTTACTAACCTGCTAAATAATGTTTTTGTAGTCACATAATTCAGGAGATATTACCTCATAAACGTGACATCCTTAAATAGGTACTGTATTATGTTTCACATTTTGTTGAGACGCTGTTATTCTGTTCGCAGCACATTCCGCAAAAAATATCCGAATGTATCATTGAAAGGAGCAGCAATATTATATCACAGGAACGACACATCGATCAGCAGATACGTCATAACCACTGAGCTGTTTGAAAACGAAACTACAGGGAAAATTTCATTGTAGATTCAAGGGAAACGTATGTCCAAACATCGCAGTTGCCTTCATGATAACGATGATGGTGCGAACGTCTACTACCTGGCCGACCTCATTGGCTGCAACGTCGCAGGCGACTTCATCCTATGTGAGGCTCTACAACTCATTAACAGTATCCTGGAGAAACGTAGGTTTTTTTTAGAGGTAAAAGGAGCCAACATGAAAAGTTACGCGTTTCTCGAAATGGAATAATTTGTGGCTTTTGCAATTCACAGCCGTTTTGTAACGATTACTTCTTTCCTGCTTTCTATGACTTACGGACACAGGAATGTTGCCGCGGCGGATTAGCCGCGCGTGCTGGAGCGCCGTGTTGCGGTGCGCATGGTAGTCCGCCGTCGGGGGTTCGAATCCCCCCTCGGGCATGGATGTTTGTGTCGTCTTTAGTATAAGGTAGTTCATACTTAGTTTGTAAGTTTAGGGACTGATAACCCCGCAGTTAAGTCCCTTAAGCCTTACAAACATTTGCACAGGAATATTTTGTAAACATCAGAAGTTAATTTCGAGCTAATTCACGTCGAACGAACTCAATGGTTGATAATAACATCACTGAGATTGGTAGACGGAACCGCCAGGATTTATCTTTGAAATGAACTATTTTTGGTCAAGTATTCTCCCATAAATATAAGATGCTTTTAGAAAAGAGGAGACGAACAGATAGAAGGGGTAGGAGAAGAAGAAACTCAAGCTGGAATGAAGAAATTAATACCCGGGTAACGCCGTGTTTTAAGTAGTTGTTTATGAATCCATAAGTAATGGCATTGTATGAGAAATCTTGTTGCAATGGTAGTCTCTCATGAGACTGTCAAACTGAAAACAGACATTTAGAATATTCTTGTAGCTACATAGTTCGTAATTTCTTGCGTACCTCTTTTTCCTTTGCACTCCCGTCACGCACGTGGAACGTCAGGCATGAATGTTTATTGTGTTTGTTCGTATTTTATGAGCAACCTTATCGTTCATCCGATTGCGATGAAACTTCGTCGACATATGGTTTGCACATTCGTGAAGATTATAGGCATAATTTTATCTGCTTACAAAACATAGTTCAGGAGATATGACTGTATGAACACTGAGATGCGTAAGAAAACTGCCGCGATATGAATGACGTTTAAATATTTTATAATATAAGTACTAAGGACAGTTTACAACTGAGTTGGGTTCGGTTGTTTGTTTAGGATAGGGGGACTAAACTACTGAGGTTATCAGTCCCTTGGAGGGGATGGGAAGGAGTGAGGATAAGAAAGGAGGGAAGTAAAGAAGGAAGGAAGACTGCATTAGCTCGGGGCCCGGTGCTCGCCACGCACGTAATCACGAAAGAACCCTGAGCCTCCTGGGGGGAGTTTACAACTCGCCGCAAAGACGTGGCGACGAGCTGCGTCAGGCACATACAAAAGACACACACATACAACACTTTCAGCTATCGTCTATGGCCTTCTTCAGAACATAGAACACTCACGCAATCACATAGGCACACAACACAGTCATGCAACCATCACATCCGGCTGCCGCTATTTTTTTATATTCATTTTTTATATTAACTTTTTTATATGTATTTTAATTTGTTTATTTTATTTTTCTACCCTCAACCGCCTCCCCACTCCATTCCCAAGCTGCATCTCGTTATTCTCATGTAGGCCGTGCTATACCCATCCCCACCACCGTGACGCAACCTTCCTATCCCCTCTCCCCTCGCCTCCCGGCCACGATTTATACGCCACAGAGCGTGATTCGAAGTGCGGCAGCCGGAGGTGATGGTTGTATGACTGTGTTGTGTGCCAGTGTGATTGCGTGAGTGGTCTGTGTTCTGAAGAAGGCCGTGGCCGTTAGCTGAAAGTGTATGTTTGTGTCTTTTGTATGTGCCTGTCGCAGCTCGTCGCCACGTCTTTGCGGTGAGTTGTAAACTATCCTTATTACTATATTATTAATTCCAACCTGGACTTTCCATTAATATGTTTCAATATTTTAGTTACTTGCTACTAAATGCATTCTCGACATATTTTGCAAAGAGTATCCATTGATGTAGCTACAAAATAACTTCATTGTATACTATAACGACTTATAATTTAGGAAAATGTTGAGATGTTTGTTAAGCTTATGGAACTTACCTGCGGTGTCATCAGTCACTAAACTTACAAACTACTTATAAGGCAGCCCGAGGGAGGATTAGAACCTCCGACGCGGGAGACCGCGCAACATGGCGCTCCAGACCGCTCTTGGCTACGGCCCTGTGCAACTTCAACACTTGAACTTCAAAACAAGAGGAAAGTCACTGCCTTGGTAAATCTTTGTTTGGCAGAAGGCACTTCACCGACCACCTGTATTGCTTTATTCTAAATTTGGTGATTTCCACATATGAAAGAGGCAACAAGACTGAGGAGGTTGATGAGAAGTTAGAGAGAGAGAGAGAGAGAGAGAGAGAGAGAGAGAGAGAGGCGAGGGGTTGGTTGGAAGAAAAAGGGGAAGGTGGAAATGGGCTGACAGAGTAGAAGGAGAGGGGAGAGAAGGAGACGGATAGAGGACGAAGGAAAGAGAAGGTAGACAGAGAGAGATAAAGGCAAGGAGACATGGACTAACTGAAGACTGAAATAAATAAGTACCCGCGTGACGGCAGGTTTTCAGCTGGTATTATTTAAAAACTTTTTCTCCGGTAGTTTTCCGTAGCACTGTATGGCGTTCAACATTATAAAATACCGTTGAGCTTTCATTTTGTCCTTTTTAAGCGCCAGTCGATCCTACTGTTGCTGATTAGTCTCTATTCTGTCTGCTAGGACTCGTCTATAGTGGGTGTAATTTGAGCCCTCTTCATAGAACAGTGAAAAGCGTGTTCTTAATGAGCTCTCGTAACTCATTAGACGTCATTACAACCCTAGCAGTCTGTTTTCTGTAGACTCTGAGGCATCACCTGTCTTTAAATATTTGGATCAAGGCAGTTAGTAGGCTACGATTATTACATTCGTTCTCAAATGGAGAAATTCTTTACGGACTAATATTTACTACCTTTTCGTCTCATTCCAGTCGCTCCATTACTAAATTAAAAAACACCGGGACGTACCATATGTAATAAACGATTTCTTCATTATATATAGACTGTTGGTGTGTTTGTTGATTTATGTGTTTGTATGCATACAAATATACAAGTTTTCTTCTGTACTTGAAGCAATTTTGCGCACTTGAGCTTCCAATCAAGAGAAAGGGCAGTGTGGGTGTAATGAATGGCTGGCCGATGGGGCACGCCCCCTGCCTCGTAGCGGGCAGCTGGCAGCTGGCGGCAGCGGCCTGGTCACTGTGACGTAGCAGGCCTGTTGTAAGGCCTTGGTGGTGTTGCTATAGCTCACGAGAGATGCTGTCATAAATAATGAGATACGTGAGAAATTGCTGCATTACGCAACAAAGTTGGATACTGTAACAATTTCAAGCAAATTTCGTACATATGTTCTGAGATATGTATGGGAAAGAACCAACTACTACACATAGCTCAGGAGACATGACGTGTTTGGTGTGTGATAGGGGGTACTTTATCCACGTATTTCGACAAAATTTTACTTCGATTTTCGTAAAATTTTGGTTCCTAAACATTGAAACCAAGTCGAAAGTCACTGTCAATATAAAATTTCGTGTGGTGCTTGACGAAGGCTGCTTTACATACTGATTTCGACAAAATCCACAGTTTCGCTCCGATACCGATAAAATTGTGCACACCTGATCACCAAAGCAAAAGGAAGGTCACCATGTACATGAAATTACATATGGTACATGGCCGAAGCTACATTACTTATGTACATTGCCAAAATCTACTCTTTCTGTTTCGATGTTTATGAAATTATGTGCGTTAAACCTTCAGGAATCTACCGTGCGGCGCATGGCAAAAGATACACTGTAATAAATTTTACACTGTTTCACTATTCACCAAGAAAGTTGATAGAAATTTGCGAGGCGAAGGAAGAGACATCACAGGAAGTGCATAACGTCAAACCTTAAAATTAACTACGCCAAATCAGTCGTTTACCAAGCCGACGCTGTGTAATTGGAAAAAGACGCATGGAAAAAATAAATAAAAAAAGAGGGGAGGAGGAGATGAACTAAGGAGGTGCAGTTTAACAAAGGACGAGAAGATGGACAGAGAGTGGGGTGAAGAGATGTGTGGAGACAGGAGGAGGATCAAATGAGGTCGTGAGTGTGTGGCCGTGCGCTCTAAGGCCTTTAGAGGAGTCCGCGGCTTCTCCCCGCTGGAGATTCCAGTCCTCCCTCGGTCGTGTGTGTGTGTGTGTGTGTGTGTGTGTGTGTGTTGGTCTGAGCATAACTTAGTTTAAGTTGTTTGTAAGTCTAGCGACTTACAGAACAACGCCAGATGGAGCTCTCCTTGTTCAGATGGGGCTCTGCCCACTGGAAATCAAGAACAGTATGGTACTGGACCAAGAAAGCGAACCAAGATAAGGTCAACGAAATCTTGGGGACCCCTTTTGGGGACTGGGCCTCCACAGTCCACAGGTGGAGAGGGGAAGACCTGTGGCAGGGACAATGAGAAGTGGAAGAAACTGGCAGAAGGAACTATGAGCTACTGCCGAGTGTGCGGGAAAAGTTAACTATGAAGCACTTTGAGCCTAGCCGTGTGTTGATACACTCTCTCACAGGCCATGGCCCCTATTCGGCGTACTTATGTCGGTTTAGGAGAAGGGCTACACCTGGATGCGGCTGTGGAGTTGAAATAGGAAGACTCATACATGTCGTGTATGAGTGCCCCAAAAAATGTTCAAATGTTTGTATAGCTTATGGGACTTAACTACATGGTCATCAGTCCCTAAACTTATGTACTAGCTTACACTAAGGACGGCACAAATATCCATGCTCGAGGGGGGATTCGAACCCCCGACCGTAGTGGCCGTGTGGACCGTGACTGGCGCGCCGCAATCCCCTCAGCCACCGTTGGCTGCCCCACATACGACGATTATCTGAGAAGACAGCTCCCAAATCATGACACATTCTGATTCGACAAGCTGACACCATCAACATTGTCAGTAGTCTTACACAGGAAATCTCCAACAATGTCCTAGAAGACTATGTGAGATAGCAGAGAGAAGTTGCAGCTTGCTGGCGGAATCCGTTGCCCTCCTGGACTAGGGGTATCAAAGCGGTTACCAAAGTAGATGTAAACTAGTTAGTACAACAACTCCTTGCACACCATCTTCTATACTTGCAGTGAGAAAAGGCCAGCCCGGTGCCAGGGACACGTCTGATCGGCTTTACTCGGCAGACACTTGGCCACAGAGTAGGATTGTATAACAGAGGCATACCTGTGACACTGGAGGACTTAGTAGATTAGCTCATCCTCCCCTTAGTTATTAGGTTACTGTGGAATATGGTAGTCACATTAACAAAAAATGTAAAACCATCACAACAAAACTGGACATACCATCTCACTAAAACTGTAGTAGTATAAATAGGCTCATTAATGTATTAGGTGGTGGGTCATATAGATGATTATTAAATAAAGGATTTAAAAGGTAATAATAAAAACACTTCATTCAGCCAAGATCGCAAAAAATTTATTTTGTCCCTTAACCGGTTTCGGTGTACTGGACTTTCTGAAAATGGTTTTGCGATCTTGGCTGAATGAAGTGTTTTTATTATTACCTTTTAAATTCTTTATTTAATAATCATCTATATGACCCACCACCTAATATATTAATGAGCCTATTTATACTACTACACTTTTAGTGAGATGGTATGCCCAGTTTTGGTGTGATGATCTTACATTTTTTGTTAGTGTGACTATAAACTCTTGATCGCTCTCCAGTGGTGTAAAATGCCTTTTAACTATAGTAATAATAAGAAAATTTTAAACGTTCTAGGGACTGATGGCGACCTCAGTTTGGTCCCGTTTTGATGAGATGAACAAAGTCAGAAAAGACAAACACTGAAGAGAGGAGAGTAGACAGAAGAGTGTGGAGCCGGTTTTTCAGCTGGTTATTTACAAATGCTGTGTGTAATTTCAAAATAGATCCAGTTAGGTGATTAGCAGAAATTAGTAAAATCCACAAAGAATTTAGTTCCCTTATGCAGAGTGGCTTCAGACGTCTGATCACCTCACTCATAATGTTCTAAATATTTGACTTCAACCGTCTAATCCAGAAAACGTTTAGAAGTGTTTTGAAATTGTTTTTAAACTTTGTTTGTGGGAAGCCACTAAGTGCTCTCCTTATCGAGTTAGGGTGGAAATTACTGTATTCAAGCACAAGTCGTTGGGTGTTACCCAAACTTTATTGTGGAGCAAGGCCTCTACATTTACCATACATTTGGTTTCACACAAAAAAGAAGAAAAAAATATTCCTCCTTCTCAGGTTATTCCAAAAAATTAAGTTATTACCTCGGGATTAAACAAACTGGAAAGAACTTCCGAATGAATGATATGTATGATGGAATATGTAAGTTGCTGTAAGTGAAGATTACGTTCCTTCTCTATGTCTTCGCTAGTGGCCGATAGTCGCCGCAGTTCCGGATGTGCCAGGGCAGAGGTCAGTCAGGCAGCGTGGCAATGACGTGGTGGCTGAGGCTGCTCCGTGGTCCGTGGTTCTGCGATGTCCGGCTACTGGAGGTCGAAGACGACGATTTGCCGTGGCGTTGGCCTATTTACCGCCGCCGGTGGCTGCTCTCCGTCCGCGGTGGAGTCCCGGTATTGGCCCGCAGGTGTGGTCACGCGATTCTTATTGGTCGGTAGTGACGTGAGGCGAGCTGCACGCAAATAGGTTGGTATGCGTGCGCAATGAGCTGCCGTCATCTTAGTGCGCGCGCATATCGTGGCGGCTTGTCGTCGCCGAAGTTCGTTGCGCGGCCGTGGTTGGCCGGTGTACAGCGCTGGGGTGTCGGGTGCGTGGTCGCCGCTTCGCTTCGTAGTGGAGAGCGCCACGGCAGAAATCATTAAAAGAAAGGGTTATTTGTTGCGGCGAGATCTATTTGTGAAATTTCTTTCACTATCTCTCTCTTCCTAATGCGAACATATATTGTTAGCACACATCTACATAGGGAGACATGATCATCATAATAAAATAAAATAAATCATATCGAAAACAGGAAGAATTAGATGTTTATTTTTCCAGTGAGCTATTAGAGAATGGAACTACAGAGAAATATCATACAAGTGTTTTGGTGAACTCTCAGCCATGCACTTCAATGTGACTTGTAGAGTATGCATGTAGATGTCAGTGTAATTGTAATTCAAGGTATTTAGTTGAATGTACGGCCAGAAGATTCGACTGATTTATCGTGTAAATGAAGTTTATTGGATTTCTTTCAGTGCTCATAGGACTGACTTGCCACTTTTGATTATTTGGGGCCACCGCAACTCCCTCGATACATGCCAGTGTTGCGGGATAACAAGTGGCTCGCCGCGTGACGGTGACGGATTTCCTCCCGGAACCCCCGGCGGGAACGCGTAATAAAACGAGCAGGCCGGTGTCGTTGCGGCTATTGTGCGCCGCGCCATCATCAGGAGCCAGCGGCCGTTAAGGAAGGCGCCAGTCGATCGCGTTACGTGCGGCCGCCTTCATTAATCACGCGCGCTGGCGCCAGTAATGGGCTGGCACGCGCCCTGCCTTACTGCTGCACCAGACTTGCGCCAGTTCCCACCACCACCGCCGATCGCTGCCTGCGTATTCTGTCAGGAAGGCAGGGAAGAGAAGACAACAAATTCGATCGTACACCTGCCACACTGAGAGGAGGAAAGTCACTGGATGCCGATATGCACACACAGAGATGTCGACACTTGCGCGTACACATTTAGGGGATCAATAGAGATATTGTAAAGTTACGTGTTGTTAAATCAAGTTGGGTGATTTGAGAAGAGCAGATATGTGGAAGAAAAGGATCAAATGTTTGTTAAGCTTATGGGACTTACCTGTGGGGGTTACCAGCCCCTAATTTAAAAACTACTTATCAACTAACTTATACTAAAGACAATACAAACACCCATGCAGGAGGGAGAATTCGAACCCCCGAAGGGTCCAAAGGTTTGTAAATTCTATTAATTTGTTTATTTTATTTATTGAAACCTTCATTTAGACCATATGTCTGTGAGTATAAAGCTGGTCGTGAATCGTGGCCAATATTTACATCCGATTTCGTATATTACTATTTGTTCTCTTCTTATCTAAGTACAATGACAATTCTTACATAAACAATATTAGGCTGACTAGTATATTCATTGATATTTGGTATATTTAGATGGAATTTAATTACCGGTTAGGGTAAAATGCTCCTTTTTAAAATAAAACTAGTTTGGAAATAGGAAAAGTGGGGTGGTGTTAGTAAATTAAATCTATACTATAATTTTAAGAAGAGGTGAAAAGATGACAGGATAGTGGAAAGTGGGGGAGAGAAAACTATTCTCGATGACAGGACAGAGGCGGAGGCCTCGGAAATAAAATCGAGCCCTGTGTCACTGGCCAGTCTAATTTATTTGTTCCTAAACTATTCTGGGTTAGTTATTTAGTCTTTGATAAATTTCTATGCATTCTGGTTTGTAAATCTATCGAACCAAACTGCGTGGTCATCAGTCTGTAGCTTACAAACTACTTAAACTACGGTAAAATAACCTAAGGACAATACACACACACACACACATATATATGGCCCAGGGAGGACTCGAACTTCCGACGGCGAGCAACCGCGCGCTCCGCTGCGAGGTGCCTTAGACTGCTAGGCAACTCCACTGCGGCCCCCCGACAGGGAACGACCTCGTGCATCGGAGCATAGCTCTTCAATGCGCTCGGCCACTCCGCCGCGTCGCATATATGTGGGAAATGGGAAGCACGAGGACGGGGATGGATTGGCAGACTCCTCCTAACAACTACTGACCTTTGCCTAAAAGATATCTGGCCTCTTGACAAAAAATATCCATCAAAATATAATGAAAAATGGGGAATCTTACTACTGAATCAGATCCAGGTTAAGTTAAAAATGTTCTTAATTTAATCCGACGTGATAATGGCAGCTCGCCGGGAATTGACATGCGTTAAACGGGGGCTGGAATTTGCAAACACACACATGGAACATTCCCCTTCAGAAATTATTCGGCAACCATACAAGGAGACCAGTCTTACGACCATTACGACTCCTTACAACAAGTGCCATATTACAATAATAATGCGATTTATTAATGACCTTATTATAAACTGAATCATCATTAAATGTGCTACAGGTAACTTTATCATGTCTGTTAGAACTTTTAAGGCCATCAGTGTAACAGTATAATAGGTACGATAACTATAGTAAGCCGTGTAGGTCCTATTTGGTCAGTATCATTCTTCTGTATAGTAATATTAAAGTTATCTATGGCATATTTTTTGTCGGAGGAAGCATTCTCGCGCAATCTCGTACAGAATTGTTCCATGATGGTTGCCATCCCCTCGACGGTTTAGCAGCCTACACCCTTCTCTCGTCATAAGAGCATCAAATCTCACATGATGCCACGTATGAAGTTACACGAAAGGCTTGCAATATCACGTTCTGTGGGTGTAACATATCGCAAGCCGCTGTGGAGTAGTCGAGTGGTCTAAAACGTCTCTCTGCGGAGCGCGCGATTGCTCGCCGTGGAGGTTCGAGTCCACTGTGTGTTGTCCTTAGGTTAGTTTACCTAGGTTTAAGTAGTTTATAAGCTTCGGATTGATGACCACGCAGTTTGGTCCGATACATTTACAAACATTTGAACATATCGCATTTTAGGCATAACTATGCGGCAGTGGATGTCAGATTCTTCCATATGGCGAATTACACGTGTAATCTTAGCACATCACCACCTGTTGTGAGTTGTGAAGCAACATATCACTTGAAGGGTCCTTTGCCTTGTCATGTTGGGACATGCATAATATCATGTGACTCTGATCTTGACGTAGGCCTCACTTGGCGTTCTGTCATGGGAGCATTTTTAATTATGGTTGTAACGCGTAACCTTGTAAACACCCTCAGACCTTATAAAGAAGATAATAATTCCAATTCCAAAGAAAGCGGGTGCTAACAGGTGTCTGAACTACAGAACTATCAGTTTAATTAGTTATGGTTCTGAAATACTAACAGGACTTATTTACAGAAGAATTTAAAAACTCGTACAATCTAACCTCCGTTAAGATTACTTTGGATGTAGAAGAAACACAGGCCGACGAAGCACTACTGACCTTACCATTATCTTAGGCGAAGGAAGAGGAAATCTACGTTTAGAGATTTTGCAGACATTTGTAGATTGGTGATTGCAATGCTGTCCTTAAAATTCTGAAGGTTGCAGGGATGATATATATGCGAAGGAAAGTCATGTATAACCTGTAACAGAACCGGACTGCTCTTCTGAGAATCGAAGGGCACAATGGGACGCAGTGGTTGGAAAGGTTGAAAACTTTGCGGTTTGATACACAGTGAGAAATCAAGGAATCGTCCATTTAGTACCGTGGGGAATTGTGGGGGACAAAGGCACGAGTACAATCTTCTGAGTGACGAACACAAAACGAGACGTAAATCAAGAAATACTGTGAATGTTCTATTTTCACTGATCCAACAGGACATCTGTAATGTGGGGATATCCAGCGTAGTCTGGGAAACAATATTCACGTTGCCATGAGATAGAAATTTTCCAACACGCAGCAGCATTAGATATAGGGTCATGCCATTTCGAATAAACATGAGACATTTGCCTAGTGTGGCTTGAGCGCAAAGCACGAGGTAATACGTTGAGGCTATGAAACAACATTAAAAAAACATCATAATAAGTTATGCATCTTATTAAAATTTAATAATCTTGTGAAATCCTGTTGTTGTTGTGGTCTCTCAGTCCGCAGACCAGTATGAAGCAGCTCTCCACACTAGCCTGTCGTGTGCATCATCTCCAAATAAGAACGGCAACCTACATCGTTTTGAATCTGCCTACTGTATTCGTCCCTCGGTCTCCTACGATTTTTACCCCTCATTCTTCCTTCTAATGTTAAGTCGACGATTCCTTCGTGTCTCAGAATGAGTCCCTCCACGTATCCCTTCTCTTAGTCATGATGTGCCAAAAACTCCGATTTTCCCCAGTTCTGTTGATCACCTCGTCATTAGAATTATCCAGGTGTTCAAACACTAAAATTGTAGGTTTCCCTTTACTTAACCTATCTTGTAAGATAAGTCATAATGTATTGCCTTGTGTTTTTGTACATTTCCCCTAAACAGAAATGGATCTTCCCCAAGGTCGGATTTCAGCAGTTTTTCCATTCTTCTGTAAATAATTTGTGTTAGTGTTTTGAAAACATGACTTACTAAACTGATGGTTTGTAATTTTCACATTTTTTTGTGTAAACTATTAAATTACAAGCCGTTCTTAGTCGTAGATGAATATGATCTTACTAGACAGGGTAGCGTGGAGAGCTGCATCAAACCAATCTTTGGACTGAAGACACCAACAAGAAAGTACTGCATGAATTCCTGTCGATTTTGAACAAATTTGTATTAAGATTTCTCATATAGGGTAATTATGAATGGATGTATAAAATTTGTGCTAATATTTAATTAACGTCAAAATGCATGACTTTTTATTTCAAGCCATAAAAATAACACGACTGATGTATAGTGCGTATATATCGAGAATATTTTTAAAAAAGTCTTAAAATTATTATGCACTTCTAGCAATAAAATGTTCATATCTCGTCATTTATATAGTGCTTCCATGATGTACCCCATGCAGCAACAGTAGTTGGTGATTGACTACTTTTACATGGCAAAGCGGGAATACTAGAGTAAATAAACGCACATGTTAGAAGTAACTAAATGCAGCTAACTATCGAACTGATTCAGTAGCGCTCTGCGATTTATAATTTCCTGGAAGAGCTACTAGCATATGTAACACTGTGTATACAAGCAGCTACAAATGAATTTGTGCTAAAATTTTGATGTGTTTGAGAGATAATGGAAACAATAATATATGTGGCGGATCAGCTACATTGTGCATTAACGGGTTAAAATGTAACAGGCTAGTGCGAAAGAGTTATCTGAAAAAGTTATTTCACTGAATAGAGTGCAGTATTTTATTTGTTTGCGAGAGGCTAGTGATTAACAGACTTAGTTTCAAATGAGCAGTTAAATCGCTGTTCACATATTGTAATAATGTAGGTTCATAGGTTACCAGATTTTAATCGGTTTAAAAACTAAAAAATATTAACATGATGCCCAACAATGGAAATAATTTGTGATAAATTGATTGTAACTATTATCATGAGAATAAATTATAGCGGCAGTGCTCCTACTGGAACAGACGTAACTAGATCGCAGGACAAGCGGAACCTCGAGAACTGGAGAGAATCACGATTATCAGTTGCCGTTGTTACAATTGATACGTCACGTAGAAGATTTTTCATTCTCTGTTTAATTCTCTTTTTTTTTTTTTCAATATGAAGTTTATAATCTGCAGCTGAGTGTGCGGTGATATGAAACTTCCCGGCAGATTAAAACTCTGTGCCGGTCAGGTATTCAAGCCCGGAACGTTTGGATTTACATGAGTAAGGCTCCACCGACTGAGCTACCCTGGCACACATCATGCGCCGTCTTCACAGCTTTATTTTGTTATTAAAATTCGAAGTGCGTTAAAAACAGTAATTCAGATGGTTCCACTAGCAGCAACAGTTATTGTGAGATGAAAATTACTTGCTAGTTGAAGACCGTGACGTGGCCCTGCTGCGTTGCTACATAAGCAGCGGACTACCGCCCGACTATACGTGTCACAATCACGGCGGACCACTTGACAAATTTCACTTAATTTACTCATCTTAAACAGCGGCCATGCTGTATAAATGGAAGGACAGTTGCCAAGATCGCAAATTTTATTTTATTTATTCATGCCAACCGGTTTAGAAACTCTGAGGAGTTATCATCTTGTCTTACTGACATTAAACTGCTTATTACAGGTGTCCCACATAAATTATGGTAGGTATACTGGATGATAGTTATGTATAAAATCAAGTGAATAGTCGAAATCAAATGGACGGCTATCTATCAGCACTTGAGTTATGTGGGGTACTATAATAAGAAGTTTAATGTCAATGAGTTCAAAACGTTCAAATGTTTGTTAAGCTTCTGGGACTTAACTGCGGGGTCATCAGTCCCTACACTTACAAACTATTTATGAACTAACTTATAATAATGACAGCACAAACATCCATGCTCGAGGGAGGATTCGAAACTCCGCTGCGGGAGGCCGCGCGACCCGAACTGTGGCGTTGTAGACCGCTCGGCTACTCCCGCGCGGCGAATGTCAATGAGACCAGATGATGGCGCCATAGAGTGTCGAAACCGGTCGTCTTGAACAAATAAAATAAAAACTGCTATCCGGACATCTATCCTTCCACTTGACCAATTCTTTTACTATACCTTATAACGCGGGCAAGAGTTGCTTGAGACCGCGAATAGTTGATGGCGGGAATGCAAAACTCCCAGTCGGTAATTAATTTTAATTAATCCGTGTCTTAACTGCAGTGGAAACATTTGTCAGTGGTCAATTTAGCACACTTGATGTACCATGTATGGCGGTAAACCATCCTCAGCGTAAACAAAATTATGGTAGCTTCGTTGACGTTGATTAAAGCTTACCTTTATGAGCAAACCCAGAGATAAATATTTCAGATTCATCGCTGAAAGCAATCTGCAATTTCTCGCTATCATTGATTACCTGAAAATATCCACATACTGGTTAGTGGTTAAACCAGCTGCCATGTTACGAATCAATCAGCAATCCTGCTTGACAGTTAGTTGCAGGTTATTAACGAGCCAAACAGTTTCACATCGAAAAAAAAATCAGAGGAAAAAAGTGTTAAAAAAATCGATATTATAATAAAACTGGCGTAAGAAGCTATTCGAAATTTTACACAAATCTCGGCTTCCTTTTTCTGTACTCAAACGCGATTTATTTCTTATAAGGATGTGCTTGCTGTAAACTAAAGTCAGTCGGTCAGGTCTTTCAATCCGACCGATTTCCTTCATGTTTGCTTTAATCGAAAGGTATTCATTCACAGATTTGTCATCAAGCATCAGAATTAACTTTAGTCTCTCCATCCTTTATTTTTATTCAAATGCGGTATCCTCCTGTCCTTGCATTGAATATTTTAATGAGTTTGTTTTACGATATCTTCGGTTCTAATTAATGTACGAAGTTCATTTTGACCTAACAGCACTCAGCGGATCAAGCTCTTTTATTTGCGCTTTTAACACTTGCATTGGTTGGCTCGGAAGAAAGCTATGCGTGAACATTGAACTTTACTTACATTTCTTCCCAACATTTTTGTCATTCCACTAACGGTGCGAATTATTCGCACGGGTCCTCTAGTTACTTTGTTTTGGAAAGGTTCAAGTTAAAGCCAACCAACTGACATTCCAATTCAAGATCCGTAACTAAGATATGTAGCTCTGCGAATTAAGGTAAAGTTAAAGCAGTCAACAATCCGAAGATTGGTTTGATGTGGGCTCCGAACGACGGTGCTACTCGATATTTTTCACATCAGCAACACTGTCAGAGGCGAAAGAAGTGGAAAGTGACAGATAAAAATCCTAGGACCTGCGAAGTAAGGTAATATAATCAGCAAATCTCAAGTTGGTAAGCCTTTTTTCCATTAAGTATAATTCGATTTCCTTTGCAGCTGAGCTTTGACGTAGCCATTTCCAGTACAGCTTGTATATGTCAAGTTAAGTTACAGCTTGTACGAAAGGATCCGCTTGCGTCTGCATAATGCGATGTACGGGTAGCTACGTATTACGTTAGCATTTGGATGTCTTGTTTCTTATATAGTTATCATTAAGTGCTGAAGTGGGAAATAAAAGGGGCAGAATTGTGATTCGAGAACAAAACAAATGTAGAAAGCGTCCCAGGCAAGGAAATGGAAGTGAACTGAGCACGTGTTTGGCAGTTTTGCAAAGGGGAACGGTTCTGGTGTCACGTAGCGCTCCAACGCGTTAACTGCCAATTATCAGTGAGACGGTGGGAATTACCTTTAATACTATTTAACAACAACAATTGTTTAAATTTAGATAATTAATAAACTGAACTGTTCAAGGACGGATGCACTGCTCCAGAATCACACTTTATTTTACTCAGGAATGTAATAAGAAAATGATATATATATAACGTCAACAGTTGTAAGGTCGCTATGGTCCGGATATAGTCGGTTTTCTGTGATAGTTTTGAGAGCTAGCCACACATGTATCTTGTAAGTGACGCAGTAATCTTTGGAATTTCTATTATACAGTAGGCGTTCTGGCTGTGAGAGAGCAGTCAGCTTGTAGCTAGTTGCGAGTTAGTTGCCAGGAGTGGCCAGTTACGTGAGGTAGCGCGAGGCAGACAGTTTTGTTGTGCCCACTGGGAGTTCTTTTCACATGTCCATAAATCTTAGTGTTTGTGTTTTCCCCATTTCCCGGGTGTTTCCGTTGCGCACATTAATGTTTTCTAAGGCTTACCTCGGTGGTCGTAATCACCACATTGTTCCGTTTTTAAAAGTTCAGTTTTGCACGTACGTAGTGCTGATCAATTTCTATTAAACATTGATCGATTCGGGATACCTTGCAAATTTACATTAAACATAATTTATTTATTTTCCGGGGTACGTTGCACAGTAACACCGAAGAAGGTATACAAGAGGAACACTCCACAAAATCAATCAAATAATCATTCAGATTTTGAGACAAGAAACAGCAGTTGTTGGGTATTTACGTAATTAAACTGACGAAGTCCTTAACATGTTAGAGAAAATATTGGCCTGGTCTAGATATCTATCGGTTAGAAAATACCCTATAACAAGTTGTAAGGCTGGGTCCAATATTTGATTAATTTGGTAAAGGCAGACCTGCTTATCCATTTAAAAGGTACATTAGCACAGTTTATAAAGCTGCCCTTAACATTTCCAAGCTCCGGCAAAATGTAAGTTAACGGTAGTATTAACTGTTGCACAAGAAGGCAAGGTCTAATTAATACAAATGTAAATAACAGATAATTCAAGAAAAAGGCCAGCTTAAAATTTTAAAGGAGCCGTACATGAGAAATTACAGGACTGCTTGGGCAAATGTTTACAGAAACAGTGTTCAGATTAACAAGTAATTCAACAGTCGGCCTGCTCGAGATTTAAAGGAGACGTTACAAGGAATACAGAAACCCACTCAACAGTAGATCTACCTGAAATTTAAAGGAGACGTCACAACCTGTGCAGAACACGCTCAGATAATACTTAACACTCTCTGTCAAATGCATCAACCCACTACAGTGAATTACAATTATAAGACATGCCAATGTCATATCAAGCTCGAGTAATAAGTTGAACCAAGCTCGGATGCACTCGTGTTAGTACAGGCCACCAAAAAACATCACAGTTGTGTGTTTTCGTCTTCAGTGGTTTGCTATAAAAACATCGCTTGTTCACCTTGCAAATTTGTTATATGGGATTAGGTTTCCATAGCACCACATTGCTGATGAACCGGCCGCGGTGGCCGAGGGGACTGAGGCGCTCCAGTCACGGTCTGCACGGCCACTACGGTCGGGGGTTCGAATCCCCCCTCTGGCATGGATATTTGTGCCGTCCTTAGTATTAGTTCATAAGTAGTTTGTAAGTTTATGGACTGATGACCCCGTAGTTAAGTCCCATAAGCTATACAAATATTTGAACATTTTGAACATTGCAGATGAGACGTGTTTCCTTTTCTCCGTTTGATAAACTTTTTGTTGTTTCCAGTATAATTCTTTCTCAATGAAGCGGATTTATCGCTTGTTTGAATTTAATTTTGTCCCCAGTTTGCAATAAAATCAATAAATCAGAGGCGTTGTTAGAACTGTTTGCAATAAATGCATATGACGCTTATAAGACAGAGAGCTTGCAGCATTTATCACATAATCGGTATGCAGCTTAGCACCACCTATGTTGCAGACGTTTCATTGGCTTTCAATATTAAAGGGTTCACAGGGGTCTGATTTCAGCTCTCGGCGCACGTGCGCTTACAGGCGTCCGCCTACAGCGTCAATGGCCCGCACTGGTGACCGCATCGAACGTGTTAACTTTGACGGAGTACGTTTCCGAGGAAATACTGCTTCAGACGTAACTAGCAGTGGCAGCAAAGTACGCCGAGAGCGCGGCGAAGGTAAACAGGAAGGGAAGGGCCCTCGCAGTCAACGCACGCCGGCCGTCCCGCTGCCCAGCCAAATCTCCAGTCAGCACACCGATGCCAGCCGATCGGGAAGCTCTCGGAAAAGATCGTAACAACACTTTCAGCGACAACGGCGGGGAACCGGTACGACAGTCGTACGAGTCCTTATTTCGACACGCAGAAATTGTTTCTGGCCAATGAGAACTTGCTAGCTCTGCTGCTTGTTCCTTAACCGGAGATTCAGGTGCTATGCGCTACTAAAGAAACTTCTTGTTAACCTATACCTAACCTAGTAACGTAGAAGTTTTTTTTTCTTTTAGTACGTGAGGGTGCGTAGCGGCCTAATCTTCCGTTAAGAAACACGCATCATCTCGCTGACAGCACAGGCAGCAAGCATCTCTTTGACTGAGCTGACAGCTAGAGAGTTCTCATTGGCCGGAGACAATTTCTGCATGTCGAAATAAGGACTCGTGACGGTCATACACCTATACTCGTTCACCGAGAGAGACGTACTGTAAACACACTAAGGCGCGTGACCAGGGGTGGAGGAAACAGGGTCGCTAACTCAGGATAGCTGCATCTGTTTCAGGTGTAAAGTCGTTGTGTGTTTTGTTACACAGCAGTACTATTAGAAGGCAAACATTAAAAATTAATCATTTAATGCCTTATTAAACGTGATGTTCTCCGAAAATTTCCCAAATCTGCATCTTCGCTTACCACAACTACTTTGACAAGTGTCGCATTTCAGTCAAAGTCATGAAGACATTCTGAAAGCTTTGTTTGTACTGTTTTTATTATTATTATTATTATTATTTATTTTATTTTTTTTCCTTGGAGGCTTCTAAGAGTACGTGGATTTCATAACAATATCAGTCATTGACTGTTCTCGACACAACAGATGCGTTTTATACACACTAGGAACCATGTGTTTCTCTAAATAAGTTTATTATTTCTTCTTTCAACGCTTCTTGGGTGGACTGAAATTGAAGGATGACTAATAAGGTTACCTTACGTGACACTGGTGAGAGAGAAAAAGAGAGACATGCTGAATGTTATTGTAAACACTAATACTTTCGTTACTATTGAGCACCTGGTCTTTTAAGATGAAGTTGATAGTCAACACCTATTATCACTGCTATATAACAAAACACACAACGACCTTACACTTGAAACGGATGGATCGAAATTGAGCGAGAGACCCTGTTTTGTCCACCCCTGGTCACGCGCCTCAGTGTGTTTACAGTACGTCTCTCGTTTCGGTGAACGGGGTATAGGTAGGACGCCAGCTGACTTACACGCCGAAATAACAAAATGTTGACATTAAGAAACTGCAATAAATCCCTTCGTTAATAAAAATAAAGAATAAATAAGAGCTGCCACGGCTCAATCAAGTAATTTCAATCGTACTATAGATCGCAGACGGATCGAAAGATCGAATAGATCTCGAGGGCCGCGGTGGAGTAGCCGAGCGGTCTAAAGCGGTTAGTTTACCTAGATTTAAGTAGTTTGTAAGCTACGGACTGATGACCACGCAGTTTGGTCCGATAGATTTAAAAACATTTGAACATTTGAATTTGAGATTCCCCAAACTGTGACGTAAACTCTTGGTACGGATCTAGTCACGTTCGAACTCAGCCCTGTTGTGATCGGTATCGGGCGGTGGGCCGCGCGGCCAGCTGTGGCGGTCGCCGCCGCGTCGGCTGATGTCGTCATTAGGCCAGCTGCGGCTGCGTCATTAGCCGCGGCTCGCGCCCCGTGACGTCACTTGGGCAGCGGCGCGGCGCCGCGCTGCGTGGTGTGCGGGTCGATGCATACGGCGTGCCGTGCGGCAGCGCGGCAGTCGATAGCCGGCGACACGCGCGAGCCGCCGCGCGACACCGACACTGGCAGACAGGGGCAGCCCCACTGCCGACCGCTTTGTCCAAGCCAGGCCCCGAGTTTCTGATGCCGCCGTGCTGCCAACGCTTCCCCAACACTTGCAGAGTGACCTTGTCGCCAGAGCAACGCAGCTCTCTGGCTGTAATCTGCACGTCATTGGCGTAGCTGAGTAGTTTAGTAACGGGTTCGACGTTTATCAGCCTTTCCAAATATACGACCCCTTCCAAGTAAAAATATTCTGGCGACCTCCCCCCACCCCCACCCACCTCACTAAATAAAACTATGTTCTCTCAAAGGAACCTAATCTTATTTCTCTTTAGTCAGCTTTCTTTTAATTGTTTTTTTCGGAATGGAAAACATATAAAATCTTAAACATGGCTGCAGTTCATCAACGGTGGAACACGATCAAATTGTGAACAAATTTCAGCCGAGCAATTGATTAATATGGTTTAAAACGTAAACCTTGACCTAAGTTTCGGCAAAAGCAATTTTGCCTTCATGAGAAGATTACAATTCGCTCAACATTTCCTTTTTTTTCTTATAGATTAAAAAGCGTGTTGGGGGTTAAGAATTTGTTTATAAATAAATGGCGATGAAGTGTACAAAATATACTGTCGGAAAAAAGAGAAAAATAGTAATTTTTAAAAGACGCTTTAAACATGATGTCGATTACGATGCTACGACGGCTGGTACCACCTGAGCTACTGTAGAGGCAATGATAGTGTTTTCTTTATTGGTATTTTAAAGCCACCGGAGGAGGCAGGCTGACAGCAGCTTCTTTGCTGCTCTTCAGCCGAGTGTATTTACAAATTCGACAAGTCGATAAAAACAGAGAGGTGTTAAAATTTGATGAATTTAAAAATGACAGTGGAGATTAAAATGAAGAGAACAGACATAAAGTAGAGAAGTTGAACTAAAACATATTCAGAATTAAAACTGCTACTGTGGTTAAAATCACACAGAGGTAGAAGTTAAAAATCCAGGGTAGTTAAAATCACATTGGTGGAGCACACCTCACGGTGATGAAGACACTGCTTAAAACACACGACAACACTAATATTCTGCCTGATTGGCGGCTGCTTAAGTATTAAAATACCACTTGGTCACGAAGCACACACACTGGCACAACACTAAACGGCGCCCTGGTAAAATATGTCGAAACGGGGGACCCCAAGTGGGAAAAGGGGTGGAAAGGGAAGCGTAGTGGAAGAAGGACGGGCGGGGAGGGGGAGAGGGAGGAGAGGAGAAAGCGCAAGGACTCATCGTAGGAAGGAGCTGGGAGAGGAGAGCCAAGCGGGGGAGTGGACAGGGATGAGAGGGGGGAGGAAGGGAGACTTCGTCTCTTATTTGGAAAAAACAACAGCAACTGTGACAGAGTTGCTGTTGTTGTTTCCAACTAAGAGACGAAGTCCAGGTATCCAGTTTTAATATCCCTACTTTTGGATATCATGCTCCGATGTAGGGACCTCAAGATGGCACAGTGGAATGCCGAAATTGGTTGTAATAGAAGAAATATTTCAGTATACATACGGCTATTGGCATCTCAGTTCCTTCAGACTTTGATAAAGGTCGGATTGTAGCCTATCGATTGAGGTTTATCGTATCGCAACAATGCTGCTCGTGTTGGTGTCGATCCAATGACTGTGAGCAGAATATGGAATCAGTGAGTTCCGGGGGCCAATAAGGAACGCCGTGCTGGATCCCAACGGCCTCATATCATTAGCAGTTGAGATGACAAGTATCTTATCCGAATGGCTGCAACGGATCGTTCGGCCACTTCTGGTCCCTGAGTGAACGGATGGGGACGTTTGCAAGACAACAACCATCTGCACGAACATTTCGATGACGTCTGCAGCAGCATGGACTATCAGCTCGGAGACCATGGCTGCGGTTACCCTTGACGCTTCATCACATACAGGAGCGCCTACGATGGTGTACGCAACGTCGAACCTGGGTACACGAATGGCAAAAAGTCATTTTTTCGGATGAACCTAGGTCCTGTTTGCAGCATAATGATGGTCGCATCCGTGTTTGGCGACATCGCGGTGAACTCAAATTGGAAGCGTGTATTCGTCATCGCCATACTGGCTATCACCCAGCGTGATGATATGGGGTGCCACTAGTTACACGTCTCCGTCACTTCTTGTTCGCATCGACGGCACTTTGAACAGTGGCCGTTACATTTCTGATGTGTGGCTCTACCCTTCATTCGACCCCTGCGAAACCATACATTTCAGCAGGATAATGCACGACCGCGTGTTGCAGGTCCTGTACGGGCCTTTCTGGACATGTTCGACTGCTGCCCTGGCCAACACATTCTCCAGATCTCTCACCATTTAAAAAGTCTGTTCACAGAAATTGGCTCGTCACAAATCGCGAGTCACTACTCTTGATAAACGTTGGTATCGTGTTGAAGCTGCATGGGCTTCTGTACCTGTACACGCCATCCAAGCTGTGTTTGAATGCCCAGGCGTATCAAGGCCGTTATTATGGCCAGGGATGGTTGTTCTGGGTACTGATTTCTCAGGATCTACGCACCAAAATTGCGTGAAAATGTAATCACATTCCAGTTCTAGTATATTTGTCCAATGAATATCCGTTTGTCTTCTGCATTTCTTCTTGGTTTAACAATTTTAAGAGCCAGTAGTGTAATTGCGTACAGTGTGAAATCTGAACCCCATTGCCATAAACTTTCGTATTCCTACCGTGAACTGCTTTCCTCTAGATTGGCTCAGATAAAGATCGTTTAATTACACCCATCCTGAACATCTACAAAAGCCACCATACGTCGCAAAGCTTTGCTAGCCTGTTAAATAGCGTAGGAGTACAGTGTCCATTAAGAGCCAGCTGAGATTTTTGTAATAGTACACAAGCTCTCGTATTATTGTTCTGTGGTTACCGTTAAAGTGTTTGTTAGTTTAAAAAACACTATATAGGGATATTTACAGTGTACCGTATAATGATCGAGCGTTCAGAGCGGCTATGTTTCTCTTACTAACAACTCCATCAATTGCTGTTGCAGAATGATGGGGTCAGAAAGACAGCAGACAGGAAAGAAGGCAACTACGTTCCATTACACTAATTGGGGGACAGTTGTTTTCTACTGCGCTAAGGAACACAAAAACTGAATGAAGTTTTCACTCTGCAGCAGGGTGTGCGCTGATTAGAAAATTGCAGGCAGATTAAAACTTTGCGCTGTAGGATGACTCAAAATCGATACCTCTGCCTTTCTTGGCCAAGTGCTCTACCGATTGAGCACTCCAAGCACGTCTTACGACTTGTTCTCACAACTTCACTTCCGCCAGAAGTTCTTGTCCTACCTTCCACTCTCCAAAGAGATTCTCCTTCAAAACCTTCTTCCTCCTCTTCCGCATATGTCCCGTATGCGTAGCGAGGCGTAGTTTCTCGCATTTGTTATGTGAGGATGTGTTCAAAGTGGCACCGAAAAACAATCGTCAGACGCCTTCGCCAGAGATTGATAGTGTGGTCACACTTCATCCTATATAGTCTGCACTTGGAGGGTTGGATTAAGGAGAAGGTTAGGTTAGGTTTTTAGGTTATATGTTCTGTGTGCCTAGTGTATCGGACATCTATTTGCTGTGGTGCAATAGTTCCACCGAGACTTATGCTTTGAAATGAATGCTACAATGCGGCTTCAGGTATTAATAAAGACATCGAATGCATACGAACGAGCTACATGTGTGTAGAAAACAGAAAGTGGTAATGCTGTGTACTCTGTTCTCTGTTATTGTTACTACCAGACAATCTTTAAGAGTATTTGAAGTACCGGTAAGGGGAAAAAATTCTGTTACTTACCCGTGATAGGTAGTAGTGTCATTGAAAACATATTAATCTTTTCCTAAACTTATTTGAAGTTGTGCAGACATACACCAGTTAGCCTCCATGTTTATCACAACGCGTTTCGAGACTTTATTCGCGTTTTCTTGTTTATGGAAGTACGATGCTTTTTCAGTGTGTTATTTTCTGCCACTCTTGCACTGCATTTGTTATTTTCTAGGTTAATGAAGTTCCGAAAACCGGACACAATAAATCTTGAGGTGTGTATTTTATCCGAATGTTAGAAACAATATATTTTTTCTGTCTGCTTGAAGGTATTGTGCCTCCTCCATTACACAGAATATCAGACACAATAATCATGACTTAGGTCTGCCTTTGTATTATGCAAGAGACGATTTTTGTGTTGTTATATCCAGTGATTGGAGCAGACATAATACTTGCCAGTACATACAAAAATACTATTTAGTGTATAAAAACTTACTAAGATTTACTATGTACGATTTCCCTCATTGCAAAAATTTCCAAAAGTTTGCAGCTGTGGGAAAGCTGCATAAAATTACACACAGAAACGTCACGATGTATTTATGTAAACAAATGCAATAAAAGCGAGAAAAGTTGTCGAAATGGAATTGCTAAGCACAATAATACTTATTTGGAGCAGTTTTTCAGGTCTAAATTCAAGAGTAATAAAATTATAGGCTATAGACGAAATACCCGATTATGATGAAAGAAATGTAGTTACATTAATCTTCAATGTCTGTCATTCACTATATTTTTGAAAGACAAATGTGAAGCTTCGATTAAGATAAAGCCACGGTGGAGTAGCCGAGCGGTCTAAAGCGTCTCGCTGCGGAGCGCGCGGTTGCTCTCCGTGGAGGTTCGAGACCTCCTTGGGGCATGTGTGTGTGTGTTTGTCCTTAGGTTAGTTTACCTAGGATTAAGTAGTTTGTAAGCTACGGACTGATGACCACGCAGTTTGGTCCGATAGATTTACAAACATTTGATTTGATTAAGACAATTATGAAAACGGAAACCACTGAAAAACGCAAGCAAACATAATACACCACATTTGCAGGTGACTCATACAATAGAATCGCCACCTTGTTAAAGAACACAAGTATCATTATGAATAATTTGTGGGCAGCTAATACCAGATTACCAAAAAGCAAGACAACATTATTGAGTTACAACAATAACTTAAGTAACGCCACAATTCCGAGCTGAACAATTCTTTTTGAGGTTTTATTTACGCCTAAAATTTGTGATAAAGAATTTAACCAAATCTTAGTTTCCAATAAACTGCAATATCAGCTCATAGTTTCCGAACTATATTCCGATTGTAATATATATCGACTTGTGGGTGACACAATCTTTCTCTTTCACTAAACGTATCAGTTTCTCACAGTTCATATCTACTGTATTAGAACTACGACCGATTTGACCAAAGAAAACAAACGGATTTGAATTACACCGACTGTCGTCCGAAGTCTGTTCGTGCGGGCGATGAGTTCGGCTATACTATGACCGTACTCATAGTGGAGTACTGATTCGAAATGATCGCCCTTCTTCCGCCGATAACAGTTGTCGGTAAAACCCACCGATATAAGAGCCACTGTAAACACAGCCTAAGGGATTCCCTGCCGCCACCTCTTAGTCCCATACTTTATTCTCTACTGAACACACAAGTTTTGAAATTCTTCCTCACTTTTCATAACTGTAGTTCACCTGTGCTTACACGCCTACGCGCCATATTTAGATGTGTATAAGCAGACGGTGTTCATGTAAAGACCTCCTTTACTCATGCGTCTTCGCGCCAAATTTCGCTATAAGCTATCGCCTGAACTAGCAACCTCCAGTGAGTCGCCTTCACCTGTAGATGGCTGAACGACGGGGAGCCGATATCCTACACCTACATTTAGATGTGTTACTGAAGTAGTAGCACATTTATGATAATGTGTACCTATGGAAGACGTACGGATAACACCCCTACAACATAGATTGTGTACGTTAACGGCAAAGGGCGCGAAGTGAATATAGGAAAACGCAGTTACCTCCGTCGCAATTATCTCTGCCGCTGCCAGACGCCGGGCTGCTGTTTGCACGCTCGTGTTGACAGCGAGCTCGTTAGCAAAACCAAAGCCACATCTGTAGGCGACCTCAGTTTGTCTTACGGCGAGAAATGGCACTTGTCGCGCCGCCAGGATTGCAGAGCGACTGCTGTTTGCTGCAGTTGCCACGGGAGTTGATGCGAAGCGCTGCAGTGGCTGATCCCAGAGGCGAAGCTCGTTACCTAACTGCGGACTACCTGTTCAGCCACCGGACATGTTGGAGCCGCGGTGCGTACTTGCGGCGGTATCGAATGGACTAGAGATGACAAATGTTCAAATGTTTGTATAGCTTCTGGGACTTAACTACGGAGTCATCAGTCCCTAAACTTACAAACTACTTATGAACTAACTAATACTAAGGACGGCACAAATATCCATGCCGGAGGGGGGATTCGAAACCCCGACCGTAGTGGCCGTGGAGACCGTGACTGGAGCGCCTCAGTCCCCTCGGCCACCGCGGCCGGCGAACTAGAGAGGACGTCTCAATCATCAGACATAGAGGGTTTCCAGTATAAAGGTTTTAAACTTTCAACTGTATATTGGTATATATGTAATGGTAGTGTCTTTTTTCGGTGAAGATTATATGTACCCATGGTTTCTGTTTTTGTTTCATGATGTTAGGATTTATGGGAAACTCAAATTTCCGAAAATCTAAATATCGAGACTCCAATTAATATAGTTCAGATTACTTGTTCTGTAACTTTAATATATTTTTTGTTATAAAATGTTACAACGAGGAGAAAAGATACTGATTTGCATTTCAATAAAGGTACTGAAGATATTCAGGGTGTCCAGAAAAGTACTACCTGATTTCAAAATTAAATATCTCTAAAACGAAGATCGATAGAGGAATGCAGTAAACGGTATGTTTATTGTGAAAGCTGTAAGGAGTTTATACAGGAGTTTGAAATAATAGTTACAAAAGCTGGTAACGGCGCTGTACGCTATACAACTCATATAAGCATACATAAGTGAAATAATCGTATGAAAACACTCCTTGGAAACAATCAATCACAATGTTTTCAAAATGTTCACCATTGGCACTACAGTGGTGGCGCAAACGAAGAATGAAATTCGCCATCACATTTCGTAGTGTCTCAACCGAAATGGATTCACATGCCACAGAGATCGCCGATTCAAGCTCGTCCAGCGTGGCGGAATGCTTCAGGTAGACCATGTCTTTCACTGTGCCCCACAAAAAAAAGTCACTGGGAGTCAAATCCGGCGAATATGGAGGCCAATCCATGCCTGCACCAGTAAATTTGGGATATTTCAAAGCAATGACTCGATTCCCGAAGTATTCCTCAAGAAAGCGATTCACTTTTTCGGTCCGATGTGGTCGGGCTCCATCTTACATAAACCATTCAGTACCTGGTAAATTCTCTAACGCTTGCTGTGTGGTGACAAATTGTTCCAAAATTGCAACGTAACGTGCACCAGCGACCGTTTCTCGAATGAAAAACGGCCAATAATGCCTCCGCTGCATACTGCAGCCCACACAGTAACATTAGGAGAATACAGAGGTTTCGCTTGACACCAATATGGCGTTTCGGAACCCCAAAATCGCCAGTTCTGCTTATTCACGTATCCATTTAGGTGGAAGGGTGCTTCATCTGTAAACCAGAGCCAACATCAAATCCTTCACTATCAATCATTGTGAGCATCTGATTAGCAAAGGAAACCCTTTGTTGCACAACTCGTGCGGGTATAGCCTGATGCGTTTTAATTTTGAATTGAAACATGCGTAGGCTCTGTCTCAGCATTTTCTGCGTGCTGGAACGCTTCAAACAAGTCTCAGATGCAATTCTACGGACGGATGACATTGGATTTCGCTGAATAATTCCAGAAACTGCGGAGATATTTTCAGGCGTAACTGCGGTTTGCTTGCGGCCAACATGTCCCACTAGATCATCACTTGCGCTACCTGTTCCTTGAAATTTTGCGTAGAGCGTACGAATGATTTAGCATCGGGTCCTTTTGGAACATTAAATCGTGCTTGCAAACTTCTTCTTGTTCCCGTAGGAACCTGTGATATTCTAGCACCAGAAAAACGCGTTGTTCAATGGAGTACATGGTTTTAATCTCTTCCTTCGGTACGCTAACTTCCTTTCGCGTTTCAATAGTGGATCTATGATGTATACTGATATACTGATCGCTCTGGGCTTCGGATCACTATTTAGGCTAGGAAATACGTATGGCGATTACAGCGCATCAGTTAGCAGCTTTTGTAACTATTATTTCAACTGCTGTATAAACTTCTTACAGCTTTCACAATAAACATACCGTTTACTGCATTCCTCTATCGATCTTTGTTTTCGAGATATTTAATTTTCATATCAGGGGGTACTTTTCTGGACACCCTGTAAATTGTGACTGTCCGGCCGCTCAAGCGCACAACACGGTTTTCAATCCAACAAGACTTTCTTGGTACTGAATTCGCGTATAGGTTACATTTCTTCAATGTCAATAACATTCTTTGTTTTAATATAATGAAGTATTGATTAAAAATCACAAAAGTCAACGATATCTTGATGAATCAGATTAAGTAATTATTTTACTTTTTGACTACTAATTTTTTAAACTATGAATACAGCCAACCGGTCGCGTCATTTTTTGTCTCTTAATCAAGTTTTTTTTTTTTTTTTTTTTTTTTAAATTTTATTTATTGATTTTTTCTTAACTCTAAGGGTAACTTTATCAAAAAGTAAGAAGCAGTTTAGCTACAAATATAACGTCAGAATTATAAGGAACGAGCACGTTTGCTCAGGTTGACTAATATAAAATATAACATTATGTTATACAAAAAGTAAAATAATCTAACTACACCAGTGTGGGGTGAGGAACAAATGATTCTCACACGGAAATGCTATTTGAAGTTAGTGTTTTAGTTTTCAAGAACATTATGTTGTATTTTATGTTATTTAACATGAGCAATCCTCCTCGTATTGTATAATTATAGCGTTGTGTTCGCCATGTGAACTGTTTCTTACCTGCTGATGAAGTTAACCGTAGAGGTTACGAAACCCGATCAAGAGACAAAAATTTATGCAATAGGTTGATACGGTTGATGTTGATGTTTTACAGCAAAGTTTAAAATTGTCATAATGCGAAAGGATAGTCCAAAACACTGTAATTATTTATTTATATATCACATAAGATATCTATCGGCATTAAATGCCATCGTCAGGTGTTTCTGCAAAAACATTTTCTTTTAACAGTTTGTATCCAAGTGCTACATAAATAAATTTACGTAAATACAATTTTACAAATTTCACTTGGAATGTGTACAGTACGTACGGTATTTAGAGGTTGTAAGTGCTTTAACTAACTATTTATTAGGTGATGTTTTACATATGATTTACGAATTGTAGCTAGTTACAGCATCTGTCAATACCTCAGAACACTATACGTTTACAAATATTTACAAAATTTTCTTTCTGAGAGAAAATATAGAAGTTAACAGATATGGCATAATTTTCTTTATTATTCTGTCTAGGGAGTATGGCTAAATTTTTTTTTAGAAATTATGGAGGACATTATGGATTATACATTTATATTTGACATGGTTGTCTTTATTTCGTCTTTGATCGGTTTTAACATTATAGGACGATCTCTGATTTATGTAACAACATAGACAGAAACAATAAAGAAAATTATGCCATATCTGTTAACTTCTATATTTTCTCTCCGAAAGAAATTTTTTTTTAAAATATTTGTAAACGTATAGTATTCTGAGGTATTGACAGATGCTGTAACTGGCTACAGTTCGTAAATCAAATGCAAAATATCACCTTAAAAGTAGTCAGCTCAAGCACTTACAACCTCTAAATACCGTACGTACTGCACACTTTCTAAGTGAAATTTGTAAAATTCTATTTACGTAAATTTATTTATGTAGCACTTGGATACATACTGATAAAAGAATATATTTTTGCAATATCTTGTGTGATATATAAATAAATCAATACAGTGTTTATGACTATCCTTTCGCATTATGTAAATATACGACATTTCTAACACTGTGGGCTCGAGACATAATAAGTTTAAAATTGTAGCTATTAATAAAAATGTCAAAAACGATAGTAAACATCAATGTTTGTTATTTTAGTGATCTTTACACTCTCGTTAACTAATCACATTACTTCTAACCCTTATCTGTAAACTCCATTCTAAAGTCCTCGTGAGGTCCGTCAGATACCGACCAGGCGTAGTGTCATCCTCCGTACAAAGGTCTAATATAACAACTCAGAGACTCAGGTATTTGGAGTTAGTGTTGTTATAAAGTCGTTGGTAATAATAAGTCCCAACGCGATTAAAAAAACCGCGTTGTTTTATGACAAATAAAAACTAAGCTCGATAAAGGCCAATATTATGCAGTAGCTGGTCTTGGCTTAAAGTACGGATGGGTGTAGCTAATAGTGCCATCGACATATCGATAGTTCAGATCTATTGATGGCCTTGTTCACTATTAACAGTGCGTATACTTTTTCCACCGTTTGACAAAAATGGAAATATCTTTCAATTTCACTTCAAGCCAATTAAGTCGCGTGTAGCTTCATTTAGGTGACTGGGGTCAGCACCCCTCAGACTTCCCTTCGGCTACGCCCTTGCTCCCTAATTCTCAGCCTGGTTGCAATGACTTCAGTCCGTTTCTTGCTCGCAGCTGTACCTGTATTTCCGCAACGGTTGGGACGATTTTGTCTGTGATTATCGTCTGTCGGTCTTTCCATGTTCACAGAATGATTTAACAGTAGCGCAACATAGAACAACTCTATTATATGCAGTTGTTTCCAAGAAAATCATAGTGAGACCTTGATGATCAATTTCTTCAAATTCAAATGTTTCTAAGCTTCAGGGACAAAACTACTATGGACATCGGTCCTTAGGCTATTTACTTAAAATTACGTACAAAAGGACAACACACACACACACACACACACACACACACACACACACACACACATACATATACACACACACACACACACACACACACACATGACGGAGGGGAGATTCGGACCTCCGGCGTGACTGACCGTGCGATCCGTAACATGGCGCCTTAGACCACCCTGCCATTTCTGCGGTGCGATGAATTTATATTTGTTCTTTATTCCGGAACTTAATAACTTGGCTGGAAAACAATTTTAAATTCTTGTCTTCCTGTTGAATTTTCCTTTTTTTCCAGTTATTTACAATAATCACCCAGAACACAATTCATAATGAGACGCATATGGTTCTAATCAATGTTTCAGGCATCAGTTTACGGGAAGCCACTAGTCTTCTGTAGTTCGCGAACGAACTAGTTCGGAAGAGCGCTCCCACAGGCGAACTACGCGAACTAGTTCGCACATCCCTCGCGTCTTGGTTCTTCCGCTCCTTTTCCAAAGACTGGCGGGGAACCGAGAGGACGCGAGAGCGCGCAGAATCGCGTGATTCCCTTCTGTCAGTTACCTTCGTTTCGAACTGAGATATAGCTCAGCTGTAGTTTCATAGCTCACTGCCTCACGAAATCTATTTTAAAAATAAAGTACTACGAGCACTCTGTATGCAAAGTAGTTGAATACCATTGTATCACCCATTCGTGTACATAACTGGTTTATTTGCCTAAGTATTTGATGTCAAATTGCCCAAAAATACGGGTAATAGCACACGCTTCGGCAACACTGATTCATTATTTAAAAAAGCTGTCATAAAAAAAGAGATCTTTTAGTAGCGGTAGAAAGCCAAAAAGTGCGGACGAACTGGAAGGAGCGGACGAAATAGGAGCAGCGGACGAACTAGGAGCAGCGGACGATCATGCGAAACGTATCTCGCTTCATAGTTCGTTAGAGAGGACGCGTTAGAGAGGGCGCGTAGCAGAATTATAAATCACGTGTTTGCCTTCAACTTATGAGCATTCCGAGGTGAACATCTGCCTTCTAGATTACATAGTTCAGTGCTACAAAATTTCTATTTTGATGTGTTTTGCACTCTGCAATATCTGAGTAATAAATTCCATAATGCCAAGATATAGAGATAACTGTAAAATTAAACGCGAGAAATTATCCACAAACTGTTTCTTTTGGTTTGCGTGATATCGTTAGCGGCTCAAGCAGCAAGCGCATGAAGCAGATAGGGGGGGGGGGGGGGGGGGGGGGAACTTCCCCCTCCACCTGCAAGCGCAGACCACGCCGCTCCGCCGTCACTGGGAGCGGACGAACTAAAAGGGCGAACTAGTTCGCTCCCGATCGCGAACTATTATGCGCAAGTCTAGAAGCCACAGAGGAATATCACACGCGGCGTGGTGATCAGACAGTCCCAAATCACACAATCACACGTAGTTTACTAGAGCGGTTCAAGGCAATGGACAGTATCAGCTGTGGCTGAATGGTTAAAGTGTCTGTTTAGTAAGTAGAGGGTCCTGGATTCGAATCCAAGCTGTGGCACAAATTTTAATTCAATGCCTCTTCTTCTATATTTGATATATCGAGACAAATATGTCTATGGAAATTTATTTATTATATGATATTCATAAATTTCTGTTTGATAAATATGGCTGTTTAGCCGATCAATTGTGTTTCAATTTTTGGGCATGTCCATACCAACAAACACCATACATATAATTGTACATATGTTTGGAAGGACAGCCATGATCTGAGGCACTGATAATGGCCAATAGTTGATTGGGCGGGGAGGTACTGCACCGCAGTTTTCAAGCACACCTGATTTGAACCCTGCGGGTATTTGTGTCTGTACAGTACCTCTCGCCGTGTAGCACTATTCAGGATCTGGATCAGATATTCTTTAGTACTTGAAAGGATTCTAAACTGATTGCAGTGACGAGTAGTCTACAGGCCTGCATCTGTTTAGAAAGTCGACTTAGTTCAACTACGACTTGAGTGTTACAACAGTTAATATCTATATTTAATACACCTATACTTCTACGAACTACTTTTAATGAAATTTCTGATGCTGGACTTGATTGTTACTTTTAGCTAACTATGACGGTGTTTACACAGACTAGTAATGCCTAACAATCACAGAGACGTTTTTATATCGCAACATTTGCGGATCCATATTTACTGAGATGTTTCTGCTCCCAGTGGCGTGTACCGCTATCGATCATTCCATTAAATCTGATATTTGCTATACATACAACGTACGTTACATGGCTCTTACTACCTCTGTGTCATTCCTGTGTAAATATGTGAAAGAATTCACACATTTTTTTTAAGATTATGGCACGCTAAGCGTTTGATGAAACATTTGAAATGGCCATCGTTATAATTAATTTTGCTAAATCGAAAATGTTTCGTGTACTTTTGAGTAGAGCTCTACAACTTTCACCTTCCATGAGGCCTTAAGTCTTCCAGAAAGGTAGATCGTGAATGTGGAAATGAATGTGGCTAAATGCGCGAGGCTCAGAGAAACCATTTCTTCCTGCCCCACTGCAGGCAAAACGGAAGGAATACTTTACGACGCCGTCTTAAACCTGCAGATATAGCTTCGTCTGGTGGATAGAAGAGGAAATAATATTTTACAGCGAGAATATTTTACAGCAGGTATTCCTGCCCAAGTGGAATCCTTCACCCACCACGACGTCTGTCGTAACCGCAATTCGAACGGCGGCTCAACGCTTCCATAACAAGAAAACGACTTACAGCTTCACACCTATCTTAATGCGATACGAAATTACTGGTCGTCAATTTCCAGAAGGGCTATATGGATATAGCAACGAACATCAATGGTGGAATCGATAGCCAATGATGGACTTCGACCTTGCGAATACCGTTTCATACTCAAAATATGTAGAGAAAGTACACGGGGAAATTGAATGATCACATTATCTAAATTGTAGGTTAACCGTATAAGAGGCTTCCTATTACGACCCTGCGAACCTCTAACTATCTCACTTCAGGATAAATAAATAATTTGGCATATACCTTACCTACACGAATTTAACTCTTACCTTGTCGGCACTCGAAAAAAACCACTAATGATATATAATAGAAATAGCTGCTAAAACAATGGGAATGTCATCTTTAAAACCTCAGTTATAGGTGTATCAACATTCTAACTTAATGGTTACATACATTATAGAATATTATTAGTTACATATCTTGATATAAGCGGTGGACTGTTCCTAGACATACAGTATATATAAGACAGTTGCAAGTGTGTTTAGTGTTTCGATATGGGCAGTGTTATGCATCACTAGACGTAGCGCCAAAATGTCATGTGCGAGATAAAGGAGCCCAAAATTTCCGTTCCTTTCAGACAGTATTTACTATTCAATTTGCCTGTTCTCTTTTATTTTATTTATTTATTTTTTTCTTTTTTTCTTTTTGCAAGACTAGGGGTTATTGTTGTTTCGGTTAGAAGTGTGACCTTACATAATTAAATACTAAACGAAACTAAAAATCGACAAAAACGGTCGTTTTGATTTTAGTCGGTTGTGCTCCTTTGGTACGCATCAATACGCTAACATATTATAAAATCCTTTGGCCTCATTTCGCATAACTGAACAGTTCATTAGGCACGTTGGACACTCATAACGGAAGACCTGGATAGTAAGATTGACGAGCCGCTTGTTCCTATGACAAATTTATAGAGCTTATCAGACGTGTAGCACTGCGGAAACACATTCCTAGAGGCTGCCAGAATGATTATATAGCTGTCCTTGATGACAACATAGAAATATTGCTCTGAAACTATGAGGAGCTGTACAATACCGACCCATTCTCTGAAGACACCTTAGAGACGGGAGAGGGCCTGTTCCGAGCCTTAACGACTGCAAGAAGAAAGATGTGGTGTGATTTTGTCACGTCACTTGATTTCATACAGAACAGCAGACAAGACTGGAGCCTTCTCAGGAACCTCAGCAACGACCCAACTAGCTCTAAAACACTTCTTACTAATGTTACACCAAACCAAATTGACCATTAGCTCCTAGTCAGCGAGAAAACTACCCACCGATCTCTCCGTCCTTCTATACTAAGAGACATGGTAAATGAATACCACTCACTTGAGATACCCTTCACGCTTGAGGAACTGCAGAAGGCTTTAGACAAAATGAAAAACAACAAGGCAGTTGGCGAAGATGATTGAAGGGTCGAACCAATTAAACATTTTGGCCCAAAAACTCTCAGATGGCTAACACACCTGATGAACAACTGCATCAACACCATGCAGATTCCCAGAGTGAGGAGAAAAGCAAGTGTGGTAGCCCGATTAAAATCAGGATAGAAGCTAACAGATGTCAAAAACTTTCGTCCAGTATCCTTGCTGTGCCATCTGTTCAAGGTCCTCTAGAGAATGGTGCTTAATAGAATATCCAACCATGTTGACGAAGTCCTAAGTCCTGAACGAGGTGGATTAAGGCCAGGACGTTCATGTACTGGGCAAATAATGAATTTAACCCAGCGTATTGAAGTTGGGTACGAAAGAAAGCAGGTGACTGGATTGGCTTTCGTTGATCTTATCATAGCCTATGATACCATTGATCACAGTAGACTGGTACATAAGGTTTATCAGACGACTAAGGACTTTGGACTTTCAAGATTTGTGCAGTTCATATTAGAGAACAGGCGTTTTTATGTCACACTGCAAGGAAAAAGCTGCAGGAGGAACCAAAAAAATGGTCTTGCTGAGGGCAGTGTATTAGCTCCAGCGTTGTTAAAAATATACACAAATGATCTGCCAACGCATCCCGATGTCAGGCAGTTTATATATGCTGACGACACGGCTGTGGCAGTCCAAGAAAGCAACTTCCAGGAAGTGGTGGAGAAGTTAACGAGAGCTCTGGAATTACTTAGTAATTACTATCAGCAGAACCATTTGAAACCGAACCCACCTAAGACACATGTCTGCAGTTTTCATCTGAGGGATAAGGAATCAAAGATAAGAGTAGATATAAGCTGGAAAGGCCAAGAGCTGGAGTACTGCTACGCTCCCAAATACCTAGGAGTGAAGCTGGAGAGAACTCTGTCATTCAAACAACACTGTTTAGACACTAAGAAAATAGGTCAGCAGTAGGAGCAACATCGTTCGCAAACTGACGAACAAAACTGGGGTGCCGACCCATAAGTGCTTCGAACAAGAGCCATGTCACTTAGTCTGTCGGCAGCTGAATATACCGCGCCTGTGTGGAAGAATTCGGCCCACGTGAAACATATCGACGTGGCCGTAAATGACTCAGCCCGCATCATATCGGGGTGATTGAGACCCACACCGACAGAGAAAAATCTAACCTCTCATAGGGATAGCTCCTCCTAACATACAGCGGCAAGTAGTTGCCGAGGTGGAGAGGAAGAAGCAATTGACTATCGCCACCCCCTACATGGGCACCAACAACAGCCTAGGCGGCTTTGCTCAAGGAGCTGCTTCCTTTGGACGTCAGAACCAATTGGCGTCATTGTCGGAGAGAGAAGGCTTCATATATGGATGGAGGCCACACCTAATCCTATCTTGGCTCTGAAAGAACAATTTGCAGCTGGATGTAACAAATCCTTTACAACCTGGAAGGCTCTCAAAAGGCTTAGGACTGGGGTCTCAAGTTGAAAGTTCAACCTTTCCACATAGGGCTACCTCCACAAGGAACCTCAGTGCGATTGTCGGAATGTCCAGACGGACGACCACTTACTGGTGTGCCCAAACCTCAGCACATGCTGTACTACTCTGGATTTACAGCTAGCTAATAACAAGGCTATCTGTGTGGCTGATTATTGGACAACGAATATCTAAAATTCCAACTATATTACATGGACTCACACTAGAGTGTAATGCATGGTGTTCTGGACACGAAAAATAAAACAAATGCTGGCTCATAAGATTCGTGGTTTCTTAGATTTTTTCACGAATACATGAAGATGAAAACTTTTCTGAATTTGTATTTTCGTTCCTAATATAAGAATGGAAAATGCATTTATACCCGGGCAGTACCGGGTTTAGCAGTTACAGTACTGCCCATTAAAATTGCTACACCAAGAAGAAACGCAGACGATAAACGGGTATTCATTGGACAAATATATTATACTAGACCTGACATTTGATTATATTTTCACGCAATTTGGGTGCATAAATCCTGAGAAATCAGTACCCAGAACAACCGCAATAAAGGCCTCGATACGCCTGGGCGTTGCCAAACAGAGTTTGGATGGCGTGTACAGGTACAGATGCCCATTCAGCTTCAACACGACACCACAGTTCATCAAGAATAGTGACTGGCGTATTGTGACCAGCCAGTTGCTCGGCCACCATTGACCAGACGTTTTCAGTTGGAGAATGTGCTGGCCTTGCCAGCAGTCGAACATTTTCCTTATCCAGAAAGGCCCGTACAGGACCTGAAACAAGCGGTCGTGCATTGTCCTGGTGAAATGTAGGGTTTCGCAGCGATCGAATGAAGGGTAGAACCACGGGTCGTAACACATCTGAAATGTAACGGCCAATTTTCCAAATGCCGTCGATGCGAACAAGAGGTGACCGAGACGTGTAACCAGTAGCACCCCATACCAACATGCCGGGTTTTGTATCCCATCCTCGTCGCCACTTTTGTGTCCCAGCCTCATCGCTGCTTTTGTGTCTCGTTTCCGTCGTATGTGTCGGTGGCCGAGTGGAATGAGACCGACACAGGAATCAAGATAGCACGCTGGTGCAGGTACGGAGGGGAGCAGCCAGAAACTAGAAACACTAGAGTAAATTAGAACGAGATATATATTGCACAGAATTTATACAATACTTAACTTTTGCTTTGTTCAGTACACAGAATGCTGATACATAGTTGAGGCCTGCCTAGTGCCTATCCGATAGCCAAGTCTTCACTGGTGCCTATCTGATTACGAAGTGTTGACTGGTTCCTATCTCAGTTCCAAGTGGACGATCCCGTTCAGTGGCGGCCACGAGCGGAGTTGCAGCAGAGGGCGCTCGTGGCTGTCGTCGTAAGAACGCCGCGCCGTGCGTGCATGGTGGCGCGCGGCGAAAGTAGGTGGCGCGCACTTTGGACTTGTGCGACACCACACCAGGTGATACGCCAGTATGCTGCAGACGAATACATGCTACCAATGTGCCTTCACCGCGATGTCGCCAAACACGGATGCGACCATCATGATGTTGTAAACAGATCCTGGATTCATCCGAAAAAATGACGTTCTTCTATTCGTGCTAGCATGTTTGTCGCTGCGTACACCATCGCAGGTGTTCCTGTGTGTGATGCAGCGTCAAGGGTAACCGCAGCCATGGTCTCCGAGCTGCTGCAAACGTCGTCGAACTGTTCGTGCAGATGGTTGTTGTATTGCAAACGTCCCCATCTGTTCATTCAGAGATCGAGACGTGGCTGCACAATCCGTTAGTCATGCGGATAAGATGCCTGTCATCTCGACTGCTAGTGATATGAGGCCGTTGGGATCCATCTCGGCGTTCCGTATTGCCCTCCTGGACCCACCGATTGCATATTCTAGTAACAGACATTGGATCGCGACCAAAGCGAACAGCAATGTCGCGATTCGATGAACCACTATCGCGATAGGCGACGTTTAACAAAGTAGTCAGCGTCTTATACACACCAGGCCGTTTTGTCGGTTTTGGAGACCGGGGCCGCTACTCCTCAGTCAAACAGCTTCTCAGTTGGCCTCGAAATAGCTGAGTGCACCGCGCTCGCCAACAACGGCCGATCCAAGAGCTGTCTAAGCACGTCAGTGCTTATTTTTACAGATCTAACAGCAACTGGCGAATCACTGCGGCACGGCCTTCGGCTAGTCCCAATTATTAGATCCATCTAAATTTGTTTCCACCAGCAGAATGAAAACTGGACACGCTCCTTCCACTTCAGATAACTGGAACAGATTTAAAGAGAACACGCAAAGTAAAACTGTGGCTATTTCCCATACGTTTTTTGTCATTTGAGGCACAGTGTGAAGTTGAACGGACGCATTAGGCTGCGTAGCTTCTGCTTCTTTGTCCGGCGCCAGCGATATGCGGAATCTAGAGCCCGCGATCGCTCCGGGTGAGTGATACGACAGGCGGCCCGGCTTTTATGACCGCTGTCGACTGTTTAACTGCACTTTAGCCCGCCAACAGCATCGCGATCGCATTACGATAAACTCGGTCATATCGCCCGGGCGCCCACGCTGTCTGTGTACCTGGTGCCAGTAATGGCGTTCACAGCAACTGCCTTCTCTTTAACTTCTCGAAAATTTGTTTAGTGTTGGTATCGTGGATAATAGCTACCCATTTCATCGTCACTTTTAGAGCGAGGTGGCGCAGTAGTTGCGCATTGGACTCGCATTCGACAAGACGGCTGTACAAGCATCACCGACAACCAGATCTCCTGCTTGATACCAAGATGGTTCCTTTCAAGCGGTTTGGTCGATTCCTTTTCCTATTCGTAACTGCAAACAGTTCTACATTGAGGTCCGTCGCTATTGATCATGTTGTCCACGGGATTTAAAACGCAAATGTTCCTTCATTTTTACGCTATCTTTTGAAAAAGAGTCAGCGAACTGACTATGAAGAACACTTTAGACGTATAATACGTACCGACAGTAGAAAGTGCTATGACACCAATCCCATTTTAGTGTGTATTGTTCTTAGGATAAGTTATTTTAAGTAGTTTGTAAGTTAGGCAGCGATGACCACTCCAGTTAGGTCCCATAACTTTACAAAGAACAAAATGCACATGCCAGCCAAACATGCTGTTTGCATTACCGTTTCTTAACTGACTACGAACGATGCCGTGGAGTTCTTTCAAGCGCCCGCGGTGGTCACGACGTGGTTCGGTGTATTCGTGAATGCATGTTGTCGAAGCCAGCTGAATCCGAAGATGGCCAATTTATTGGTGCTCCTTTTGCGGGTACTTATGTAACCAAGGTAATCGTAAATTTTTAAGAGGTACCATAGCGCCGCACGGGAGTAGCCGAGTGGTCTGGAGCGCCCCGTTACGGACCGTAAGGCCTCCCGCATCGGAGGTTCGAATCCTCCCTCGGGCATGGCTGTGTATGTGTTGTCTTTAGATTAGTTTGACTTAGTTTAAGTAGTTTGTAAGATTAGGGCCTAATGACCAAAATAGTTTGGTTCCATTGATTTACAAATATTTGAACATTTTTTTGGTGTCATAGCGAAAGTTTATAGGTTACCGCATAAACGAAGAGAGAGTGTAAGAGAGAGAGAGAGAGAGAGAGAGAGAGAGAGAGAGAGAGAGAGAGAGAGATAGAGAGAGAGAGAGAGAGAGAGAGAGAGAGAAGAAACCTCATCTCCTAAGTAAAAAAGTGGACTCGAACAATGCCAGCATTTTCACGATATGCAGCGACGTTCACGTTAAGGGAAACTGTACGTTTTTCCATATCGTAGATCATTCACTGGTTCAGGATATGCTGTTTTCTCCTTCTTCTGCATTGGGTGTCCATTCAATAGTGTCTGCCAGACCTCCTCTGCCCAGTGAACATCTAACCACTTTCAGTGGCCTAGATAACAATTCGGTAAAACTTGTGATTAATAATTGAGTTCCTAAGTTTCCCTTCGCGTTTATAAGCAGTTTAACATGTATCAAAACAAAATAGCGCCACAAAATCGAAAGAAACTAGTATACAGTAAGGTATGTTTGCAAGTATCTGCTAAAGATTCAGACTATTGCGATAGTTTTCACAGACGACAGTGCAACATAGCTGTATACAAGAGGTTAAATGTTGGTTAGAAGCATCATTGTCCTTCGAAAACTAAATATGGAACATGTAGCAGGAAACTGTGCATAATTTTTAACGTTGTTTGAGAGCAACATTGCCAAATAAAGGTATGAGAGGGGACTGTGGATGAAGACGGTTACATGTTTTGCTGATTTCTGTCCTTTCCTGTATGGTTCTTTGAAATCAATTGGGTGGATGAGTGATGGGTAATAGCGAATCGACTGGGTGTTGCCTTTGCTCCAACAGCCACTGACTGTTCGGCGACTATCGTCACTGACTGAAAGGCGGAGCAAATCGGAAGCTCGTAACCAGGTGTAGCGTTTACTTGTTGCGGAGCGTTGAAGCCTTACGGCAGTTTTCTCCTGGGGGATATTGGCGAAGCGGCAGTGCAGCCATTCCATCAATTTTGAAGAACCTCGCGCTCTTGGTCGGCGGCTGTGGATGCAGCAATTGAAAAATAAGAGATGAGATCGAAATACGGAATACCCTAATGGCACAAACAGGAAGGATGGCTGAACGTCAGCTACGGCGTGGCTGCTAGCGATGTCACGGTGGACCACGTGTGGCAGTAACAGCTGGCGGCGATGTTTGCACCGGGAGTAACAGCCACCATACAACTGCTGCACAGCCGCGGCGCTTCGCAACATGAAAATAATGTGTCTGGGTACAACCTGGCGATACATCACGAAACTTGTATACCAGTATGGTTACCAAATCACCCGGTACAACTGGTTTCCATCCGGTTTGTAATGCTGTGTTTCCAACCCCAGTTTCAAACTCATTATATTGTAGAAACCCCCAATCTTCCAAATTCCATATCAATTTTTAATTTTGATCAAGCGCCTTCTGCCGGGTTGGGTACACTTAAGACTATCGTCTCCAGATGAAGATTCAGAAAGTTTGAAAACTGTGCAGTAGTTTTTGCAAACAACGCAGACAAATCAGCTGTTCAAAGGACCTTTTTCTCATCGTATTGGACTGATTAAAGAAATAAACCCGATATACAATCTTGAAAGAATAACTTGATCATCAGTTGTAACTATTACCATCAAACGTTCTGAGTTCAGTGATAACATGAAATCCGAGAATTAAATATTTAATTTTGACCAGATATACTTCAAGGTGGTTTTGCAGTATTGTCGAAAAATGTTACAAAGTTGTATCAAGAGGAGAAACGGCTGAATAGACACATAGTCTCAGAAATGACATAGACACAATAACAACTCACTGTCGTTGTATAAAACTTCCTCGGACTTCTTGTAGCATCAATTCTCGATAAAATTTCAAGCTTTCGAAGATATCCTCCATGTCCTTCGTCAGGAGCCGCAGACTGACAGTGCTGGTGCTGTGGTGGCCTTAAATAGCGGCCGATCAGTCAGAAGCCGACCAATCATAAGCCGTCCATGGGCTATTTAAGGCCAGCACAGCAACCGTACTGTCAGTCAGCGGCTCCTGACGAAGAACATGGAGGATATCTTCGAAAGCTTGAGATTTTATCAAGAACTGGCGCGGAAAGAAGTCCGAGAAAGTTTTATACAGAAGTGTCGCCGCGAAAGACTTCGTACTCATAATTGAAATCATTATCATACGTAAGGGTTGGTCATTGGTCTGTAAATGATAATTTTATCAAATCATATGTAAGATTTCATCATATTATTTGACAATATTGGCATAGTTCGTCGAACGTAGTTTATCAAAAAATCATTTATGTGATTTCGTGATTGTAGCTCTAAAACGTCTTTAAATATGGAAGTTTATGGTAACTTCAAAATTTCACTCTGCCTGACTCCTTACTTAAAATTAGCTACTTTTAAGGAAGTAAACCACTTCGTGTTGCATAAAGAATATCTGTAATTTCATTTGGAAATACGGTAAACCTACGAAAAAGTCAATTAAATGTAATACTACTCGAGTGACATGTAGAACAATAATGCCTCTGTGAAAATACTGCCTATTCTTTGAATTTTCAACTTTACATAACATCTGAAAATAGTTTTGTTTGTTCGTATGTTGTGTGAAATACAAGGCGCGTCTGAAAAGTTCGGTGAATGGTCCTATATTTCACAAACCGTGCTGGCGAGAATGCGGTACCCGCACCTACACATTGAATAACATGTCAACAAGCGGCCCCTATCGTGCAAAGCACTGCAGTGAAGCGGTGATACACGCTGAGACCCAGCTAACAGCGTCAGTGGAGCGCAAAATGGAGCATCTCGTTAACAACAAGTTTTATTTCAAATTAGGCAAAACGGCGAAGAAGACCCATGGGATGTTAGTACTAGTGTATGGTGTTGAAACAGTGAGTAAAAATGTGTGTTTTTGAGTGGTTGTAGAGATCCAACAATGTGTGACCTCAGTGCTTCGAGCGATTCGACAAGAAGCGTTTCTGACGGATCCCAACAGTTACAGAACCGATGTCGGAAGTGTTGTATAGCCAATGGCGATTACTTTAAAGCCCAGTAAATGTATTTTGTTTGTAAATCTTGTTTCCTAAATTTCCAGGCGCGCCTTTATATATCTACTAGCTGAAAACCCAACGTTCAAATCAAATGTTCAAATGTTTGTAGAGCTTATGGGACTTAACTACGGGGTCATCAGTCCGTAAACATACAAACTACTTACCAACTAGCTAATAATAAGGACGGCACAAATATCCATGCCCGAGGGGGTTTGACCGTAGTGGCCGTGCAGACCGTGACTGGAGCGCCGCAGTCCCCTCGGCCACCGCGGCCGGCAACCCGGCGTTGCCCGGGTATTTATTTATTTATTACTATCATTTTTCAGGTAGATATTCATTTGTGTAAGGGCTATATGTCTGTGAAATCTCTTGGAAATACAGTAAGCAGTAAAGAAGTAATAGATTAAATCTTTAGCGGGAAGGGGTGGTTTTCCGTGAACGTTACTGTTTATGTGCTCATATCTCATGAACTGTGTCGTACTGTGATAAAATTTAGAAGGTACACTAAACTATATGCATGTAAACTGTTTGTAAAATTTTCTGAGGCTACAATGTGTAGTGTAGAAATTATAAATTGTAACGTCATACCAAGAGCCGTAGTTTCACTCCATAAACAGCGGAAAAGTAGTAAGCGAGAAACATTTTTCCTTTCCTTTCATTTTACTATGGTTTCCAGCGAGAAAAAGTGTAATAAAGGTTGAAATTATGTTTAACGTTTGCTGCAAGTCGCTAACTACTGTCATTCTCATACAGTGTATTTCCAAAGTCTCGCCGCATTATATGGCATTTTTTGCGATTTCTATTGGTTATGTCTTTTGAACCATGTGCCGTATGTGATTCTTAACTATGCAGTAATTGTTACCTGACGGTAAGGAATGTGTATACCAAATTTGGTTGAAACCGGTCCAATGGTTCAGGAGAAAATTAGCAGCATTTTCGAAAAATGCAGCAGTTTTTCCGCGCATCTCATTGTTTATGGCGTCATATCTTGTGAACTATAAATCGTATGTGATTATTACACTTACGGCGACCGTCCTAATAGATTGAAGCTTACGTGTACAGAATTTCATAAAGATTGGAACAAAACTGTAGATTTGTATGCAAGACGTACAAATATGCTTTACATATTAGATCTGCATATATCTATTCCATAGCTTCACCTAAGTCCTCTTATACCTCCCTTCGTATTAACTAGCTGTAAACCGGCGTTGTTAAGGTATCTATTTATTGCAATACTTAGTTGTTACATGTGCCCGCCCCGTCTTGTCTCTGCCCATCTCCTCCTTCCGTTCGTTCTCCCATTCCTGACATCGTTAATCATACTTGGACGAAGGCCAGGGGAAAAGCCATAAGTAAGGAATGCAAGGCGTTTTCTCTCTATCATCTGAACTTATGCTGTACTGTATTTGCCAGATGTATATTTAGTGTGGATAAAATGGTCAATTCACTGTGGGAAATGACAGAATAAATGCTCAAAATGTTCACACAAATCACGTACCGTTGTTTTGCAAGGTTGCACGAGAAATTCTTTAGGGTTCAAAATAAGACGACTGCGTAAAGCGCATCACATGTTACCAGATAAATTAAAGATTGATTTTAATATTAAAAATGTGTACACGATTAGCCACTGTAACAAAATTTTTCAACAATTTTGGCGTACACCGACTTTTTGGTTTTTCATTGTAATACAATGACAGCCTAGTCTATCGAAACTAGTCATGTTTTGTGAATAAAGATCGTGTGTTGCGGCTTTTGCTTCAGAGATACAGTAAATGTTTTATAAATGATTCTGGACGTAATCCGCGATAACGAAATATCTAATTATGGAAAATTGAATATGAACGCGTGTGTGTATGATCTAAAGTATCCGGACACCAGGCTGAAAATGGCGCTCTCCGTCGGTAATACTGGAATTCAGTATAGTGTTTGCCCACTCTTAGCCTCGGTGACAGCTTCTACTCTCGCAAGCATACGTTCAGTCAGGTGCTGGACAGGTTTGTAGGGGAATGGCAGCACATTCTTCACTGAGTGCTCCACTGAGGAGAGGTATCGATGTAGGTGGGTAAGGTCTAGCACGAAGTCGGCGTCCCAAAACATCCCACATGTGTTCTACAGGATTCAAGTCAGGACTGTGTGCAGGCCGGACCATTACGGGAACTTTATTGTCGTGTAACCTCTCCACCACAGGCCGTGCAATAACTGGTGCTTGATAGTGTTGAAAGATACAGTCGCCATCACCGAATTGCTCTTCAACATTGGGAAGCAAGAAAGTGCTTGAAACATCAGTGTAGGGCTGTGCTGTGATAGATTCAGTACGTGTGCTAGCAGCGCGTATTTGAAGCGTCAACTTCGCTTCTCAATATTTCGGGATTCAATTGGCGTATTCAGAGCAGACAGGCCTTGTCCCATTGCTCTAGAGCGCAAAACTACTGGGGTCATAAGTGTTCGTGTGATGATAGTGACATGTGCAATACATATAAATGTTCATTAGAACTTCTATTCGAATACTGAGGAGTGATTTGAAGTAAGTTGATTAAGAAATTTTCGAAAGTGCTAGCAACAAGTTTTTACCCTTGTGAATTATATATACGATTTTATGTTATAAAAAAATCCACATGGACAGTGCCCGTTAGAATGACAATTAGACGAATAGATGAAGATCGGGGGTTAATCTGTCAAGAACTTTTCGTGATATTTTTCACAACATTAAGACGCGCGCGCCTTGTCTTTAGTAGTATAGAAAGCATTGCACAATTCACTAACCTTACCTTCTCCACGCGTTCGTATTTCTAGAAGATGATATCACGTAAATCATGTAATTTCCTTCGTTTAGGAAAGAAGCAGAAAAAATCGCACTGAAGTGTTTTACGACCCACTTTAGATTTGTAGTTTCATAAGTTTTTGCAAACATTTTGGACCAAATTAATAATCTAAATTGTGGTGTCGCACAAGTCCAAAGTGCGCGCCACCTACTTTCGCCGCGCACCGCCATGCACGCACGGCGCGGCGTTCTTACGACGACAGCCACGAGCGCTCTCTGCGGCAACTCCGCTCGTGGCCACCAGTGAACGACATCGTTCACTTGGGACTGAGATAGCAACCAGTTAGGACCTTCGTAATCAGATAGGCACCATTGAAGACTTGGCTATCGTACAGGCACTAGGCAGGCCTCAACTATGTATCAGCATTCTGCCATATTGAACTATCTAAAAGTTAAGTATTGTATAAATTCTGTGCAATATATATCTCGTTCTAATGTACTCTAGTGTTTCTAGTTTCTGGCTGCTCCCCTCCGTACCTGCACCAGCGTGCTATCTTTATTCCTGTGTCGGTCTCATTCCACTCGGCCACCGACACCTGCGACGGAAACGAGACACAAAAGCGGCGACGAGGCTGGGACACAAAAGTGGCGACGAGGAGTGATAGACGATCCGTGGACCAGCCCGCTTGCAGCAGCCTGACAGCAGTAGTAGTCGGAGCACACAGAAATTGCTCCCGCCCACCCACCCTTATTATAAGAATTTTGGGGGAAGATATTTTGTTACGTGTTTTGTGGACTTTTTTGTTGCAGCGCGTCCTCTTTCATATTGCATTTGTGTTTTGTTATAATTTACTTGTATGCGCGGCGCCTAATCGGTCAGCATGGCCACTACCCCGAACCCAAACTTAATGGAAATTATTCAGTTACAGACGGCGCAAATAACACAACTCCTGCAGGCTGTGGCCCAGCTCACAGCGCAAGCAGCTAACCAACAACAACAGCTGCCGCTTCAGCAGCCCACACCTGCTTCCTACGTTTCGCCAGTACAACGAACGTGAGGAAGAATGGAGCGACTACTTCGCACAGTTTCAAGAACTCGTCGCGGCTCATCAAATTACAGGTCAGAAAGTGAAGCATCTGCTATTATCTGTGGTTGGCACCAACACCTTCGTGTTACTGAAAAAACTTTTCCCCGACGTATCTCCTCGTGATGTAGACTTTGAACAAATAGTAGAGGCACTAAATGATCATTATGAGAGAAACGTTCTCGTAGCTGCGGCACGGTACCGATTTTTCAGACTTAAAAAATTACCGCAGCAGTCACACCAAGAGTGGATTACGGAATTGAAGGGCTTAACCCGCAAATGTAAATTTACTTGCTCTTGTGGACTTTCGTATAGTGACGTGATGTTGAGGGATGCGATTACGCAGAATATTCAGGACCCCAGAATTAGATCAGCAATTCTGAAACAGTCTGACCCCTCATTAGACAGTGTACTGCAGCTTATAGATGCGCATGATACTTTTGACTTAGCAGATGTTGAAATGCAAAGCCACAGTGTTAATTCAGTGCGCCGCAACGGTCGCTTTCCTAGCCGTAGTTCTCAGTGTAGCACTAGTGATTCTTACAATAGTACAGGCCGTGCTGAACAGTGAACAGTAGCCAGTGTAAAAGTGCGACACAAAGGTCGCCCCGTCGTGTTAGAAACAGTGATTTGCATAACGGGCGCCAACGCTCATTTCAGAAAAATGTACGTAAATCTTGCCCCCAGTGTGTGTCTCGCCACAAGCGTGCTCATTGCCCTAGTCGCAACGCAACCTGTTATCAATGTGGCAAATCAGGACATGTACAGTCTGTGTGTATGCAAATTAAAAACTCAAAGAACGGTACCGTTAGAAACAGTGCTTCACAGAGTGCGAGAACAGTTCATTCTGTAAATGTTATACGGGCTGTGGAATTGAACAGTGCTTTCCTTGGATCTCAATTGCAAGAAAGTAGTTCTGCGCCTATGGCAAAACTATATAGTGCACCACGTAGCAAGCGCCGACGAGCGCGTAAAACAGTGCAACGGAAAATGGTTCGGGACAAGCAACATGACTATGAACAGTGCATTCCTGTAGTGAAAATAGTGCCTTCTGCAACTGCTCCTTGTAATAGTGCCCAGTACTGTGTAGCTAGTGACAGTAGACATCAAGTAGCTACTCAAAAGTGTAGTGCAGTAGTTAGTACATCTGGAGTAGCTTCGCATGCTTGCGCGGACGCCGATCCGACGGTAGTGCCTTCTAGTGACAGTGTTGTTAATCCGCTGCGTGCCGAGTCTGCGCCGCTTACTTCACTACGCGGCCCGCGCAAGCGCAGTAAACAAACCGTAGCAGACGTTGCCCACATTCGCGCACCTGTCGAGCGCCGCAAGCAAAAACTGTTTGTGACTCTCTTCATAGAACATAAGACGGTGAAATTTCAGCTTGATACTGGTTCCGCTGTCACATTAATAAATAAAGATACTTAAGAACTTCTGGGTTCGCCAAAATTGTCGCCGTCACAGCAAGTGTTAACAGCTTATAAGGTCAAAATATTCCCGTGCTAGGAACGTGTAGCCTGCCCGCCTCTTTTCAAGGTGTAACAAAAACAGTTGCTTTGTAGTTCTTCAGGCCAAATCGACACAGAACATTTTTGGACTAGATGCTTTTGACTTGTTTGGTTTATCAATTCAAAGAGATGTGCTTCAAATTTCGTCAATAGTGCCTCAGGATAAAATCAATGCATTGTGTGACAAATATAGTGACCTGTTTTCGCCGGAACTAGGTTGTGCAAAAGACTTCGTGGCACATGTAACTTTAAAAGAATCTGCAGTTCCAAAATTTCGTTAAGCTAGACCAGTGCCTATCGCCTTGCGTGATACAGTTGCCGAAGAACTTAAACGTTGGCAAGATAGTGGGGTGATTTCTCCTGTATCTGCGAGTCAGTGGGCCTCGCCTATAGTAATTATACCCAAGCCGTCAGGAAAACTTCGTCTCTGTGCGGACTTCAAATCAACAGTGAACAGTCAAACAATTGTAGACACTTCTCCCTGCCCCGACCTGACGAACTAAGGGACAAATTAGGACAGTCTCGCTTCTTCTATAAGATTGATTGAGCAGAGGCGTACTTACAGATTCCACTTGATGACGAGTCAAGAAAGTTCTTCGTCATTAATACTCACATGGGCCTTTTTCAATTTCAACGCCTACCCTTTGGCAGTTCTTCCGCCCCCGCTATTTTTCAGCGTTTTTTGGAACAGCTGACAGTTTCTGTACCGTGTTGTTCGAACTATTTAGATGACATTGTGGTATCCGGACGTACAGTTGAAGAACATTTAGCACACCTGGAGTGCCTTTTCAAAGTTTTGACTGCAGCAGGTCTACGTTGCCATAAAGCAAAGTGTTCGTTTTTTCAAACTGAAATAGAGTATCTAGGCCATGTGATTAATGCCCAAGGAATACATCCCTTACAGTCACATCTTCGAGCAATCAAAGACTTGCCTCCTCCTAAGAATGTGCACGAATTGCAAGCAGTAATGGGAAGCTTAACTATCATTTCAGATTTATTCCCAATGCCTCTCAGATTGCAGCTCCACTGCATCACTTACGTAGGAAGAATGTTCCTTTTGTATGGTCCAAAGATTGCCAGGTTGCTTTTGACAACTTAAAGTCTGCACTAATCAGTGATGCCTGCAGTGCTAGCAGTTGATGCCTCGTCGTACGGTGTGGGTGCAGTTTTGTCACATCGTATTGGATGTCACGATCGTCCAATTGTCTTTGCATCCAAGCTACTGACGCCGACGCAACAGAATTACTGTCAGATAGAAAAGGAGGCCTTAGCAATCATTTACGGCGTCACAAAGTTTCATCATTATCTCTATGGCAGAAAATTCTATTTGTTGACAGACCACAAGCCTCTCACGTCGTTGTTCTCACCCATAAAGCCAATTCCGCCACGAACGGCACAAAAGCTTCAGAGATGGTCCTTGATATTGTCAAATTATCAGTATGAGATTTTGTACCGACCTACCACTAAACATGCCAACGCGGACACACTTTCCCGACTTCCGGTTGGCCAGGATGTCTCATTTGATTCTTCAGAAATGGCATGTTGTCAGATAGACTCCAGAGATGCTTCCGTGGTCGCAGAATTTCCTTTGAACTCTCGTCGGGTTGCACAGGAAACAGCTGCGGATGCAGACCTAAGTGTGGTAGCACGTTTTGTTCGCTCAGGGTGGCCTGCCAGAGCCAAAGACATTGATCGGCCTCTGGTTCGACGTTGTTTTGCACAACGTCATGCATTATCTTTAAGTCAGGGTGTACTGTTGTTGCATACCGACAACGACCAAGCAAGAGTGATTGTTCCTCGTTCCCTGCAACGAGAAGTGTTACGCCTCCTGCATCAAGGACATTGGGGCATTGTTAGGACAAAGCAACTGGCCAGACGTCATTGTACCTGGGTTGGTATGGACGCTCAGATAGAGAGCATGACATCACAGTGTACAGTTTGTGCGGAGCATCAGGTGGCTCCTCCACAGCGTTTCTCAGACTGGCCACGCCCCAAGGGACCATGGCAACGTTTACATATTGACTTTGCCGGACCTTTCTGGAATATGCGCTGGTTAATTGTTGTAGACGCTTTCAGCAAGTTTCCTTTTGTGATTGCCATGAACTCAACGACAGCTTCTAGTACAATCAGTGCCTTAACATCAGTGTTTTGCATCGAAGGTTTGCCTGAAACAATTGTCAGTGACAATGGACCTCAGTTTGTTAATGCGGAATTTCAACAGTTTTGTCGTGTGAATGTCATTCAGCATATCACCACCGCACCTTTTCACCCTCAGTCCAATGGTGAAGCAGAACGTTTCGTTCGAACATTCAAGTCTCACATGGACAAGATGAAAGGTCAGCACTCCAGGCAGCAAGCTCTTCAAATTTTCCTGTCTACGTATCGGTGCATGCCACGTGACGGCCCGTCTCCTGCCGAGCTGCTACACGGCCGCCGTCACCGCACTCTCCTTCACCTGCTGCAGCCTCCCACGCACCGAGTCGGTTCGTATGGCGCTACGCGTTTTCAGGTTTCTGTTCAGGGTGTTTGCTGGTATGAAGAAGACATGGTTGCCAGGCACCATTCAGCGCGTGCTCGGTCGCAATATGTATGTTGTACGTTCTTCCACAGGGTCGGAGCTGCGGCGCCACGCAAACCAATTGCGCTTGCACAGGCCGCGCACCTCAGGAGATGACCTGCTCCCTCTGGGCGGGGGTGTGCGCCCTTCCTCAGGTTTCGCCGGGTTTCCTGGAGGATCGCAAGGCGGATGCCGGGGCGCGGACGGCGTCTCGATCCCAGCCTCAGCTACGACGCCCGTCCCACCAGTAACGCCCCCGCCCAGGCCCTCCTCCCAGTGCCGTCGCCGTGGCCCTCAGACCTACGCCACGACGGCGCGGCGGTTTGGGGGAGAGGGGTGTGGTGTCGCACAAGTACAAAGTGCGCGCCACCTACTCTCGCCGCGCGCCGCCATGCACGCACGGCGCGGCGTTCTTACGACGACAGCCACGAGCGCCCTCTGCGGCAACTCCGCTCGTGGCCACCAGTGAACGACATCGTTCACTTGGGACTGAGATAGCAACCAGTTAGGACCTTCGTAATCAGATAGGCACCATTGAAGACTTGGCTATCGTACAGGCACTAGGCAGGCCTCAACTATGTATCAGCATTCTGCCATATTGAACTATCTAAAATTTAAGTATTGTATAAATTCTGTGCAATATATATCTCGTTCTAATTTACTGTAGTGTTTCTAGTTTCTGGCTGCTCCCCTCCGTACCTGCACCAGCGTGCTATCTTTATTCCTGTGTCGGTCTCATTCCACTCGGCCACCGACACCTGCGACGGAAACGAGACACAAAAGCGGCGACGAGGCCGGGACACAAAATAAATAATAAAAAATTAATTAATCAGAGTGTCTGAAATCCTTCTAGGAAAAAAATTAGGTGGTAACGGGTTCCGAATCACTGACCTTAAGCGTGATAGTCCAACGCATTGGCAACTATGCTACGGCTAACAGTTAGCAGTTGCGCTCTTTAATCTGATACTATTGTTGGCCGTTGTTAACTGTTGCTAATATGGCATTTGTAGACATTAGATTATCATTTATCGTACAAAGAACGACGTGTTTTTGTAAATTCTTCTGTGCGCCATTGCTTTGAAATGACAACGTGTAACTCACAAAAAGAAAATCATTAAATACGGAACGCGAGATGGCGTATGCCAGAGACAGTTCTGGGCGAGGAATGTCACGTGATATCTGCGAACGGCTGGTTTTCGTTAATTTAATGGAGGGTGTCAAAACTCCGTTATTTTGGCAAATATCTCCCAAACGATACGAGATATGAAAAAAACATAGTTGTAAAGAATTTTCTCCTCTACAAATTAGTTTACTTGCAATTAAAATTACATTACAAACGGATTTGTTTGGTATTACTAACGTATTTATTGTCCGAAATATTTCAAAAAGCGAGTTTCTGGTCTCTGGTAGCCAACAATTATGTCTGTAAATTTGGTGTCGATCGGTTGAACGGTTCGACCTGAAAAGTGGGAACGCGTTACATCTAGACATACAACGTCAAATTACCGTTATTTTTGCAAATATCTCTGCAACGATGCAAGATGTGAAAAAAAATCATAATAGAGCGAAGTTGTAGAGAATTTTCCCCTCTACCAATTAGGTTATTCAATTTTCGTGTCAGATGAACGGTTCGTTTGTAATTTCTATTATATTACAAACGGCTTTTTTGCCCGAAAAATTTGGAAAAGGAAGTTTCTGGTCACTGGCGGCCTACAATTATGTCTGTAATATTTGGTGCTGATCGGTTGAACGGTTTGTCTTAAAAACAGTGAACACGTTACGGACGGACGGACATCCCAAAATCGCTGTAATTTTTGCAAATGTCACTGAAACGATACGAGATATGAAAAAAGAGAGCAAAGGTGTAGAGAATTTTCTCCTCTATAAATTCGGTTATTCAATTTTCGTGTCAGATGAATGGTTAAGCCGTTATTTTCATATAAATTTCGAGCTGTCAAAAGACGATAGCAAAGGCCCACTTTTTGTGATACTACCGTAACCTAAAGTAGGCCTAAAATAATTGAGCGAAGTTGTAAGCAATTTTTCCTTCTACCAAGTGGGTTATTCAAATTTCGTGTCAGATGAACGGTTCGTTTGCAATTACAATTATATTACAAACGGCTTTTTTGGGTGTAACTAGCGTATTTTTTGTCCGAAAAATTTGAAAAAGTGAGGATCTGGTCTCTGGCGGTCTACAATTATGTCTGTAGAATTTGGTGCTGATCGATTGAAAGGTTCGTCTTAAAAACAGGGAACACGTTACTGCCAGACAGACAGACGGACAGACAGACAGACATATGAAAATCGCCGTTATTTTTGCAAATATCTTTGAAAAGCTACGAGATATGAAAAAACATAAAAGAGCAAAGTTGTAGAGAATTTTCTCCTCTACAAATTCGGTTGTTCAATTTTCGTGTCAGATGAATAGTTAAGGCGTTATTTTCATTTAAATTTCGAGCTGTAACAAGACGATCGCAAAGGCCCACTTTTAGTGTTACTACCATAACCTAAAGTGGGCCAAAAAAGTATAAGAAAAAAAACGTTAGCCGGCCGCGGTGGCCGATGGGACTGAGGCGCTTCAGTCACGGTCTGAACGGCCACTACGGTCGGGGGTTCGAATCCCCCTCGGGCATGGATATTTGTGCCGTCCTTAGTCTTAGTTCATAAGTAGTTTGTAAGTTTAGGTACTGATGACCCCGTAATTAAGTCCCATAGACTATACAAGCATTTGAACATTTGAAAAAAAAATACGTTACATGTTTAAACAGAGACGTGTTGTTGACAACGGCTACTGCAGCTACTCCGTACGTGGCAGCATATTTGCACACTTCATGTGCATCATTTGCTGCCGCTGTTGACAGAGCGTGCGCCGTCTGGCAGAGTGCGTTGGCCCCCGAGGTCGAGCCATAAAGATGTGGCGGACGATGTGTCGCGCTTGTAACAGCACACCACACAGCACACAGCGGCAGGTAGCGGCCTGGCTGCAGTTGCCGTGGCGCGCGCCTGTCGTGATGGGTCAAACGGCGGCGCTCTCCCCTGTGTGCTGGCGGCGACGCCGTATCTGACACAGCGCGAGCGACACAAATCAGCCGCCACCATCAGCACGCTAGTAAACGGCGCGAGGCAGGCAGTCGCCAAATACGCCGGGTGGCGTCAGGTGTCGTGACGGGTTCTGTACCGGGCTGCATAGCGACAAATGCTCAAATTTTTGTCAAACTTAAGGGATTTAACTGCGGAGTCATCAGTCCCTGACCTTTACAGACTACTTACGAACTAGCTTATACTAAAGACGACACAAACAGCCATGCCCGAGGGTGATTCCAACCCCTGACGGGGAACGGCCTCGCGCATCGTATTATAGCGCCTCAATGTGCTCGACGCCCTAAACTACAGGCCTATTCCATTGACGTCAATTTGCAGCAGGACTTTGGAACATATCTTGAAAAAAATGTTCAAATATTTGTATAGTCTATGGGACTTAACTACGGGGTCATCAGTCCCTAAACGTACAAACTACTTATGAACTACTTACGATCTAGGACGGCATAAATATCCATGCCCGAGGGGGGATTCGAACCCCCGCCTGCGTGGTCATCAGTCCGTAGCTTACAAACTACTTAAACCTAGGTAAACTAACCTAAGGACAACACAAACACCCATGCCCTAGGGAGGACTCGAACCTCCACGGCGAACAACCGCGCGCTCCGCAGCGAGACGCCTTAGACCGTTCGGCTACTTCACCGCGGCTATCTCGAACAGAACGATCTATTGACCCAAGGTCAAAACGGATTTCGAAAATATCGTTCATGCGAAACACAACTACCTCTTTACTCACACGAAGTGATGAGTGCTATCGACAAGCGTTCTCAAATTGAATACCTATTTCTTGTTTTCCAGAAAGCTTTTGACACCGTACCTCACAAACGGCTTTTAATCAAATTGCGTGGTTATGGTATATCACCCCAAATTTACGACTGGATAGGTGATCTCCTGTAAGAGAGGACACAGTTCGTAATAACCGATGGTAAAGCATCGACTAATATAGAGGTGATATCGGGCGTTCCACAGGGTAGTGTTATTGGTCCTCTGCTGTTCCTTATTTACATAAACGATTTAGGGGAAAATCTAAGTAGCTCTCTTAGGTTGTTTGGAGATGACGCCGTCATTTACCGTCTACTAGAATTATCTGAATATCAAATCCAACTGCAGAACGATTTGAATAAGATATCTGTATGGTGTAAGAATTGGCAATTGACTCTAAATAATGAGAAGTGGTGAAGTCGTCCACGTGAGTACGAAAAGAAATCCGTTAAACTTTGTTTACAAGATAAATTAATCAAATGTGAAGGCCGTAAACTCCAGAAAATACCTAGGAATTACTATTACTTCAGACTTAAATTTGGAAGAACACGTAGATAATATAGTGGGAAACGCGAACCAGAGACTGCGTTTTATTGGAAGAACCCTTAAAAGATGTAACAGAACTACTAAAGAGACTGCATACACTATGCTTGTCCGTCCCTTTTTGCAGTATTGCTGCCCAGTGTGGGACCCTTACAACGTAGGTTTGACGGAGGACATCGAAAGAGTCCAGAGAAGGGCAGTTTGTTTCGTATTGTCACGGTACAAGGGAGACAGCGTTACGGAAATGATACAGAATCTGGGATGGGAAACATTACAACAACGGCGCTTATCGCTGCAGAGTGGGCTAATTACGAAACTCGAATCGCCAACATTCTCCTCCGAATGCGAAAATATATTGTTGACTCCCACTTACACAGGTATGGAAGATCATCAGCATAAAATAAGAGAAATCAGAGCTCGAATTGAGGGATTCAGGTGTTCTTTTCTCTCGCGCGCTATTCGAGAAAGGAGTGGGAGATGAATAGTATAAAGGTGGTTCGATGAACCCTCTGCCAGGCACTTAAATGTGATTTGCAGAGTATCCCATGTAGATATAGACCTCTCCGCCGCGGCTGCATACGGACAGACTCACAGTCGTCAACATGGGTTGGGCAAAAATATTACCTTGCTTACTACCATGTAAAGAAATAGTACGCATTATAAAATGATTCAGACGGAGCGCAATCCCATCGATCTTATTTTCGATTTCTCCCGTCGGCGGCGCACACGATTTTGCTTCGTGCTTTTCTGCCTGCTGCTATCTTTGCTGCCTTATGAGGAGGAAGTGCGAGGAAGAGTCAGTGGGTCGGCAACCGGAAGGTGTGGTGAATTCGGCGGCGGTACTCCTAAGGGCAGCGTGCTGACTGTTTACCGACCGCTGCCCCACTTGCCGGCACATCAGTGTAGCCGAGTGTGACGACGGCGGCCTGGTGTGCGCTTGAGCCTCCCAGGATCTACCTGTTTCTCTAGTCTGCAACTTGCACAAAAACAGGCAGTTCCATCTCCGAGAAGTCTAGGCACGCGCCCTGGCACGTCGTGTACAACTACTGTTCGACTTTGGAGTTAAGTAGTTGCTTCGCTTGGAAGTGTCTAATTATTTGCGTTAGTTGGCACCTTTCCCTTCTACGTCTCCATGTACTTGTCTGGCTTTGTGTCCATGTTTCAGTTCAGGGTGGTTAGCTGAATCCTAGCTGTTTTACACGCCTATGTCCTTAAAATACATGTGATTTAAAATTATTGAATATCCGTCTGAAGATCGCTTTCATTTTATAAAACATGACCGGTTTCTGGACAGCTGCCTGTGGTGTCGCACAAGTACAAAGTGCGCGCCACCTACTTTCGCCGCGCGCCGCCAGGCACGCACGGCGCGGCGATCTTACGACGACAGCCACGAGCGCCCTCTGCTGCAACCCCGCTCGTGGCCACCACGGAAAGACATCGGTCACTTGGGACTGAGATAGCAACCAGTTAGGACCTTCGTAATCAGATAGGCACCAGTGAAGACTTTGCTATCGTACAGGCACTAGGCAGGCCTCTAACAACTATGTATCAACATTCTGCAGTACTATGTAAAAGTTAAGTATTGTTACATTCTGTGCAATATATATCTCTTTCTAATTTACTCTACTGTTTATAGTTTCTGGCTGCTCCCCTCCGTACCTGCACCAGCGTGCTGTCTTTGTTCCTGTGTCGGTCTCGTTCCACTCGGCCACCGACACCTACGACGAGGCTGGGACACAAAAGCGGCGACGAAGTGGGGACACAAAAGTGGCGACGAGGATGGGATACAAAAGTGGCGACGAGGATGGGATACAAAAGCGGCGACGAAGTGGGGACACAAAACTGCCCATGTGCAGATCAATTCTTTGAAGTTACAGAGTCACGCGACACGTTACTCTGAACCATTATATTATTTTTCTGAAGATGGGCTGCTGTCCCGAAACCCGCCATGCTTTAGAAAATAAAAGTGAAGTGCATACCGATATTCAAGAATTTTATTCATATGGCGATCCCGGATACTTTCTCAATACTCATAAGTCTAGTTTTGATAATCACGTACTCTGATTACCGATAATGGTTGTCGTCTTAATAGCAGCGAGGTCTTGTGTTTGCGCGGCTATTCGCCCAAGTAATTTGATCTTATAGGGTTTCAAATTACATGGGCGAATAGCCGCTCAAACAGAAGACCTCGCTGCTATTAATACGACAACCATATGTATGGTAAAATTTACCCGACTGTTAACTCGTGGCCCGCCCGGAGTATTTTCCTTCTACGGCCAAATTACTCGTATTTTGGGCAATGAGTGAACTTTAAAGCTTCCTTCGGTTTAACGATGTAGTTCCTTAATTCGTTCGGTCACTCCTTAAAGCGTAACCGGTCCTTTTTTTTCCTGTAGCCACTCTTAGTTCCCCTGCTGGGAAAGACATTGCTGCTTCCAGTTTGCTGCAATGGAAACTGATTAATGTTTACCATTGAGGTTACTTCTCCTCTGTTGTAATTTAAATTGTAAATCTGATTCTGTGAACTTAAAGGAAGTTTAAACCTTTTCTTAAATTTTATGTCTTTTGTATCAGATATTGGCCATTTGTTGGTTTGACATTTTATCTAACTGTTTTTGGTAAAGCCCTATTATAAACGATTGTTTGCCCTTCAGGTAAGTTGAAGCCTCTCGTAATGTTATGTATTTTGGCAAGCTTATGAATCTATCAGGTATTGGCCATTTAAAAGAGCTTGATGGTTTGATATTTTATCTAACTGTTATTAGCAAAGGCCTTTGTAAACAATTATATTGATAATTTAATTGCTGCCCTTCAGGAAGGTTCAAGCCTTTTCATAAATTAAACACGAGCTTGCCAAGAAATGGTTTACAGTTACGTTTGTTGGCAAGCTTGTGTTTATGTTGTCATTTGTATTTCCTGTTGGTTTTTAAAAAAACATTCATTTGTATTTCCTGTTGGCTTTTTAAAAACATTACGTTCTTGAAACACTGAATGTAAGTTAACCCAACATAGACCATCCTAATACCGCACTGGTGTACCCTTATGTATGTGATGCTTATATTAATTCAACGGAAAATTCAGTAACCTCCTTGTAATGACAATCTCAGGGATTCCAGTTGCATCGGTCTTGATAAAAACAGGTCTTTTGTATCTTCTACACTGAAGTGTGAAAGAAACTGACGCAGATGCCCAATATCAAGGAAGGCGTCTCTCGAACAAGAAGAAGTGATGCAACACGATACGGCATAGGCTCGACTAATGCCTGTTGTTGTACTGGAGGAAACTGATATCGTGCATCCTGGACGGCTGTCCATATAACGAGGGGGTCTTGATGTCTTCTGAAGACCACGTTGAAGAAGCATCCCAGATGTCTTCAATAATGCAGGGTGATTCTTACAATGAAGAAAACAGCAACCAACCACATTTGATTACTCTATTTATTTGCTAAATAGCGCTGTTACTGGTTTCAAACTTACCAGTTCATAGTGAGACGGCTGATCACGTCCACATACATGTCATTTACGTTTTGCACATGCACATCATTTTGCTTGTGGCGAAAAGTCCTTGGTTATGTGGTTACCCACAATACAAAAGCATGATTGGAGTAAATGTGAGTTATGATACTGACAAATGTAAACAAAATTTTACGGCAGAATTTTTCTGATTATTCGTCTACTCACGTCGAAAAGTCAGTTCCATTACGCTGTACTGCTGATTACCGTGAATGGATCTCACTTTTAGACATGAGTATATGAATAACAAGAAAAATTCTATCGTAAATCCAGTTGTTTACAATATTTGTCAGTATCATGAGTCACATTTATGTTCGAGTAAACAATTCCAATCGTCCTTTAACAGAATGGTTGGTGGAATGTGTGCATGGTGAGGGCTAGCCGAAATGATGTCCGAAAGGCTTAGAGAAAACTAGGTTTAATTGACCAAATTATACAGGATGGCGAGAAGGCAGTTTACGAACTTGGAAGACAGTAGGAATACCAGCTCCTGTGGAGCATGGCCGCGGGCGGCAGGAAGGTAGCCGGAGCTAGCGTCAAAGGCATGTTGCTGGGACGGAGGCTCAGAGCAGAAGAAGGCAGCCGGCTGTGCCGGTGGTGCCGCAGGGAGTCTGACGATCCGGACCTCCACGCAGGACTGATACAGTAGGCACGTCTTTGCCTTTTTTTTCTGGGGGCGGGGCATAACCGGAAAGTTTGAAACCGGTATAGGAGCTATTTAGTAAATAAATAGCACAATCAAATGTGGTTGGTTGCTGTTTTCTTCATTGTAAGAATCATCCTGTATTTGATACACAACCACGAGCACAAATTGTCAGTTTTTGACAAACTAGCACACAGCATTGCTCACGTCTGGGGTGTTTCGCGGTCAGCGGAGGTACCGTATTTGCACTGTGAATAGCGTTCCTGGAGGCACTCTGTAGCTATGATGGACGTTTGTGGAGTTGCACAGCCCTGCTGCAATTGTTGAAGTCTGTGAGAATGCACAATGTGCGTGAATGAATGATGGATGCAGGTGATCAGTCAGGATGTGTACGTACGTGTCAGCTGCCAGCGTCGTAGCTAGACGTGTCAGGCGACCCACCGCACTCTATCTACGCAGCTTCACACCATTGCAGAGCCTCGACCAGCCTGAACCGTGCCCTGCTGACATGCAGGTTCCAGCGATTTATGAGGTTGTCTCCATTACCGTAAACGTCCATCTGTTTGATACAACGGGAAACTAGATTCGTCAGACCAGGCTAGAAGTTCCCAGTCATCACCTGTCCAATGTTGGTGTTGACGAGAGGTCAGCAAGGGTACACCAGTGGGACCTCTGTTCCGAAATTCCGAATTGATGAAGGCTCATTGAACGTTTAGCACACTGAGAAAAAATTCAATTGTTTGTAAAGCTTGTGGGACTTAACTACGGGATCATCAGTCCCTAAACGTACAAACTACTTATGAACTACTTACGAACTAGGACGGCACAAATATCCATGCCCGAGGGGGGATTCGAACCCCCGACCGTAGTGGCCGTGCAGACCGTGACTGAAGCGCCTCAGTCCCATCGGCCACCGCGGCCGGCTAGCACACTGATACTTGGTTAAATTGGTTTGGACTTTCCGCCGTATGCAAGACACCTGATTTTTTAATTGTTCCCAAACATGTTTCAGCACATTTTGTGCTATCATCAGTGGGATGATTTATTTTGTCCTTTTTTACATTAGGCTACATAAAACTCCTTAAGAAGCCTACTTATTTGTTGTTTTATTGGTACAAACTTGTCATGATTCTTTTCCTTTTCTGTTGTAATTTGCTTGTTGCTGTTGGTTTGAATGTGTATGTCACTCGTTTTCCACGTTTTTCGTGCTATGCATTACGCCAGTGGTAATATTTGGCGTATTACGATTGGCCGCATTCATAGCACGAAAAACGTGGAAAACGAGTGACATACACATTCAAACCAACAGCAACAAGCAAATTACAACAGAAAAGGAAAAGAATCATGACAAGTTTGTACCAATAAAACAACAAATAAGTAGGTTTCTTAAGGAGTTTTATGTAGCCTAATGTAAAAAAGGACAAAATAAATCATCCCACTGATGATAGCACAAAATGTGCTGAAACATGTTTGGGAACAATTAAAAAATCAGGTGTCTTGCATACGGCGGAAAATCCAAACCAATTTAACCAAGCAAGCACGGAAGAAAGAAGAACAGCACCAACAAAAAGATGATTACTGATACTTGGTGTTTACCCGTACAAATTTGTTGACTGTTTGCACTTTTATCACGTTCAACGATCGTCTTCAGTCGGCCTTGGTCCCCATCTCGCAGGATCTATTTCGGTCGCAGCGATGTCGCAGATTTGACGTTTTACCGCGTCGGGATATTGCAGTGCGAAAAAATCTCCACGTCATAACTACTTCCGATATGCTGTGTCCTTTCATAGGCAGACTCCACGTTGAAATTCACATTGTAGCAGTCTACGCCAGACACCTGTTGCCTTCTGTACGCATTACCGATCGCACCGCCGTCGTCTCAATGTATACATTTTCCTCTGTTTGCAGACGAATAAAAATGAAATGTTTGTCAACCTAACTGTACATATAAACTAACTTATAGTGTATACAGCACAAATATCCATGCCCGAGGAGGATTCGAACTCCCGACGAGGAACGACCTCGCGCATCGGAGCATAACGCCTCAATGCGCTCGGCCACTCCGCCGCGGCTGTCATCAGTCCCTAGGCTTAAAAACTACTTGCACTAACATAAAGTAACTTACGCTAAAGACAACACAGACACTCGTGCCGGAGGGACTACTCGAATCCCCGATGGCGAACGGCCGCGCGCACCTCAGCTGGGCGCCTTAATGCGCACGGCTATTCTGCCGCGGGGGTTTGCTGACGCGTTTCTACACCAGTTTCTTCGACTCTTAAGTGTGTATCTGTTATAATGGACGTGTGTAAGAATTCCCTATCGACTGCTAACGGTTCAAGAAATCTTCAGATTAGCCCCGCAGGTCATCCTGTATAGCCGCGGTGGAGTAGCCGAGCGGTCTAAAGCGTCTCGCTGCGGAGCGCGCGGTTGCTCGCCGTGGAGGTTCGAGTCCTCCCTGGGGCATGTGTGTGTGTGATGTCCTTAGGTTAGTTTATCTAGGTTTAAGTAGTTAGTAAGCTACGGACTGATGACCACGCAGTTTGGTCCTATAGATTTACAAACATTTGAACTTTTGAACATCCTGTTTACGCCAGATACTTGAAACGATAATGTGGCCACACATAACCTAAAATGATCTACCGTTCTTTGTGCACCTCCAGAGAAATATCACATATGTCCTTTGTACAGCAAAATCCCAATATAACTGGACGTTTAGAGTAGGGAGTCAGGTCCATATTTACAACAGTAACATTATTCAAGTAATACGCACGTGTTTAGGTAGTATAAGGAATAACATTTTGTTGGTAAGGATAAAGACACCTAACGACTCTGTACCTCGAAATATTGCTGCTGTTATCAAAGAAAGTCGTGCGAAAACTTCTCACTAATCAATAGACTATATATAGTCTCTACGTCAAGGGTTCATATTACTTTTATCTGTCTCCTCAGTAGTATTGTAAACCGTCATCGATCTCAACCGTAATTTATTAACGACATGGTGCATTTGTATCCCTGGGGGCTGATCTTCAGGTGCTTCATCAGCAATCGACTTTTGTTTTTAAGTAATTGCCAATTTTAAACTGCGTAGAAGGAACCTGAGTGAGCACCCACGGATCTGAATACAACATATCGTTAATTAATCACTGTTGTCACTGAAGGCGAGTTACTTTCAATTTACAGTTGTGAAGCAGTCACGGAATAAACACTGAAAACGGTGCATATAATTAACCCTTTTGTGTACTGATATCTGCTAGGTCACTCCGGCGAGGTCACCGTGTCACTTTAGGATGGTAGACATGCTGCGAAATTACTGATCCTATACACCTTAGGAAGCCAGCATGTCTGTACAGAAAGACTGGAAAGTTGCACAGGCCACTCCAATATTCAAGAAAGGCAATAGGAGTGATCTCCATAATTACAGGCCTACATATTTGACATCGGTGTGCGGCAGGGTTTTAGAACATGTAGTTATTTCAAATATTATGAAGTACCTCGAAGAGAACCACCTATACCCAAAGTCAACACGGATTCAGTAAGTATCGTTTCCTTGCAACACAATCAAACGAAGTGATGAGCGCTATCGACAAGGGAGCTAAAATCGATTCTGTATTTCTAGGATTCCGGAAGACTTTTGACACTGTGCCTCAAAAGCGGCTTCTAATCAGTGGAATGCTTATGGAATACCGTCACATTTGAGGGACGGATTCCCGATTTCCTGTCGGAAAGGATACAGTACATAGTAATTGATGGAAAGTCATCGAGTAAATTGTTCTCAAGGGAAGAATTATAAGGCCCTTGCTGTTCCTTGTCTTTATAAACGATTTAAGAGACCATCAGAGCAGCTGTATTAGACTGGTCATGGATGATCCTATCGTTTCATGTTAGTAATGTCTTTACAAGATCAAATGTAACTGCGAAATCAGACCAATTGGTAATTGTCCCTAAATAATGTAAACGATATCACCACTCAAAAATATCGGTAATACTTCATTTAAACGATAATGTAAATTGTAAAGGCGCGACTATAACTATGTACGTAGGAATTACAACTGAATTGGAAGAAACACACAGAAAATATCGTACCGAAGGTGAAACAAAGACTACGTTCATAGACCAAAGGTAACCTGGGCTGCGTGTGACGTCATTATACTGAAACCAACATCCAAGTCACGTGACTGGGGGAAGGAAACCCTGTCCATAATTAGAAAGAATCAACGTGAAGTGCAGCTGAGAGTGGAAGTTCTTCATCTTGCTAGTGGACATTAACCCGCGAGCACTCTCGCCACGACCATTTTGCCCTCAGCAATTTTAAAATAATTGTCATTTTAGTTACTTTTAAATGGTAAAATAAGACTATTTTCTTATAAAACAACAAAAATACTTATTTTCAAGTATTAAGTACATTTCAAACTTTTCACTGAATGTCAGCAAAATGCTGTACACTGAGCGATCGCGTAAAGACGCCAGTTATCGTGGTTTAAGCGGAAATTTCAACAATAAAACGTCATTTCGTATTCATATTACACACTGAGTAGTACAATGGGAATTAGTTCTCCGCAATTTGCAATATCAATGCAACAGTTACAGTTTTTACCTGTGCCTAGATGAAATGTATTCACAGTTATTTTTATAAGTAACAGAACTGCAATTTTTGAGCGAATGACGGTTTTTGTTGTACTGTGGGTCTTTTAGTTTGTAGCTTACAAAGGAAACGAAATACCAGTTTGACGAGTAGCATCGGTTTTCATGATTCCTCAGTAATACATGTGAAATTGTTTGTCATGCTTTTATACATACCTGGAGTGGGTTTTGCATCCATAATATCCGATTTTAATATAATACAAGCGTTTGTATTTTATGACTTTTGTCACATACAGTGAAGCCAAATCGTAAAATAAGAAAAATATTAACTATTCACATTAAATAATAATGTGACCAAAAAAAAATTAATGTACGTAACAATAACTGGTTTTATGGAGATAATGAACTGTACTCATCTTTACAATTGTGTAACTCTATTAATGGCAGATCTGCACCCTAAATTACTTACTTTCTCACATATATTGTGGGTCAAAACACGCTGATATAATTGCCCCATCAATAATCAGATTCATCCCTTGGGAGAAAAGTAAAATAAAATCGTAGTGCAACACAAACGTTGATGCTGTGTACTTCTGTTGCTCGTAAACTGAACTGACAATACTTTTCGCCTGGTCACATATAAACATGGTAATCAGCGCATTAATGCCAGTTACCTTTACTACCACATGTGTAATAGGAATACGAGAAGTCGTTTTGTTAAAATAAACGCTTGACTTCACCTGTAAATGAGAAACACTGCTGTTCGTAATGACGAAGCCTCAGTGAAGTGGCTCGGGGCAATGTTAGATGTCGGCTTCAAACCACAACACAGGGATATGCGCAGTCTGTGTTGTCTTTGGTCTATGGCTACGTTTCATTGACAGAACAGTTTTAAAGATGCGATATTTCTATTTAAAAATGCCTTGACTTGTACGTCCTATTTCGGAGTACTGCTGCGCATTATGTAATTCTCACCAGATGGGGCTCACACAGGTTATAAGTTCAGAGAAGTGCAGCTCGTTTCGTATTAACATGATGCAGGAACGGGAGTGTTACAGAAATTTGGGTCGAAATCATTAGAAGATATTCTTCTCTGAATAAGAAAAAAACTTAGTTAGCATTCGCCAAGGTAGGGAGACACGATCATAACAATAAGAAAAATAATATCGATAAACGAAAGATTTAAATGTTCCTTTTTCCCGTGCTCTATGAGATAATTAAACGGTACGGTAATATTATGAAAGTGGCTCGATAAATCGTCTGATAAGGAATCTAAATCGTCCGACTGGTCGCATTCATTGTATGAAACGGGGCAGTTAAAGAGTGTTGTCCGCTCACTCATTAGGTAAATGAACGGACATGGCTCCGTGCAAAATATTCTCCCTGACAGTACCGTGGCTAACACAGAGGGGCGGCAAAGCTACGTATCGTAGTGATTTCACTGAGTCCCCCCCCCCCCCCAGGGGCCTCACGGTTCTTTCTTGAGTACGTGCATGGCGAGCACGGGGCCGCGAGCTAATGCAGTCTTCCTTCAAATGTTCAAATGTTTGTATAGCTTACGGAACTTAACTACGGGGTCATCAGTCCGTAAACTTACAAACTACTTATGAACTAATACTAAGGACGGCACGGATATCCATGCCCGAAGGGGGATTCTAACCCCCTAACGTAGTGGCCGTGCAGACCGTGACTGGAGCGCCTCAGTCACCTCGGCCACCGCGGCAGGCGCAGTCTTCCTTCCACCTTTACTTTCCGGACTGCATTTCCTTTCCCCCTCCCCTCCTTTCGTATCGTCACTCCTTCCCCTCCCCACCGGGGGACAGATATTCTCAGTAGTTTGGTCCCCCTATCCCAACCAAACTACCCAACCCAACCTAACCCCTCTATAGAGGGGTGCACTTGTACACAAAGTTTGCCAAGTATAGACGTTTTTAGCGGGGCCCTTGGGCGTCATAGTCGCGAATTATTTAGATGCTCTATGTTCAGTTCTGAATTTCTTTTCGTGTATCGTTGACAGGGACCTTCTACCTTATTTCAAAGAGCAGACTATTGTCTACGTCAGACGAAAAATAAGGAAACCAAGTGCAGCTCGGGTTACTCCTGCAAGCACAATGTCTGCAATGCCGGCCGCGGTGGCCGAGGAGACTGAGGCGCTCCAGTCACGGTCTGCACGGCCACACCGGCGGGGGTTCGAATCCCCCCCTCGGGCATCAATATTTGTGCCGTCCTTAGTGTTAGCTAGTTCATAAGTAGTTTGTAAGTTTAGGGACTGATGACCCCGTAGTTAAGCCACATAAGCTTTACAAACATTTCACAATGTCTTGAATGGTTTACGTGGCCGGCAGTCACAGTGTTAAATATGCCTGGACGAGCAGCCACGTAGGCGCGTATGTAGGTCGGGCAGCGGCGGTTGCGCCTGCCGCGGCCCAGCGCGGCCACCCGCGCGGCGCGGCTGCTGCGCGGGCAGATCGATGTGCGTGGCGCCAGGCGCCAGGCGCTGTGACGGCCAGCCCGCGACTCCGCCGCCCCCGCCGCCCACGACGTCACCGCCGCCAAACAAGCGATCAAAGCGAGCCGCGGGCAGAGGGGGGGGGGCGAGAGGGGGCGAGAGGGTGCAGAGGGGGCGCGAACCACACCGCAAGTTAAACACCGGCGCTCTCTCTCTCTCTCTGTCAGACGGTCTCGTCTGGCGCGCCGCCTCTCATTAGAGCACTGGCTTTCACAAATAAGCCGACAGCGCGACGAAAATTACGACCACTGACGCGATCACGCATCAGTTCTCAAATTAAAATAAAATTGCTCAGTTCACGTTCCGGAGCTACCTTATCCCGGTTCCGAGAACTAAAAAACATGGGAGGACATATTAAAATGTAGCGCTACGTACGTACGCCTGCACAGTCCAGTGGAGAGCGTGGCTTGTTCCCACAGGTTCGATTCCCAGTCCGGTCTGAGATTTCTTCGCTTGGGGATTGCGTGTTGAGCCGTCCTCGTTAGCACTACATGATTAACGATGCGCAAATCGCCAAAGTGGCGTCCCCTAAAAAGACTCCCAGGAAGCACGTTGAACACCACAACAGGGGTCAAACGGCGAGGAACTGCTACACCATCGTCAGTGCTACGAACTGGGCGACTCCTGAAACAATATAACATTCTTTGAGGCAATATATACAGGAATGTGACCGTTTGTGTTAGCGATTTTATCATTGATGAAAAAAAATCAAGTCTATTAATGTGACGACCCAGCATGGAAATATATTTCATTACTTCCGATTATTCCCATTTCATGACGATGTGACACCTATTTTTTATGACGTGAGAGCATCTGAGAATGGCAGTTAGCTCGGCTGAAACTCGTAATGAACTAACTTAAATTGATTCAACATCAATATAATAAATAATTACATACATCAAATAATTAATCGGCCGTTAGACAATGACATTAACAAGAAACAAGCAGCAAATCAGATTGGTCAACATAATCACCTCATCTAACAGAAAATATTGCGCTATGAGGCGCAGTTGTGGACCCATAGGCCACAAGGTCTCTAGAAGACAGGTCTGAACACCAGTGTTCCTTACGGAGCCGCCATTTTGATTCTAGCGCAGACGACGCAGCGCAGTATCGCTAGGAGAGAAAACAGTCGCATTCGTAAATTATTATTAATCTGCAGCCAGTTAGGGTCTGAGATTACATTATTACGTTTAGTAATAAAATATAAATAATTCGAAATGCCTATATTGCTCTGTTTTACCAGGAGAGGTGGCAAGATGATACTCAGTAATATGATATAAAATCATGTGGGAAGAATAGGTTAGATTAACTTTCTAAATTACTGAAATATGTGGCCTAAGTGGGCCATAGGAAAAGACATACTCTTATGAAAGGTTTCTGATTACTGATACAAGAAGATACATTTCTGGTTCAACAATGAAGTGTGCTTTGCACTAAAGACCATTTAGGAAAAATCTCTTACCAAAAAACGCTTTCATAAAATGTGAATAGTGTAAATATTATATTTATTAACGATAATCGCCCAAACTAAATGTAATCCAACTCTCTCAGACAATTTATAGAATTATTGTAAATACTTTTTTCAATTGACACTTCACCAAATCATGAAAATCGTTTAACTAGATTTATTATGGTAATGAAAGTAATTATAACTGAAACTAATGCATTCATTTTACATTAATAAATTTCAGTTACGTTATTTGTTAATTGGCGCAATGACTTTCTTGTACTTCTGCCAATAGCTCTCCTACCTTTACCCACTTAATTATATACATTACATTTGTCTCGGATAGTTCTACACACGTACACAAGCACGCACGTGCACGCGCGCACACACACACACACAAAAGAAGAAGAAGAGGAAACTTTCGTTAATCTTCCGTATGTACCGTTGCGTATGGAATCTAGAAAGGAAGAGAAAATAAAAATATATCATAAGAAAATACGTTCACCCTTATCTACATAGATACGATTGGGGGAGGGCGGGGGGGGGGGGGAGCAGAATACTGTTAATGAAAAGGCTACTTTTTTCTCACAACTGTGGTGAGAATTGCAATGAAGATGGCTGTAGGCACATTCTCTGTAACCTGCATACCTGCATACTCCGTCGCAATTTTATACACACTGTTTTATGCAACAAACACTTTCTAGTGACAAACGTTACTGAAGCCGAATACACTCTGCCACACCTGCGTTTTAGAACCACAGTGGCCGTCATCGCAAAGAATCATAGTAGCGTGGCCAGACCTGTCCTATATAGCCTTGAAAGAACAAGATATCATGGCCTACGCATGACGTCACTGTATTGAAACTATCATGTCAGTTAAGTGACTTGTTGCACGAAGCCATTTACGTCACTACGAATAATGTGCAATTGACATAGACTTTCTCATTTAGAGCTTAAAGTAAGCGTTGATTTTTACAATAAGGTCTTATCGTGTATTTATTGTACTATTAGCAGTAGAGTTCACGTATTTCAGCGCAGTTCCTGACATTAATTTGATGTTGTCAATTTTTTTTGTGCCTCTGTGAAAGGCGTTGACAGTTCTTTTTACAAGAATTGAAATTGCCGTTCTTCAGTGAACACTATCGTTGCATAGTGAATATTTTACGAGTACAAGACAAAATGTTAGTTTGAGAAGCTGGATCACTTGTCTTACGATTCCTCAACAATACCTGATACAATGTTTTGTTATACTTCTATAAGAATTGAAATCTGTTCGCAACTATAATATTGGTGTTTTAGACAATCCAAGTGTTAATAGTGTACTACTTTTGCCACATATAGTGGCGGCAGTACGTAAAAGAAGTGTAATATTGACTATTCACATTATAACAATGGGTTGAGGGAATGTTACAATTGCACTCGTCGAGTAGAAGTGCCTTCAAAGGTACGAATATAGTTAGCTACGTATAATCCTATTACAAGCAGATCTGCGACAGAAATGAGTTACTGACATAATGTCATTCCATATCAACTGGATAAAATTCTGTTTCTTGTAAGAAGAACTGTCAATAGGTTCCACCTGGCCATATGTAAATACGATAATTGTGGCATTATATTAGTAATGTTAGAGAAATTACATTATTTCAGTATTACATATATAGTAGAAATACGAGATGTCCTTTTAATGCTAAAACAAGTGATATACTGCAGCTAAAAAAAATTACTAGTGATGTCGGAAACGCAGTCACCTGATCGGAGCAGAAATATTAGATGTTGGTTTAAAACCGTAACGCGACAGAGATCAGGACAGTACAGTCTATGGTTTCTAAAGGACTAAAGGACAGATGCTCTCACAAACAAAATATGACTCGTATGCAGCGAAACTGTCATGGTTGTTGTTGTTGTTGTTGTAGTCTTCAGTCCGCAGACTGGTTTCATGCAGCCCTCCACGCTACCCTGTCCTGAGCAGGTATCTTCATCTGAAAATACATTCGTCAACCTACATCCTTTTGAATCTGCTTACTATATTTGTCCCTCGGTCTCCCTCTACGATTTTTGCGTGCGGAAGTAACCGAGCGGTCTGGAGCGCCACGTTACGGATCGCGCGACCTCCTGCGTTGGAGGTTACACTCCTCCCTCGAGCATTAATGTGTGTATTGTCCTTAGGTTGGTTTGACTTAGTTTAAGTAGTTTGTAAGTCTAGGGACTGATGACCAACCTAGTTTGGTACGATAGAATTATAAACATTCGAATTTCAAAAATTCAATTCAATTCTACGATTTTCAACCTACACACTTTCTTCTAATACTAAGTTGACAATTCCCAATTCCTTGATGTTTCACAATGTGTCCTACCAATCTATCCCTTCTCTTAGTCATGATATGCCAGAAACTCCCTTCCTTTCCTCATTACTTACGTGATCCACCCATCAAATTTTCTACATTCCCCTGCAGCACGACATTTCAAAAGCTTCCATCATCGTCTTGTCTGAACCCCTTATGGTCCATGTTTCATTGCCGTGCAATGCTACACTCCAGACAAATGCTTTCAGAAAGGACTTCCTAACATTTAAATTAATATTGGATGTTAACAAGTTTCGCTTCTTTAGAAACGCTTTTCTTTCCGTAGCCATTATGCATTTTATACCTTCTTTATTTCGGCCATCAGAAGTTATCTCGCTACCCAAGTAACAAAACTCGTCTACTACTTTTATTGTCTCTTTACCTAATCTAATTCCTTCAGCATAGCCTGATTTTCTGACATTACATTCTATTACCCTCTTGTTAATTTTCATTTTCCTTTCAAGACACTGTCCATTCCATTTAATTGCTCTTCCAGGTCCTTTTCAGTCTCTGACAAAATTACTATGTCACTATGCTACAACCCTTCCCAACATTTGCGTTCCTTTCTTGCCCCTCGACTATAACAACTGCTGTCTGGTTTTTGTATAGGTTGAATATAACTCTTGCTCTCTATATTTTACCGTGATGTCTTCACAATTTGAAAGAGTTTATTCCAGTCGATATTGTCAAAAGCTTCTACAAACGCTAAAAAAGTAGGTTTGGCATTCTTTAGCCTATCTTCTAAGATACGTCGTAATGTGAGTATTGCCTCGCGTATTCCTATATTTCTCCGAGGTTGGATTCCACAAGTTTTTCCATTCGTCTGTAAATAATTCGTGTTAGAATTTTGCAACCATGACTGTCATGATAAACTACTAGAAAATCGCCCTGACATCTGAGAAACTATGAGTCCCTAAATTAATCAGGATATAATAAAATATGAAGTAACTAATTGAAACGGAAGAAAATGATTCTGATTTGCAAAGGGAAATGTCTAAAATTGGCTCAGAAAAGCCATTTAGACAGTTCTGTCTTCTCATTTAGTACGTTGCTGGAATCCTCCCTTAAAGAATAAAAATATCAATTTCTTTCAAATTAATACTTTGCACTTCGAATGAGTTACCTTCATGCCATCATTCATGCCACCGAACTAATGTTGTTCCCCGCGGCGGAGCGGGGGTTCAAATTCCCCCTCGGGCAAGGATGCTTGTGCTGTCTTTCGTATAAGTTATTTCATAAGTAGTTTGTAAGTTTAGGGAGTGATGACCGCGTAGTTAAGTCCCATAAGCTTAACAAACATTTGAGCATTTGAAAGGTACAAACAGATGTTGCGGTGCGAGCTATGTGACTAACTATTTGTTTGCGGACGACTTTCAAACCACCATCAGTATATCAGCTATCCCCCAGGTGGCAACTGCCGTCGTAAGATGAAAATCTACCTCGTCTTTCCAGGTGTGCTAATTTTTTTCCGGCTGTGTGTAAACACAATGCGGTTTTCTTTCACATCTACTACGTCATTGTATTTTCCCATTCCAGATACATATCGCGTCTACAGTGATCTTCTCCTTGTGTCTCTACTCTTGTTAAGTACTTTCCTCACTGCACCATCAGTACGAAGTGTGTTTCGACCGTACATACAAACAGACTGAGCAAACAGTAGAGTGTTTGTACACATGGCTTGGTTCAAACATAAGACCTCGTGACTGTTGGAAAGCCGGCCGCGGTGGCCGAGTGGTCTGCGGCGTGCCAATCACGGTCTGCAGGGCTGCTGCGGTCGGGGGTTCGAATCCCCCCTCAGGCATGGTTGTGTGTGCCGTCTTTAGTATAAGCTAGTTCATAGGTAGTTTGTAAGTTTAGGGACTGATGACCCCGTAGTTAAGTCCCATAAGCTCTAGAAACATTTGAACATCTGGTGTTGGAAAATTGTTCAAATGTTTGTATAGATTATGGGACTTAACTACGGGGTCATCAGTCCCTAATCTTACAAACTACCTATGAACTAACTAACACTAAGCACGGCACAAATATCCATGCCCGAGGGGAGATTCGAAACCCCGGCCGTAGTGTCTGTGCAGACTGTGACTGGAGCGCCTCAGTCCCCTCGGGTGTTGGAAAACATTAACCGGATAAAAAAAAAAAAAAAAAAAAAAAAAAAAAAAAAAAAAAAAAAAAATCAACTCCGAAGTTTTCAAGAAAATCTTTCATTTGGAACTAATAGTAGTTTCATATGAAATGTAGTGTTACTTACCTTCACAAAAAGTTCTACTTAATTTTAGGCAAAGCTGGACACTACCACGTGACTGTTGGTAAAACAATGGCTTAGCTGTAGAGATGTTAGTGCCGCGAAAACGATGCCGTGCCCAGTCTACCAGTATGTATGGTCGAAATAAGAGTGAAACCCTGCTGTGCTCTGAGCAGCGGTTATAAATTTTTGGTACTTTAGTACACATCCCAAAGCGCAGACAGTGGACAGTCGGCGTTTATTAAAGCTAGCTGTGTACGTATTCCACTAAAAACAAAATAGCCCAGAGATGAACTCCATTACTCAACATAGCTACACGTGTGGGACATTTCAGTGTGAATGTCAAAATGCGCCACACGGAGACTCGTGCAAACGGTGGGGAAAACAAGGCTGGGTCGCGTAATGGGCCGACATTACACGTGCCCGCTGTCGAGGGACGGCGCTAATCTGCGTAATTACACCGCGTGCGACACCGTTTGTCCTCACGAGTGCAGCCTGATGGAGCGCTGCGCGCACGCTCTTATAGAATTATTTGCCAAAGGTCGCGACACAAACACAAAATTTAACTGATTACTGACATATATTAACGAGTAAACGTCGCTCCAAATGACATGTTGCTCCATTATCAAGCTAGGAATACTTTGAAAATTCCTCTTTAAAACGAAATGTGATTTAATTTCTATAGCCGGCCGCGGTGGCCGAGGGGACTGAGACGCTTCAGTCACGGTCTGCACGGCCACTACGGTCGGGTGTTCGAATCCCCCCTCGGGCATGGATATTTGTGCCGTCCTTAGTTGTAGGTATTTCATAAGTAGTTGGTGTGTTTAGGGACTGATGACCCCGTAGTTAAGTCCCTTAAGCTTAACAAACATTTGATTTCTTTTGTGCAATTAGTGGTCGTTGTTTTGTAACGGAAATACCGTACGACAGTGAACGTTCTAATTTAAATATGTTAAAAAATGACTGAATAGAGCCATAATTTAGACTGGCCTAAAACCCCTAGCCATCAAATATTTCTTTCTTAGAAAGAATTTTTTTCAAGTGTTCTAATATTTGTAGAGCTTATGGGACTTAACTACGGGGTCATCAGTCCCTAAACTTACAAAATACTTATGAACTATTATTATGTCTGTTCCAAGGAGCCGGCCGCGGTGGCCGAGGGGTCTGAGGCGCTCCAGTCAAAGTCTGCACGGCCACTAGGGTCGGGGGTTCGAATCCCCCATCGGGCATGGATATTTGTGCCGTCCTTAGTCTTAGCTAGTTCGTAAGTAGTTTGTAAGCTTAGGGACTGATGACCCTGTAGTTAAGTCCCATAAGTTCTACAAACATTTGAACATTTGTTCCAAGGAAACAGACGTTGGCGGTGATCTGCAGCAGAGATAAATATATCCATGTAAATACTTCACAAATCGAGAAATTTCCCGACGTCTGCTGACCCTGTAAGATGGACAAACGATCTGCAACACATGAAAATTTGTGTCGGACCGGGACTCGAACCCGGGTCTCCCGCTTTTCGCGAGCGGTCGCCTTAACCTCTGAGGGAAAGAGGCACGTGCAACACATGGAAGTTTGGGTGTGGCCGCTGAGCGTGCACGGGCGGCCGAGTGGTTGAGGCCACCGCTCGCGAAAAGCGGGAGACACGTGTTCCGGCACAAATTTTCATGTGTTGCAGATCGTTTGTCCATCTTACAGGAGCAGCGGACGTCGGGGAATTTCGCGATTTACGAAGTATTTACATGGTCTTGTGAACTAGCCAATACTAAAGACGGGACAAATATCCTTGCCCAAGGGGGAATTCGAACCCCCGACAGTAGTGGCCGCGCAGAAAGTGACTGGCGCGCCGCACATCGCTCGGCCACCGCGGTCGGCAAGAGTTTTTTTTTTCTTTTCAACATATCAATGATTATGATAATAAGGCGAAGCTCTGAATTGAAATTTGTGCTTCTACCGGGATTAGAACCCGGGCCTGCCGCTCAGTAGGGAGTCACTTTAGCCATTCAGCTGCCGTGTCGATATGGATAGCGCAAATGCACGGTCTTACCTAAGTACGTCTCTTTTCAGGCGATAAACTTAAATTCTGCTCTGCCGTTTGATACGTATCAGTAGGAATGGTCAAAGCGAATACATAGAGACCTGAGTCGGACTCCCAGGCGCTGCACAGATTTTAATTCGAATACTCGCCTTATAATTATCGTATATTTTGATGTGTAAAGATTACATATGTTACTGTGAAATGAATTAACTTGAAGTAGAAATGTTTGCACTAAGCCTCTCCATGTAGGACTTTTTATTTTATGCTTCACTACCGTTTGGAACTGAACACTCGCACCAGTAGTATTTCTGGGACAAAATCGTCCATTTTCGGCACAGCGTGGACTTACCTCCAAGCGACTTTCACCTCTTCCGAATTTTTAATGAGATAAAGGAATAGGAAGCAAATGAATAATTGTAGCTCCATTACGGAATAATAATAGTTCAGTATTGACAAGTGAAAATAGAGTTGTGCTGGGATTCGAACCTGGGTATCTCGCATCGGGACAGACGATACCAATTGGCAAGCTTGTAGTCCGACTCAAATTCGCACAAGTCGCACACTACGTTGTAGCGCTCCTGTCGTCCATGACCTTCTTCGTTGGACATTTCAAAAATCAAATGTTCAAATGTTTGTATAGCTTATGGCACTTAACTACGGGGTCATCAGTCCCTAAACTTACAAACTACTTAAGAACTAGCTAATCCTAAGGACGTCACAAATATCCATGCCCGAGGGGAGATTCGAACCCCCGACCGTTGTGGTCGTGCAGACCGTGACTGGCGCGCCTCAGTACCCTCGGCCACCGCGGCCGCCTTGGACATTTCGATTCCCGAACTAGGTATAACGATATATAAAGCATCTGTGATGAAGTACTATTTCCTGGTTATAGTTAAAGAGAGAAAAGAACTTCACTAGTTTTCGTGTAATGTTTTGCATTTGTTGTTACTCTTTCATGAATATTACTATTTGTAGAGACTCAACCTTTGTTTTTTTTCAGATTTCGGTACACATTTTTCAAAATTCTATGCTTCTTTTGGTAAATCATGGGTAATATTCTTCCAAAATTCGGTGTAATTCTTTGCTTGTCTGTGCCATTTCTGTTCACTACATGTTACAATGTTACTATCGTATTTGTATCTCAGTCTTGATGGGAAACGTCGGAAAAATGCAATACTGACATTCTGTATGTAAGAGACGTAATATTTTATAGGCAGAAGTAGAAAATTTAGAATTACAGTAAAAATATAGGGTTTCACACTATTTTTCTACAATATATAAATTTAATCTATTTTTACTCGCGAATTTCCTATACCCTTTTCCTATTTTCCATTTACTCTTCGCGTTCATGGAGGAACTGAGTAATTAGTTTTAGATATGAGCCTTGTTTTGAATGTACATCTGCAAGAACACAAAAAAATGAGATAAACTAGGAAAAATTGTGAACGGTGTGGAAAAAACAGTAAGAAAGGGCCGCACAGGAGTTGCCGCGTGGTTTAAGGCGTCATATTACGGTCTGGACGGTCGCTCTCGCCGGAGATTCGAGTCCTCCCTCGGGCATGGGTATATGTTGTTCGTGGTGTCAGTTGTTAGTGGTGACCTCCCTCGGGCGTGGGTGTATGTTGTTCTTAGTGTCAGTTGTTAGTGGTGACCTCTCTCGGGCGTGGGTGTATATTGTTCTTAGTGTCAGTGCTTAGTGGTGACCACAGGAGTGCGGTCCAGCAGGTTTACAAATATTTTAACGTTTGAATTTGAGTAAAATAGGCCGTCATTTTGGAACTTCACATTGTCACCTTCCGGTGTCATACGGCGGAGCGGGTTGAATAACAAGTACTGGTTTAAACTCAGTAATGATTTAATCAGCACTTTTAGCACCCGTACAACCGCAAAGAATCGACTGACGCCAGCCAGAGGTTTACACAGTGTATCTATAATAACAGAAATTTCAGGAACATTGTCACTTATTACATCTAGACGGGGTGGGTCTCGAAGGCAGAGCCCTTTGCTGCCTACACTACGTCCAGCACAGTACAGCGATGTATTTTCGACAATGTTGACACTGCATGCTAACCACGCTACTTACGATAAGTGCTGGTAACTATTCTGACGGGCCGGCCGCGGTGGCCGAGGGGACTGAGGCGCTCCAGTCACGGTCTGCACGGTCACTACGGTCGGGGGTTCGAATCCCCCCTCGGGCATGGATATTTGTGCCGTCCTTAGTATTAAGTAGTCCATAAGTAGTTTGTAAGTTTAGGGACTGATGACCCCGTAGTTACGTCCCATATGCTATACAAACATTTTTTTTTATTCTGACGGAAAATTAAATACGAGGGAAGTTCATACTGATCGTTGTAGCACACGGTAGGAGTGAGAGAGTGTAAACGTCTATCGACTTCCTGGAGAGCAGCCGCGGCTGTGGGTTTATTTTTCTGTGAGGCGCTGTGGCAGAGTCGGCAATTTATGTTTCCGTCGGCTGCGCGGCCTGGCCTTATCTTCCTCGCCTGGTCCCTTGCCGTCTCCTAGGTAGAGCCACGGGGGCATCAAACTCATAGTGGGCTATGGAAGCGTTCCTTCACCAGCATACAAAACGTTATTTAGATTTTGTTGCTTCTAGAGGTCTCACACAGGTGTATAATGAAATATTAATGACGATCTGGGAGCAATGAATATTCACGCACTTGCTGTACTTCGGCTTGAGAACTTAAAAACTCTAAATCAAACCCCGTCTCACACAGGCCTCGAAGGCCCAATGGGTACCGACCGGCCGCCATGTCATCCTCCTGAAGTCATCACCTGATACGATATGGAGGAGATCTTGGTCAGCGCCTCGCACTCCAGGCCGTAGCGTCGGTTTTCCATACTGCAGCCGCTACTTCTCAGTCAAGTAGCTCCTCAACTGGCCCAACACCAGCTAGTAGGCAAGGCCTCACAACTGGCCGTGCCTATGTCGTACCTAAAGGCCGCGGCCGCCAGATCATTGGCTGCCCGCTGGCACAGAATAGGGATCATACAGAAGGGAATGCTGGGGGCGGCGCCTTTGATCTGTATGTGGCCAAGAGTTGCGCTCGACGCCATATTGAAAAGCAGTAAACGCGGAACAATAGCCACTTCGTACTTTGGCTGGAAATGGACTTTTTACGAACTGCAGCTAATCTCACCGACTTTCACGAAAGGAAACGGCTTCCATCTATTTTGCGCCATCTTCTTGCACCTAATCGTAATCCAACGAAAAAAAAATAGACCTAAATTTTAATACAACTACGAAAATGTACAATGGAATCGATGATCGTTTTATTTGGTGCTTATCTCTAGAAAAATTCCAAATAACGCGGAGTTATGTATGGGAAATTAGTTATAAACAAGAAATGACTTTACAACTGCCAGGTTTTATTTGACACGAATAAATTCGCACAAAACATTGAGTCAGACTTAACAGTACACAGTGATTACACAGAACTAATGACGTATGAGCATATATAAAAGTTGTACTTGCTTTACGAGTATCTACATCTACATATCTACATCCATACTCCGCAATTACTAATTTACTGATCGGAGAAGGGCATATAGAGGAATCTGTCAACAACAGAGCAGGAACAGCATAAAATAATTATTCCCCTTAAATTATTTGTTTGAGTATCCGAAGAGCATTCGTTGCCAACATTAGCACACTACGCCTCCAATGCCGTAAGTAAAATTTTACCTGCCTACTTACGCACTATTCTTTGTCATTCATTTTATATTATTCCCTGCAACGTTAAACTTATAAAATGTAAATGTACTTCAACATTTCGATGCTGTTGAACTACTGCAGCAACAGCAACAGCGAGAGTTATCGTCAAGAGAAGAAGCAAGGCTACTTTTAATAATTACGCACACATTACTCTCATTCGAAACTGATAACATTTAACTTTCACTACACATATAGCGACGTTCACTTACTGCTCAGCATCTTTTGGGAAGGTGAAGAAATTTATATCCTTATTTGTATTCGAATTATTGCGGCAATTAGATGCTGAACACCATCGGCCGCCTTTTCTTTTATTGCTGCTTATAATAAAAACGGAACAGCTCCAACTACTGACACACAGTAGTGTACCAAATACTTGTTTATTTTTATGCGATTCAGGCAGTTAAAATACAGAATTAACAAACAAAGACGGCGCATTACCGCGCCACAGAGTAGGGAGTGATCACACGTTTACTGCTTTTCAAGATGGCCGATTCAGCGCATGCGCACTAAATTTTGGACGACAGATTGCATCGGGATTTTCCTTTCTGTATACTCCCTATTCTGGCCAGTCAGGTAACGCTCGCGGCCTGTAAGTGTGACGTAGGCACGGCCAGTTGTGAGGCCTTGTCTTCTAGCTGGTGTTGGTTGGCCTCGCTCACAACGGCTGAATACACTCCGTTTGCAAACAGCGCTCGGCTGATCCGGACTGTTACCCATCAATGTGCTAGCGGAGCACGACAGTGCTTATCATCAATGAACTGACGGGAACCGGTGTATCCCCTGCGACACGGCCGTTGGATTCGCTATAATCAAGAAAAATGTTCAAATATTTGTATAGTCTATGGGACTTAACTACAGGGTCATCAGTCCCTAAACTTACAAACTACTTATGAACTAACTAAGACTAAGGACGGCACAAATATCCATGACCGAGGGGGGATTCGAACCCCCGACCGTAGTGGCCGTGCAGACCGTGACTGAAGCGCCTCAGTCCCCTCGGCCATCGCGGCCGACTTGCTATAATCGTTATCTTGCCTACGACCTCCCGCCCTTCATCAAAAAATCAAATGTTTGTTTGTCTTTTGGTTCGTATTATGTGCACTGCCATACCGTACATCCGATTGCGATAATACTTTCTCAACTCATTGCTTGCACTCGCGAGAAGGTTATGTTCAAAAGATGTTCAAATGTTTGTAAAGCTTATGGGACTTAACTGCGGGGCAATCAGTGCCTAAACTCACAAACTACTTATGAACTAACTTATATTAAAAACAGCACAAACATCCACGCCCGAGGGGGATTCGAATCCCCGTCGGGGAACGACCTCGCGCATCGCAGCATAGCGCCTCAATGCGCTCGGCCGCTCCGCCGTTGCACGAAGGTTATAGGCATATTAAAATTAACTTCGTATGGCGCATTAGTTAATTTGATAATTCGTTTCTTATGCCCTATGCTGAAATGGCTGGAAGGATATGAATCAAATGTGGAACAGAGGTAGCTTATACTATGATTAATACCTTTCGTAAGCTACCATAAGATGCGTGGCGATGCGTACCTTACTGTGTGTTTAATGTCTTTGCTACTTCGTCAGTGCTGAAAGGATAGATGATATGAATGAAATTTGGAATGGTGATAGCTTATACTCTGAATTAACGTGCGGGCTACCTTTCGTAAGCCACCGTACGGTGCGTAGTTGTGGGTACCTTGCAATGAGCTAATACGTTTGTTTCACTTCACGGTGAAACAAATGGAAAGATTTCGTTGAAATTTACCATCCATATAACCTATACCCTGAATTAACGCATGAGCTACCTTTAGGAAGGCACCATACGGGGCATGTCAGAGGGTACCTTATCATGGGTTAACACGTTTGTTACTCTTCATGCAGAAACGGTTGGACGGTATAGAATGAAATGCGGAATGAAGATAGCTTATAACCCGAATTCATACAAGGTCTACGTTTCGTAAGCCTCTGAAGATGCATGCGGAAGGGTACATTACAACAAACATCCAAACTTTTTGACCTTTCGCCATGAAAGTCAGCACATAAAAGCGTGTTTTTAAGAAGGACATTTTTATAATCTGGATTTAGCACGGCGGAGGGTACCTTGCGATTTCGACACCGTTTTACCACTCACCAAGAAACTTGGCGCCTATATAAATTTTTTCATACATAGGAGGGAGAGGTGTAGACGTAGGACGAGGTGGACAGAAAGGGGAGGAAGCAGACGGACAAAAAGGGTAGAGGAGAACACGGAGAGAGAGAGAGAGGGGGGAGAGGGGAGAATGAAAGAGGGGAGAAGAAGGTGACAGACAGCAGAAAGGAGAAGAACAGACGTTGGGGGGGGGGGGGGGGAAGGAGGAAATCGACACGGAAAGCGGCAGGAGAAGACGGGGGAGGAGCAGATGAACAGAGAGAAAGGAAAGGAGGATATGGATTAACTGGATGAAATAAGTACCCGGGCGACGCCGGGTTTTCAGCTCGTCTCTTTATAAAACTTTTCAAATGTTTGTAATCCTATGGGACCAAACTACGTTGGTCATCAGTCCCTAGACTTACAAACTATTTAAACTAATTAAACTAACCTAAGGACAACACACACAGCCATGCCCGAGGGAGAATTCGAACCTCCGACGCGGGAGGCCGCGCGATCCGTAACGTAGCGCTCCAGACCGCTTGGCTACTCCCGCGCGGGGTAAAATTGTATATATGAAGTACAGTGTTTGTTAGTGTGTTCGTATTTCGTACAAATGTAAAGTTTCACTCATGAAATTTTGCACACGTGATTAAAATGTATTACCATAACTTATTTATTTAATGGTTTCGTAATTTTCGCACCTTTCTGCACCTGCTTTCTTTGTCGTTGGTCTTATTACGTTTAATTGTAATCTAAGGGTATTTGGACTGACTCACGATCCTGTACACCAGATGGAATAGTTTTCTGACATCTAGCTCTTGCAGAGTCTTCCGAGGTGTTATAACGGCAGATGAACGGAACGCTGCTTGCCGACCGTTGCTAAATCTTTCAACCTGCGACGGCCTGACACGTCACGTATTTCTACAGGGTCTCCTTTCAGCTTGTTTCTTCCGTGCACGCGTCACGCGTTAACTGGCACACGCTGTCATTTAGGCGCCGGCACATTATGCAAATCTGTCCGCGCTCTGCTCGTTTCGTGTTTCCGATCCGAATACAACACTCTTGCTCAAACACAGCTCTTCAACTTCAGAGGGATACGTGCCTCATTTCGCAGGCGGCAAATACAATTTTCCCCTGGCCAATATAGCGTGTCGGTTTCCCACCTCAGACTATACAAAAGTCTATTTATGAAGAAAACCTGCAGTGAACGAAATGCCACTAAGCTGGAATGATTAGATGACCATTTGGACTCTACACTGAAAACCCGCTCCCATCCTCAGGCGGGGATTCGTAACATTTTGCCGTACTCCCTAAATAAATCATTGTTAGCGGCAAATCTTCTCGAAAACTGCAACTAATTAATTAAAATGGTAGATAAGGTGACTTTTCAGTCATTTACAAATTGCGAGATTTACATGTGGGTGTGCTTGCTTAAATCATTCTTTTTCGCTGCTGCACAAAAGTCTATCTCCCTATTCAAAAATTTCAATTTGCACATATATTGATAAATTGTACCTTCAGCTCCAAACACACTGTGTGCAATGTATAAAATAGTTTGTCCAGATTACACTACAGCAGTACGAGAAAACTTGTACAGTTGAATTTCTAAACACATGTTTGGCCTCGTTGCAAGTGTAGGAGTCAACTGCGGACTCCTCCCTTCCATGACCACAATTATTCATAAAAACCGTGAAACGTGTAAACACAGTTTGTAACTTTTTTTAAATTTTTTGAATTTTTTTTAAGTATAAGTCAGTACAGAAAGAGTTAGCTGTACATATAAACGACGTACTCACGGAACGTTTAATCTCCTTAATATATTATTCACATAGTTTCTCTAGACAGTTAAAAGACCTTATGATGCAGGCCTAGTTTAGTGAATGCATTGTAAGTAACGAAACTTTTCATTCACAATCCGTAATTTAGTTCGAATTTTATGTGACCTAATTTTTCAAGTCCGAATTTTTCACTTAGAACAAGTTCAACTTTCCCAAAACGAAAACGCAAAATTCGTGTGATCGATACTAAGGTAATGTTTCGAGTCACAGTACGAAAATCACGAGAATCACACATCTGTAGTATTCCTCAGTAAAATTCATAAGTCTTCTGAGAGACTGTAAGGTTCGAGCCCGCGCACTTCAAACAGAAATTGTAGTAAGTCCCAAACGGCAAACGACTCCTAATAGAACATTTAAACTTCTAGTCGTCGCGCAGACCGGTAAAGATACTGCATCTAGCAGTCTTGGTCAGAGACTAACCTAAATCAATATGTCGAACTCCTATTCATTGAACTGTCTGAACTTGACAATTTTACTATGATTTTCATATCAGTTTGATCAGAAATTTCGTCAGGAATCAAGTGATGTGATTAGTTTTCTTGTACATTACACAATTTTGCTAATAAATACATACGTTGTTGGAAGTTCGTAACTGTCATTTTAGAGTTTGTTTAATACGCATACCGCGGTGTAGTAGCCGAGCGGTTTAAGGCGCCTCGCTGCGGAGCGCGCGGTTGCTCGCCCTCGGAGATTCGAGTCTTCCCTGGAGCATGGGTGTGTGTGTTGTCCTTAGGTTAGTTTATCTTAGTTTAAGTAGTTTGTAAGCTACGGACTGAAGACCACGCAGTTTGGTCCGATAGATTTACTAACATTTGACCATTTTTTAAATATACAAAAAGTATGAATTTTTGTATTCAATGTAGGTTGCACTTTAGGGAATAGAGTCTGAAAGAGCTCTGACAAACCTGTCCATTGCCATTTTATTCATTAAAATCAGATCACTCTTCCTCTAGTCATGAATTTTTAAAATTACAGTGATTGCAAAAAAAAAAAAGATATATATATATATATATATATATATATATATATATATATATATATATATATATATATATATTTGAATAGTTAAAAAATATGGGTGACAACGTGGGTATCTCAACATTTTGTTTAGTGTGAAGGCTACTGGCTATCCCGTAGAGCACTTAGTTTGCGAATAATTAATTTCTTTCTGTAATTTTTGAAATTGGCAGTCCTTTTTCGCCAGTGTAGTGTGGCTGCAGGCCTGGTTACTAGCGACAGCCATCGCGGGTTTTACCAGTCACGTGACGTGTGCCGTTCGCCTGTCGTGGCCCGGTGCTGACAGCCACGTGCGCGCTCAAATCCTCGACACTGCGTGGCCCATTGACTGGCGCGATCCGGTCCGGCGCGTATGTTTTTGAAATTAAAATTAAACTGTTCATGACGGTTTGGATTCAGAATGTCAAGAGCTTGAAACACAATCAAAGTAGCGAGAATAACAGAATAAAGCAAAACAGGAAAAAGTGAGTCGTTGTGCCCCACTTATAAAATGAAACAGTAATTTTTTAAGTATATTACAGACCAATATTCACTGCCCTCGTAAATGAACTAACTTAGAGACAGAAAGATGGGAGAGAGAGAGAGAGAGAGAGAGAGAGAGAGAGAGGGAGAGAGAGAGAGAGAGACAGAGAAACCTCTCCAAGAGGAGGACGTAAGTTTCCCAACAGTCCCGCATGCCAGCTGAATATTGTGATGTGTGTGCCTGCTGCTTACCGCACTTACAAAGAACTCCACAACTGCGCTTAACACCCTATCCTCACAATATTAAGGAAACAAAACTGACATTTCAAATGGAAGTACGGATTAACGTAACACTCTACGGGAAGTCTAATCATTGACTATTCACAAGTAATCAAGGTGAAACGAAGTTTGCTTTTCGGAAGTATAATAACGTAGTTGATTAAGTGCATTTTAGCAGTCTGTTATAGGATCAGTACTGCAGCACTTTGGTTACAACGCAGAAGGATGAAGTAGTGCCAACTGTCGGGAAAATGGGATTAATAGAAATGGCGAAGGAAGTTAGAATAGACACTTGGAGCTTTCGATTATACAAATTCCAAAATTTCGGAGATATAATGTGAAAAAAAATTATTTAATATACACTGAAGTACATTAAAATTGCTACACCTAGCAGAAATACAGATGATAAATGGTTATTCATAGGACAAACTAGAACTAACATGTGATTACATTTTCAAGCAATTTGCGTGCATAGATCATGAGAAATCAGTACCCAGAACAACCAACTCTGGCCGTAATAACGGTCCTGATACGCCTGGGCATTGAGTCAAACCGAGCTTGAAAGGCGTGAACAGGTACAGATGCCCATCCAGCTTCAACATTATACCACAGTTCATCAAGTGTAGTGACTAGCGTATTGTGACGAGCCATTTGATCGGCCACTATTGACTAGACGTTTTCAATTGGTGAGAGATCTGGAGAATGGGTTGACCAGGGCAGCAGTCGAACATTTTCCGTATCCAGAAAGGCCCGTACAGGACCTGCAACATGCGGTCGTGCATTATCCTTGTGAAATGTAGGTTTTCGCAGGGATCGAATGAAGGGCAGAGCCACGGGTCGTAACATATCTGAAATGTAACGGCCACTGGTCAAAGTGCCGTCGATGCGAACAAGAGGTGACCGAGACGTCTGACCAATGCCACCCCATACCATCACGCAGGGTGATGACGAGTACACGCTTCCAATGTGCATTCACCACGATGTCGCCAAACACAGATGCGACCATCATGATACTGTAAACAGAACCTGGATTCATCCGAAAAAAAATGACGTTTTGCCGCTCGTAAACCCAGGTTCGTCGTTGCGTACACCATCGCAGACGCTCCTGTCTGTGATGCAGCGTCATGGGTAACCGCAGCCATGGTCTCCGAGCTGATAAACCATGCTGCTGCAAACGTCGTCGAACTGTTCGCGCTGACGGTTGCTGTCTTGCAAACGTCCCCATCTGTTAACTCAGGGATCGAGACGTGGCTGCACGATCGGTTACAGCCATACGGATAAGATGCCTGTCATCTCGACTGGTACTGCTACGAGGCCGTTGGGATACAGCACGGCGTTCTGTATTGCCCACCGATTCCAATTCTGCTAACCGTCATTGGATCGCGACCAAAGCGAGCAGCAATGTCGTGATACGATAAACCGCAATCGCGATAGGCTACAAACCGACGTTTATCAAAGTCGGAAACGTGATGGAATGCATTTCTCCTCCTTACACGAGGCATCACAATAACGTTTAACCAGGCAACGGCGGTCAACTGCTGTTTGTGTCTGAGAAATCGGTTGGAAACAGTCCTCGTCTTAGCACGTAGTAGGTGTGAATACTCTGAAAAGCTAATCATTTGCATATGACAGCATTTTTTTTCCTGTCGGTTAAATTTCGCGTCTGCAGCAGGACATCTTCGTTGTGTAGCAATTGTAATAGCCAGGAGTGTACCTTTCAGTACATTTAACAAGGAACAATATTCGCAACGCCGTAAGTTTTCAATCCACAGCAATATTAATACTCTTTTTACCGAAAACAGCCAACAAGTCATGAAGGAATAGGCGAGCTGTTTGGGACATCATGTCAAAGACAGCGCGGGCGCTCCCGTCCGAGGTTCGAGTTCTCTCTCTGGCATGGGTGTGTGTCTGTGTGTTGTCCTTAACTTTGGTTTAATTTGTTTGTTTGTAAGTCTAGTTACCGATGACTTCAGTAGTTTGGTGCCATAGCTCATTTTGCTGCTAACAAGCAAGTGCCTCCTGCTCGCACACATCGACCCTGTGTAAGAGAAAGGTGAGTCTAGTCCATTTCAACGCAAGACCGCATTCAGTCCGAGTCACCCGAAAGAAGTTGGGGTCTCCGTTTCGATGTTTGATATCGCGCTGCTGCCCGTAGATATGTGAAAATGCGCGTGGTAAGTGTTCCGGAATCTTCTCCAATTTTGAGGATAGCATTATTATCTTTAGCTGTTTGGTAATGCGAACAGTAAAGCTAACTACTTGTCATTTTGCGTGAAAGACGTACCTGATTTGTTTTTCGAGTCCGGGGTGCGATGTCTTTCGCGACAGTGTAATTGCGTAAAAAGTTCTGCTTTTTTTTCCCGACTGCAACCTCATTAGTAGTCTTCAGGGTTAAAACTGCCCGTTATTAACTGCTGGAAGCGTCCGTTTATATAAGCAGATGACGGCTTCTCATTGGCTGGGTTACATCACAACGATAACTGCTTGCATAAGTACATTACAATTTATTACAACAGCCGCGGTGGAGTAGCCGAGCGGTCTAATGCACCTCGCTGCGGGGAGCGCGGTTGCTCGCCGTCGGAGGTTCGAGTCCTCCCTGGTCTACGCGCGCGCGCGCGCGCGCGCGAGTGTGTGTGTGTGTGTGTGTGTGTTTTGTCCTTTGGTTAGTTTACCTTAGTATAAATAGTTTGTAAGTTACGGAGGATGACCACTCGGATTGGTCCGATTGATTTACAAACATTTGAACATATTACAACATGTGATGTGTGCGTGTTTTTTGCAAGAACGTATAGAGTTATTAAGAAGTGTAGAAATTCATTTTCGTTTTTGTTCCCAAACCCTCTGAATTTAATAGGGATTAGGAGCGACAATTCTTCATTCAATATTACGGCTGAAAACCTCAGACACCTTCAAGGCGAGATGCAAACCTACTGAGGATCAGAATGCGCATGCGTCGAAAGATACCACAGTCGTAACTGTTGTGCTAGTCATAGACAAAATAGATTTTAATCGTAGCTTCTTCTTGCTGGGATTCAGTTGTAAAGGAAGTTTTAGAAATACAACTCGCGGACAGAGTGCTAAACCGTAACGATGGATTTCATCTTGACAATGTTTGGAAACCGCTTATCTCAAGCTTTCGTTCGGAAAGAATTTCTGCGTCTTCACTTTCGACAGATGTTACCACCTTTATGAGTAGGTATTCATTCATAAACACTCTAGATTCGTAGCAAATCCGTTGTAGTTGCACTCCGAACTTATATTTTTATCTTTGATGTAAACAGGGTGAAAAGTATTTAAACCGATAAACTCTGGGATGTTCTAGGGGACATCAAAACAAATATTTTTCCCTAATATAATTTTCTCCTATGAGGAGTATTTAAACCGGTAGAGGAAGATTTTTTCTGGCGGCAAATTAATTAAACGAACAAACACTTTTCCATTTTTTTGTTACCAGGAGACAATACATTAACACAACCCAATTTTAATTACAGTAGAGTTTCAAAAATTCCTCTATTGACACGTAAACAAAGGTTACACCGTCGGATCACGTTCTATCTGCCACGGAAAAAAATCCCAGGAGTGCCCTGAATTGTTTCTGCTGCTACTGTTATCCGGGCAACCAGATTCTCTTCTGATCAACAAGTGTTGCGTAAACAAGGTTGCGCATCTCTCCCCACACTAAGAAGTGCATAGGGGACATATCTGGAGATCGAGCAGCCATGGTACAGGAACACTCTGTCAGTCCACGTTTTTGGGAACCGTTAGTACAGGAATCGACGCCCCGTCATGTTGGGACCACATGCGTTGTCTTTTAGGGAGTAGGACGTCTTACAGAATTCTGTCAATGCTCTGGCGAGAAAACTGCAATACTGCCTGCCATTTAACACGGTCTCTACCGGTTTAAATACTCCTCATAGGAAAAATGATAGTAGGGAACAAATTTGTGTTGGTGTCCCCTACAACCTCCCAGAGTTTGTCGGTTTAAATACTTTTCACCCTGTATACGTCAAACATAAACATATAAGTTCAGAATGTAACTACAACTGAGTTGCTACGAATCCACAGTGTTTACAAATGAATACCTAATCATTAAAGTGGTAACATCTGTCGAAAGTGAAGACGCAGAAATTCTTTCCGAACGAAAGCGTGAGATAAGCAGCTTCCAAGCATTGTCAAGATGAAATCCACCGTCACGGTTTAGCAAACTGTCCGCCAGTTGTATTTCTACAACTTCCTTTAGAACTGAGTCCCAGAAAAAAGAAGCTACGGTTAAAATCTTTGCTCCTTTGTAATCCGTGGCATGGCCAGTAGAAATGCAGTGTTCGCCTACTGCAGACTTGTTGGGCTGAAGAAGGCGTGTACCACTGGTTTTAGACACACCGTTCCTGCAGAGCGCGCGTAGTTTGACCTGTGTAACGTTTGCCGCACTCACAAAGGATTTCATTAGCCCCCGCCTTTCGCAAGAACTGATCATCCTTGACGGATCACAACAGAGCAGAAGTCTTAGCCGGTTAGCGGAAGACCACATCATTTTATGTTCCTTCAAGATTGTTTACGAATTTAGAAGAAACATTACCCACATATGGCAGAAAGGCCGTAGATTTCACTTCCTTTTCCACATATTTATGTTTTTCCTCAGATTTCCCTGGAGTTTTTATTGGCAGGCTTCCTTAACCCTAACTGCATCGTCTTGCCGTTTGGCCACACATATTTTTGTTACATTTTCAAGCGTACGTCTTGTTGCCAGATGGAATCATGCATATTGTACACATTGGAGTCTGTTCTAAACATTTAGTTGATCGTTTCCTCCATGGATTGCAGCGCAGTCATGAACAGAAGAAAAACAACAAATAGCGTTCCAGGGGATTTTACTCACTGTTGCGCATTAAATTGTAATTACAAGCTGATACGACTTCTGTCAAGTAAAACAATTTTATCATTTTACAGACATCTCATAGGATTAGAAAACATGTTAGATAACAATATTTTCCTTGAAAGAAAGTTTCTGTGCATGATGTAGCGAAATGGTAAGAGGTAATAAATAATTACTATCCCATTGTCAAATGAGTTACACAATTTTTTCAATATTTGTCCCCTGTGTTGGTGAACATTTTTAGCATATATATTTTTGCACTAAAATATTCATACAGTGTAGTGTTAATCAGATGTTGCGAATAGCAAGTTTTCTTGAAAAGTGCCTCCAGGTATACGATTTCATCCTGCAGGTTCTCAGCAAGAAACAAGAAACCTGTGAAACAGTGTTTTCAGAATACTCATAGTTTGCGAAGGATGGTGGCAGCTATACGTTTGCAAATAAATGTCTGTGTAAGTGTACTTGCGACATCCGTAATGACCAAAGGATCAATCTCCTTCCCGTCTGTTGACAGTCTGCTGGATGAACTAATGTACCTGGAGGTAGTTTTCAAGAAAAATGGCTATTATAAACATCAGATTGCAGACACACGCTTAATAATTCTCCGTTTAATGGAGTTCGTCCTCCTCGAGGACTACCACCTTAAAGTTGGTGTGGAGGTTTGTTTAGTTCAGTGATCCATTGCGCTATTCAGGAGGCAGCTGCGGTCATGGTAGGGTCACCCATGCCAGACAGGTCAGTTGGTGATGTTCCAGACAAAGCGTTTTCCCCACAGGAGGCTCCAGTCTGAGGAGTATGTGGGTGACGACCACACGGGCCCTTAGTTAAGTCTGACATTACTTCCACTTACTTGTGTCAGGCTTCTGTTTTGTTTCCCATCGGCCTCCCTTGGCTAACTCTTACTTTTTCGACCCCAATGGTATTAGGTTTCCAGGCCTGAGGGTGTCTTTCATTTTTCTACTTGGGGGTTGTGCTGAAGGTTACCCCCCCCCCCCCCCATCCCCGATTCACACAAAAAGTTATCTTTGTCAGGACACACTACATAAGTCTCGCAAGCAGGACTGTCTCAATTGGAATCAGAAATGGCAACGGACAAAGGATTTCTCTTCTAGAATTTGGAATGTCAGGAGTCTATACAGACCAGGAAGTGCGCTGAATTTGACCAGAGAGAGAAATACCATCTGTAAAATTGTAGATTAGATGGAGTAGTACTGGATCAATAAAGATGGATGCAGGAAATATCCTATACAGAGACTGTGGCGAGAGTCATGAATTAGGTACCGTTTTCTACGTACGCGAATCTGTAATGAAATCGGTGAAAGAATTTAAATTTGTTAACAACAGTATCTCTTACATCACATTAGCAGGGCGAAGCAATAATGTCTCCTTTATTAATGCACATGCACCATGCGAGGATAAGGAAGATTTCATTAACAAGGAATTAGACGAGGAATTAGACAAGGTATATAATTCACTGCCAAATCACAATGTTAAAATAGTGTTGGAGGATTTTATCGCCAAATTGGGTCAAGAAAACATGTATAAATGTGTGAAAGGTAATGCAAGTCTGCACAAGGAAACCTATGATAATGGCATACATTTGATCAGTTTCGTAATTGACAACAGTCTCTGCATCGTGAGTACAAGGTTCCATCTGAAGGACGTTCATAAAAAAACGTGGATGGCACCGGATGGGCATACAGTAAACCAGATAGACCATGTATGCATCCAGAAGCGTTATGAGGACAGCATCAAATACACGAGAACCTATAGAGGAGCAGACTTTGACTCTGATCACTTGCTGGCGATAACCTAATGAACATTAAGTATAAGAAGGTGTACAGTTAGAAGACTTCACCTTATGGCACAAATAGGTTAAAAGAAACGGAGGTAAGAAGAAAGTATGAGTCATTAGTAGCAGAGGGTATTATGAGTTGTGATGAGGTGGTAGATGCTGGTGATGTGAACAATGACTGGTCTCAAATTAAGGAAACAATAAATAGTGCAGCCTCTAAGATACTGGGCAAAACGAAAAGTCAGATAAGGTGTGGTTTAAAAAACTGTGCCGCCAAAAAATTGAAGAAAGAAGGAGATACCATGATCTCAGAGTCAAATACAACACAATACTAAAGGAAACAGCTACTATACTAAGACAAAAACATAAATATTACAAGGAATTGATAGAAGAAGCAGAAGAGGATTGTATCCATAGCAGGACTGATGTTCCATAAAATAAAGAAAGTTACACAAAAATATGAAAAGAGAGTAACATTTATTAAAGATACCCAAAGAAAAATCCTTACAAGTGATGATGAAGTAGAACAACGTTGGGCAGACCTCTCCCTGGGAAGACCCCACTGAACCCCTTATATGTGATGTGCTATATACAGGAGACACCAAAGTAGAGCCACCCAATGAAGAAGAAATACAGGGAATACTCAAAAGTCTAAAAAATAATAAAGATTCAGGTGACGATAAAATTGTGGATGAGCTAATAAATAACTAAGGACCAGAATGAGTAAAAAGAATTACTAAACTGATAGGGAAAGTGTGGGAATATGAGAAAATACATGACGACTGAAAACAGCCGTAATCTACCCCATATTCAAAAAGAATGACCTCCTGGACTGTGATAATTACAGAGGAATTTTTCTCCTTAATTTAAATTAAAAAAATCCTGTCACATTGTTTACTTAAGAGAGTGATACAACTAGCAGAGGAAATTATAGGTGATCATCAGAGTGGTTTTAGAAGAGGTAAGTCGACTACCGACCACCTATTCACACTTCGACAGATAACTGAGAAGGCCTGGGAATATAATTTTGACATACACATGGTATTTGCTGACTTCAAAAAAGCTTACGGCATCATAAACAGGAGCACAATAACCAACGTCCTTAAAGAGCTTCAATTTCCTGGAAAGTTAATATGCCTTGTTTAGATGTGCATGGAGGAAACCTATTGCAAAGTAAAGACCAAAACAGAAGTATCTAAGGACTTTGAAGTCAGAACAGGCCTTAGACAAGTAGATGCATTACCCCCGATACTTTTCAATCTGGTTTTAGAAAAGATAGATGAGAACACAAAAAAGTTAACCCGGTTGGAATAAAGATGGGTCACAATAAAATACCATGGGTCCGAGAAAAGGAAGGAACAGAGAGGACTGGAAGAGGAATGTATAGAAAGCGTATGGTCTCAAAGGTTCAAGCGACAATTTAGAAGAAGAAGAATGGAGTTCGTGGATAACATGACAGACTTCAGCCATTATCTAATCCAGTTTTGCGAAGACTAGCAACATCACTGTATATTGCACTAAAATCAAGGGAATTACTGTTCTTAGGAAAGTTAACTGTGAGCAAATTAACGCAGAAGTTTTTACGTTCTGTTTTTTCATCAGTCACTGTCTGAAACAGCCACTTCCCCTCCTTCTTTACTGTTCTGCGCAATGCGTTCGACATACGGATTACACGAAATGTACAAGCAAGTTTGTAACGCAGATGTCGGAGATAACGGTTGTGCGTTAGTGAGTTGTGCCTTTATTATGGTATGAATGATTGTGTGTTTTTTTCTGACGAAGGCTGCAGCCAAAAACATGTGTGTGTATGATTGTATTTCTTATATGCCCGTGTAAAGTAGTGAGTTTCAAGCTATTCTCCTAATAAATGTTGAATTACATTGTGCGCTTTCCATTTTAGCATGCATCAACGGGCTGAACGTACGAGGAAACTAGGTTAAGTTAGTACCAATGTTTTAATTAAGAGGACTACGAGCCTGTTTCGTGTAATGGTAATACAATGAACGACCATTAAAGCGTCGTTAGCGGAGACACTAATATGCCTCTCAAGAGAATGGGAAATATGTTGGTCAAAGAAACGTCCGCTTCCGTATTTATCACAGTTCCAACGCTTCCACTTCTGGTTAGTAAGGTTACAGTTTGAGGGCAACTCATTTGCTAACCACCATAACAGGTCATTTAACTACAGAGTGTTCGAAAAAGGGAATACGTATTTCGAATCATGTATTTATTAACTTTGAAGATATACGATATGGTACTTCACACACATATTTACCAACTTCTCAAGTTCAGATTACAGATGTTCAATATGTCCTAGGATATGGTTGAAAGTGTTTGAATTGTTTCAGAAACACGAGGGCGGCGAAGACTCTTTCCTTTGTATACATCTCCTGTATCGGCGGAATGTCGATACCATCTGCGAATTTTCCACAACTCGGAGGATCATTTTGGCATAACAGCCTGAAACGCCATTTGGCTGTAATCACGGAATGGCACTTCTCAAACTCGAGAACACAAAAATATTTCTGCTTTGGAGTAGCCATTTTAAACATATGAAGGTTATCAAGCATAACAGAGACACTGTCAACTAGGTGCTATTACTATAAACAATGTATTCGTTTTTCCAATAGCCGAGCCGAGGTGCACCGATCGATAGTTTGTACAAAATAATACTTCGTGATACATATATTATTTTGAAACAGCCTGTACTTTGAACATACAATTTTTTCAAATCGTGTTCTTGATGTAACAAAATCTGACGAAATAAGGTAACTGTGTTTCGACTCGTGACAAATATAAATCTTTAAACGACACAATGTGCAATTCAAATATTGTTGAAGAAAAGATGATACACTTCTGGTCATTCATCAGGATGGACGGGAGATAACAAAGCCAAATTTATTTGTGAGACAACGCGCTGAAGAAACATCACATAAATGAAAACGGAGCCCAATGAGAAGTGACGAAGACTAAGAAATTATTATTGAGTGTTACCATCACTGCTGTTATACAGCCCGACATTAAATCAGAGGGTTCTAAATGTACTGTTGTGGTATAGTTGTACCATATACAGATCCAGTTCTTCCATACTCGAGCGTGAGAGATCCAGAGGATGGGAAGGAAAAAAGCAGCACTAGAATCCTATGAGCGAAGAAGCCTGGATCGTTGCATGCCCAGTGTGGTCGGGCTATGTTCTGTTGCAATGAGACCACTGAAAATCCACGACAAGGCAGGACGACACTCTCTTACACTTCATAGATACAGCTCTGGCTGTTGGTGTTCCAGCAATAAGTAATTGATGGATGCGACAGTGGAATCCAATACCTCCCAAGCTCAAAACGCTGGCTGCAGGACAACCATGAGGTTGCATAAGGCTACAGTAATGTCAGGAGAGTCGCGCAATTACACTCCTGACAATTAAAATTGCTACACCATGAAGATGACGTCTTACAGACGCGAAATTTAACCGATAGGGAGAAGATGCTGTGATACCCAAATGATTGGCTTTTCAGAAAATTCACACAAGGTTGGCGAAGGTGGCGACACGTACAACGTGCTGACATGAGGAAAGTTTCCAACCGATTTCTCATACACAAACAGCAGTTGACCGGCATTGCCCGGTGAAACGTCGTTCTGATGCCTCCTGTAAGGAGGAGAAATGCGTACTATCACGTTTTCGATTTTGATAAAGGTCGGATTGTAGCCTATCACGACATTGCTGCTCGCGATAGTCGCGATCCAATGACTGTGAGCAGAATGTGGAATCGGTGGGTTCAGGAGGGCGATACGGAACGCAGTGATGAATCCTAACGGCCTTGTATCACTAGCAGTCGAGATGACAGACATCTTATTCGCATGGCTGTAACGGATCGTGCAGCCACGTCTCGATCCCTGAGTCAACAGATGGGGACGTTTGAAAGACAACAACCATCTGCACGAACAGTTCGACGACGTTTGCATCAGCTCGGAGACAATGGCTGCGGTTACCCTTGACGCTGCATCACAGACAGGAGCGCCTGCGATGTTGTACGTACCGATGAACCTGGGTATGGCAAAACGTCATTTTTCGGATAAGTACAGGTTCTGTTTACACCATCATAATGGTCGCATCCGTGTTTGGCGACATCGCGGTGAACGCACATTGGAAGCGTGTATTCGTCATCGTCATACTGGCGTATCACCCGGCGTGATGGTTTGGGGTGCCATTGGTTACACGTCTCGGTCACCTCTTGTTCCCATCGACGGCACTTTGAACAGTGGCCGTAACATTTCAGATGTATTACGACCCGTGGCTCTACCCTTCATTCGATCCCTGCGAAACCCTACATTTCAGAAGGATAACACACGACCGGGTGTTGCAGTTCCTGTACGGGCCTTTCTGGATACGGAAAATGTTCGATTGCTGCCCTGGCCAAAAGGTCTGGTTAATGGTGGCCGAACAACTGGCTTCTCTTGCAGGATATTGTTCACATACCTGTCAGAATTTATTGTTTCTTGAAAGAAGATTCGACTACTCATTTCCCAGATTTCAGCAGTTGAAATTCGTAGAGTATTCGCGATTGTGTTGAAGAGATATCAGGCCGCTCTTTCCATAGAGGTAAGCTTAGGTTACTCAGATGGCAATGTTATTTAGACATCAATCAGTGTTTGCGCCCGCGGCACAATAGAGTCCGGGAATACGTAATAAACGACACATATAAAAATAAGGTAACAGCTGTGGAAAAATTATTACACAGTAAAAATTGTCCACATTAGAAACTGACTGTTTAAACTTCGTGAATCAACGTATTACATTGAAAATTTAACTGTGACGATTGGTGTTGTGGATTCGACTGACATTAGATAACCAATGTCTTCTGGTTTGAATTGTGTCTATCCTAACCAATATTTCATACTTTGCAGAAGTATTAAAAGTTCTTTTACACTGTACGTTACGCTGGAGCGCATGTATCTTCTGCTTTTATAGGTTTCAAGAGCCAGTGTTAACATTCTGTCGGTACAAAAATTTCTCTGCACGATTACTGCAGTGTCACTGTATTGCAGTTGATAGGACTCACAGAGCATTCGCGTGTCCACGGTGCAATTATGACGTTAGTCAAAAAGGCTGAGCACGCAACAGAGCTATTAGGAGTTGAGCGCACAAGGAAAAAAATCGTTTCGGAAAAACAGATGATTCCGTGCCCTACATACACAACTGCTTTTATTCCCGAACTGTTTACGCCCATAGAAAGAAATTTGTCAATTTTATGTTTTCCTTTATGTTAACAAAGGTGATGTTACTTCTGTTCTTTGGTGTCTACAAGTTGAGAATGTTTAAATTGTTCTGGGTTACACCTCTTTGGGAACTACGTCAACCGATTATACTTGCTTCTTTACTTCAGAGCTACGGAACTTGGAGAAAGTGTTTTAAGTTATGTGTCGTCTTCCGTCATGTTTCCCTCTGTTCCTCTCTATTTACTCATCTGTTCCTACACCTTCTCCCCTTCCTCTGCCTCCACCACCGTCTTCTCCCTCTCATCCTCTTCCTCCTGTCTCCATCCCTCCTACGTCTACTAATTTCCTCCCCTCCCTTTGATGTAAAAGATGTTATGTGTAGGTCACAGTGACGTTTTCCTCATTACACATGTTGAGTCACGTAACTGCCCCTTTATTTTGAGAATGGTTTCAGTTAACGAAACACAGATTTCGGCACATGTTTGGACGTCGAGCAGCACGTTTTGTTCTGTTTGGTTATTGTTCTTAGCGTTGGTATCACCTTAGATATTGAAGCAATTAGGTTTTTATTTTAAAGGAAACGTTTATTTTCATGACTTCATTCCACAGCTCTTGAGAAAGCAGTTATAGTGATACTGCCTTTGTCGATGTTGACATTTCAGCCATTTCTTCCTCCTGCCCGTGTTCACGTGCTCCCGTCTCTTCTTATGTACGTCTCCTCTAGTACATTTGTCCAACTCCTCCTCCTCCTCCTCCCCTCTTACTTTTTATTCGTAGCCTCTTCTTCGTCTCTTTGTCAGTCTTATCCCCTCTCATTGCCAATGTCTTCCCTCCCTCTCTCGGCCCATTCACTTACCCTGTCATTGTTCATCGTCTCATACTATGAAAAATACATGTATCTGCCACCTTTCCTGGCGATTGGTCAAACAATGGCGAGGACCATTTTATGGCACCCTCGCTATGCACCATGTGGTGGCCAAGAAGAAAGAAAACCTTTTCCATAATAACAATCATACCTGTGTCTAAATTCACGATAATCGATCAAATAGTGCCAAAATCTGTTATAAGCTTCTATGAATCGTACGATGTAGTCTCTCTCTCTGTGTGTGTGTGTGTGTGTGTGGTTTTTTTCCTGGTTATAAGCTATCTACGGTCGATATTTTATTGAAATCAGTCCAGCCGTTTCAGTGTGAAGGAGTGACAAACATACTAAATAAAACATACACAAATCTTTGTTATTTAACTATGTTTAACTTTTTGCCTCGCCAGACTGTTTAGTGAAGAGCGGTTTTACTATTTCTAACGGATTTTGTGAAGTATTTCTCTTGTGGTCATGTGCATGTAAGTTAACATAGAAGTGTACTTTTACAGTCACCCTCCGAAGCAAGTGTAGGCGTCTTATATTTGGTTACCGCCATACGTCAACAACTGATGAAGCACAATCAATACCTTCACTGCGCGATAGCAATGGTGACCCAATAAATAAAGCTTTCAGAAATTCCTTCACCGAAGAATAAGAAACAAATACCCCAGAATTCGAATTAAGATCAACAGTCATAATTAGTATCTTAGAAGTTGATATCCTAGGACTATGACTTAGAAGTTGATATCCTTGGAGTATTAAAGCAACCCAAATCACTTCATAAAGTTTCCCAGTCCAGATTCTATACCAATTACGTTTCTTTCAGAGTATACTCATGCAATACATCCATACCTAGCTATCACATACAATTGCTCGCTCAGCAAAAAATCCGTATCCAAACACTGGAAAGTTGCACAGATCACTCCAATATTCAAGAAAGGTAATAGGAGTGATCGGCACAATTACAGAACTATATCACTGACGTCGGTTTGCAGCAGGATTTCACAACATATTTTTTCGTCAAACATTATCAACTACGTCCAAGACAACGGCCTATTGATACATACTAAACACGGATTCATAAAGTCTTGTTTCTCTGACACACAACTAGTTCTATACTCTCATGAAGTGATGAGTGCTGTCGACAAGTCATCTCAAATTGCATATTTCCAGCTTGCGGTAAGGGCTTTGACACTATACCTTAAAAGCGTCTCCTAATAAAATTGAGGGCTTATGGAATATTTTCACAGTTGTGCAATTGGATTCGTGAGTCGCGATGTCCTGTCAGAAAGGACACAGTACGTAGTAATTGACGATAAGTTGTCGAGTACATTGCAAGTAATATCTGGCGTTCACCAAAGAAATGTTATAGGGCCCCTAATGTAACTTATCTATATGAACGATTTAGGAGACAATTTGAGCAGCTCTCTTAGACTCTTCTTGGATGATGATGTCATTTATCGGTTAGTAAACTGAAAGATCAAAAGCAGCTGCAAAATTATGGAGGTAAGATATCTCCATGGTGCAAAAATTGGCAGTTGACACTAAACAACGAAAAGTGTAAAGTCACCAATATGTGCACTAAAAGAAATCAGTTGATCTTCATTTACACGATAAATCTCTTAAACTGAAGGCCGTAAATTCAACTAAATAACAAGGAATTACCATTACGAATAACTTGAATTACAAATAACACATAGAAAATATTATAGGGATGGCTAACCAAAGGCTACGTTTCATTGGTAGAAAAATTAGAGGATACAATAATTGTAATAAAGAAACTGCCTACACCACAGTTTTGCGTCCTGTTTTGGAGTATTGATGGACATTGAGGGAGCCCCACCAGGTACGACTGACGAATGATTTACAGAACGTTCAGAGAAGGGCAGCTCGTTTTGCATTATCGCGATACAGGGGAGAGAGTGTCACAAAAATGATGCACGAGTTGTGATGAAAATCATTACAAGAAAAGCGTTAAAAATTAAAATTAAAATAACAAATCCGTAAAATATTGATTGTATGTGTAGACACCATTTAGTAAACTGACACGTTCCACATGATTAAGAAACGTCGTATATATGACCGATGGAACAAGTATTAATCTAATCTAATTCGTGTTGGTGAGATTTATTTGCGAAATTTGTCACCAACTTTCTCTTCCAAATGCGAGCATATTTTGTTAGTACCCCCTACATTGGGAAACTTGATCAACCTAATAAAATAAGAGAAAGGCACGTCCTACTGAACGTAGAATACCGTTCCCTTCCTCAAAATTTGAACTATTTTATATAGCAAAATATACTTTCAATAATGATATGTGTATTCCAAATTTTGATCAGAAATCGTTCATCTTTTCTTCCCTTAAGTAACGTTAGCTAATCGTTCATTGCAGATTTAACAGTTTCCATTCACTAACTTCGAGTTACCTGTTTGGTGCAACATTTCAGGAATATTTTCCTTGCAATTGGAAACAAGACTCAACAGTAAACCGACGAGGCTTTTTTAAATAATTACGGGCCACGTGACTCACAGCGTAGGTAAATACATTACTTTTTCGCAGACTATATATTAACAAATGATAGAGGTTCCAGAATATAATAAAGAACTTTTTTGTGTCTTACACTTTAATGTATCAACGAAAACGACGAATTGTCAAAATAGAGTGTACATTAGCGTAAGTTTTATCTCTAGAACATTCGCCAATTTACTGCATATAAAGAGTTGTACATTCCGGGAAGTTCTTTAAATAGTTAAAGTAGTTAAAAAAGGCGATTACTAATTACTCTAATAAGATTTTGAATAACGTGTTGGCATGTCATATTATAAACACATTAGTAAGGTAAGTTACAACGTCTGCATGACACTAAAATGAAAAAAAAAAAAAAAAAAAATGAAAAAAAAAATCTGTAAAATATAAGGCGAGTATGCATCTTATCGTTGTAATAATCAAACGATTAGATTTGTGCGGAAGAACGCTCATTACACATTTAAAGTTTCCTTAATGAACCGTACTTAGCCTTATATACAACATTCACACAACAAAATTGACTAAACAACATTAAAGAATTAATTAAATATATGGAGAATATATATATTCTGGAACTGAACCGTTACTTTCCACATCCAAACTCAATCATTAACTCTAGAAAGGACAATACGTAAAAGTTTGGAAGACAGATTCTAATATTAATATTAATAACCTATTGTAATTTCATATAAGATAATAAAAACCTTTTATGTTTGACTGTCCTACTTCGCTGAAATGTGTAGATTAAGCATTACAGGAAGGGCAAGAAAAGTACGTGCTCTCTACAACAGATTGCGTTTGCGAGCTTACGTTATTACAGACAGAGACAGACATATGAACACAGCAAGCAGGTTGAATCCGTGTCGCAGTAGTTTTCCGGAAAAGGTGAAGAAAGTGGCAATGTGTAGTCTGCAGCAAACCTGTTTCCGAACATAAGACAAGAACAACCATTAATTTTATGGGTATTGGGGTATAGAGAAATGCATTTACGTGTGGACTAGAACATTGTTATGGCCGGTAGATGCAGGATTACCTCCTGGAGCAGTCCCATCGCTGAATAGAAATGGACCGTTGAGAGTCTTCGTAAATTAATCGTCATGAGAATGCTGTCAATAGTTACCGTGTGACATTAAACACAGGGTAATCCTGCTAGCCATGGCCTCAACGCTTATTCTCGTAATTAAATAACCGTGCACAACATTAGCTCTTTGTGAATGTCATCTGCTAATTACAACGCATAATTAATTTGCATAGTTTTCAAAAGGCACTGCTTACACATATTATTAAGATGGAAAACAAGCGCATTAGTTTAATCCTACATCAGATAATACCTGATATACCCGTACCGATGAAATTGCTTGCGTGTCGTATATAATCAGCTACTGAAATACAGCAGAATATCTTACGTAATGCATCTCTAATATTCTCGCGTAGTAATAGTGGCAACATTTGGAAGTTGTCTGTGGAACAGAGTCCTAGTAAACGTCCATGAAGTATCGAAAAAGAGTTGTAATTGGAGAGTACGACCTTACACTTGTTTTAAAGTTAATATTATCTGGGCTACCGGGCAGAAAGGAACAACAATATTCTGCATTATAGCCAAATCACAAGAGAAACCTTACGGAAAATAAGTTAAGTAAAACTGTCACGAAATTACACCGATGGGATCATATGAAAAAGAAATGCGTAATCAGGCGAAATGACGCAAAATCCCACATGCAGTCTTCAAAGATCGTAGATTACTTCATTAAGCGTAAATACGACATATTCCATAGTATTAACCATACGGGTTAGTTATATTTCGTTTATCGGTTATTTACATTGAAACAACGTCATTGAAATCCAATATTGCGAATGTAATGGAACATTGTAATATTTGAACCATATAATTTTTGTTATAGCTATGTTGGTGAAAGGGAACATCTCGTAACTCTTTGTGAGTTTCAAACCACCATTTAAGTTTTAGATGTTAAAGCCAGGTTCAGACAAGTAACTAAAAACGCGCAACAGATAGTTGCATAGTGAAGTTGTAGTTCATTAGTAAGTGTAAACTTACATTTTTAGTAGCGCCACTTAAGAGTCGCTATTTTTTCCACGCATCAAAAAGTTCAACTTGGTTGTACTTTGTTTCGCCACTTTCTTCCCCCGCCACCAATATCAACATTCGACTGTCACCTCGCGGAGTATTTCCAACCATTTTACTTCGTATTAGTGTGTTTGAATTCGAGGATTAAGTTTTTGCGTCTTTGTTTGCGACTAAAATGTCGAATACACGAAGAAAACACTTCGTGTGCTAGTGGAACGAAATGTAACAGGTCGTTTGGCTGCGAATTAAATGTGCCGTGCAAATCGTGATCAGGTGAGACGGCTGTTGCCATATTGTAAACTGTGCAACTAAGTAGTATTTGTGAAGTTCTGTGTGAACGACAGCTCACAGTGCAACTGCAGAAAGACACACGTTGTAGTCTCAATTTAGTTGCTTGTGTGAACCCGGGTTAAGACATCCAGCGGGGTGTTGTTTATTAGAGAATTCTGCCTTCTGCCGGTAAGCATCGTACTAGCACGCCATTTCGATCGCGTTACTCGTGATCCCCATCAGGTGCTTCTAAAGGTATTAGTGCTTAGTTTTCATAAGGAGTGTCTGTTTAGATGACGGAAGTATGATTGGTGTGGGTTTTAATGTGTCCCTTGCGTGTGCCGTGTAAAACGACAATATACACATTAAAGAACAGTTTCACGACAAATGATCTGCTGTCTCTCCTCTAAAAACATCCTTATGTGTCATTGTCAAAATGTCACCTGCATAATATTGCAAGTTTTACGTTTCTTTGGTATCTTTGTGGATTATTTTCATTTTATGTCTGAAAAAATATTATATCATAGTAATAGTTCATTGACACATTAAAGTTATTTATATAGATACAAATAAGTCTTACATATGGATCAAAGATTTCGTTACTCACGCATTCATTTAATGTCACATCTGACTTAAGTAGCACACAACTTGTGCAGATTTTTGTAATTTCAAACATTTGGGCAAAATACAGTTTCTTGCATAGTTTGCTAATAAACACTATTATTTTTGGTGGCTTTGAAACTATCAGACTTGTTCTTACAGCCTGTCATCAGGAAACAAATCAAATGATCTCTTTTTTTCTGTTTCTAGTCCATTTCTTACGATAAGTAATATTATTTAACCTCTGAATAATTTATAGTTCTTATCTTCGCCTCCTGTTATTTTCAATGTTTTAATACATTTGTCTTCTATACAAATAAAGTTCTCATAGTTTCTCATGATTTTTTATTCATTGCGCCACCAAACACATAGTATTCAGGAATATTGTAGTGTTTTATTATGGCTATTGGCTGCTCATTTGGTTTATTATCTGTTTCACATTTGGGACACACAAATTTCAAAGTTCGTGAAGATATTCAACACGATATATAATGTGTTTGTTTGTTTGTATGTTTGTGAAGTGGCAATGACACAGACAGAAAGAGAAAGTAAAAGAGTGCAAATGTGTGGCAAACACGAAAGCGTGGGTAGTGAGAAGGGAGGAGAGGAATGATAGTTATTTTTCAGATTAGATTAGATTAATACTTGTTCCATAGATCATATACACGAAATTTCGTAATGATGAGGAACTTTGCTGTAAACAATTATATTTTGAGGATTTAAGATAATGCATTACGGGCAATTCATACAATTGCTGTGATTCCAGAAAATACGTTGTTTGAACTACCAACAGAGGGACTTCGTCGTTCAAATGTTTTGTAAATCTATCGAACCAAACTGCGTGGTCATCAGTCCGTAGCTTACAAACTACTTAAACTAAGGTAAACTAATCTAAGGCCAACACACAAACTCATGCCCTAGGGAGGACTCGAACCTCCGACGGCGAGCTACCGCGCGCACCGCAGCGAGGCGCCATAGAGATTTCGTTTAATCTTGCTTCAAATAAAATAAAAACAAGGATAGCGTGCTTAAAACATGTACCAGAATAACAAAAGTGTGTTATGTAACCATTGTAAACATTGTGATACTTTTGGTTCAACGATTATTCTCTGTCAATACCATAGTAAAAAAAAAAAAAAATGATTGGATTAAGTTTCACTTTTCATAATGTAGTTTATTCAAAATATACGGTTCAGCAAAGAAAATATAAAGTTTCTAACTTAATAACACTATAGAAAGTACCAAATTTGACATGAAGTCGCTATAGAAAATAATCACAGCTGTCTTATACAACGGAAAGCCAAAGAAAGTGGCAGATCTGGCTAATATCGTCTAGGGCTTCCGCTACACAACACAATGTGTTAATGACTCGACTAATGTCTGAACTAATCCCATGCATCCTGCAGGACTGTCCCATAAATCCGCGAGGTCGAGAGTGTGGAGATCTCTCCTGAACAGCACGTTGCGAGGCATCCCAGATATGTCCAACAATGTTCATGTCTGCGGAGTTTGGTGGCTACCGGAGGTGTTCAAACTCAAAAGAGGGTTGCTTCAATCAATCTGTAACAACTCTGTACGTGTGAGGGTCTCACATTGTCCTGTTAGAACTGTCCAAGTTCGTCGCAATGCACAACGTCCGAGGATGCAAATGATCCGCCAGGATGCGTATGATCGTGTCGTCTGTTGGAGTCGTATCTAGACATATCATGGGTCTCATCTCATTCGAATTGCACAAACCCCAAAAGTATTACAGAGCCCCCACCAGGATGAATTGTCCTCTGAAGACATACAGGCTTCATGGAGTCAAGAAGTTGTCTCAATACCCGTACAGGTCGATCCGCTCGATGCATCTGGAAACGTGACTTGTCAGACCAGAAAACATGTTTCCAGTCATCAACAGTCCGATGCCCGTTTGGTGGCCCCTTCCGAGGCGCAAACCTTTGTGACGTACAGTCAGCAAAGGTACACTAGTGGCGCCTTCGGCTCTGAAAGCCCATATCGATGATGTTTCGTTGAATGGTTCGCTGTTTGACACTTATTGTTGGCCCTCATTGAAATCAGAAGGAATTTGCGGAGGGGTTAAACTTCTTCCACGTTCAACGATTCTCTTAATTTGTCGTTGGTTCCGTACTTTCAGGATCTCTTTCAGGCTGTCTGCATTGAAATCTACAGCAATTTTCGGAATGGTTGATATACTGTTATGATCAACTATTCTCTTTAATCGTCGTTGGCCCGTTTTTCGGGATAATGAGATATCGAGAATTCGATATTTTACCAGATTTCCGACACTCACTCGGGAAATGGTTATATGAGAAAATCACCACCTCATCGCTACGTCGGAGATGCTGTGTCCCATCTCTCGTCCGCCGACTATAACACCACGTTGAAACTCACTTCAATCGTGATAACTTGCCATTGTAGCAGCAGTAGCCGATTTAACGCATGCGCCTGGTAATTTATATACGCGTTACCTGCCACAGTAGCGTCCACTTGTTTGTATACATCTCTGACACATTCGAATGTCTAAACTTGTTTATTTGGCTGTACATGTAGTACACTATAAAAGAAAAATCATGAATGATAACATATGAAATGTCCATAACATAAAAAATGTCCATTTAGATTCTCGTTTTAGATATAATGGGGCCAATGGTTGCATGGGTACGTAAGTCAAAATGTTCTACATCTACATGGGATACTCTCCAAATCACATTTATGTGTCTGGAAGAGGGTTCATTGAACCACCATTATGCTATTTATCTTCCATTCCATTCTCGAATAGCGCGCGAGAAGAAAGAACACCTGAATCTCTCCGTTCGAGCTCTGATTTCTCGTATTTTATTCTAATGATCATTTTTATCTGTGTAAGTGGGAGTCAAGAATATATTTCCGCATTCGGAGGAGAATGCTGGCGATTGGAGTTTCGTAAGTAGCCCACGCCGCAGCGATAAGCGCAGTTGTTGTAATGATATCCATTCCAGATTTCGTATCATTTCCGTAACGCTGTTTCCCCTGTATCGCGACAATACGAAACGATGTGCCCTTCTTTGGACTCTTTCGATGTCCTCCGTCAAACCCAACTGATAAGGATCCCACACTGGGCAGCAATACTCCAAAAATGGACGGACAAGCGTAGTTTACGCAGTTTCTTTTGTAGTTCTGTTGCAGTTTTAAGAGCTCTGCCAATAAAACGCAGTCTCTGTAATTCTATGGGACCATACTACTTTGTTCATCAGTCCCTAGACTTACAAATTACTTAAACTAAGTTGAACTAACCTAAGGACAATACACATCCATGCCCGAGGGAGTATTCTAACCTCCGACGCGGGAGGCCTCACGATCCGTAATGTGGGGCTCCATACCGCTTTTTTTCGGGTCTCCTTCCTCCCCTTCAACCCGACCTTCCGCTCGCCAATTGGTGCCTTCTCGACCGGGCTTCTATGCCTTTAAACAAAATATTTCTTTGAAGATAAAACGAGGTTGTCACTTCTGTGTAGCTACACACTACTGTTAATGTCCATTTCTGCATTATTATCGTCTCTTCTAACGCCAAGACAAATCAGTTCGAATTGAACGAATAGTTTGGAAATAAAGGTTACTTCTTGAAAGAGGAAAAAATCATAATGAAATAAAAATTTCCAGAAATAGAAATTAGCTGTAATGAACTGAATATGCTTTCGTAGCTTGTGACGCAAAATACTTAGAGATCTTCAGACACACCATTCTGGTACGTATTAGCTACATAGGGGAAAAAAAAAAAAAGCCCTCTTCGGCGATCAAATAAACCGCTCGGCTACTCCTGCGCGGCATACGTAAGTCATTCGGAGAAGGGTTAAGAGGAAGTAATATGTCTCGAATCCAATTCCTGTTGTGGGAGGGGCGGTGAACGTTCGCAGTTGACTGATTGGAGGATTGCAGAAATCGGTCCACATGGCTAATTTCTTTGTGGACACGCGGCGTGCAGCCGTGCCTCTGTCCTCGCGGGCATCTGCGCGTCAAGGGGACCCGGGAACGACACGGCCCGACTGACGGTGACGGCAGCTGCAGCGCGGAGGCGTGCGGAAACAAACACAGCCGACGCCGACGGCTGACGTGTTTACACGTCGCCGAGCCACTGTCCGCGGACAGGAGGCCGCTGGCGCGCGAGGCGGGGCCGCTTCTTGCCGCGCGCGGTGACATCTCCTGAAATGTCCAAGGGCGGCGGTGGACCGCGGAAATGATACGTAGAGACACGCACAGACTAGGGCCTGCAAGAACACTGACAGAAGAAAAATAATCGCACTGACGTGTTTTACGGCCCACTTTACATTTGTAGTTTTATACTTTTGTGCAATCATTTTGGACCAAAATAATAATCTAAATAATAAAAATTTAATTAATAAGAGTGTCCATTTAGGGAAAAAAATAGGTAGTGGCGGGTTTCGAACCACCGGCCTTTAGCGTCATGGTCTAACGCTTTACCCACTACGCTACGGCTATCAATTAGAAGATGAGTCCTTTTATTTCAGACTATTGATGGCCGTTATTAACTGATGCTAATATGGCATTTGTAGACACTAGATTATCGTACGAAGAACTACGTGTTTTTGTTAATTCTTCAGTGCGCCATTGCTTTGAGATGACAACGTGTAAGTTACAATAAGAAAATCATCAAATACGCAACGCAAGATGCCAGACAGAGTTGTCGGCGAGGAATGTCACGTGACATCTCCGAACGGCTCCTTTTCGTTAATTCAATCGTGTCAAATCTGCGTTATTTTTGCAAATATGTCTCAAACGATACGAGATACGAAAAAAACGTAAGGGAGCTAAGTGGTAGAGAATTTTCTCCTCTATCAATTAGATTATTTAATTTTTGTGTCAGATGAACGGTTCGTTTGCAGTTACAATTATATTACAAGCGGCTTCTTTTGGTATTAATACCGTATTTTTTGTCCGAAAAATTTGAAAAAGTGAGGTTCTGGTCTCTGGAGGCCTGCAATCATGTCTGTAAAATTTGGTGCTGACCGATTGAACGGTTCGTCTAAAAACAGAGAACACGTTACGGACAGACAGACAGACGGACAGGCAGTCAGACAGACATACATCCCAAAATCGCCGTTGTTTTTACAAATATCTTTGAAACGCTACGAGATATGAAAAAAAGACAAGAGAGGAAAGTTATAGAGAATTTTCTCCTCTATAAATTCGGTTATTCAATTTTCGGGTCAGATGAATAGTTAAGCCGTTATTTTCATTTAAATTTCGAGCTGTCAAAAGACGATTACAAAGCCCCACTTTTAGTGTTACTACCGTAATCTAAAGTGGGCCAATACGTGCAATTTCAGTTTTATATCCCAGGAGGTGAACGGTGAGCCTGGTGGGAATGCAGCATGTATTAGGCGTAGCTCAATCACTTCAGAAAACATTTATGTAATAATATCGACCCGCCCGGCTTCACATGGGTGAAATTTTTTTTATTAAATATCTGTAAAAATCGACAGCCGACACCGAAGTCCATGTCTTCCGATGAACATCCCAAATCGTCGGGCCGTGAGCTTGAAATTTGGAGAATATGATTATCTCATACTGCAGGCGTCGTTTAAGGAGCGACTTTTCGATAAGCCATCCATAAGCTGTGTAACAGGGGATGAAGTCTTTACAGAAAATACGTTGCTATTAAGACAATTTTGAAGGTGGACCTACAAAATTAAGGGTTTTGATTCTTCGTGAGAATTGAAATAGAACGTGTTTCATTATATTTGAAAATCATTGGCTGAAACAGGGAAAGAATTTATTCTTTTTTTTTTTTTTTTTTTTTTTTTTTTTTTTTTTTTTTTTTTTTTTTTTTACTGCATTTCAAAATAAGTTGTTACTGTATGTTGGGGGCTCGGCTGGCTTATGTGTGATTTTGGCTATGTGCCGACATATCCATGCAAGAGACTCCCGTTGACTTCCTGTCGTATTCCACTCCGAGAAGTGAGGCGAGTTGTTTGAGAGCCGGCCCAAAATAGTCGCGTCTGTATTTAGACAATTATGAAGCAAGCTGATGCTTGGAGGGTACGTTGTCCCAGAAAAAATTTCCTTCTCAAGATCGCACAAGTACGGCCCCACCAGGCAAAATTTGGGCGCACAAGTTACTCTTGTAAACTGGCAGAGATCAGCTTATTGACAATGAAGAAGCATCACGAGGTGTTCCCTTTGGTAGTATTCGGTTTATCACAACGTACAATGCGTGTACTACATGTGGGAGTAAACAAGACAGCTGGTAACGTGTAAACTGTTACGACTTACGTGTATAAACACAACTGTTAAACCCAGAGACCCGTGGGTAAAGTGGTATTTAGCATTATTAAAAATTGCACTTCCCCATACACCGTATGAAATTTTAGGTATACAGTGACCTTCTTCTTGGTTTGAATGTCAAGCGTGCAAAATATCATGAAGATCGGAATGAAACTGTAGATTTTGTCAGTATTTACGAGAAGTATCCTTGCTACCCAAATAACAAGACTCATATACTACTTTTCTTCTCTCATTACCTAATCTAATTCTTTCAGTATTGCCCTATTTTCTGAGACTACGTTCAACCACTCTGGTTTTACTCTTGTTACTGTTCATCTTATACATTCCTCTCAAGGCACTGTACATTCTGTTTAATTGTTCTTCCAGGTCCTTTATGTCTCTCACAGAATTACTATATCATCAGCAAGCCACAAAGTTTTACCCTCTGATGCCTTTAGACTCTATTGCTATCTGGTTTTTGTACAAGTTGAATATAACTCCTTACTCTCTACATTTTACCCCTGCTTCCTCCAGTATTTGAAAGAGTGTATTCTAGTCAACGTTGTCAGAGTTTTTCTCTGGATCTACAAATGCTGAAAACGTAAACGTAGGTATCCCTCTCCTTAACCAACCTCCTGAGATAAGACGTAATGTGAGTATTGCCTCGCGTGTTCCTACACTTCTCTTAAATCCAAACTGATCTTCTCCAAGATCAAATTCCACCAGTTTTTCCATTCACCTGTAAATAATTCGTGTTAGTATTTTGCAACCATGACTTATTAAACTGGAGTTCTATAACTTTCACATTTGTCTGCACTTGTGTTTTTAGAAATTGGAAGTAATATATTCTTCTGGATGTCGCTGAGTATTCCCCTGTCTCATACGTCTAACAAACCAGGTGGAACTATTTCCTCATGACTGGTTCTCTTAACGACATCAGCAGCTCAGATGGAACATCATCTACTCCAAGGGCCTTGTCTCGAGTCAAACCTTGCATTGCTCTGTTAAATTCTTCTCGCAGTATCGTATCTCCTGTCTCATCTTTTTCTACTTCGTCTTCCATTTCTTCATCTTCCATTTCCAAGCTATTTTATATACATACTAGCTGGAAGCCCAGCCTCGCTCGGGTAAATTATTTATTCCAATTTTTAATCCTTCTCACTTTGCCTTTTCTCTTTCCGTCCACCTTTTTCCATCTCTCTCTGCCCTCTGTTGACGAAGTTTTATCGCAATCAGATGAACGTTATGGCAGAGCTTGCAATCTTCCATTTGCCCATCCCCTCCTTTCCATTCTCTCTGTTCACCTGCTCCACCCTTCTCCTCCTGTCCTTTTCTCTGTACATTTCCGACTCCCCCTCCCTCCCTCTGTTCCTTTCATCTCTCCGTTACCATCTCCCCTCTCTCGTACTCCTCCTGTACCCTGTCTCTGCCCGTCCCCACCCTTCCCTTTATGTCCGTCTCCTTCTCCACCTATTCATCTCCCTCCTATATATTTAAAAACATGCATGCATATGCTAAGTTTCGTGGTGACTGATCAATTGGTGTCAAAGTCGCTAGGTACCCTCCGCCATGCTAAATTCACTAGCTTGCAGACTGCAAAAATGTCATTCATGAAAACATACATTTATGTGCTGTAACGTACTCTCCGATATGCACCTACAGGAGCTCACGAAAGGTAGCCCGTGTATTATTTCGGGGTACAAGCCAACTTCATTCCACATTTAATTCAATTCCGTCCAGCCGTATCAGCGTGAAGAGTAACAAACGTCTTAACCCACTTTAAGTTACCCTCCGCCGTACTCCGTACGGTGGCTTACAAAATGTAGCCAATGTACTGAAATGATTGTATGGCAGGTTCGGCCGGGAGATACCATACTGGATTGTTCGACCGACTAGTACAAGTATTTTTACTTGACGCCAATTCGACAAGTTGTATGTCGATGAAAATGATGATGAGGATAACACAAAAAAAAAAAAAAAAAAAAAAACCATGTCCTTGCCGGGAAATGAACCTGGGATCCCTGCGTGCTATTCAGCGACGCTTCCGTCTCAGTTACGGGGGCGGACGTCCATGTATAATCTATCTCTGTTCCATACTTCATTCATATCCGTCCAGCCATTTCAGAGTGAAGGCGTAAGAAACGAAGTAATTAATTGTAAAGCACCCTCCACCATGCACCAATCCTCTTGTTTTGAAGGTCAAGTGTCCAAAATGTCATGAAGATTTTATGATGAATAAAGTGTCCTTATTCGCATGTCGCATGATGCCACAGGTTTTCAACCATATAATTGTTTATAACGTCATATCTCCTGAACTATTTGTCGTAAGCAGTTCTTACCCCTAAGTCAATTGTTACCTCATGGAAGGAATATATGTACCAAATGTGGCTGAAATCGGTACAGTAGTTTAGAAGCAAACGTCGCATGAGACAACACTTTTACGAGCATTTTATTGTTTATTATGTCCTATTTCCTGAACTATTTATCTTGCAATCATTTAATGGTGCCTATGGCAATCAAGAAAGAGTAAGCAATATGTTGATAAAGTTTCATCACACACGGCTTGCAATCATTTAATGGTGCCTATGCAAACAAGAAAGAGTAAGCAATATGTTGATAAAGTTTCATCGCACACGGCTGAACGGTACGGCCGCGCATAAAATATGAACATAAATAATCATTTTTATATTTTAGATTGCTATCCGTACTCTTAATAATCCAGCACATTTTCTAACACGCCACCCTTATGTGGCACGAGTGGACGGATCAGCGAGACTATAGTGTACTCAAACTGTACAACAAAATCATGCCACCAAAAACACGAACCATAAAGGCAGAAATAAATATAATTAGGATTGAAAAACAGCAAAAGACATACTTGCGTAACAATGCCAACGAAAATAGAAAAGTGGACAAAATTAAGATCACACTAATCTCAAGTGATAACTAATCAATTTTACATTGGACTAATTGGCAAGCGCTTCGCAGTTAGATTTAAAGAAATTGAGAATGTGAACAGTCAATATTTTTCGTGTAAATAAGCGACAATAATAACAAAGCATAACGAATAGAAAACGAATTGTGTTACACCGTGTACCCAAGGAAATAATGTCTTTTGGAAGAATTCGAAATGTATACCCCCATAGACTAATTTACAGACAAAAATATTGATGAAAAACCGTATCTAAGTACAAGCAATATTTAGAAAACTTTGTTGCTTTCATTAAAGGAAGAGGATAATTTTATAGACTTTACAATCAAAACAATAGAAATTGGGAAAAATATATCGTTACAAACTAAAACCAAAGCATTTTATGTTTGTGGAATAATATGATCTTTGTGTATAAATAATACCAATGGTAGTCCACTCACATCAAATGAAAATTCATTGGAAACATGTAGCTATTGTCTGTGCTAGTGAAAAAGCGTAACTGTAAATTAAAAAGTGCATAAGATAAAGCGTGGAACATTAACAGTACAGACACCCAAAAACATTTCTTTATAAACAAAAACGTAAATATAAACGAAGTAGATTTAAACCCTCACAATTACATTTATAATCATGCACGAACATACAGTGCAGGTTTTTGAAAGCGGCACATTCCCGTAATTAAATAACAACTTAATAAAATCATTGTACGTCAAGAAATGCATAAGTTTTCAGCGAGTCTTTCAGTGACGTTACAATTAGGAAAAACTATGTAAGTTAACATGATAATAATTATAACGATACAAGTAGACGTAGCTATATAGAAATAATGGTTATAATGCTAGCTTATCGCAATTCCGAGATATGCTTTCCCCATAATGAGCTGACAGCAGTAACTAAAGATAGTAGGCTAAGTAATGGAAGCAGCAAAACCACAACGCATTACCATGCATAATATCGTGTAGGAAAACAGTTGGAATTAAAAACAAATTCCAGTCTCCTCTTAATACAGGTGCTATATAGTATTAATGGGCAACTTATTCTATTCAGTCTCAATAATAGTGACGAGTTTAGGTAACCACGCTGGAAGTTGATATGTAACGTTGAGATCTAGTGATTGTGGTGTCCAGAGTGAAGATGTAACAATCAATTCTCCTGTTTGCGAAAGCAGTCGTAGATTATGTTATTTGTGTCAGCAGAAATACATCTTGAGATATATCACCCTTGGATTACGGTGGGAGGATAAATAAGCGAAAATTATCACACAATCTTTGTCAATTATGGGACCTTTCAGAGTATCCATGGGGCCTTGTGGATAAATATAATATCACTGCCGAAACTGAATGGAATCAGGGCCACGTTTCCCCATTGACAGCAAGCAGCCTGCATCATAGTCCAGGAACGGCGTACGCTAAACGTAAATTTGGAAAGACGTCGGAAACCATGAGACAAAAGATTCAGCCAATAAAACTAAAAAATGTTTTTAAATCTATCGAACTCAACTGCTTGGTCATTAATCCCTGGCTTACTAACTACTTAAAATAAGGTAAACTAACCTAAGGGCAGCACAAACACCCATGCCCGAGGGGGGACTCGAACCCCCGATGGCGACCGGCCGCTTGCACCGCAGCATGGCACCCCAGTGGCCACGGCTAATCCGCCGCGGCCCAATGAAGCTGCTTTGTTGCATAGTCAGGATTTTATGGCATCGACGCAAAGTTTTCCTGCTAGAGGTATTTATGTCAGTGACGTGTGGTTCTGAAGTTCCAGCTGGTTCTATACTCTCAGCAATTTTTTCCCTTTTTGCGGCTGACAGTCAGTATTGCACTGGCTTTTACAGGTATTATCACGTTATTTTTCGTCACAATCGTCTTCAATTAAGATCTGCCACGATGGCTGATTCAATGAAGGTCTGCCACGATCGCATCTTAGTTCGTGCTGTCACTACGCGAATGTTGTTCTTCGCCGTGGTGGAATGGCCGAGCGCACTAAGGAACCTTGCTGCGGAGCGCACGGTTGCTTCCTGTCGGAGGTTAGAGTCCTCCCGCGGGCACGATTTTGTTTGCTGTCCTTAAGTCAGTTTAAGTAGTTTGTAAGACTAGGGACTGATAACCGCATAATGAAGTCGGATAGATTTACAAAATTGTGAACATCTTTTGTTGTTCTTCCGCTATGCCTCTGTGCGGGGCAACCCTTCAGTACGGAGCCTTTTGAAACTCGTCCCCTTCCTTCGTTACAGAAGCATCCAGTATGCCAACATCAACTATTTATCCACATGGGTATTGTACAGATTTCTCTGTTCATCGAATCCAACGGAACAAATAACAGGCTTGGCTACCATTTGAATTTATGTTCTAATGTTGTAGATCTATGGGACTTAAGTACTTTGATGCTAAGGGAAACACATATACTCATCCCCGAGGGAGGACAAGAACCTCCGACGGCGAGCAGCGGCACACTCCATAGCTGGGCGCCTTGTAACGCTCGGCCACTCCACCGTGGCTTGAATTCATGTCCAAGTATCCATAATCACGGTTGTTCCGAAAATTTTCCCAAACACTGTACTATTATAATTGCATTTACAATGTATTCTCATTATTCTGTGAGCATTAAGTAATAATTGTGTTAAAAGTCACTTTAAACCTGCATCTAACTAAGAGCATGTCTTCTGTTATACTTGCAGAAAATAACTATCAATAGTTGCCGAATCATCTCTTAAAAATTTTAATTAATTTATGAAACTGACAGCACACTCAATCAACACAAATCGTCACCTAAACTGGGAAAGATTTATACTTAATGCGCATACCGTTTATAAATAAATGTAGTGATGTAAAACAAAAGAAAGACATGCGTTGCTTTCCTCGGAATTTCTTTTTGATCACGGACGGTAGTGAGCAACAATTTTTTCTGTCCTGTTCCCTATTATTCTCCTCCTAATACTAAAGTTTTAACTTAATCACCACGGTTTTATTTTACTAATCTGGATCTCTTGTATTTTCTTTTATGGAACCAATTATTTTCATTTTATTTGCAGACTACAATACATGCTTTTAATGGAATAAGTTATGTTATGATGTGATATGTGCTACCAGTCTTAAAATACTAGGTAACGACACGTCAATTACGCAATTAATAGATGAAAAATTGCTAAAAATATTTCTTTGTCGATGAATTAGGTATATGAGTCCCAGAATACGAGCGTACATGTAAAAATTCCAACTTGAGGTGTCAACATAGTGATGGTGAACAATCTAAAAGATGAAAGACATCGACTGTGACAAATGCTCAAATGCTTGATTACACTCATAAAGTAGTATACGCTCATGACGAATTTTACTGCAAGTTAACGAATACTATTTGTAATTTTGTAAACTGAATATTATTTTGTTGATATAGCGTCACTAATATTTTTGTTACTGATTGAATAAACTGATTGTGCACAAACTACGGTGAATCTGAAAAATGTTTGTATGTATGAACTGTACATGACTCTAAAAGGTAAAGCAACCAACAATCGGAAGATTTTACTGCAAGTTGACGAATACTATTTGTAATTTTGTAAACTGTATGTTATTTTTGTTGATGTAGCGTCACTAATAATTTTGTTAGTGATTGAATAACAACGTGCACAGACTACAGTGAAGCTTAAAAATGCTCGTCTTTATAAACTGTACATGACTCTACAACGTAAAGCAGTCAGCAAGCCGAAGATTGGTTCCAACACAACAGTGCTTTACTAGGCATGGTCCTGTTTGAAAGTGGTATGCCGTTTCTTTCCTCCGACCTTCGAACTGACTCACCCAGCTAGTTATACGGGGACCTACAGTTTAAAGTGGGTTCTGAACCTCGGTGCTACTCGGTATTTTTCACATCACCAACACTGCCAGAGGTGAAAGAAGTGGAAATTGACAGTTAAAAGTCCTAGGACCTGGAGGGGATCGAACCCGCAATCTTTACAATCATAGTCTGGCACTCTACCACTGAGCTAACGAGCTGCACTTTACACACATGAAATGAAAAGCTTGTAGCAAAGAAAAAAACTGACCTCGTTCACGGCTTTAGGTAGTTTAGAGTAGAACACGTGTTACTAGCGGTTTTATATTATCAATTATTAACTGAGGTCTCAAATCGCTTAACCACTGGCAACCTATGGAAGATTAATCAGCGATTTCTCATTACAGTTTGATTACTATGTTGGACATACAGCCTAAACTAGGTTAGAAACCTGCTTCTAACTCTGCGGCTGATTTTACAATAAACCTATCTTTATTAGGTCATATTCTAAATGGTGTACGCTGGCGTTCAAAAGGGCTAGATAGCAACAAAGTTGAACGTTTACTCCGATCCATTGTGAAACCTGAGATTTTCACATTAATAAATATAGCTACAAGAAATGACGAAACATGAACTCTAGAAAAATATATTTTTGGTCCGATTCTAACAATTGTTTATTTTAAAACCATTTCCAATGAAAAAATTATTTAAGATTGTTGATAACAGCTGATAAGCCATGTAAGATAATATTTATGAAATTTATGAATGTGCAAAGGTTTTAGTCACAAATTATTTTATTAATTGTTACGAAACTAATATGCTCTGTTTCCAGCCATTAACAATCAATGCATTTCAGTTTTAAAACATGTTAATGTAAATTATGTCTGCACTTACGTTAAATTTCATTATACACTTACAGTCAAAACATAAATTATGCCTGATGACACAATTATCATTTTACATGCTCTAGTTCGTAGTGAATACTACAATAGCTAATACTAAACGTACTAAACTATACGTAAATTGGTAACTGTGCCATGACACGTCACGCAAAAAATCTAAATCACTCTCGGTTAGAATAAAACGCTACACCAATTACAAAATTTGAGATAGGTTAATGATCCAAGAAAGAGTGCATTTCCCAAATATTGAAGTGTTCGACAGAGTTAAAGATAATCAAATCAGAAATCGAATAAGAGGATGAAAAGCTGTCAATGAACTTCTGTAAAAAAAATACAAGGAACAACGGTCAGCCGGCCGCGGTGGCCGCGGGGACTGAGGCGCTCCAGTCACGTTCTGCACGGCCACTACGGTCGGGGGTTCGAATCCCTCCTCGGGCATGGATATTTGTGCCGTCCTTAGTGTTAGCTAGTTCATAAGTAGTATGTAAGTTTAGGGACTGATGACCCCGTAGTTAAGTCCCATGGAGTACACAAACATTTGAACATTTTTGAATAACGGTCACTGTTTAGCGTCTTGCAGGCTAACTGAATGAGTTAAAGCAATAGAAAATATGAATTTATCATCTTGTGGAAGTTCTTCTCATTTACGTACTTGCTAAGATGAAATGGACAAGAATTCAGTCTTACGCAATACACCTTTTTTGTGTTTTTTCGCCTAGACATTGAAATTAGCAAATATGTGCATAAGATTTGAATACAGCGGAATTCTTCTCCAGCTCAGCAAATATGAAAATTACGATGGATTATTTTCAATTAGTGATAATTCCACATTGTTAAAGTTGAAATATATCGTAACTAGAAAGGGCAACAGGGTAAATTGGGCATATCAATGCCAAAATCGTGGCTGTAAAGCCGTTGAGTTGGCATTATATTTCGTACCACAAATTGGTAATTTAATAAGCGTCAGGTTGCTTCGATAATCTGACTAACGATGGTGACATATTCTGCAAACCACATCAATTACGCAATTTCTATAAACGATAATTGTTTGCAAAACAAAGTTGTTTGAAAATTTGTTACTATCGTAAATAAAACCCAGAAAACAATCAAGCTTAAGAATGATTTCAAAGGGGATTTCTTTCGACAGACATAATGATCACTACACCTGTTATTGCTTTGTTATAAAGTTGTAACTTACGTAGAAGTATCTGAATTTTTAAATTTTTATGGAGGCGAGTATACAATGTACCATAAACACAGAAAAAACTTAGTGGTAACTATATGGTTTGAGGTATTGTGAAACATCTCTTCTGGCACATCACAAGGACAACTATTTGTTAATGTGACACTTTCGCCTTACTTCTTGTTCTGCGTTCCCTCTCTACATTTTTAAGTTGCAGATATTTCAACTTTTTTTTTCCTATTCATATCATACGTTTATTTATTTTTTTTTTTTTTTGACGCGGTAAGTTGTGTCAGGTTCTAGTTATACTACGAAACACGGCCAACATTGGACAATACGCATAATGTTTGCAAATATATTTTTACTTCCTTGCAGTACACCTATTTCACGGATAAAGTCGTGGTATTCGATCAGAATGCGGTTCCGTTGTTGTTCTGTAGGAATGAAGTGTGTTATCTGTTAAGAATGTTGTGTGCCTATCAGATTTAATTATATTTCTACTCTATGTTTATCTAACACAATTGATGTCAGTTAGTAATGATAGGTAATCTGTTGTGAAGTTAGCTGCGCGAAAAATAATCTAACAGCACAAAAAAGTTATGAAATCCTGGTCGAAATCGTCCATGCTGTATGTCCGGGCCAGATGTGTTTGGGGGCAAAAAGTCCACAGAGACAGACCTAGCGTCAAGGCTAAAACCCTTCATCACATTCGTCTGTAAACAAAGCGCTTCTCGTAAACACGACTTGTTCTTTGTGTATGCTTAAGCATGCCAAGGTCGGCGCCATAATACTGTAAAAAATACTCGGAAAATAAGGAAGCTGCCACATGGAATACGTTTATTTCTACTAAAAGCGGTTACTCCAAGATTATTCTTCGAGAAATATGGTGTCTCTCGTATCGTTTACGAATTTATTACTTGTGATGGACGCTGCTCGGTGAATTGTGTGATTCCGCTTTTGTGTGACGACTTTTTCAATAATTGTACTTCTCAGGTGTCTTCTTCTCTGTATTGTTTCATGTAATCCTATTCTAACAATCACTTTAACACTTCCTCCATTCTTTTGTCTTCATTATTTACAGCTTCTACTGAAAGGCTACAAATACAAGACGTACGGGAGCTAAAAGAATTTCACGTTAGTAATTAACGTGATTCATCTAGAAGTATGTATCAATAAAACTCTGAAATATTTTTAACTTTTTCTCTTTGCAAATGCATTGTGAAGACTACTTTTCGGCGATGTCATATTTAGCAACGTTTAGGAATAGGCAGAATGGATTACAACAGTGAAGAACTAAACAGATGTGATATAGATAAAGTGTTTGTAAGAAGCCTTCTAAATGAGTTCAGAGCAATGCAAATGATACGTAAGTCAGATGGACATTTTGATGTTATTATAACACATGCAAACAAGTAAACAAATAAACTGTATCATTGTTAAAACACAAAAGGAGAGAATTTTACTACTTGCTTTTCTAAAATTTCCAAAAGATTATTAAAGAAATGGCTAAGAGCAAAATATTATCAAATCAGTTTAATCTTGTGACTTAAAATGTAGAATGTGCAATGCAGAATTATGTAAAACTAATACAGCAAAATGAATGGTAAGATTTTGACATAAATGAAAAACTTCTTGTCACTCTGGCTGAAAAATTAAATGTCCATAATTTCAGACGGATAATATTGCTTTCGTTTCATCTTCCAGCTTATTACATTCTGGCATAAATGTAAAAGAAACGAAGAATTTAACGTAGAATTGGAGATAGTGTCATATTATCGACGTCAGCAGAAATGTTTTAATGAGAAATTATGAGTTCTCAGTGTGTTGTTTATATTTTATTTTAGAATTATCAGCTATTTGCCAAAGATGTATGTACAAAAGGAAATTGTACTGAAGGTATAGACCCCAGGGAAACTAAATGTTCAATAATTACGACGATGTACATTTGTGATGTGATAACTTTCTTTTCATTGTAGGACGCAGCTGTATTACCATTTAAAAATTACATTTGATGGGCAACTAACAATATCAGTACTGCTCAAATTCTATCCAACTACTAATCAGATTGCTAGCTTCAACGAATGCGATGAATCTTACAGCTACGAACCCTGCATCGTATCTTACAATGCACAAAACGGTGGACGACTGTAGTGATTTTAGGAAACCAATACTCACTGCAGCGCCGCTAATTTCAAAATATGACATCTTGTGGTGACAAATGACCAACTGACAGTGCTGCACAATGTGCTCTCTACCACACACCCTGGAGTGGCTAGCAGAGTATAGGTACAGATATAAATGTAGCTAACAGGAGGAAAACATGCGATCAGCTTCATATCAGATGTAAACAATGATGAAATTTCTCACAAATTTCGATGGAATGCATATTGCGTCTCGATATCGTGACGATGAACAACAAACACGCCCAATATTGCTTAGTATTTAGATTGAAGTACAGTTTTACTGTAGCAAACGTGCAGTTAAAGATGAAGAGAATGAAAGCAATTACTCTAGCAAGAATTTCGATGATCTATTTTGTTCACTAAAGGCTTCATCTGATAATCCTGCACAATCTGCGCATCACGTGCATCTTGTCCACACTATAATACATCTGTTTAGTTGCCTAGACAGACTTCTAAAACAACACGTGGATTTTTCTATGATTGAATCTCATGCCATGTGATTTTTTACCACTGACGCCAATTGCTTTCTGAATCAGATCGAAACTGGAGGGTTTCGGTATGTAACAAAGGATTCAACAATCACTTTCTCGTTACGTAATATTCAACAAATGAGACTTGATTGGAGGACGCAGGGTTCTACAAACAGATACTGCTACATTTATCTCTTTCTCACGGACACACTTGCTTCGCCTCCTTTCATTCTGCTTGCAGATATTTCATAAGTTCTAGTCTTTCTACGAGTACAGTAGTAATTGGTCGCTCATCATTCTGAATTAAAATCGTCAGTTTTCTTTCACCTCGAATAACTACTGCTGCCTCCATTAACTGAAGATTTTGTTCTCCCCAATCCGCTTGCCTTGTCAGATCTTTCAATTTTTTATTTTTTAATGTTCTCCTATTGCCTTATTGCTCTTTCTCTCGGTAAGGTCCAGCTCTCATCTCATCGATATTTTTTCTCGGATAACAAGGTTCAGCACTACAGAATATTAGAGACTCTCAAAGCGAAGAGAGGCTGTTAGCTGTGCGGTGAGAGTTATTGGAGATTTACCTCTGCAGTAATCTGCATACCTGTTAAGATATTTATATTGCTGCGAGGCAACTCTTTCTCGGATAAAACCGGCAACGCTATCTTCACACACTATACTGTTCATCCACTGCAGTTCAATTTCCATCTATATAATGAATGGCTTGCTGCAGAAAAGTGACTGTTATGGTCTTCAGTGGAACAGTGTATTGTTTACCGCAAAATAGGAAACATGTTTGCACTATAAAAATAGTCTGGATCTGCCGTCAATTTGCTGCTTTTATGATGGTGCTGAGCGGTAGTTTTCTACATCGTAAAATATTACTAACGAAACGATAAGAAGTTTCTCACTGTTCAAAAGAAGGTGGGTTACTTTATCGACCACAACCCCGGTGACCTGCATTCTATAGAGGAACTTTCGTGAACTTTGTTTCTTACATCCTAGACACAGGAAAACGGTTATCACTATTTCAAAATGTCATCAGATGATCTTTTCAGCTAACATTCTAGATACTGCTCAATGATGCATTAATTACATGGCTATGGATTACTGTACAACCTTTTAAACAGGTTTCAAAGAAATCATGTATATCTTTACCGCCTATAAATAGTAACAGAACTAATGACATCAATAAATCTTTGGTTTCTATCCTAAAGTGAAGAAACTGTTTTGGGATACAGTCACATCAAGGTAGACCGCAAAGGCGTATAGTGACACAGATGAAGACAACTAACTCAACCATGCACAATGTCAACTACTTTTATTACATATGTTAGAAGCAGTGATTATTATAATGAAAGGGGTTTCATATGTACAGTTCTCGGGGGATTAATTGCATTAAATCGGATTTATTCACTTGTTTGCCATAATGCGAAAAGTTTGAACCGTTTTTATGTTGCCTTTCTATGCGGTTATATGGTTTCTCTTTAGCAAAACGTGAAAGGCGCATGAATAATTTTTTTTTTTTTTTCGCATGAGGAAAAGCGTTGTAGTGTTTTCCAAACAAATCGCACAACCGATTTTCCTTCTGTACTTTCACAGCTGTTGACACGACATAGTGGAGATAGATAATATTTCTTGTTTCAGATTGTTATCCTTTAGGCAACGCATTTCTGATAACATTGAAATGAAGGAGGAAGCTTGTTATACAAATTAGAAGCACAAATTCAGTTGATGTTTGATAAATATTCCATATTTTGGGTTGTAGTTGCACGGAGAAAAACAACATAATCATTTCCAGAAAACATGTGCTCTAAAATAAATACTAGAACAACTATGGTCATTTGTTAATCTCCGCTGCTGTAAAACATCTGTCCTACTGCGAGATCTTTGCTGATAAGATCGACCTGCAGAAGGCAGGAAAGAAATGGGGACACCGTTCACTTTTATTGTACATGTATGGAACATGCAGTAAACAATTGTTTGTTTTCTTAACGTAACAGTATTTCCATTTCTGGATAAGTGCAAGGCATACATTTTTATACTGGAACCACATTATGCTTTATTTACTTTGTGTATTGCATTTCCATTGTGCAGGAAGTTGTTGATATCTTTCAGCACACAGCACATGGGCAATGCAGTTGCTTCCATTTACCGGACCGTAATAGGAAATCATGTCTGCGAGAACAGTAGCAGGCATTCTACATGCTGCTAAATCGAGAATAAAAGTACAGTGTAAAAGCACGTCACATACTCATCACAAAACAACGTGATTCCATTCTAGTTGATGTGTACACTGCAGACACACTGGTGTGTGAATGAAATTGACCGTTACAAAATTAACATATATGACACATATGTACTGAAAGTTGTAGTCAGGGATGATCACAGAATTATGTGTCATCATTTGTTTACTACAGTGATCTCTGTTCAAGATTGATAGAACAACTGCGGTCTCTGCATATGGAACTGCAATGTCTCTTGTTTCTTGTCGTCCGCCATATTGTAATTTCGCAAACAAATATCCAGTCGCCTGCACGTCACAAATAATCGCACACGTAATCCACTTTTGAACTTTATATCATCATACGATATAACTGGATTTAGTAGGGGGCGAAAGCATGAAGTATCTTTTCTTGTACCACTGACTTTTGATAACAGCCGTGTTGTAGCTAGGTGAGAAACGAAATATGAGGATCTGTAGATGGCACAATCAGACAGCTCGAGCTCAACAGCTAGTTGGTACAAAGAGGTCGCTGGTTTACAGCATTCTGTAAGTTGTTCATAATATCAAAGAGCTGGAAATAGGAGAGACGTGATTCACAATATATCATAACTCCTGAGGTAAGCATTTTACAGTTGACCTTTGCTGGACACTGTTGTGTTGTTTTGTTCTATACTAACACCTTTCAAAGCTTGAAGTACATCTCTTTTGGCACGCTACATGTAAGTGACTTTTGATGAAATTTCCATTACCATCTGACAGCTTATAATGGTGCCAGCTACGGCACTTGGTATTACAGCTCAATGACGTTTAAGAACTCTGATTACATGCCTGTAATTGAAATACTCGCTATGACAGTTTCCTCAGTCTGCCTCCTTCACAGCATCAGACTTCCTAAACCATCAGCATTCTGTTAAAAAATTCTATGGCTGTATGGTGCAATATTGCACAACTTGTGGCAATGTCTTCAAGGTGTGTCGAATGGCGAATAAGCGAATGAATACCTTTTGGCAAGCAATATAAAATAATTTTTTTGTTTTAAAAACCTAAATATTACGTAATTTGAAGAATTTTCGAATAAAATACGCGTTACTACCTGTTTTTGTAACTTATTTGTGTCCAAAAATTAGCACAATGCTGGAAGGAATATTTTGCTTTGCTGATAAATATTTGGTTTCTATATTGAGTCAGTAGCAGACAGACAATGAAACATGAAATCACTTTTACATATCTATATTGTACTACTTTAAATTTCCTTTTCAGTAGTGGAATGAAGTATGTCAGACACTTTTTTTTCCCACTTAGCCTCCAGATCAGACTTGTTTTAACTGCTGATCGTGGGCAGTAAATTAAAATCAGTTAGGTAGATGAATATTTGTGCTTAGATTTGTGTTGTGCCGTGGCCTCCTTCCTGCTGGGCAGAATCTTTATTTAGGAAGTGATCTGCCACATGGTGAATATCGCAGCTGCAAGAACTACCCTCGCACGCTCTCAACCAAATTCTCAACTAATATCCTATTCAACCATAATTGTGTCTTTCGCCCAACAGTCTCATTTACTTGCGACGACGTTTAGTAGATTCTTGTACAGAAATTTAACTTCATGTGCATCTGAACTGAAATTCACGTATCCTTTAACCTGTAGTCGTTAGGTTTGAGCTTCTTGTCGTAATGAGTAATATTCATTTAGAATCGTGAAGATCTAACAAGTCACACCTGTTTGACAACACTTAATCTCGACAAACATAATTCTTTCAATGGTACATAGAGCGATATTAGTCAAAGAAAATATGCTGAGGAATATTTTAGAGCTAACACGCAGTTGCACTGTTTATCAAATGAAAAAGAATATCGAAGAAAAAAATGCTAAAGATATTAAAAAGCATGTTTCTTTACAAGTATAACATCATAGAATCACAAACTGAATTTCCTATCATTCCTGTAGTTAGGACGCAGCACAAGCACAGTGCTTTCTAAACCGAAATGTTGGTTTCGGATTATTTTGTTAACAACTTGGAATTCTGCAGCGGTTACGGTTTTTCCGCCTAACTATTGATGAAAGTAAAAATCTGGCCTTCAGGTAGTAATTTCTTTCACCTGGCCTGCAATAGAGAATGAGATGCCATTTCCAAATGCTTCTAGATGTTTTAAGTAGAGAGTATTTTTTAAGCTTTCTTCCGATTTGTTAATTCCGTTTTTGTTTAACATTTTTGCAACCATTTCTACTCCATCCAGACAGGATCTCATGAGACAAGTAGTAAAGAAAAAACATAAAAAATTATAATAAGCAGCACAGACGGACAAACTTTCAACACATGTTGCGGACTAGAGGAGATGACAACTGTGATTGTTAATTCCTGTTGCAATTTCATATCATATTATAAACGAATTCTTTCGACCACGCGTTATTCTCCATATCTAAAGTTATTTCTGAGCTCAGGCGTCGAAGGTATTTTTGAGAGAAATGAAGTCGTCACGTCACAGGACACAGGAAATATCACTTTGTAGGAGGGGGATACTTTTTGTATTTGAAAAATCTTGCTTGCGGGTAACTGAAGATGTCGGTGTTTAAAACCATCATGGCGCACCACATTCCACTGTCATGGCGCAACGGCATTTTGACGCAACTTCCGTTAATCACTCAGGTTCTTTTCAGCTGACGACCTAAGGCGCACTACATATTCCAACATTCTCAGAACGATGACATTGTGCTTCACTTGAACAACGAATTGAGTGGATATGCACGGATTGAAACAGTGGACATTCACAAGTGATGGAACTTTTGACCAGTGAAGACGTGTATAAGGATAAATACGTATTTCGGGGTTTCTGGTTTCCACAGGTCCATTATTTGTAGTTACAAATTGCTAAACGCAAAGGGATTGAATACGTTAGAAGATGTGCTATTTACACAGGTAGTCGAAAAAGAGTGGAACCTGTCACTCTCACAACAAGCACTAGCAGTCCTATTTTCGTAATTATTTTTGGTATTACAGTTCACACATGTTACAGAACCTCGTTGTATTGGAAGAATCAGATACTGAATTTACGAGACAGCATTCAATCGAGGAAGGGGCGAGCCGACACTGGTACTGTATTCTTAACCGTGAGTTATTTTAACGTTGATGGTACTTCTGTAGTCGCCATGTTCGAAGTAATGTGCTGTTAAAAATAATGACTCGATTGAGCTACTGTAAAGAAATTCGTAAGCCACCAATATTTTTATTGCACTGCACCTCTAGTAAAGTGTTAAAGATGGTTGATTGGTACCTATAATGTAATTTGAACTGGTTTATTTTTACTTATAATATGGTTTGAACACTTCGATTTTCACCTGTAGTAGATCGGCAACTCCAGTATTTACGAAAAAAGAAATATGTTGTTTCGAGCACAAATCAACTCAGTCAAACTCGTAACAAGCACATTTTGTTAACTGAAATTTATGCTACGGTGGAAAATGAACTCTTCATGTTCACCGAAACTGTTAACAATGGATACGAAGCTGAAATTGTACTTTGTTCCACAACAAACACATTGTTTCTAATATCATTTTTCGGCTATGTCTGAACTGAAAATATGATTAGCACCTACATTCCGAATTGTGCAGTGATCACTTTGACATTCAGCTGCAAGGAATCGAGAACACTAATACCATTCTGGGCAGGACCATTTCATATCATAAAAGGACCGCCTTCAAAGCCTGGAACGCATACTGTGGATGAAATTTCAGCCACAACTGGCAATTAGAATTCACTCGAGGAGTAATAGATCAAGTGATGTTCTTGGGCTCTAGTATCCGGTGGTTGTCGAGATGCAACCTCCACATGTTGCGTAGGTAATAAACAAGATTTGTAAACTTGAAAGCTGCCGAATACTGGTAAGAGAACTCGGTAGCTCGACATGTGCAAGAACCGCAGTGTCACTATTTGGAGAATTGGCTCGCGCTGAGAGAACTGTCCGACGAGTACAGGACTGTCCAGGAGGAGCGGAGACGAGGCCAGGACAGCCTGTGTTCCAGGCCTTGAGGACGGTCCGCGGCGGTCGGCAGTCGGGCCCCGCGGGCTTTACCTCCTCGTAGATGAAGTTGTCGATCTCCTCGAGCGGCCTGCCGTACAGGCTGCGCGGGAACGGCTCGAACTTGGTGGGCAGCACGGAGCCGTCCTCGACGCTGAGCTTGCGGCGCGGCTGGAAGCCGTACTCGCGCACCAGCTGCACCGTCTTGCTCTCGAGCCGGTCGAGCGACTCCTTGGTGAAGGGCTTGACCTGCACCTTGGCGGCGGCCGGCGCCGCCCCCGCCCCCGGCTGGTGGCGCGCTGCGCCCCCGCTCGCCATGATCCGCCGGCCTGCCGCCCCGCTGGCTGGCTGCCGCTGCCTCGCGCGCGCTCGCCTCGGCTGCGGTCGGCTGCGCTCGGCTGGGCTCGGGCGCTCGCCTCTGCCTCCTCGGCCACGGCGCGCTCGCGACTGGCGGCACCGGGCCGGCCGGCGCTGGGCCGCGCGCCGCCGCCGCGAGGGGCGCTGCCGTCGCGCGCACCCCTTCCGCGCGTCCCGCGAGGCACTGTTGCGGGTCGCTCCAACTGACCCGGATCATTAGCGCCGCTGTTTGCCACGGGTGACGGCCCGCGACCTGCTGCTCCGCCTTGTTTACACCTCGACACATTCCGCCCATTTTCGCACTCGTCTTTTTATTTATTTTATAGCCTTCATTGGACCACTTTAGTCAATATTACAAAGGTCATTACAATTTGTTGTTGTGTATTAACACAATTTAGTTCAAAAATAAACATGACAATTTAATAATACAGTGGTTAATGTATTTATTACTTTTTTATTTATTATTTTTATGGCCAACTTAATTATTATGAATTAATTATAACGTAATTATTATGAATTAGGTTCTTCTGTTTTTTTTTCTTTTTTTTCTTTTTTTCATTTTTATTTATTTTCTTGTGGGCCCAATACTTCTTCATTCTTTCAGATCGTGCCCTTCTCTCCTCATCCGAAATCGCCCTTCCCAGTCTCTGTTAATTCTTATTGGTAGTGTGACGTGTTTGTCCCGAAGTATCTTGAGTGTGTGTGTCTTGTTTTTCAAATTTTCCATCGTTATCTGTAGTTTCATCATGTCTTCCTCGATTTCTGTGATCCATCTTATATTGCTCTTGCTGTTCCATAACTTTTCAATTATCTACCTGCTGATTCTATTTGTTCTCATCAAATGTCCTAGGAAAGAGATCCGTTTCTTTTTCATTGTGCTTGTCACTGGTTCTACTTCTTTATAAACAGTTGCATTTGAAGCTATTCTCCAAATCCCGTCTTTTTGGTATTTCTTATTTATGCAAGTTCTGACTATCTTCCTTTCTATTTTCAGTAGCCTGTCTATTGCTACAGTGTTGGTTGTTTTAAATATAGTTTCGCTAGCATATGTTATTTGTGCCAGTGTGACTGTTTTGTAGTTTTTCAGTTTAGTGGCTATTGAGAGGCATTTTTCATTATATGTGTTCTTGGCAACATGATTCATTTTAATAACTTTTAATAAGTTTATTTATTCTACGTCGCACCCGTCTAATGCAGAAATTCGTAATCTCAGAACCAGCGGCCTTTGATTTGATTTTCTCAGGGAAGCCAAAACAGTCTTGGTCCAACCCGCCACTGCCCGCACCGAAACTAAGTTTATTGTGCGGTATCGCTCCCTGTATATCTAGTAAAGCCAACCAATGCCCTTGAACAGTGCAAGGAGTCCCTTTACCAGTTCTTTATTAGACACAATTTCTTCAGGTCTGGGTGTGGAAATCTATGTAAAGTATAATTATTTCAATGCATATCTCCTTATACAGTACATTAATTCATTATCTAGCAGTTCAGTCCCCTATAACATGCCAATAACCACATTACAACAAAAAGCTACTCAGAAAATTTATTGCCTTTGCAGCAGTTTACTTCGACACATTCCGCCCACTTTCGCACTCGTCAAATGCAGAAATTCGTAATCTCCAAATCAGCGGCCTTAATTCATTACGATTTTGAACATCGCCTGTTCAAAGCAGCACTCCTAACCGCGTAATTTACTGCATGAGGAAATATGCAGCCCCACAAGTTGTATTAAAATAATTATACTTTATATAGATTTCTATGCGTTTGAGATGGACGATAAGCAGTGCGGACAGGAAGAGAATAGAGGCTTTTGAAATATGGTGCTACAGAATAATGATGAAGATTAGGTGGGTAGATCTCATAACTAATGAAGAGGTACTGAACAGAATTGGTGAGAAAAGGAATTTTTGGCATACCCTGACTAAAAGAAAGGATCGCTTGGTAGGACACATTCTTAGACATCGAGGAATCGTAAATTTGGCATTGGAGGGAAGTGTGTGGGATAAAACTTGCAGAGGGAGACCAAGAGACGCGTACAGTATGCGGATTCAAGTAAATGTGGGTTGCCATTCTTATGAGGAGATGAAAAGGCTTGCTCAGGATAGAGTAGGGTGGAGAGCTGCATAAAACCAGTCTCCGGACTGAAGACCACAACAACAACACGCGTTTGAGGGTGTCTTCATCAGAAATAACATTAAACATTAGATGTTTACACACGAGCATATTAGGCCAAAAGTGTCATATCCTAATTTTATTTTCTCATGAAGATACACAAAGGGGTGTGGAAATCTAGGTACAGCATAATTATATTAATTCATATTTCCTTATACAGTACATTAATTCATTACCTAGCAGTTTAGTCCCCTATAACATGCCAATAACAACATTACAACAAAAAGTTACTCAGAAAATTTATTGCTTGTGCAGCAGTTTATCTCGACACATTCCGCCCACTTTCGTACTCGTCTGTCGCAGAAATTCATAATCTCAATAACCAGCGGCCTTTGAGTTGATTTGATTTGATTTTCTCAGGGAAGCCAAAACAGTCTTGGTCCAACCCGCCACTGCCCGCACCGAAACTAAGTTTATTGTGCGGTATCGCTCCCTGTATATCTAGTAAAGCCAACCAATACCCTTTGTACAGTGCAAGGAGTCCGAGATCAGACAAAAAGGGCTCCAACTTTGGCATCAATCTTGGGACTAAGAGCAATCTGGGAGGAGAACTCACGCTCTTCTGCCAGATATCCAGGAAAGATTGGGTATGAAACATTTCAAACCATCTAGGGGGATGCTGCACTTCCTCACCGGGCATGGACCCTATCCGACATATCTATGTCGGTTTAGGAGACAGGCTACGCCAGCTTGTGCCTGTGGTGCCGAGATAGGAACGCCAGAAAACATCATTTATGAGTGTCCTACGTATGACGACGTGGCTGCGGATCTCAGAAGCGCTCTACTTAGTAATAACACCTTTCAGCTCATAAGAACCCCAGACACGTTCCGAGTACTCGACGAAATCGCCAATAATGTCTCGCGCAAAGTGCTTCGGGACTTTATCCTGAATCAATAACCGGATGTGACCCAATACCCGATTGAGACAGCCACATCTGCCATGCCGCCGGGAATGGACTGGTCTCCAGCAATGGAAGAACCCGCCATCCTCTGGATTCGTGGGTTAGATGTGGTAAACACCGAATTAGACCATAGACGTAAGTTAGATGTAGGTTTTTCTTAAATAGTAGAATAAGACACACGGGGGAAAATTTTTTGCGTGGGGGCTATGGTGACAAATGAAATTGGCCGCCCAGTGCCAGGGGCATGCTCACTGGGATTCGCTCGGTGAGCTGGACACCACAAGCAGGTTTGTAATGCTGGCACACACGTAACACCACAGCAGTAGCATAAGGCAAAACATCATACACATCACCTAGTATAAACATCAACAACCAGCAAGATGTCCAGTGGTTTCTGCAGGAACATGTAATGTAATGAAATGTAATATCACCATTTAGACGTAAGAAATTTATGTATAATACTATTGCCCATTTTAGTCTTAGGTAATGGGTTGTATTGTTTGATATCATAATAAATATTATAATAAATATTTAAAAAATTAAAAAAAGGAGTCCCTTTACCAGTTCTTTATTAGACACAATTTCTTTGGGTCTGGTTGCCCAAATGTCCTGTGCCTTTTACTCTCCAATGCAATGCATTCGAAGATCAGATGTGACGCAGTTTCATCACCGTTATCACAGATCCTACATTTAGGGTCCTCTTCTATTATTCCCATTGTATGAAGGTGTGTTTTTGAAATTCCCATGGCGTGTCTGCAATCCAACCATGAGTCTAATCTCTCTCCTGTTCAGGCCCAGGATTGCAGAGCTTCTTTAAAACATAGCTTTGGCATAATTACCTTGCCATGTTTCTGTTGATAGACTTTGGTCCAATATTCTACGTGCTGTCTTCTGAGCCAGTTACGTAGCTCCAATTTGATCATTGCCTTGGTGATTGTCAGGACAGGTTCCGATCCAATAAATGGAGTATCTGCCCCCATCCTAGCTATCTGTCGGCATGTTCGTTGCCACTGATCCCCGAGTGGACAGGGACCCATTATAGGTTTACTCTATTGCTTTCCCCTAGCTCCATTAGAATCCTGTGACATTCTGCAACAATTTTAGACTTTGTTCCAGGGGCTGCCAGTGATCTCATGGCTGCCTGGCTGGCCGAATAGATCTATACGGTCTTTGTAGCACCTACGCAAATTCTCCTCCACACACGTGCTGATGGCAGTGATTTTGGCCTGGAATACTGAGGCCAGTTTCCATAGAGAGATGACGCCCACCAGTCTTTGCTGCACCCCGTATACCCTTGCCCCAAGCGCTAGTATACTTCTGTGCCTTTTACTCTCCAATGCAATGCATTCGATGATCAGATGTGATACAGTTTCATCACCGTCAGCACAGATCCTACACTTAGGGTCCTCTTTGGTTATTCCCATTGTATGTAGGTGTTTTTTGAAATTCCCATGGCCTGTCAACAATCCAACCATGAGTCTAATCACTCTCCTGTTCAGGCCCGGGATTGCAGAGCTCTTTTTAAAACATGGCTTTGGCATCATTGCCTTGCCATGTTTTTGTACCATCGGCCTTAATTCATTACGATTTACATCGCTTGTGTAAAACAGTACCTGTAATCGCATAATTTAATGTATGAGGAAATATGAAGCCCCACAAATTGTATTAAAAGGCCGGCCGCGGTGGGCGAGGGTACTGAGGCGCTCCAGTCAGGTCTGCACGGCCACTACGGTCGGGGTTTCGAATCCCCCCTCGGGCACGGATATTTGTGCCGTCCTTAGTCTTTGGTAGTTCATAAGTCGTTTGTAAGTTTAGGGACTGACAACCCCGTAGTTAAGTCCCATACGCTATACAAACATTTGAACATTTTTGTATGAAAAGAATTATACATTATATAGATTACTATGCGTTTGAGGGCGTTTTAATCAGAAATAACATTAAACATTAGATGTTTACACACGAGCATATTAGGCCAAAAGTGTCATATCCTAATTTTATTTTCTCATGAAGATACACAAAGGGGTGTGGAAATCTAGGTACAGCATAATTATGTTAATTCATATTTCCTTATACAGTACATTAATTCATTACCTAGCAGTTTAGTCCCCTATAACATGCCAATAACAACATTACAACAAAAAGTTACTCAGAAAATTTATTGCTTGTGCAGCAGTTAATCTCGACACATTCCGCCCACTTTCGTACTCGTCTATCGCAGAAATTCATAATCTCAATAACCAGCGGCCTTTGATTTGATTTGATTTGATTTTCTCAGGGAAGCCAAAACAGTCTTGGTCCAACCCGCCACTGCCCGCACCGAAACTTAGTTTATTGTGCGGTATCGCTCCCTGTATATCTAGTAAAGCCAACCAATGCCCTTTGTACAGTGCAAGGAGTCCGAGATCAGACAAAGAGGGCTCCAACTTTGGCATCAATCTTGGGACTAAGAGCAATCTGGGAGGAGAACTCACGCTCTTCTGCCAGATATCCAGGAAAGATTGGGTATGAAACATTTCAAACCATCTAGGGGGATGCTGCACTTCCTCACCGGGCATGGACCCTATCCGACATATCTATGTCGGTTTAGGAGACAGGCTACGCCAGCTTGTGCCTGTGGTGCCGAGATAGGAACGCCAGAAAACATCATTTATGAGTGTCCTACGTATGACGACGTGGCTGCGGATCTCAGAAGCGCTCTACTTAGTAATAACACCTTTCAGCTCATAAGAACCCCAGACACGTTCCGAGTACTCCACGAAATCGCCAATAATGTCTCGCGCAAAGTGCTTCGGGACTTTATCCTGAATCAATAACCGGATGTGACCCAATACCCGATTGAGACAGCCACATCTGCCATGCCGCCGGGGATGGACTGGTCTCCAGCAATGGAAGAACCCGCCATCCTCTGGATTCGGGGGTTAGATGTGGTAAACACCGAATTAGACCATAGACGTAAGTTAGATGTAGGTTTTTCTTAAATAGTAGAATAAGACACACGGGGGAAAATTTTTTGCGTGGGGGCTGTGGTGACAAAAGAAATTGGCCGCCCAGTGCCAGGGGCATGCTCACTGGGATTCGCTCGGTGAGCTGGACACCACAAGCAGGTTTGTAATGCTGGCACACACGTAACACCACAGCAGTAGCATAAGGCAAAACATCATACACATCACCTAGTATAAACATCAACAACCAGCAAGATGTCCAGTGGTTTCTGCAGGAACATGTAATGTAATGAAATGTAATATCACCATTTAGACGTAAGAAATTTATGTATTATACTATTGCCCATTTTAGTCTTAGGTAATGGGTTGTATTGTTTGATATCATAATAAATATTATAATAAATATTTAAAAAAATAAAAAAAGGAGTCCCTTTACCAGTTCTTTATTAGACACAATTTCTTTGGGTCTGGTTGCCCAAATGTGCTGTGCCTTTTACTCTCCAATGCAATGCATTCGAAGATCAGATGTGATGCAGTTTCATCACCGTTATCACAGATCCTACATTTAGGGTCCTCTTCTTTTATTCCCATTGTATGAAGGTGTGTTTTTGAAATTCCCATGGCGTGTCTGCAATCCAACCATGAGTCTAATCTCTCTCCTGTTCAGGCCCAGGATTGCAGAGCTTCTTTAAAACATAGCTTTGGCATAATTACCTTGCCATGTTTCTGTTGATAGACTTTGGTCCAATATTCTACGTGCTGTCTTCTGAGCCAGTTACGTAGCTCCAATTTGATCATTGCCTTGGTGATTGTCAGGACAGGTTCCGATCCAATAAATGGAGTATCTGCCCCCATCCTAGCTATCTGTCGGCATGTTCGTTGCCACTGATCCCCGAGTGGACAGGGACCCATTATAGGTTTACTCTATTGCTTTCCCCTAGCTCCATTAGAATCCTGTGACATTCTGCAACAATTTTAGACTTTGTTCCAGGGGCTGCCAGTGATCTCATGGCTGCCTGGCTGGCCGAATAGATCTATACGGTCTTTGTAGCACCTACGCAAATTCTCCTCCACACACGTGCTGATGGCAGTGATTTTGGCCTGGAATACTGAGGCCAGTTTCCATAGAGAGATGACGCCCACCAGTCTTTGCTGCACCCCGTATACCCTTGCCCCAAGCGCTAGTATACTTCTGTGCCTTTTACTCTCCAATGCAATGCATTCGATGATCAGATGTGATACAGTTTCATCACCGTCAGCACAGATCCTACACTTAGGGTCCTCTTTGGTTATTCCCATTGTATGTAGGTGTTTTTTGAAATTCCCATGGCCTGTCAACAATCCAACCATGAGTCTAATCACTCTCCTGTTCAGGCCCGGGATTGCAGAGCTCTTTTTAAAACATGGCTTTGGCATCATTGCCTTGCCATGTTTTTGTACCAGCGGCCTTAATTCATTACGATTTACATCGCTTGTGTAAAACAGTACCTGTAATCGCATAATTTACTGTATGAGGAAATATGAAGCCCCACAAATTGTATTAAAAGGCCGGCCGCGGTGGGCGAGGGTACTGAGGCGCTCCAGTCAGGTCTGCACGGCCACTACGGTCGGGGTTTCGAATCCCCCCTCGGGCACGGATATTTGTGCCGTCCTTAGTCTTTGGTAGTTCATAAGTCGTTTGTAAGTTTAGGGACTGACAACCCCGTAGTTAAGTCCCATACGCTATACAAACATTTGAACATTTTTGTATGAAAAGAATTATACATTATATAGATTACTATGCGTTTGAGGGCGTTTTAATCAGAAATAACATTAAACATTAGATGTTTACACACGAGCATATTAGGCCAAAAGTGTCATATCCTAATTTTATTTTCTGATGAAGATACACAAAGGGTTGTGGAAATCTAGGTACAGCATAATTATTTTGCATATCTCCTTATACAGTACATTAATTCATTATCTAGCAGTTCAGTCCCCTATGACATGCCAATAACCACATTACAACAAAAAGCTACTCAGAAAATTTATTGCCTTTGCAGCAGTTTACTTCGACACATTCCGCCCACTTTCGCACTCGTCTAATGCAGAAATTCGTAATCTCAAAACCAGCGGCCTTAATTCATTACGATTTTGAACATCGCCTGTTCAAAGCAGCACTCCTAACCGCGTAATTTACTGTATGAGGAAATATGCAGCCCCACAAGTTGTATTAAAATAATTATACTTTATATAGATTTCTATGCTTTTGAGGGTGTTTTCATCACAAAAGTGTCATATCGTAATTTTATTTTCTCATGAAGATACACAAAGGGGTGCGGAAATCTATGTAAAGCTTAATTATTTTAATGTATATTTCCTTATACATTACATTATTTCATTACCTAGCTGTTTAGTCCCCGATAACATGCCAATAACAGCATTATAACAAAAAGCTACTCAGAAAATTTATTGCCTGTGCAGCAGTTTACCTCGACACATTCCGCCCACTATCGCACTCGTCTCATGCAGAAATTCGTAATCTCAGAACCAGCGGCCTTAATTCATAACAATTTGTAGGTATCATCACTTGTTTAAAGCAGCACCTGTAACCGCGTAATTTACTATATCAGGAAATATGTAGCCCCACAAGTTGTATTACAAGAATTATACTTTATATAGATTTCTATGCGTTTGAGGGTGTTTTCATCAGAAAATATCATTAAATATTAGATGTTTACACATGAGCATATTAGGGCATAAATGTAAAACTGTCATATCCTAATTTTATTTTCTGATGAAGATACACAAAGAGGTGTGGAAATCTAGCTACACCATAATTATTTCAATGCATATGTACAGCAACTAATCGAAATGTATATTGTCCACTTCCGGACAAAATTGAGTTTGATATGGTTTTCGGAGGTATTTTATGTGCTCTACACGCTGCTGGATTCAGATTTAATCTGTTTATATATTTTAATACTGAAATAGAATGTTGAAAATGAATTGTTACAACCCATCGTATATTGTCCACATCACTGAATGAATCAGAACGTATAATTTCCACCATTTACGTTTCATTTTGATTTTCTATCGTCTATTTTGGCAATTCTGTCAAGTTTAACACGTGTCAGGGCTTTCAATGTTTCAAAGCATTGCATAGCATTGTCGGATTCTGGATTGTTTGATACTACTTGAGTCAAATCATTGTTAGCAGTGCACAGCAGCAGTATAGTGTTGTGGTTTGTGTGTATTGATCCCAATGGATTTAGTAAAAGAATGTGTGGTTGTTGAGAAAGATGGTATAGATCGTGGGATAAGAATGAAGAAGAAAACAAAACGAGAAATGGTAACTGGCACACATTGGAAAGAAGAAAAACAAACTAATTTTTTCGTGTCTGCTTTAGAAGTTCCTTGCAGCAGTTTCACTCCTGAACATGTCGATTGTGATTGCTTACACGAAGAACCTGGAATGGACTGACAATGTAGTAAATGTACTGTACACTATAATATTCTGCCTGTAACAGATTGTTGTGTTGATCCAGTTTTTCACAGTAATGTAAAGATTTGTAGCACTGCTTAAAGTAAACATTAATCTTATGTTATTGTAAATGATACAACTCATGTGAAGTCCAGATGTCTAATATCATATAACATTTTCAAGTATAAAAGTTAATATGCAGTAATGAAGGTATGTTACTGAAATCGCATCAAAACGTGTAATGTCCTGTATGACGGCTCAAAACGTATATTGCCCGAAATTTAAATGGATTTTTTAACCTAACTAAAAAAAAAATGATCTCTTGCAAGGTATATTCTAGTTCAGTAGCTCAAAACGGGTCTAACTGTGAAAACAGCTTAAAATTTTATTGAGTAGTTTAGCAGAAATAAGTTTTCTGCTTCTCCTGAAAAATTAGAATCAACGGACATTATACGTTTTATTTAGTTGCTCCTCATATTTCCTTATACTGTATATTAATTCATTACCTAGCAGTTTAGTCCCCTATAACATGCCAATAACAACATTACAACAAAAAGTTACTCAGAAAATTTGTTGCTTGTGCAGCAGTTTACATGTTTGTCTTTGTTGTTATTGCGCTCTGCAAACTGGCCTGATGCAGCTCTCCACGCAACTCTACCGTATGCAAACCTTTCCATCTACGAATAAGAATAACAATCATCCGTTTCCATATGGCTTAAGCAACATTAAAAGCTATTGTGTTAGCCTATAGTTTATTATAATTGCCGTTGTTCAGTAATCAACACTTGCTTTTATTTCAACATTCTTGTTCGGGTTCTGTAAATTTGTTACACATCTGTTGTAAATAACAGTCTCCTAAAAGACTTTTTTTTATTTTTTTTATGGGTTTTATGTGATTAATGTTGTGTCTTATGTTCTTGAATAGGGTGTGTAACAAACGTAAATGGTGTTAGAGCTTTTATTGTTTCATAGATGAGATAATACGGTTAGCCGTGTGGTCTAACGTACAGCTTTCCGAGACGGGGAGCGTACCGGCTCCGATTCGAATCCCCTAGACAAATTACTTAAACTAAGTTAAATTAACCTAAGGAAAACACACACACACACACACACACACACACACACACACACACACACACACATACACACAGACACACACCTAACTGACATATCAGATTATAGCAGTACATTTAATCTCCGTATAAGAACGGCAATCCTCATCTATTTGAATATGCTTACTGTATTTGCCTCTTGGTCTCCCTCTTCGATTTTTAACCTTCACTTTTACATGTAATGATAAATTGACGATTTCTTGAAATCTCAAAAAGTGTCGTGGTAATACATCCCATTTTTACTTAAGATATGCCAGATATGCTTATTTGTCGTTCACGTGTACTCCCAAACAGGACTTAAGTCCAAGGAAATCCTTCAAAAACGACTTCCTAACATAAAAGAAATACGATGGCGAAAACATCTCTTATTCAGAAATGATTTTCTTCCCACTGCCATTCTGTATGTTACTTTACTGGCCAAACAACAGCACTCATGTATCGTTAAGATCTCACTAGTCGCGTTTGCAAATCTAATGCACTTCGCATCATCTGACTCAATTAGACCACATTCCATTGCCCTCGTAAAACTGTCTTGTGCTGCTAGAGTAAAGCTTATTTCCCTTAGAATCAACCTGAGACCTACATTTAATTTCATCTACTAATGTTGTACCCGAAAATAAAACATAGTCTACAATTTACATCTATATCTATAAATGTGAATGTCTGTGCAGTGTACACTTATCAAGTGCGAACGACAAGACGAAGAGACTTAAATATTTGTACAGTTACTAATTTATACCTGAGGAAGGTTTAAGACACGGTTTTATAGCAATCTGATAGATATATAGTAACTTAAAGAATATAAAGCGAAATGCGGAACAATAATTACTCTTTGAAAATAGTTTTATTGGTTGCATTGTTGCTTGAGGGTTGATAATGATAAAAGGGTGGAGTATATAGGTATGGGAAGTTATCGGAGTTTATAAAATTGTACGTGTGTGTGTGTTAATATTTCGCTCTGCAGAGAAAACTACAGAACGCAAACGAATGGTATGTGTATAATTGTTGTCCGAAGTCTCACGTTGTACACCATAGCAGTTCCATGCCGATAGCTTTAAGGTTCTGGAAGATATGGTGGTTGAAAGTCGTCAAATTATTAAAAAATTCGGACTGAAGGCCAGCAATGACGTTTGCGACTCTACAGCAAGGAGGTTACATACAGCGAAACGTGATGCCACAGACCATATCTTTGGTCTATGCGTGTTACAATGTCTTCAGCTCTTTCTCTGTAAGGTTAAGCATACAAATAAGGAAATATAAGAACAAATAAATAAAGCAGTAAAAAAGAAATTTCTTTTAATACAGACATACAGCACTTATACAAATTAATACAATTGTACAACATATAACTCAATAAATATGAAATCGTACACATTTTATATGTCATTTGTGTTTTGATCACTATATTCCTTTCTTCGGATACTTATAATTTTGTACACTATGCGAGAAAGCGTTATTTCTTATTTATTCTCCGATAAATATAGCATGTTTTTAGAAAAAAGGAGATGAACAGAGAGAGAAGGGATAGGAGAGGTACTAACTGAAAGCAGGAATAAATAAATAAATAAATACCCGGGCAAAGCCGGGTTTTCAGCTAGTATTATATATTACTTTCCCACATTATCATACTGACAGGTAAACTAATTGTTCATTGTTCAAAAATAAAGAGCAATTACTGTATTAAATATCAAAATATTTATATTAAATATCAAAATTTTTGGTCTAAGACTTGACTTGACTTCTCTTTCCCTAGTGCGTGCTAAATTCACTGGCTAGCCGATTATAAAAGACTCCATCATGAGAACGTACACATATATGCTGCAGTTCATGGTAACCAGTGAAACAATTTAAATGTTTCTTGTAACGCACCCTCCCCCGTGAACCTACGGAGGCTTACGAAAGATAGTCCATGTACTATCACGTACTATTCCGTTCAGCTGTTTCAGCGTGAAGAGTGACAAATTTGTTAAGCCACTGTAAGGTACCCTCCGCCATGAAGCGTATCGTGGCTTCCTGAAGGTGGCTCGTGCGTTAATTCAGGGTATAAGCTACCTGCCTTCCATATTTCATTCAAATCCGTCAAGCTGTTTCAGCATCAAGAGAAACAAACGTGTCAAACCATTGAGCAAGGGTGTGTGTGTTTTCTTTAGCATCCATACGTTTCATTTTAAGTAGTTTGTCAGTGTAGGAACCGACGACCACTGTAGTTTGGTCCCTTACATGTCACAAACATTTGAACATTTTATTAGGAGTTCTGTAGATGTAAGATGCGGATGACATTCATTGGGTTGTTTCTCCAATCCCTGGCAATATTTATCGTACTTCCGAGTAGATGCATTGGCGTCGTAGCCAGAACTGCTTTTTCCTGTTCACTGTCTGCTGCAGCCTGCTTTCTTGCCCTGTCATTGACGTTCAAGCAGTCCGATCGCAATAGCATCTGAATAATTTGTCCAATTACGCGGTGCCTCGTACATTGACTATCCGGATAGATAGCCATATGCAATTGTACTATTATAACGATATTTCTTTCTATTTCATAGAATAAAAGTAGCATATACAATAAATTTTTCCTCAGTGGTAAACGCAAGGAACGTTGGCATAGAAGTGAGTGGACTGCCGTTTAGACAAGTAAGCGGTCAAAGACGTTGACAACCTGACACAACGTAGCGCGATAGCTCTGCGTCGCGGTGTTCGCACAGCTAAAACCGGTTCTTGCCATGGCGCTATTAAATTCAAGAACATGACTTTTTACGCCTTTTAACGTCAACTTTAAGAAACACCATATCACTGTAACTATCTTTCAGCAGCTATAGAATACAGTTATATAAAGTATACTTCTCCATTCTAAAAAGAAGTTTTTACATCAATATCGCAGTTAGTAGCAGTGCTAGAAATATGAACTAATGAATCAAACAAAAATAGGGCTCCTCGACACTAACATTCGTTGAAAACGGCGTTTCGAAATACGAGAGTTGGAACTTAATGGCAACACTGCTATGGAGACACTATACAATGGAATCTGCTATTGTCGCTGATAGCAAACGTTAGCAGCGGGAGAATAGCCTTGTGCGCTAAGGCGTCTTGCTGCAGTGCGTGCGGCCGTTCGCCGTCCGGGGTTCGAGTCCTCCGTCGGGCATGGGTGTTTGTGTTGTCCTTAGTATAAGTTACTTTATGTTAGTTTAAGTAGTTTGTGAGACTAGGGAATGATGGCCAACGTAATTCGGTCCCCTAGATTTACAAACATTTGAAAATTTGAGCCCCTAATGTTGACATAGCTACCTTATCTCCGAGCAAATAGTCTAACCCGTCCCTTGTCACCGGCGTGCGCACAATCGAGGGAAACACAGTCACTTGTGAGCGGGCGGTCTAATGTCACGGCGTCAATATGTACGACTATGATGGTGATAACGTGACGTCAGTACACAGTATTACGATCAGCTTTGCGAAAGAATCGGCAACACTTTCTGAGCCACCCATCCATAATTTTGTACGACAATGGGTGGCCCATACAGCGCAAGCTGTGGCTGCTCTGTTCGGTCGATGGGACTGGGAAGTACAGTACCATCCACCATATTCCCCGGACGTAAGTCCTTACGACTTTGATTTGTCCGAAGATGAAGAAACCACATCATGGTATCCGCTTCATAACTGTTCCAGAGATTAGAAAGCAATAGACTGCTCCATTCGCACCATCAACAGAACAGACTCTGCTAACGGTATACTACGCCTTCGACATCGCTGGCAAGAGGTTCTAAAGAACGCTGGTGACTACTTTGAAGCCCAATAACAGGTGAAAACATGTAACGGTTTTGTATCGGTCGTGAATAAATAGTTGCCACTATTGAAGTTCCAACCCTTGTATGTAGCCGTACACGAAATAAAGGGAGTATTTCATCTTACATGACTCAATGTATATATACTGTATATACACTCCAGGCTATTATAATTGCTACACCACGCAGATGTCGTGGTACAGATGCGAAATGTAACCGACAGGAAGAAGATGCTTTAATATATAAATGATTAGCTTTCCAGAGCATTCACACAATGTTGGCGCCGGTGGCGACACCTACTACGTGCTGGCACGAGGAAAGTTTCCAACCGATTTCTCATACACAAACAGCAGTCGACCAGCGTTTCGTGGAGAAACGTTGTAGTGCTGCCTTGTGTAAGGAGGAGAAATTCATACAATCACGTTTCTGACTTTGATTAAGGTCGGATTGTAGCATATCGCGATTGCGATTTATCTTATCGCGACATTGCTGCTCGCATTAGTAGCGATCCTATGACTGTTAGCAGAATCGGTAGGCTCAGGATGGCAATACGGAACGCCGTGCTTGATCCCAACGGCCTCCTTTCACTAGCACTCGAGATGGCAGGCACCTTATCAGCATGGCTGTAACGGATCGTGCAGCCACGTCTCGATCCCTGAGTCAACGGATGGGGAAGTTTGCAGGACAACAACAATCTGAACGAACATGTCGACGACATTTCCAGCAGCATGGTCTATAGGCAAGGAGACCATACCTGCGGTTACCCTTGACACTGCATCACAGACAGGAGCACCTGCGATGGTTTACGCAATGATGAACATGGGTGCACGAATGGCAAAACGTCATTTTTTCGGATGAATCCAGGTTCTGTTTACAGCAGCATGATAGTCGCATCCGTGTTCGGCGACATCGCATTGAACGCACATTGGAAGCGTGTATTCGTCATCGCCATACCGGTGTATCACCCGGCGTGATGGTATGGGGTGCAATTGGTTACACATCTCGGTCACATGTCTTTGACATCGACGGAACTTTGAACAGTCGCCGTTACATTTCAAATGTGTTATGACCCGTGGCTCTACCCTTCATTCGATCCCTGCGAAACCCTACATTACAGTACGATAATGTACGACCGCAATGTGCAGCTTCTGTACGGGCCTTTCTCGATAAGGAAAATGTTAGATTTTTGTTGTGGCCAGCACATTCTCCAGGTCTCTCACCAACTGAAAACGTCTGGTCAATGGTGGCCGAGCAACTGACTCGTCACAATTTGCCAGTCACTACTCTTGATGAACTGTGGTATCGTGTTGAAGCTGCATGGGTACTTCTAACTGTACACGCAATCCAAGCTCTGTTTGACTCAATGCCCAGGCGTATCAAGGCCGTTATTACGGCCAGAGGTGGTTGTTCTGGGTACTGATGTTTCAGGATCTATGCACCCAAACTGGGTGAAAATGTAATAACATGTTAGTTCTAGTATAATATATTTTTCCAATAAATACCCATTTATCATCTGCATTTCTTCTTGGTGTAGCAATTATAATGACCAGCAGTGTAGTTAAGTTTTTCATATTTTGCTAACCACCTGTTGCTTTCAGTTTATTTACACATACTGTTTGTTGATGACATGGTAGTAGGCGGAAACCGCTAACGATACCTCTTCTGCGACATGGAAGTGAAATGTGTACTGTGTATATAGGGCCCCCAAAAAAGTGTGGAACATATTGAGAGGTGGTAGTAATCATCGAAACAACAAAAATTAGTTTAATATACATGAGTTAGGAGAGGCTAACTTTTTAAAGGTAAACACCAGTTTATAGACAGGGGTGCACCATGCATTGTTTGGATATTAGAGGTTTTATTCACTCATGAGGTAAGGTTCAGAAGAGATAGTGGTGTGAATTTTTATAACCACTGTGTATGGGCAAACCTCAGTTCCCAAGCAGTCGAAAAAAGAGGGCATCAACGGCGGCTCTCAGTTAATGGGCAAGCGTGTTTGGCGATAGATTTATGGCATTACAAAGATCAAATGGGTATCGTTATCTGGATTTTCTCGGTACGGTATTGCCCTTATTGCGGGAGGGTGTTAAGTCTTTTGTCACACATCTGACTTCATGAGTGATGAGCGGAGATGAATGATGTGCCTAACCCAAAAATAATTTTTCTGGTGTCAGGGACCAAATAGGAGATTGGTAAGACCACTAGAAAGCTTGGAGACCTAAGCGCCTCGCAGCTGATAGTCAAATGTTTAGCATGATTTTGCCGGAGGACATACGCAAAGACATATTATGGACTGCCTGAGAAAATCGTGAAAGGTTTGATTGTTCAGTGGCAAACGATACTGTGTTACACTAAGGGTGCCTAGTGGGTGATGCGGTGGCATCGGTGTCCTAATATTTGCAGCCACTGGTCGGGTTATGACAGACGCCAGACATCTGTGTTGTGCCCCTGCTGCTCTCGTTGAGTGGCGCGCAACAGGGTACCTGCACCGACCTCGCCTCCTTGATTGGCCCAGCTGCAGACATCGGCTGTATCAGGTGGGCGTTGCCCACTGCATTGACATGAGCAGACATCTTCTGTGCCCTCTGCCATTGTCGTACGCGTCACGAGGCGCATGAGTCACGCCCACCACGGTGGGAACAGGACCAGTAGTGGGCACATACAAACTGACGGTACTGGGCATCAATACAACCTAAAACACTAGATCCACGTAGCACAGTTGAAAAATAGGTACACCCTAAAATAATACATTTCGTTTTGGTACTAGTTGTACTTAGATCACATATCTGGTGCAGCAGTTAAATAACACACACTAACAACTGAAAATTAAACCAAATTTACCCATTTACTCAGGCACTCTACGGTAAAGTAACAATCAAATGTATGTGTAGCGGAGCCGACATTACCGAAGCTGCCATAACATTCAAGTACGCGCTCCGAATCAGCAGGCCTCACGCACCAGCTGATTGCACAGAACTCAGCTCACCTCACCCAGAGCTGCATATACCCATATGCAAGATAACCAAGTAAGAAAATGCATCTTATATGTGACACATTGTCGGCATCGAAGGACAGTGGAAAGCAGATACAAAATCTATATCTATAAATGTGAATGTCTGTTCGGTGTACGCTTATCAAGCCCAAACGACGCAGAGACTTAAATATTTGTACAGTTACTAATTTATACCTGAGTAAGGTTTTAGGCACGGTTTTATATCAATCCGATAGATATTCACTAATTAGAAGAATATAACGCGAAATGCGGAACAATAATGATTCTTTGAAAATTATATTTACTCTTTCAAAATGGTTTTATTGGTTGCATAGTTGCTTGGGGATTGATAACGATAAAATGGTGGAGAATATTGGGATGGAAAGTTATCGGTGTATATGAAATTCTACGTGTGTATGTGTTAATATTTCGCTCTGCAGGGAAAACTACAGAACGCAAACGAATGGTCTGTGTGTAATCGTTGTCCGAAGTCTCCCGTTGTACACCATAGCAGTTCCATGCCGACAGCTATAAGGGGGTGGAAGATATGGTCCTTGAAAGTCGTCAAATTATAAAAAAATTCGGACTGAAGGCCAGCGATGACGTTTGCGACTCTATATCAAGGAGGTTACGTACAGCAAAACGTGATGCCACAGACCATATCTTTGGTCTATGAGTGCTACAATATCAGCTTTTTCTTTTTAAGGCTAAGCATACGAATCAGGAAATATAAGAATAAATAAATACAGCAATAAAAAAGAAATTTCTTTTAATACATCTCTTTAATACAATCGATTTTACGTTTCGCACATTACATCAATTGATCCATCTGTGATATTATTACAACATAATTGTTGAATTTCGTGATTGGATTCTTCGAAACGAGTGCATTTTTACATGTGATTTCTTATATATTCTCTGATAAATGTAACATGTTTTTAGAAAAAAGGCGATGGACAAAGAGAGAGTGGATAGGAAAAGTACTAACTCAAGGTTCGAATAAATAAATAAATAAATAAATACACGGGCAACGCCGGGTTTTCAGGTAGTATACAATAAATACATGGGACCTATGCCTAGGTGGAGTAGCCGAGCGGTCTAAGGCGCCTCGCTGCGAAGCGCGCGGTTGCTCGCCGTCGGAGGTTCGAGTCCGCCCTGGGGCATGGGTGTGTGTGTTGTCCTTAGGTTAGTTTACCTTAGTTTAAGTGGTTTGTAAGCTACAGACTGATGACCACGCAGTTTGGTCCGATAGATTTGAAAACATTTGAACATTTGAATATAGGACGTATAACCTATAGAAAATACACAAGAAAACCAACACACAATCATTTCTTAAAATGTCTAAGACTAGAAACATGGTGCACACCACAGGGACTTGCGGGTCCGTATTGTTTCCAGTTCAACCGCATTATCATGAACAATTCGCCTTATACGGAAGGGACCAACAATAACTGGAAAGAACTTCAGTGTCAAAGCAAGACACTTGTTGAACAAACGACGGGAACCAGCCAAGACCTTCCCCACAACTTCAAAGTAGCGTACTACACGAAGTTTCTTATCATACTGGCGCCTTTTCTCAGCGGCCTGTTTCATATATTCAGTGGCACATTTAACCACCTTGCTGTGCCTCATTGTGACCGCAGGATCAAGAGGTACTATCTCCCGTACCTTGTCAAATTCACATTCATTTTTCAAAACGAGCCTCTTCGTCATAGAGGTAGAATCACTTGAAAACTCATTGATGACGTGCTGGAAGCCCTGTATATACGCGTTCGCACGTATTAGACTCTGGGTGATAAGCGGAAATGAAAATAGGTTTGATACGCGTCCGTTGGAGCGTCCTCTTCCAGACAGGAGAGCGAAACTGAGGGCCATTGTCAGACAAAAACATCTCAATGTACCCAACTTGGAACAGGAAGTCTTTCACAAATGCATGTGATACAGACTTGCTTAGGGCTCTTTCCAAAGGGGTTAAAATTACATATATCAAGGACAACTCAACGGCAATTTCTCGTAAATGAGAAGGGATAATGGGGAACAGAGGAGCAAGGTGAGACACTGTGATAGCCTTGGACTTTGACATGCTTTAAAAACAGCAAGAGCTTTCCGGATCCTGTTTTCCACGTTTGGAGAGTAACAGGTAAGACGGAGCTTAACAAAACATTTACATGTCAATAGTGTGTGTTGCTAATGTGTGTATACCAAATGAGCTTGTTCACCATCTGGGTTACACACAACCAAGTTGGACTTCCCGGTGTTGCTACGGTGTAACAAGACATTATTCTTAATTAGGTACTAGTTCCTAATCGACGGATTGTTGTTGTCATGCCATAAAACCTTAACGTCTTTCAGATATGGGTACTTGTCTCGTTCACGCGCTATTTCGTGAAGCGAAGCAGATATGAAATTTTCAAAAGCTACGCCACTTAAATAGAACAGGCTGTAATTATTTTCATTAAGCTCATCATTGGATCCCTGAATCATACCCACCGTGGAACGATAAAGGGCGTCAACCACCAGATTCTCTTTCCCATGTATGTGTACAACCAAGAAGCGAAATTCCTGGAGATAGAGCGCCCACTTGGCCAATCGTCCGTGCGCCAATTTGGCGGACATGAGGAACTGCTATGCACGGTGATTTCTATTCGGCCGAATAGAAATCCGCGGAACTTCGTAAATCCGAAGATGATTGCAAGGGCTTCCAGCTCTGTTACCAAGTATTTCCTATCACATTTAGTGAGAACATGACTCACGAATGCAATTGTTTTCCGGTGCACTACCCTGTCACCTTCAAATTCTTGGAACAGGTCGGCAGCAATTCTGATCTTCAAACTGTTCGTTCCAAGGCAGAAATCCTTGGAGAGACTGGGTTGTGCTAGCAAAGGCGCCACCAGAAGGGCTTGCTTAACACTTTCAAATTCAGATTGCGTGTTCTCATCCCACTTCCATGGCTTACTTTTACTCGTGAATGTGCAGAGGGAAGGTATATCCAAGATTTGAAGAGTTATAAATTTTTTGTAGAAATTCACGAGACCCAAAAAGTCATGTGTTTGTTTCTTTGTAGTCGGAACAGGAAAGTCTCGGATTGCGTCTAGTTTACTAGCGTCTGGAAGAATACCCTCTCTCGTGCCTGAGAAAGTTGACCTGCGGCTGACCGAATTCTGACTTCCTCAGATTAAACGTCACCCCTGATTGGTGGCAAACATGCAATAATTGACCTAAAATCTAGCTGTGGCTCTCCCATGATTTTTCTGTGATCAGCACATCATCCACGTACGTGGTGTTGCACCGCCGCAATTAATCCAGTAAAATGTAGTGAAAGCCACAACTGAAGGTTTCAGAACTGAAATTAAGGCCAAAAGGAAACTTCGGAACTGATAACAGGTCCCAAAGCAAATGAAGGCCCTTAAGGTCGACAGGCAGAGTGTAGTTCTATTTGCCAGTAGCTGGCACGCAAGTCGATTGAGGAGAGCACACGGATGCCATGGAACTTTTGCAAGAGTTCCTCTAACGTCTGCGGTCGATCAGTCTCTGTCTCAATTATGTTGTTTATCTGTATCAGATCCAGGACAAGCCTGATTTATTTATCCTTCTTTGGGACAATCAACAATGGACTGCTATATGAACTCTCAGTGTGTTCTATGATGCTGTCCGCTGACATCTGCGCAGTCTTCTGCTTGACTTCCCACTTGTATACTTACGGAATTTGGTGTGGCTTCACAATTTAAACTTGTAATGAAACTTTGACTATGTCTGAGGCATCAGAAAAAACCGTCACATATTTCCGAAAAATGGAAGCTACATTAGTTTTTGCTTGGAGTGGGGCATTCTCCAATGAAGTCACCTTTCGGTCAATCTCGACCAGGACGTCTAATTTATCACAATCAACTAGAAGTACGTATGGTTAATCAAACTCTGAGAGCACCGGAGCTGGCGAGTACATCGCCCGGTAATCTGATAGAAAATCGCAACACAGACCCGTGGATCTCAGCCTCGTGGTGCACTCGCTGAAGTTTAACCTAATTTCCTCCTGCTTCTGCCAAAGGCGCACTTCGCCTTCGCCAAAGTGCAAAGTAGCATTGTGTGCCAACAAAAATTCCACACCGAGCAACACATCAACAACTAATGACGGCACAACGATAAAGTTGGCCACAAAACATGTCCCTCTGTACCTCTACGCTGCCCAATCAAAGCGCCCTCAATCTTGATGCGTTGTAGGGGGAGTTCCAGCCAAATTACCACTGCTTGGTAGCGTTCCTATGCCGCCTCACTGATTACAGATACAACACCGCCCGTGTCGAGAATGCAGTGTAACTCTACATCTTTCACAGTAATTGTCAAGACGGGTTGTACCAAATTATCGGCTCGGGTATCTCCTCTAAGAGGACTTACGTTATGTCATCAAACACTATCAGTCTGACTTGTTCCATCCTCTGTTCGTCGTCAGACTCCGAGCAGGAAGGAGCTCTGAATATCATTGTTTTGACGTCGTTGGTCCGGTTTGCACAACTGTGAATTTGCTTGGAGTTCGCATCATGCGGTCCATTGTCATTGGAGTGCCAGTTATTGCCGTTCCCCCACTTGCGCTTTTCTTCCCGCAATAGTCGCCCTTATAGCCATTTTCATGATTGTTATGCCATTCCTGTTTTGCTGGGTTTGCTGGCCGTTTCCTCAGGACTGCCTATTTGAACTACTATTCTGTTCCTTTTCCGGTACCTGATTCTGATTACTATTCCCCTTTCCTTGTTTGGCTAGTGAGTTATTCTGCAGCGGGTCATAATCAAAATCGAGATCTTCCTGGAGGGCCTGAAACTGCTCCACGTCATCCTTGCATTTCCCTGCTAAGAGAGTGTTGGGCAGACGTCGCGTCAGCTTCCTGGCAGATTAAAATTGTGTGGCACAACAGGGACTCGAACCTGGGTCCTTTGCCTTTCGCAGGCAAGCACTAAACCGACTTTCCTATCCCGTCATGACTCACGATGCCGCTTCCTACTTTCCAAACTTCACAGAAGTTTTCCTAAGAAACTAGCAAGACTGGCACTCCTGGAACAAAGGATATGGTGGAAACATGGCTAAGCCACAGCCTAAGGGATGTTTCTGGAAACATCCCTTAGGCTGTGGCTGAGCCATGTCTCCACCATATCCTTTCTTGCAGGAGTATTAGTCTTGCAAGTGTCGCAGGAGAACTACTGTGAAGTTTGGAAAGTAGGAGGCGAGTTACTCGCGGAAGTAAAGTTGTGAGGCGGCATTGAGAGTCGTGTCGTGATAGTTCAGTCGGTAGAGCGCTTGCTAGCGAAAGGCAAAGGTCCCAGGTTCGAGTCCTGGTTCCGGCACACAATTTTAATCTGCCAGGAAGTTTCATACCAGCGCACACTCCGCTGCACAGTGGAAGTTTCATTCTAAATTATAATAAGTTCAGGCACGGGACTCAGGTTGGTTAAATAATAATTCCTGCTTAACATATCTTGGAAGAACTCGGCTGGGCTAGTAAAGTTCGACTGTCCGAATGGAGGCATCAGTTGGATGTTGTGGCATATGCTGTTGTGCTAGCTCTCGGACCAGTAATAAGCTAAAAAGTGTTGTCGGAAGCTCTCGTAGCTTTCGCCATACTGAGGGGATGACCTCGTATGCGTCGTGGATTCGCCTTCCAGGTATCTGCACATGAACTCTATTTTATGACCTTCAGGCCAGTTCAGTGGAAGGGAGAAGTCAAATTGATCTACCCACACCTGCAGATGTACTCCACTGGGCGCTTTCCTGAACATTTCTATTTTACGTATTGTCAGAAGATGGTTGTAATCAAAGCCTGGTGCTGGGTCCCGATTACAACGTGCATTCCTGCTTTGATAACCGCTCGAACTTTCCTGTGCAGGCTCACTTTCGTCCTCAAAAGATGAGTCCATGTCGTGGCCTGCGCTTCCGTCTAGGCTGCTACATGCGCCGTGGGATGCCCAGCTTTTACTACACATGGCCTTCTCCTGCCATGTGTTCACATTGTTCGTCAACGTGGCCACAATTTCCACTTAAATGCTGCGTGGGATTCAAATCTATGTGTGCAATCCTGTGTATGACATCATCTACCGTGCTCTGCATGCTACTGATCGTAGCAATCGTATTATCGACACGGCCAGAAACTGCACCAATACTGGTTCAAACGATTCGTATGCATTCTTCCATGTGTTCACGCATGGTGGTTACCTGCGAGAGCACGTCATCGACACACAAATCTAGGGCTTCGACGTGTTTGGCAACACTGTCGACCTACGCTCTACACACTCGACACCAATTTTATACTTTTATTTCCACGCTGTTCGTACCAACTCCGTCAGCCTGTTGCTCGCGGAGGCTAGTCATTTCTTGTAATACTCACGCCGCTTGGTTCGCAACCTGTTGTTGAAAAGCCTTAAATTTGTTGCGCAGGCTGCACTTTTATTTCACGGAACTGATCGTTGGTGCATTGATCTATTTTATCAAATCGTTGTGCAGTGGTTGATTCATGTCATCAAGGTGTTCATCAATCTTTCATGACTGCTGTTTCATTCGTTTGGTAATCTCTTTCGACTGCTCTTTCATTTCACAGAACTGATCGTTAATCTGTGCGGTCATTTGTTTGCAGAGTGCAGTGAGCGCGTCGGGTGACGAGGCTACCTGCGGACAAGCGTTCGCCGCTGGGTTATTCCCATAATCCGTAACAAACAAAGCGCTTGGCTCACGGCTTATGGCCTGCCGTTTGCCTCTAACCGACCCATCGCCTACGCTTTGGACGTGCTTTTCAAATGAAATATATTTTTCTCTTTGAAAGTTATCTCCCATGTTTGCAATATCGCTTAAGGCAATGTGCATATTTTCAGTAGCAACTGAATCTATCTCCCGTGACCAGTGCGCCCACATGTCTCAACTGCTGATACTGTAAAGCTTTCCATTTAATATCATGTTAAAATATCCACAAGAAAATACCAAATAACAAGTTTCTGGCTACATACATGGTCGGAACATGTGGTACAAATGAAAGAGTTTCACACGGAAAATTATTTTCACACACAAAGCAGTCATAATTGCACCCACTTTTGACACTGCATACAACTCGACAATTATTTCTCCCAAAAATACATGGATATGATGTTATGGGCGCACGACAACTAGGTCTTTAGCGCCCGTACAAGATAATTAGGCGATACGTGTGACCTGATTAAAATGAAATGAAGACAAATAGGGAACAGAAGAGAAAGTAGCCAAACGATAAGGGGAACGAAGCAAAGACCCAACCAAACATGGCAAGGTAGGAACAGTTGGTGAGCGTCTAAGGTTTACAGACGTACTCAAAATGCCAAGCCAGAGGAGTGGTGGGCTAACCATTCGTTAACGTCCTAAAACCTCCAGCCTAAAAGCTTAGGCCAGAGTCCGGAAAGTTCACAGAAATTGAATACTTTCGTCACACTCGCCTTGTCATCAGCTAAAACAGAGGGCAGGGGACCACAAAGAGCCACCGCTGCCCTAGCAGCACGGTAGGAAATACATTCCAGTAAAATGTGGCGTACAGTGACTTGCACACCACAAGCATCGCAAATCGGAGGGTCCTCCTGACGGAGTAAATAGCCATGTGTCAAAGGACAATGCCCGATTCGGAGACGTGTCAAGGCCACCTCATGCTGCCTCAATGAATGACAGGATGTTCGTCACGGTCGGACAGTGGGCTTAATCAACCGCAGTTTATTGTTCGTCACTGCCTGCCACGTCTCCTCCCACAAACGAAGGGACTTCCGGCGCACCACAGAGAGGATGTCCGGCAGGGGAACGGCACAATGAGTAATACCAGAACTGTCGCAAGCCTCCTTGGCAGCCCGATCAGCCATTTCGTTACCACTAATACCGACATGTCCTGGCACCCAACAGAATGTCACTTGCTTCCCCCGCTGCTGGAGAGTAGACAGTCTGTCATGAATGAGCTGCACTATCTTCTCAGCTGGATACAAATTTCGTATTGATTGCAGCGCACTGAGAGAATCAGAGCACAGGAGAAACTTCGTGCCACGAACCCGCTGCATTTGTTCCAGCGCCCGCAGGATCGCATGGAGTTCTGCTGAAAAAACTGAGTATGCAGGAGGGAGGCGAATCCTGATGGTGGTGTTGGGGAACACTATGGAACAGCCTATCGAGTCCCCCTGTTTGGATCCATCCGTGTACACCACGGTAAAATCACGATGCTGATCTAAAATGTGAGAGAACAGAGATTGAAATATAAAATCGGCAGTAGAATGCTTCTGAAAATGTGTCAACTCTAAAAGTAGTCTCGGCCGCTGGAGGAGCCACGGTGGACGTTTACTCCAACCTCGCTGTAAAACATTAAAACCAGACACATCCACATCTAAAAGACAATCTTGAGAACGTATCCCAAAAGGCCTCGTTGCCCGTAGCCTGTTACGAAACAGCCGTTCCGCAGGAGGGTGGGCAACGACCGGATGGGCTGGTGTATTTGGCGAGGACAAAGTCGTATATGCCTGGCGTGCCACGAGAAACTGCCGCCGCATGTGAAGTGGTGGCTCACCAGCCTCGGCGCAGATACTTGGTATGGGACTCGTGCGGAATGCCCCAGTTGCGAGCCGAATCCCCTCATGATGCACCACGTCCAGCATCTTTAAATAAGAGGGTCTTGCTGACCCATACACGGTGCACCCGTAGTCTAGGCGAGAACGCACAAATGCTCTATAAAATCGTAGCAGACAAGTTCTGTCGGCTCCCCATGAAGTGTGGCTAAGACACTTTAAAATACTTAGTGCCTTCAGGCACCGTCTCTTCAAATCTTTAAGATGTGGCAACCAGGTAAGTTTAGAGTCAAATGTCACACCCAGAAAACGCACAGTGTCTTTAAAATTCAGAACGGTGTCCCTCATCCGCAGTTCAGGTAAGTTAAAAATAGAACGAGATCGGTTAAAACAAACACACACCGACTTCTCTGTTGAAAATTTGAAACCGGTCTTCTGTGCCCATTCGTCGAGCCGCCGGAGAGTGAGCTGCAACTGACGAGTTGTCGTTGCAAGACTGGAAGAAGAACAGAAGACAGAGAAGTCATCAACAAATAGTGAACACTGGACAGGACTTTTCACAACACACGTAATACTGTTAATGGCTATAGCAAACAACGTCACACTTAAAACACTACCCTGAGGGACACCGTTTTCCTGCTCAAAGCGGTCAGAGAGCACGCCACCGACTCGGTATCTAAAAAAAACGTGGAGAAAGGAATGACCGGATAAAAATTGGAAGGCAACCGCGAAATCCCCATTCGTGAAGCTGCCTAAGTATAAGATGCCTCCAAGTAGTGTCGTAGGCCTTCTCGATATCAAAAAATACACCCAGAAGGTGATGACGGCGCAGGAAAGCCTGTTGTATTGCCGCCTCCAGAGAGGCCAGGTTATCGAAGGTGGAACGATATCGCCTGAACCCACACTGGAAGCGACTAAGTAGCTGCCTGGATTCCAACATCCAGACAAGGCGGCGGTTGACCATCCGCTCCAGGGTCTTTCCAATGCAGCTAGTGAGGGCAACACTACGGTAACTGCTGGGGCATGTGGAATCTTTACCGGGTTTTAAAAGGGGAATTAAAAGAGCCTCTCTCCACAAGTTGGGAGCCGGCCGCGGTGGCCGAGGGGATTGAGGCGCTCCAGTCACGGTCCGCACGGCCACTACGGTCGGGGGTTCGAATCCCCCCTCGGGCATGGATATTTGTGCCGTCCTTAGTTGTAAGTAGTTCATAAGTAGTTTGTAAGTTTAGGGACTGATGACCCCGTAGTTAAGTCCCATAGACTCTACAAACATTTGAACATTTTGAACACAAGTTGGGAAAGTGTCCTGACATCCAAATGGCATTAAAAAGGTTAAGGAGGATAACTTTGTTGCGATCTGTAAGGTGCCGTAACATAGCATAGTGGATCCCATCGTGACCAGGTGAAGTGTCTCGGGCTACACACAATGCAGAATCTAATTCCCACAGGGAGAAGGGGCGGTTGTACTCCTCCGTAATCGCGGACCTGAAGTCCATGGGGCCCCTCTCAGCAGCCGCTCTGCGGCGCCGGAATTCTGGATCCTGACTAGCAGTGGCAGTAACGGAAGCGAAATAAGTAGCCATGGCTTGGGCAATGTCTGCTGGTCGTGTTTGTAAAGTTCCGTTACACATCACAGCAGCTATGGGGCACCTTCCTCCTCTTCCAGAAATCCTCCTGATGGTCTCCCATACTTTCGTGCTGGTTGTAGAACGGTTAATGGAACTCAGGAACTGCTGCCATGACCTCCGTTTGCTCTCTCTAATAATCTGACGACACTTGGCCCTTGCAACCCGGAAAGCAGCGAGGTTCTCTGAAGTCGGACGACACTTGAACCGACGCAGAGCCGCCCGCCTGGTCCTGAGGGCAGTTCGGCATTCGTCATTCCACCAAGGGACTGGCTGCCGTTTTCGACGTCCCGAAGACTGTGGAATGGATGCATCAGCGGCGGAGTGCATCACGGCAGTAATATGGTGCACCCATTCTGTGACATTGTCACGATGTTCAAAGCGGGCAAGTTGGCTGTAAAGTGCCCAATCCGCTCTACTGAGTATCCATCGTGGCGGGTGTCTTTCAGGTTCGATTCCATACGGTTGGGAAATGGAGATTGGAAAGTGATCGCTGCCATGGAGATCATCGACCACGTCCCATTGTATAGTGTGGGCAAGGGACGGAGAGCAAAGAGTGAGGTCTATGGCAGATAATGACCCTGTCGCAGTACAAAGGTGTGTTGGTTGACCGGTGTTAAGTAAATGTGCGTTCGACGACAAGAGGAGCCGCTCAATGGCCCTACCCCTGGGGCAAGTAGTGACAGAGCCCCAAAGCACATTATGTGCATTAAAGTCTCCACACAGAAGAAAAGGCTGGGGAAGTTGAGTAAGAAGGTCCTTGAGGTCCTCTTCATTAAGCGTATCATGAGGGGGCAGATAGAGGGAGCAAACAGTCAGTCGATGACGCACATATACAGATACTGCGACTGCTTGGAGGCTTGTGGTGAGGGAGAGGGGCTCGGAGTGGTAGGCTGTACAAACAAAAATAGCCACTCCACCCCTAGCTCTCGCCCCACTTACGTCATCCTTCCTACATAGCGTGTAACCACGTATCTCAGGGGATCTGAAGGCTTAAAATTTGTCTCCTGGAGACACATACACAGAGGTCGACCCTGAGATAAGAGACGAAGTTCCTCCACATGGGTCCTAAAGCCCTGCATATTCCATTGTAGTATGGGAGCCATCGCTTACGGAGGTTTCACCCTCACTTTCTCTCTCCGCCGAGGCGGCGAGACGCTATGGGGTAGAGGGTCCGACTTGGGGCGGTTTGGCTGCCCCAAACGCACATCAAGGTCCATTGGCTCGGACAGAGAGTCAGATGGAGCATCTGTTACACGTACATGGACAGGCTCAAACAAAGTAACTTCTACTTTATCCTGTGACAGATACTTTTCAACTGCTTTTTTAGCCTTAGGTAGTTTCGGATGGGAGCCTGTTGCAGAGGTAGTGGCTGTGGTGGGTTTCTGCACAACCTCTACTACTGGGGGGGGGGGGGGGCATCATCTCCACAGGAGGCGGATCAGTTCCTTTTTCCGATGTTTGGGGACCAACCGGACTGGAATCGTCTACGACTGCAGCAGCCGCCTGTAAGGTGCACTGGCAAGTGCAGGTGCTAGTACCAACACAGACAGACTCAGTTTGCGTAACAGCATCACACTTGACAATCGGCTTCTGGACAACAGAAGCGAAAGAAACGGCAAAAGCTGGTGGTTGCATGGCCTGGAAGATTTTCTTGGCCTCAGCATACGAGATGCGCTTCGTGGTCTTTATTTCCTGCACCTTTTTTTCCTCAAGGAAGACTTTACAATTACGACTCCAGACAGGGTGATCCCCAGAGCAGTTGACACACGTGGCAGGTGGTGTACACTCTGCTCCGTCATGTGCCACCTTGCCACATTTGCCACAGGTGGCCTCACCTTTGCACCCCAGGGTGGTATGCCCAAAGCGCTGGCATTTGAAGCAGCGCATTGGGTTGGGGACGTAAGGTCGAACTTTCAAACGAAGAAAACCTGCTTTGACATTATCTGGAAGTTGGGGATTATTGAAGGTAAGGATGAATGAGTCCGATTTCACCAACTCACCATCCACCCTTTTCATAATATTTTGCACATCCAAAATACCCTCCTGTGCCCACTCAGATTTCAGTTCTTCCAAAGGGATGTTTACTATATCTCTACAGGTCACTACGCCTTTACTGTAGTTCAAGGTGTTATGCAACTCCGCCTCTATGGCATATTCACCCAGGAATTTCGCCTGCTGCAGGTTGGTTGCCTGCCGGGAACTCGATGTTTCGATCAGTAATGTCCCGTTCCGCAAACGTTTCACTGATTTTAAACTGCCAGCAATTCCCTCTAGGCCTTTTTGAATATAGAAGGGAGACACTCCCTCAAACGAGCCGTCCTTTCGTTTCACAACAATAAACACATTCTGTACAACAGCCTGTGTTCTGTTACTATTCCCAAAATACTTTTTCTTACTCCCCGAATCAGGAGGACTGGATATCCTAGCCCTCTTTTTGGATTGGGTGTTGGTACCCCCCAGTGGTACACCCATCCTACTGGAAGGTTCAAGGGACAAATTGGAAGTGCTCATGTCGGTCCCTCGAGCAGCTAGGGAAGTACATGTCCACCTAGACAGAGCCCCGCGTGCCTAGGTAAGCCTTATACAACTGAGGTGCGGCAGTATCCCCAGAGGTTGCTCGCTAGCGACTGTTCCTCTTCAACAGCCATGCATCCCATCAGCACGTAGCACACCTTGGGATTGAAGGTTTTTTTTATAGAGGTTTGTACCATCCTCGCGACCCGGGCGGTCAAGCCAAGATCCCCATTCCCCAGTACACACAACGTTCCACCGCCGCGCCACGCGGTGGTCGCTGAAGCGTGCCCAGAGGTTACGGTGTCTAGAGGACTAGCGGCGCTTACCAGTCCCCAGCTCAGGACCCCGGGTACGCCAAGTCCGTACTCAGCAAATTAATGCTGAGCCCATGAGGGGCCAAAAATACAATTAATTACACTCGTTGATATATATATATATATATATATATATATATATATATATATATATATATATATATATAGTTAAAGAAAAAAACAAGACAAAAAATAACATTGGACGAGGAGCTTGACATTATAAAGCAGAGGTTTGAAATAATAATCTATTCAATAAAATAAACAAGCACATAAATGTGGGGAGACCAAATTAAGCGCAATAAAGCACACACATTCTACTAAAGTGAATTAAATTATACAGTCACTGTCAGTAGTGAAATTGTTTCTGCCCTTTTTGAATGTAGAGCTAACTTGGGAGGATATTTGCAAGTACGCATGGGATAAAGAAATCACATTCATTCATTCACAGACACGTGAATGATGCTTGCGAGATTCACTCAGACGGAAACAATTCATAGCAGTAGCAATACAAAGTGTCAGCGGCATTTTACGAGATGGCAGGCGTCTTCAAGCACAATTGAAATTATAGTATGCACGAACTGTGCTGGGAGGCAGTGGCATACTATCGTTATGTACCACATGGTGTACGACCATGATGAATTACACAGAATTAAAAAAAAAATAGTTTAGAATAAGCAGGTAAAGTGCATGTGAGAATTCAATAGAAGAAAGCTAGTATCAGTATAAAGCATGACTGAAGGCCGAACTGATGACCATTACGAAACCACATTGTGCAATCGGTCATACCACGATAGTAAAGATGGAATCAATCGAGAAATACCAAGAGAAAATTTAGCTTGCTCTCGGAAACGTTAGTTAAAAACAGGAAGGAAATCAAACATACTAAGATTACACAAAGGCTGAAGGCCATACACGTGTATTCTAATTTGAGAAACTGGACACAAAAACCATTACCAGTATGGAAATGCAAACACCAAATTTACACTGAATTACTTCAGTTATGAAAAGTAAGAAACACTTTGCCTTGGATAGCGAAAGAATAACTCAAGAAAAACCGTCATTGATTGTGGTGTCACACAAGTCTGAAGTGCGCGCCACGTATTTTCGCCGCGCACCGCCATGGAAGCACGGCGCGGCGTTCTTACGACATTAGCCACAAGCGCCCTCTGCTGCAACTCCGCTCGTGGCCACCACTGAACTGGATCCGTCACTTGGCAATAGGACAGGCACCCGTTAAGACTCTCATCAGTAGGCAGGCCTCTATCTAATTAAACTTTCCTGTGTCGGTCTCTCTGTACTCTGCCACCGACACCTAGGACAACCGGCGGCAATGAGACACAAAATTGATAAACCAGGATAGGCTGGTCACAAATAAAGTTCCAACAACATGCCATCCCCTCTTCTTGATTGGACGAAATACTCAATTTGGTGGAGGAGTGGTGTCTCAGGCCACGGGCAGGACCTTTCCTCTCTGCACCGCATGTAGGGAGCGTTCAAAGCGATGTATGGTGCGTTCTCAAAGACTACTGTCTACCTACGCTCGCTACCTGAGGGAGATGAAACCCTCTGCTACAGCTCCAGAGAGGTCTCTTTTGTCACCTCCTTCCTCCATGATTAAGTTGTTACTACACTAAGAACAGCCCACCTCGCCATCTTGCCAAGTAAGAGTGTCTCTGGCTCCTCAGAAGACGGCAGTGAAGACGACACACCAAGGCGTGCATTCTTAACTAAAGTAAACGAGGCCTAAAGCGCGAAGCGGCGACTGTAAGACATTGTGGGGCAGTCAGTCAATTTTAAAAGCAACCTTACACATTGATACGAACACACAAGTTCAGTCACTCGGGTGGAAACACATATAAACATGAGTCATTGATTATTAATAAAGGAATAAAATAACTGACATACAAATAAACAGTATTAATTGTGGAGAAACACTTATGAGTAATGAATACCTCAAAATGGAACACGAACACACATTCAGTGGACATGTTTCAGGAAAAAGCTTTTGCCAATGTTGATTGGAATAGACTCTTTCAAATTCTGAAGCAAACAGGAGTAAAATATATGGAATAGAAGGTTATTTACAAAATGTACAAAAATCAAATGTCGTGTGTTAGAGTTGAAAGGGTATAAAAGGGATGCAGTGGTTGGGAAGGGAGTAAATATGGAATTAAAGTGCAGGGTGAAGAAGAAAAAAACAATGTGTTTTGCCGATGACATTGTAATTCTGTCAGAGACAGCAAAGGACCTGGAAGAAGAGTTAAAAGGAATGAAGAGTGTCTTGAAAGGTGCGTACAAGATGAACATTAACAAGACCAAAACAAGGGCAATGGAAGGCAGTAGAAGAAAATCAGGCGAAGCTGAAGAAATTAGATTAGATAACGAAACAATAAATGTGGCAGATGAGTTTTGATACATGGGCAGTAAAGTAACATATAATGGTCGCAGTACAGAGGATATGAAATGCAAAATGACAATGGGAAGAAAAGCGTTTTTGAAAAAGAGAAGTCCGTTAACATCGAATATTAATATAGGCATAAGGAAGTTGTTTCTGAAGGCATTTGTGTGGAGTATTGTCTTGTATGGGCGTGAAACATGGAGGATAAACAGTGCGGACGATAAACAACAGGAGAAAAGTCAGACGAAACGTCCCACGATAAGGCACTGTATCAATACTGGGGATCATCCACCAATTAGCCAGCGTACGTATAGAGTGTCGCCAGCTGAAAGACTGATAATTCGGCAGGAAGTGGAGAAGATTTTATACGATGAAATTCTTCAACCTTGGAGAGTCTTTGGTTGTCTTCGGTGGTCCTCGTAAAGAAGAATGGTACGTGCCGATTCTGCGTCGACTATCGGCGGCTGAACAAAAACACAAAATAAGATGTCTACCTATTGCCACGCATTGACGACACCTTAGACTGCTTGAAAGGAACTACATACAACTATGGACATGCAGACAGGTTACTGGCAAATCGAGGTTGACGAAGCTGACAGGAAAAAGACTGCTTTCATAACAACCTGACGGCCTCTATAAATTCAAAGTAATGCCATTTGGATTATGTAATACTCCGGTCACAAACGAACGCATGATGGACAACTTGCTTCACACCTTAAGCGGACATCGCGTCTTTTCTATTTAGATGACAATATCGTTTTGTCGAAAACATTAGAAGAACATCTGAGTCTTGTATCAACTGTGCTGAAGTGTGTTCAAATTGCAGGACTCCGCCTCAATTCAAAGAAGTGCCTCTTCGTCGCCAAAGAGATAAAAATTGTGGGACACCCAATTAACGAAGATGGTGTTCGACCTGATCCAGATAAATTAAGGGCAGTCACAGAATTTCCAAGTCCTCAGCACATTCGTGAGGTGAGAAGTTTTATCGGGCTGTGCTCATTCTACCGACGTTTCATGAAACGATTTTCTAACAAGGCACGTCCATTGCAAGAACTCCTGCACGGAGACGCCAAGTTTTACTGCGCTGAGATAAAAGAAAGTGCTTTCCGGGCACTTTAGGAGGCTCTAACTTCTGCATCAGTTCTAACCTTATACGACGAGAATGCGGAAACTGAACTTCACACTAACGCTAGCGGGTATGGGATTGGTGTAGTTCTTGTGAAAATTCAGGAAGGTGCTGAAAAGGTGATAGCCTATGTATCAAGAGTACTCTCAAAGTCCGAGATAGACTACTCTACAAATGGAAAGGAATGTCTCGCAGTTATTCAGCAACCCATTCACCGATGTGACAGACCATTCTTTGTGTTTGCTGACTAGCTTGAAGAATCTATCAGGTCGATTAGCAAGATGGGCACTAAGACTCCAAGTTGTGAATTTCATCAAGTTTTTCGATATTTAATCACGAGGTAAGGACTGATTACGCACAACCCTTTGGAAGTTTCTGTTAGACTGTTATGACGCCCCAGTAAAGCTGAATATTAACTTGAAATTTCAGTAATGAAACCAATCTAGAGAATGAAAAAAATGTTCAAGTGTTTGTTAAGTTATGGGACCTAACTGCAGTGGTGATAGGTCCCTAAACTACTTAAACTAACGTATCCTAATAACAACAACAATACACACACACACACACACACACACACACACACATATATGTATATATATACACACACACACACACACACATGCTCGAAGGAGGACTCGAACCTCCGACGGAAACGACTGCACGTTCCGTTGCAAGGCGCCTTAGTTCACACGGCTATTCCGCCGCGGTACATCAAAGAATCTCCTAAAAGAAAAGTTTTACAAAAATTTTCAAATGTTTGTGAAGCTTAAGGGACTTAGCTGCGAGGTATGCAGTCCCTAAACTTACAAACTACTTATAAACTACCTTACACTAAAGACGACACAAACATCCATGTCCAAGGGGGATTCGAACTCCCGACGGGGAACGGCCTTGCGCATCGGAGCAAAACGCTTCAACGCGCTTGGCCAGTCCGCCGCTGCAAAAGTTTTACAATCCTGAATTTGTAATTACCTCGATATTTCATTCTTTTGTCCCGAAAGCGACTCTGCGTGCAGCCACAACAACATACGGCAATCAGCATACAGCATGCAGTTATTATTTGCGCTCTACTCTTCATTCAAATCAAAATTGGGAAAAAGGTGTTTTAAACTAAAAATGCATGACGTCAGATATAGGTTGATGTCGCTCAGTGAGATTCAGATGGGATGGGATCATGCCAACTGCCTGAGTGTAATTAAATTGATATCAGAAAATATTTCCGTTTTCAGGAAACAATGATTAAATGCATTAAAAATAAAATTCTACAGCAATCATCAAATTACAAAAGATAAACAATAAACTTTTACAAAGATCTCAATATTATTACAGCTGCAATGGTTGCGTCAGCATATAGCGCAAATTTTAATCTCTTCAAGAACAGTCTCATGATATTTTCCATCTCATATCATACAAAAGTTTTCTCTCATCACAAGATAAAAATTCCCAACGTTATTATTACATTACAGTTCAGCTACCTTTCTCATTATAAAGTATACAACAAGTTTCTGTTTACAACTGCGATCACTCTCTCTCTCTCTCTCTCTCTCGCTCTCTCTCTCTCTTTCTCGCAGCTCACCGACGAGTGAATACGGCCGCTATGTCAGAGTCAAAGATCATATTAACCGTGTGCAACACAGATCGTATACATACATCACAGAATACGGAAAACATACAACATATTTGTATGTTTGTTTACGTAGAAAAGCCAATGAATGGAACATAATTAATTACTTGCAATAACTTCGACACAGTTTCACTGACCACCATGAAAGCTGATATACATAACATTTCATGGACTGGAGGAGGTGGATTATGAGACGAAGCGGAGTTGATGGATCGGGGGAGAGGTGGTAGCACGAGAGATAGGAAGGAAGACACGAAGAGTGATATAGAGAGGGAGAACAGCGATGACATAGAAGGAAAGGGAGATACATTAACAGGAGTATGAGATAAATAAATACCCGGAAAATGACAGGTTTGCAAATAGTGTATTACGAAAAAATAAAAGGTACTGATGTTCTTTCAATGAGGTTGTAAACACACTCTCAGGAAGCATTGTTTTCATTCAAGGAAACTACAACTGCCTGAAAAGTAATGTCTCAGAATTTTTATTCATGTTCTGAAAATCGGTAGAGGTATTACACGTCATGTATATTATCCGCTCAACATTTACGCTTCGCTGCCAGTAGTTTCAGCTGTCTCCCAACAGAGGGCTCCGAATTATACGGTATAATATGGAAGTGTGACTTGTACCGATGTCAGTGCACAATAAAGAGCGTAATTTAATCGAGTTTGCAACTGAAGTTAACGAGACTCCAATTGAAATCCATAACATAATGAATGCTTTTTACAGTGATGGTTTTATCGATATCAGTAATGTGCGACTTCGTTAGTCCTAGAGCCACCTGGGTAAAATTGGAGTACCGAGGGGTCACGGGTTTGAAAACCTGCGGCATCACACAGTTTTCAGTCGGCATTTTAACCCAGCCTTTCCCTTTCAACGATGTGAAGGGTCACAAGAAACGACATGTGGTCACGACTCCACCCAAAATTTTAGGTCCTTCTTCCCAGGTTGGATGATACGAATAGATTAGGGACATTCAACCTGTCGAAGTGAGGTCCACTTGAAAGGTTCCACGAGACCACTGAATCACATGAAATTACTATTATGGGCGACGTTGGGTTTTTCTGTGTCCCTAGTGAAGTAAAGTGACAGAACTCGGGGTGAACGACACCGAACGGCAACCGATTAGACTGTCGACATATGGTTGCTGAACTCTTCAGAGGACATCATCGGATATCAAAGATACAGCTCTGAGGTAAGTGAGACATGTCATGAGAACGCATACAGGTCCTGACTGCAGAATTGTGGTCGCGATGGAGTGACCGAGCGTTCAGAGGCGCCTCGGTGCGGAGCCCCCGGCTGCTTGCCGTCGGAGGTTCGAGTCCTCTCTGGGGAATGGGTGTATGTGTCGTCCTTGGGTTAGTGTGAGTTAGTTTAAGTATTTTGTAAGTATAGGGACCGATGAACATTGCAGTTACGTCCAATAGGTTTACAAACGTGGTACATAAAACGGTAAGCAGAATTTCTGTCTCGAATTCTGTCAAACACAGGACACTGGACAACTGTAGAAAACAGCTTTTGTATCCTGAGCGTGAGGATGATGGCTTAGACGCCAGTAAGGATGAAGGCTCTACCATCAGCGGTTAAGAGTTGGATGTCTGCACGCGGTTTAACAAATACCGACACACTAAGATTACGCAGCTTGTTACACGCCACAATCCGATGACTTGTAGTGACACACGGTTAGAAGACCGAATCTGGCAAGGTTAATATGCACTACATGCGATACCTGAGATTCAGAGGCGCTACTTTCCTGCAAGTTCACATAATTATTACGTTAAAGTAGTGTTTTTAAACCTCTATGAGTTCGTGAACCCCTTTTCAAGTAAACATATTCTGGTTACATCTCTCACTGACCTCACCCACACTGTACTATATCACAACTATGTGTGTGAATTCAAAGAGAGAGAGAATGGTATATTTTATTCTGCTAATAAAACATTCTTGTGAAAACGGATACAGTTTTAATCTATTTTCGGAATGGATCACATTATCCTATTTTTACATCAATTCCACAGGAAAGTATATGTTGTATGACGAATGTTTTCGTTTAAGATTCGAAAGAGAATTGTGCTCGGTAAGTCCCACTGTATAGGAAATTTCTAAAGAAGTTGAGTTTTTCTCGGATTTCACAAAATTATTTATTGCCTATCGTTAATTTCGTTTATTCATTATTAACATGGAGTATTTATTTTTAAAAAAATGTCTGTTCTATTCCAATCAGGATGGTAAAAAGGAATTACGTAATTTTCGCATACAATAAATTTCACTTTTGTTAGGCAGATGTGGAACTGCGGAAACCCAAGTACACAGAAGTACATGGGTCTGGTTGTTTTATTATACAAGTATCTCCTGCTTTTACTTCGACATCCCGAAGAAGAATCTGCGACACCCCTGGAGGTAGCGACGCACAGGCTGAGAAACACTGCTTTGACGTATTCGAAATCTTGTTGGAACTTTTCGTTTACCAGTTTTGTTATTTATTACACTCTTATTCAGAATTTAAAAACACTCATATAATGTCTAGAGGTAGGAAATTCATATTGACACGACATTTTCATTAGTATGTTCTGAAGAAATGATTAACATTTCATTGTCTTAGGTTCAGCAGGTTTGCTGTAGCGTATTAGGCACAGCTTTCCCAATGGGTCACCATAACCTGTACGATGCATGATGGCATCAAGACGTGGAAGGCTAAAATGTCGTGCTGTGGTACGGCCATCCTAAATGCATACACGTGTGGTGGTTGGCTTTGCATCACAGTGCTGCAACGTCGTTTCATCTCATCCCACAAATTTTTGCTCTGCTCTGCGGGGGAGGGGCTATTCCAGAACACACGGTTTGTAGGTTTCAGACATCCCTCAATTATTCGACATGACTCGTTCAGTGTTTATGAGCGTGCGTCGATTTTCTCCATACGAAGCATGCATATTCAACTGGAACAAAACACGATGCCAGGGTTGATGAACGTAGTATTTTAGGATTTCCTCCACAGTGAGTGTCGGTAAGTTTGTCGATTATCACGTTCTTTTATCCTCGTCGGCCTATATTTCTGGAAAGGATCTGTTCAGGAGGCGTGGACACATTAGTAATACAAGTCTTATATACAAAATACAACTTATACAAAATATTCAACTTTGGTTTACGTCTGTTCTCGCGGCGGCGTCTTCTTGCACGATCCTAGCTGCGGTGAATCATAGTAACTGCCTAGTTTGGAGTCGAGTTCGGCGTGCCGTTCCAGGCGCTTCTTGCTTGTAGAGGGCGCGCATCTCGGTTTCTCCCTCCAGGAGGCGCGATGTCGGCGTGTGATTGGCTGCCGGTCATCCGCTGTCTTCTTCAATATCGTTTTCGTGCGTCTGGCGTGTGGCACTGGCTTCACGCAACCAGAAACGTTTCGTGTGTTGATTTTTTATCTAGTTTTCTCTACACTACCTTCCATAAGTTTGGAAACACTTCGTTGTTTATCAAATTTTTATTAAGCTCAAATAATACAAAGGAAGATGCAACAATTAAATTTTCGATTCCTCCAAATAGCCACCCTTTGCTTTCATCTCTGCTTCGCACACTCTCGGCATGCGCTGCGTAAGTTTTGCCAAGCTTTGCCGGCCGCGGTGGCCCAGGGGGCTGAGGCTCTCCAGTCACGGTCTGCACGGCCACTACGGTGAGGGGTTCGAACCCCTCCCCCCCCTCGGTCATGGATATTTGTGCCGTCCTAGTTCGTAAGTAGTTCATAACTAGTTTGTAAGTTTAGGGACTGATGACTCCGTAAGTTAAGTCCCATAAGCTGTACAAACATTTGATTTTTTTGCCAAGCTTTCAGTTGGAATTAATCTCCATTCCTGCTGCAGGATCTTCCACACATGAGTTTCCGTTTTGGGATTCTCCTATCCAATTCGTCCCATAGCAGGTCGATTGGGCTACAATCAGGGGAATGGGGCGGCCACTTCATGTTTTTCAATATTTTACGAACCTCTAGAGACTTTACATGATTAGGACATAAAGAGACTTATGTTTCGGGTCGTTGTCTTTCTGCAAGATAATCCCTTTCCAAATCAAACCAGATTTCTCTGCATGTCGCTGGAGAATGGCATGATAATCCTTTTGGTTCATTTTTCATCAAATCATACCAGATTTCTCGGCATGTCGCTGGGGAATGGCATGATAATCCTTGTGGTTCAATTTTCTACCTATTTTTATCAAACCTCCGACTTTATTCCCTCCGAAGGATCCCCAAATCATCACAGAACCCCGTCCATTTTTTGCAGTTGGAATTACGCATTGAGGATTCCAGCGTTCATGGGGTAAACGGTATACAAATTAATGGCGTTTACTTCCAAATATTTCGAACTGGGATTCATTAGTGAACAAGACTTTTTCCCAATTCCTCGCAGTCAATTCAAGCACAGTTTCTAAACTGTTACGTTTTCAGGTCACTACCAAACACTTTTACTGGCATTCTGATATTTTCCTGGGTGCTCCTGAGCGAGGACGATCTTCATAGTAGCCTGTTTCTCAATGCCGATGTATGGTTTCGACAGTTCCGATGATGTAAATCTTTAGTTTCTTTGCTATTTGTCGCATTATTGCCTTCTTAGTGCAAAATGATTATCATTACCCGTGATTCATAAGTAATCCGGCACTTTGGGGCCATTTTCCGTTACTTTCGAAGCGTGTTATACTTTTATTCAGATGCGATTACAAGTGACAGAACTGTAAACTATGTACCTCTACATAGAATGCGATCTACTCTCGCCACCTGGCATATTCAGTAGAACTGCTTGAACGCGTAACGTCGGTTTATATAAAACGGAGCAATACCAGTACGTTATAATATGTACATATATGTACAATAATTATTATTAACCGTATTTGAGCTTACTATTCCGTGTTCTAACCAGTAAGTCACATAGATTACTTCCACCTTGCTCCGTTGTAATATACAATGTGGTGTTTCCAAACTTTTGGAGGACAGTGTACTTATTTCTTGTAGGACAATGTTCGATTTAACGTGACTCCGAGATAAACTGGGTTTGGGCAATTTCTAACTGAGCTCCATAGCAATTGTAATTACCTTTTTACTTCCTCATTGTTTAGGTGAAATAAGTAAGTCTGCATCTTTGCTGCATTTTGTCGAAGCTGGTTCTCGTTTAACATTCAGTTACAACTTCTATGAACACTACGATTTGTACGTACGTCTGCGATGCATCCTACATGTCTTCTGAAATCGTACGGAACTTTCCCTTCGATTGTTAGCGATAAAGAGAGCCGCAAGCTCATTTTACCGGTAGGATTTGTTAGTATGTTCTATTGAATATACCCATGTACATTTCCCGTGAATGCAAACTTCCAAACTCTAGTTTTTCAATATCATTTTTTCTCTGCACATGTGTGTAGTATCCATCTTATAAATTCCGCTTGACGATACCCTTATATGAAGAAAAGTTTCATTCATCGTAGCAAATTTGATAGTCAGTTGGTAACTTAGAATTCTAATAAACCAAGACTGCATTGTTCTTTATACAAAATAGCGCGGTTGGAGCTGGTGTATATAGCGGTCCAGACTTGCGTTGCCTGAACTTGATGTTCCTCTCACGTTTTGTTCAATTCTCCTTTGCAGTCTGTTTATTTGACAAAAGTTGAAGAGTGGTGTTTTCCACTGATATTGTTTGCGCGCCATCTCGCCTATTCATCATCCGGCGTAGCTCCGCTACAGGGCAAGAACTCTCCTGAGTTTGACTTAACGAAGTTTGAGGCGTGTTTTTCACCAGTAGAGTAACTTTCTGAGTGGGAAGAATTCACACGGCTACTGCTGGTTCATTACTTACTACCTCTCGTCATATTTAGGATTAATAAATACTGCAATCAGCCACAATACTTTTGTAAATAAATTTATTTCACTGTTACTAGTTTCGGGCCTGAGCCCATCATCAGACAGTATGTTGAAATCAGATCTACATTGGTGTCAGAAATTAACAACGTTATGTAAATCTATAGGTTATAAAGTTTATATATTTGTATCCTAAATATAACAAAGTTTTCTTGCTTGTAATGTTTACACATGAATGAAGATTACATCGATTTTAATACAATGAACTAACTTCAGAGGGAAGTCTTCTTTATACGTTACAGATGTGTGTTTTTATACTGTTGTTCTTGATGTTTACTTTAATATATTTTCACTGTGACATTTTTTAAATGCATTAACAAGTATCACTTTCATCAAATGAAGCTTGCACTTTCTGAAATCATGCACATTAACGAAAACAGCTATTGTGTTCTCCAGCCAGAAATGGATAACATACTGTATTGGATTATCCACAAACAGGAGGAGAAGAATGTGAATACAGGGTGACTGTAAGAAAGGGGAAATTTTGAAAATCATGAAATAACTAATAATAAAAGTAATGCTATTTTAGTATATCTATGATACAGTTTATGTTTTAGAGACGACATTTTGCAGGTGAGCTTCCTGACTACGTAAATGTTCCTTTATTCTTTCCGTTATATTGATCATGCCTTGACGTAGCGCCTGACATGAAATTTACGATATTCGTTCTCTGATCTTAGCTCTCAATTATTTCGTTACAGGCCAGCGTCTAAGGATCACTTTGTAGTGTGCTTCTAAAGTGACTCCATATAAGGAAATCATTGGCTGTAAGAACAATGGTACTGGGAGGCCATTGAATGTCACCAGTACTGGAAATTGAACGTAACCTAAACATCTGACGTATATCGCCCGTTAACATTCGCGTTTTGCGTGACGTTGATTCACGTTTTTGCAAGCTGATTGTGTGAATAATGCGTTGAAACGTCCATAGTTGTTGCAAAACAAAGGTTTCAAGCATTTTGGCGTAATTCTATCTGGCTGTAATGGCATGGGCTCTCTAGGCTACAGGAGAGACTTATAACAAAGCATGATGACATAAAAGAGCAAAACTATATCTTTGTACTCGTGCAATGAATACTATTGTAGTTGAGTTGATTGCCTCGTGCCAATTATCTAAAATTTAGTTTAATAACATTCCACTGAGGTAGAAATTGGTCTTGTCTGACATGCATAAGATTTTGTGTTCAGTCCAGAGATTGGTTTGTTACAGCTCTCCACCGTATTCCATTCTTTGTAGGTATAATCGTAAGAACGGCAGCTCACATATATTTTAAAATGATTGTTGTAATCCTGTTTGGTCTCCCTGTGTGACTTTACTTCAATACTGAATTCACAATGTCTAAGATTGTTGTCGGCCGCGGTGTCCGAGGGAACTGAGAAGCTCCAGTCACGGTCTGCACGGCCACTACGGTCGGGGGTTCGAATTCCCCCTAGGGCATGGATATTTGTGCCGTCCTTAGTGATAAGTAGTTCATAAGTAGTTTGTAAGTTTATGGACTGATGACCCCGTAGTTAAGTCCCATAAGCTTATCAAACATTTGAACATTTTATTTTGTTGTAGCCGTACCTGAGAATCTATTCGGTTTGTTCGGATTTATGTTATCTGTCTACAGCAGGGCACTGTGTCAATTTGTTCCTTCACACATCAACCAATGTTCGGATTACAGCGGCAGCTCCTTTCTTAACAGCCATATACAACTGCTCGCTCAACGAAGGATCTGTACCAAAAGACTGGAAAGTTGCACAGGTCACACCAATATTCAAGAAAGGCAATAGGAGTAACCCACTAAACTACAGACTTATTTCATTGACGTCAATTTGCAGAAGGATTTTGGAACATATCCTGTATTCAAATATTATGAATTATCTCGAGCAGAATGATCAATCGACGCAAGGTCAACACGCATTTAGAAAATATCGTTCATGTGAAACACAACTAGCTCTGTAACACGAAGTGATGAGTGCTATCGACAAGTGATCTTAAATTGATTCCGTATTTCTAGATTTCCAAAAGGCTTTTCACTCCGTACCTTACAAACAGCAAATTGCGTGATTATGGAATATCGCCCCAGATTTGTTACTGGATGGGGGATTACCTGTCAGAGAGGACACAGTTTGTAGTAAACGATGGTAAGGCATCGACTAAAACAGAGGTGATATCCGGCGTTCCACAGGGTAGTGATATTGGTCCTCTGCTGTTCCTTATCTACACAAACGATAAGCGGATGACGCCGGCATTTATCGCCTAGTACAATAATGTGAACATCAAAACCAATTTCAGAACGATATAAATAATACCACTATGGTGTAAAAATTGGCAATCGTCCCTATATAAAGAGAAGTGTGACGTCATCCTCATGAGTACGAAAAGAAATAGGTTAAACTGTGTTTTACAAGATAAATCAATCTAATGTGAAGGCCGGAAACTCCACTATATACGTAGGACTTACTATTACATAAGAAGTAAACTGGAAAGAACACGTAGATAATGTCGTAGTAAAGTTGAACAAGACTGCATGTTATTGGAAGGACACTTGAAAGACACAACAGAACTACTAAAGAGACTGAATACACTACTCCTGTCCGTACTCATTTGGAGTATTCCTGCCCATTCTGAGATCCTTATAAAGGGGGTTTGACGGAAGCTATCGAAAGAATCCAAAGAAGGACAGCTCGTTTTGTATTGCCACGATACTGGGGAGACAGCATCAAGGAAATGATACAGGATCCAGGATGGAAATCATTACAACAACGGCGTTTATCGGCGCAGCGTTGTCTACTTACGAAACTCCAATCGCCAACATTTTCCTCCGTATGCGAAATATGTTGTTGACTCTCACCTACATAGGTACAAATGATCATCAGAATAAAATACGAGAAATCAGAGCTATAACGGAGAGATTCAGATGTTCTTTCTTTCTGCGCGCTATTCGAGAATGGAATGGTAGATGAATAGCATAAAGGTGGTTCGATGAACCCTCAGTCAGGTACTTAAATATGATTTTCAGCGTATCTTATGTAGAAGTAGAATATTCGAGTTGCTGATAGACGAATTTCGCAGTATCAGTTCAAAACGGTACGAGTCGGCCCCTTTAACGAAGAATTTCGGCATTCTGCTGGTATGTGGATCACGTAGTACTATTATCCTGGAAGAGCCAGCAAATACACCTCAACAGCGGCTCCACGGGAGTCTTCGCTCCTCGCGCTCTGTTCCTGAATCCACCGTACGCTGGGACTTACTCGGATATCGATGCTCGAGTCTGCAGGCTCATCCAACACGTGTTTTCACTTTTTCGCATAAGAAGCAGCTTTTCGCTAGGCTTAAGGAGATACACAACGCTCTCTGTTCTGTCTACCACCATGCCGCGCCTTCTAAGGCTGTCGTGAGCGAAGTACACCCACAATAGTTTCATTGAATGACATACTGTTAATCAGATTTCCTGTCATTGTCATGTTTACTTTCAATATTTCATCCACGATAGGCTCTCTCACTGACCTTCCTACACTTATGAATTCGTGAGTTGTACTCTCAGAACTACGAACATATGAAGGAAGATTAGGGTTTAACGTCCCATCCCAATGGTTCAAATCGGAATATACGTACGTTCGAAATGTACTTAAGTGTAAATAAGTAATCCCTGTAGTTTTAGTAAGAAAAAAACCTCGAAGTTGGGTTCTGATCATCAATATGATTAATCTTTATTTTCTTTCCTGGGTGGTACATTTCTTCAGCAGTATGGCAAATCATTCTTTACCATTACGGTGCAATTTGTTAAAAAAAAAAAAAAAAAAAAAAAAAAAAAAAAAAAAAAAAAAAAAAAAAAAAAAAAAAAAAAAAACTGTACACGATTTAGTCTGTAGAATCTGAATCTGCAATAAAAATGGGAGTTTCCATTTAAAATTTTACACCAGCCACCCACACCGCTCCCAAACGGTGGAGGCACTTCAAGTTCAGTATCATTTCCTACGCCTCTGCCGTCCGTTAATAATGGTGAAAACCATTGTTGAAAATATACTTTTTTTTTCTGTAGTTATTCTGGTTTGTCAACTTAAAATATACACCCTGTACTATACATTGTATCAGTGTCGAATCTGAGGTGGGGGATGGGGGTCTATGGGGCTGCAGATCCCCCAAAACCATGAGTAAAAACCTCATAATATGAGCCGGTTCTTTGTAGATCAGTTTGAGGTACAATGTCACAATTTGTATGAGCTTTGCCCCCCCCCCCTCCCACCTCCCTCTCTCCCCAATCCAAATCCAGGATTCGCCACTGCTTGGTGTATATTACAACGTGACATGGTTCAACTTGGATGCAATGTGTCTTAAAAATATGTAACTAGTTTCTTTACGGTATAGTTGTTTGCTAAACCATGTGAGCAAAATTAATTTTCGTGAAAACCTGGAAAATAACTATTTTTAACCTGGAAAACCGGGAAAAAACCTTGAATTTGAAAATGAAGATTTGGTGGCCACCCTGACGTTGTACTAAAAAATTAGGGGATCAGGTGAGATATCATACACAATATATACATGGTACATTTTATTCAGATACCCGTTACAATTGTAATCTGTATATGATATGATACGATATTTTGCAGTCTAAAATCTTTACTTGCGGTTTACATGGCGTTTAGGTACACCGAGGCACCATAGGGCTACCAAAATAGTGAAAAAGTCATTCTCGTTGTCATCTAACAGGATGTGCAATCACCTCGGACGGCCAGTACAGTTACACACCTGCGTGGCATGGATAGTACCACATCATTCAGCTCTAGAGGTATATTTGACCAATCTTCCCTGAGTATTTGTGGGAGGTGCTGGTCTGGCTGCAATGCATCTACCAAGTGCATCCCAGACACGCTCAATCGCGTTTAAGTCCGGTGAACAAGTTGGCCACTCCATTCGTTCAATTCCCTCAGCTTCAAGCATTTTATCCACCAGTTTAGCTCTGTGGGTACGAGTGTTTTCGGCCACCAGGTAGAACCACAACCTATTGCACCACGATAGGGCACATCGAGAAAGGATAAATGATCCCGTCTCAGCAGTGGAAGCGCCATTCTGGACGACATGGAGGTGCGTTATTCTGTTAATACTGACTCCTGCTCACACCATTCGTTCACTTCTATGACATGGTGATGTTTCCTGCACAACATTTGGACCGTTCCGCATTCCACGTTCAGTCCAAATGAAGGAACGACGACTGTCCGGTTAACTCAAAATCTTGACTCATCTCACAGAAACCGATGCCATTTGTTAAGACTCGAATCCTCTGCTGAGTTTCTGCGGACTAAACAGAGTCGTGGTTTTAATGGGAAATATCTTCCGCTTCCGTGCGTGAAGGCCATATTCCCGAAGGGTATTTCGAACTGTTTGTGTTCATATTGCGTGTCCTGCTGCTGCCTGGAGTGTAGGTTGCCGCTGAGTTGCATTAAGTCTCCTTTCTCGACGGGCTGTTAACCGGAGGTAACGGTCGTCTCTTGATGATGTTACCCGTGGATGACGTTGCCCTTCTTCTAGTGGTCCGTTTTGTCTGAAATCGCGTCTAGGTCGTGATAATTGTATTTTGTGACACTCCAGTAGCTGCAGCCACCTACATCTGTGTCTTCCTACGGCCCTCGCTTCCAGTCTTCCTACGGCCCCCCATACCATAGTTTCGGGTAAGTCACGTTGTTGTTGCATTGCACTACTTGCTCGCTACACTATTTCACCTCAACGACTGGTGTAATTGAACTGGTAAAGTAAACACAAGTAACTACCTCGGTTACCGTAATGATCTTTTCTGTTTTCTCCACTCCGGAACAGACAGGAAGACGTTGAACCATTTTAGTTCACTCTGCCGATATTTCAGAATCGAGATATTTGTTAAATTATTAAATAAATGTTTGTTAAGCTTATGGGACTTAACTACGGGGTCATCAGTCCCTAAACTTACAAACTACTTATGAACTACTTACGAACTAGGACAGCACAAATATCCATGCCCGAGGGGGGATTCGAACCCCCGACCGTAGTGGCCGTGCTGACCGTGACTGAAGCGCCTCAGTCGAGATATTTCACCTGATCCACGTAATTGATTTGATGAATGTTCATTCCTCAACAGAAACTCGTACGAAATTAAATAAAACTTTTTTGAATGGGATACACTATAAATGTGTAATATTCATCCAATTTATTGCTTTTAAAAATACGTTTTCGACTGTTACGCCACCATCAGGTTAAAACTAAAGAGATATAGAAACGCAGAATGGAAGTTTGACGTTCAAAGTCTAAGTTGCTGTATAGATAACACATGTACATCAATTTTCAAAGAAGACTAGCGTTATAGTTCACATTGACGAAGTATGACGAGATCATATTACGACCAGTTGCTCACAAACATGCGGCATCTGACTTCATGATCCATCGCTTATTATCAGTCCCCACGAGCAATAAATACTTACAAATTCAATGAAAAACTATCAAACAAATAGGAACAAACATGGGGTACCCTCCTACCTTGACAGACACAATAATGTACAAAAATCAGAAAAAAATATGTCACGTCTCTTCTTTACCCTAGACATATTAACTGATCCCCTAATTGTTTTGACCAGTGTGTTTTGGCCAATGAGCTGGAGGTACTACGCTCTTTGCGGCAACCTGTGTAAACTTGGTCGTCATATTTATGGTGGTCAGTACACTTTCAAGAAGTCTGTATGTAGTATGTTTTTGTTGAGCTTGACGTGTTCAATTTAATGTATATTGCATTTCTTGTATATTGTATTTTTTGATGAAATATGCCTAAAATCTGTTCAGCACTTAAATGCACAAATGAAGTCATAAAACAACAAGTACTTCGTGCAAGAACACCAGATACTTTGCCTTGTTTGATCCTAGTCTGTCTATACTAAAAAATTCAAAAATTGTATTTTAAAAAATTGAAAAAAAAAAACCTGACTAATGGCACATAGCTGGAACTAGCCGAAGAGTGAAGCATCAGATAACCAATCCTGGAATTTCCTTGAAGTACACACAATAAAAAATGTTTAGTTTCGCACCTAGTGTTGGTGAGTTTTTCAGATATATCTTCTGTTGCTACTGTTCTTGATAAAACCACACTTTTGAGAGTCTACATCTTGAAAAACGGCCACTGAATGTGTGGTCGTGTTCCTTTTTAAGTTATTCATTACTCTTATGTGTTTCTCCACCATCAATATTTTCTATTTGTATGTCAATTACTTTGTTAATGATCAATGCACAATGTTTATATATGTTTCCACCCGTGTGATTGAACTTATGTGTTCATATGAATGTGGAAGGTTGCTTTTAATATTGACTGACTGCCGCACAATGGCTTACAGTCGCCGCTTCGTGCTTTAGGCATCGCTTACGTTTGTGAAGAACGCATGGCTTCGTATGTCGTTTGCACTGCTGTTTGCTGGGTAGTCAGAGACACTCTTACTTGGAAAGATGGCGTGGTGGCATGATCTTATTGTAGTATCAATATAATCATGAACGAAAGAGGTGACAAAAGAGACCTCTCTGGAGCTCTACTAGAGGGTATTATCTCCTTCAGATAGCTAGGGTTGGTAGACAGTAGGCTCTGAACGCACTCTGAATCACTTTGAACGCGCCCTACATCTGGTCTGGAGAAGGGGAACCCAATGCGTTTGGCCTAAGGCACGACTCTTGGCGACCGTTAAAGGACGTATTTCTTTGAATCATTCTGAGGGGATGGCATGCCGTTAGAACTTCTTTCTTTGTGATCAGACAGTCTTTCTTTATCAATGATAGTTTTCTTGAGTAATTCTTTCACTATGTGAGGCGAAGTGTTTCTTAATTTACAGAACTCAAGTAATTCAATGTTAGTTTAGTATTTTCATTTTCATTCCAGTGACGATTTTGTGTCCAGTTTTGTCATGTTAGAATACATGTGTGTGGCCTTCAGCCTTTGCATAAACTTAATATGTTTGAATTTCCTTGCTGTTTTTAACTAACGTTTTTGCATTGTGAGTATGCTAAATTTTTCTCAGATTTTCTGAATTGATGCTGTCTTTCCTGTCTTGGTATGACCGATTGCACAACGTGATTTTGTAACAGTCATTACTGTGGTCTTCAGCCATGTTTTTTTTCTGATACTAGCTTTCTTCTGTATGAATTCCCGCATGTGCGTTACTCACTTCTTCTAAATTAATTTCTTTTTAAATTCTATGTAATTCGTGTTGAAGCTGCATGAGTATCTGTACCTGTACACGCATCCAAGCTCTGTTTGATTCAATGCCCAGGCATATCAAGGCCGTTATTACGGCCAGATGTGGTTGTTCAGGGTACCGATTTCTCAATATCTATGCACCCAAACTGCGTGAATCACATGTCAGTTCTAGTATAATATATTTGTCCAATGAGTACCCTTGTATCACCTGTATTTCATCTTGGTGTAGAGATTTTAGTGGCCAGTAGTGTATAAACATAGTGATAATTTTAACCAAAATGAAGAGACTATGAACCTCAATGATATATGGACTGTGGCTCTCCAAAGTTGATAGATTTGTTTTATCTTTGACACAGTACAATAGTATAGTTTTACCATTCATAGTGCAAGCCTCAACATATAACAACCCCCGAAGAAGTCCGGCGTAGAAGTGGACGAAACGTAAGGAAGCAGCAAGATTCTTGGAACACGGCGTAATAACTCAGAAGATTTATTAACAAGTATGTCATCCGGACCCGAGAGCCATCACCCTATGATTCTTCAAGCATTATAAGGAGGGGTTATGACCACATTAACAAACCTGACATGAAAACACACATAGCAACCAATGGAACTAGCGCAATAGACCGCGTGAAGAGGTAAATACAATCAAGCAGAAAGTGCTCTGGACGGCAGCAGTGCCACCAATCAGAAAACATATGCCACTCAGATCTACATTTGGATTCAGTCAGCCATCACCAATAACTAAGACCGTTACAGATATTGTATGCAGAAAATTAGAGATAGACATGTTAGAAGGAAACCTGGGAGAAACAAAAAAAGCAACACGCCTTATACAGCAGCACCAGGCAAATGAGGCAGTGGAACTGTGCACAACGTCCCTACAGTACTGTGAAACACAAATAAAGGCTAGGAAGTTGCAACCACAGTTCGATAAGAAATATTTTGATTAACGGTAGACGACACTGTCATAACTGCACCAAGCAAAAACGTTAATAGAGTCTTAGAAGAAGATGCTAGACAACCAGAACGTGCTCAAAGAGACCTATTTAGAGCACTCAGTAAACCAAGACCACCAAAAATAAAGGGAATCTTCATGGACATACGGAAAAATCAGTTTGATGCTATCCTAAATCTCCAACAAAAGAAAACAACCTACGAATACAATACGGAATGAACAATAGAAACAGTCACGTCTGTAACAAGACAAGAATACGCCAAGAACTAACAGAAACAAATAAACAGAAAAGCTGCAGGACAAGATGAAATATATACTGAACACCTCAATGAAGACTACTGAATGGACTTATTCAACAATGCTTGAGAACAGGAAAAATACCAGAACAATGGTGAACATCAACGGTTAAAGTGATCTATAAAGTTAGTTTTAAGGAAGGGAAAAGCACATTTCATACCGCACGCTCAGAACGCTCTACGACACTCAAAGAAAGATATTTTGCAGTGTTTGTAGGCTATAGCAAAGCCTTTGTTACAATTAATAGAAAGACGCTTATCCACAAAGTCAGCCTGCTAATCGGTGACACAAAATAATAAAAATTATCTCAGACACCCTAAAATACAACCACATCCCTGTGTCTGATGATATTACCGTATCAAGGACTTTGAGATAAATGAATGTTTGTTTAAGTAGTTTTTAAGCTACGGACGCATGGCCACGCAGTTGAGTCCGACAGATTTTCAAACTTTTGAACATTTTTTTATAAGTTGAGCACTAAGGTCGTAAATGAGTCGCTAGTAGCACTGTAAAAATTAGGAATAGAATTATCTCATTCTTCTTGTAAATGCTGCTACTGCTACGTACTGTAGTTGATTATGTTGTAAATTTAAAATCTTTGTGTTGGTAACATATTCCTAGAGTGACCCGGACCAGTTATTAGTGCGTACAACAAGACTGAACAGAATGTTCTGGATCACATCGTAACAATGGAATTAATCAAAAATATTTTTCATGAATACGTATCGGATTTCGAAAAAATAAATAAATAATTTGCAACATAAAACAATGACTGCAGGTTCTAACGGTACTGTAAATGAGAAATAAGGAATTGCTGCATTATTCATTAAGTACTATAACCGATTGTACATGATACATCTCACCATAATGACGTACGAATCACCATAAGACTAAGCACTCAATCATTAATGCCAATGTTGAAAAATAATGTGACTAAAAATTCTTAATTATTTAAAAAGACAGTTTTAACTGTAATTTATTAATCTCGGAAACAGGAACACTCACTTTAAAAATGTAGAATTTACAGGAGAGGGAATACACACGTCCTTCCAGTACAAAGGAACGAGCAGAAGAGACGACGATTGAAGGTCTTTCTTTCGCAGCAAGGGAATAAAAGAAACTCAAACAGTGAGGTATCTTTTTCGGCGCAATAAAATTATATCTGTGACCTACTCGATGAATCGTGTACCACTTCATCACACACAACCCCAAGACACACGAAACACGACGCCGACCGACCAACACGAGAATAAACAAAACTCAAGAATGGAAAATTATTAGGAGAAGACGGAATCATAGCAGAACTACTGAAACATCTCGGACCAAGATTACTTCATGAAATCAGACAGATAATTCAGTAAATCTGGCAAATTGAAAAACTCCCAGACGACTGATCTATCCACTCCACATAACAGGACACAAATCTGATCTTAATAGCTGCAAAGGAATTAGCCTCCATTCCGTCCCTCACAAAATTCTCCCCGCTTGCCTCGTACAACATGCACAAGAACAACTCGAAGCCGTAATGGGTGAATACACAGATCAGGCACTGAACAAATTTTCAACCTGAAATCTACGTTGAAAATTCGAGCCACAAGAAATCTACTAACCATCTGCACATTCGTCGACTTCAGGAAAGCATACGACTCCATCGACCGACAATCCCCGTTTAATATACTCGAAGAGAACAATCTGAATCCGAAAACACAACGAATCATCCAACAAACCCTAACAGACGCGATTTATAATGTCAAGTTCAAAGGTGAAATCTCTCGACCTTTCCTAATCAAGACTGGCGTCCGGCTTGTTGATGGCTCTCCCCATTACCCTTCAATATCGTTGTGGATAAAGTCATTTAAGAATATGGGAAAGAAATGCAAAATCGAAACATTTGGAGAACCATCAGGCTAGGAAGAGAACGAGATGACATCAATCTCACATGCTTAGCCTTTGCTGATGATCTCGTGATCCTTCCCGGAGATGAAAAATCAGAAATTCATCAGATTGAAGTTCTCAAAGGATGTGTTGAAAAAGTTGGACTCCAAATTTCTTTCTGGAAAACAGAGTTTATCATCACAAAACACATCAAAACAGAAAATCTGATCTCAAAATACGGCACAATAAACAAGGTTAATAACTTCAAATAGATGAAATCATCGAACCCACAGGTACGGAAAGATAGGCACAGAAATCACGCGAACTGAAAATGCGGAAAGCATATGGGAAAATCGCGAGCATCTACAACAAAAGATGCATTAACGTAAAAACAGAAATTCCACACCACAAAACAGTTATCAAACCTGAATCACTCTCTGCCAACGAGAACTTAAACCTAAACTACAAAGAGGACTTGGAGAAGCCGGCCGCAGTGGTGGAGCGATCTGTGGCGCGCCAGTCACAGTCTACTCTGCCGGTACGGTCGAGGGTTCGAATCCCCGCCTCGGGCATGGATGTTTGTGTCGTCTTTAGTATAAGGTAGTTCATGAGTAGTTTGTAAGTTTAAGGAATGATGACCCCGCAGTTAAGTCCCTTAAGCTTAATAAACATTTGTACATTTTTTGGACTTCGAGGACATCATGTAAGCTGAAAGAAAAATCATCCGAAAAATCCTTCGACCAAATCTAATTGACGAAGGATATCGTCTAGAATCTCACATAATCAAAGAAAAATACTCTAACATTGAAACCGATTTTGCAAACGACGACAGAAATTCTACGGACGCATCATGAGATTAGGTTACGAGCGACTAGCAAAGAAAATTTTGACTTACCTACAAAAACTAAAAACAGCTACAGTCTGGATCAAACAAATCCAAATTCATCTACAAAATCACAACCGCAGACAATGAAGATGTAAAAACCTTCAGACATAAAATCCACAGCTAGGAAATTTTACCTGATGATAAACCCATCACAACGAGGAGAAAATGAACAGAAGAACGTCGAGCGAAATACAGCGAGATGATGAAAGACTTCTGGAAGAATAAGAAGAAAAATCAACATAACATAATTTGATTGATGTGATTCTCTGTGGTCCTAAACAATGCAAATAAATAATATAGGCGTTGGCTTCTGCGGCCTTTGTCACTTGCAATAAAGTTCTTCATGGTATTAGCCCGCAATGTCATCGTGTAAAATCAACTGACGTTTCGGCTACTATTGCAGATCGCCTTATTCCAGGTCTAATACCCTGAAGAACTTTACTGAAAGAAAATAAATAATGGTGTTGCCATCTATGCCTGGTGTTTGAACTTTCGTACACACCAGCCCCGAACTCCTACGGAAATCGGCGACATGCCTCAAGAAATGAGTGAAAATGAACAGTGGTACTATATCAGTACAGAATGAATGAGCTGACAATAATTGTCGTCTGTCTGGAGGAACGAACAATGGTGGTGTTCACGGTGTTCTAATGGTGTAGTGGTCAGCGCAACTCCGTAGTAACCACGAGACCCATTGTTCGCATCCAGCATGAGCAAAAATTATTCAACTTTCCCCAGTGTGTCTTGGCTATTTCAATGCTTCTTCGTCTCTTGATACATCCCACAGGCAGAAAACCACGGGAAGACACGACGAAACTTGCGTCATTGCCATAGGCACTAAAATCTAATAGTATGTCGGATCAAGTATTTGGCTACACGAGCCGTTCTATACAAGGTGGTGAGGTAGAATCTGACAAGCCTGTAAGGGTGTTACAGGCAAGGCTGCGCTGAGAAGTAGTTGTTAATTAAAAATCTATTCGTCTCTGCGTTTCCTCGTTATTAGTAGTGAACTTACTGTATCAGATCGTTACGCACGCAAACTGATACAGCTTGTCGAAGGCGAAGCAGCTAATCGTGTTCTCCGCTTCGTAAGCTGAAACAGAAATAGCAAACAAAATTTTCTCAGCCACAATCCATCCTGAAGTACCCTTAGAAGCCTCGCATGGTGTACATTGTATAATTTTTAATTTTGGCTGTCATAAGGATTGAATGTCTCAGCAAAATTGACATGTACATGCGCGCGCACTCCACCAGAAATGATGGTTTATAGTTGCAGTTTGCCTCCATGCGTGACCAACGTAGCGAGTTCTCTCTCTCTCTTTCTGTGTTCAGCTTCAGTTTCAGCCTCTATGACAGCAGTCGCTTAGTTTAGAAGAAAAATGTTAATTTGTGAATATTTAGCACAGAAATGTAATGATATGATTTTATAGACAATCAATGCGTTGAAAATGAAAGAGAGACAGAATAGTTTTCGAAATGTGAAAATTTTAATTGTTTTTATGAATGAAAAAGGCAGGAAGGAAGCTCAGGGTTTAGCGGGCTACTGACTGCATGGTCATTAAGGACGAAACTCATGCTCAGACTTTTGGTGCGATTCGGGAAGGACATCAGCCATTCCCTTTGAAATGAATCGTCCTGGCATTTAAGGGATCTGAATGAGGGAAATAACGGAAAACTTAAATATGGATGACCAGAGGTGGATGTGAACCACCGTCCTCCATAATGAGAAACCATTCCGTTGCTACAGCGTCATCTCGCTCCGTACTTGTTTTTATGCTTCTGAAGAGGAGAGAATAAGGTAACTTTCAATATTGTTGGTAGTGGCACGTAGCTTTGTTTTGTAGTAGATGATCTAAAATCTTGGAGATTTCGGCAGTCAGCAATTCGCTTTAAAGATTTGTTCATCTAACGAATTTTCTAAAGACTCTTCATTCACAAATGAACTTTCTTTTAATAATAATTCTTGCTATCTGGATTTTGTCAGGAGTGCAAAGGTCTTCAGTTATGCCCAAGTAAATGTTCATGTTAATTTGATTCTCACCGATTTCAAAAAGTTACTGAAATTACAATGCTAAATTTAAAAATGATAGGAAATTAAGCATAGTCATTTCACATCTACTGTCACTGCAGATCTCAATGATTCAGATCCTACTTAACAGTAAAAATCTCATTTTGAAGCAAATAAGTAGTTGCAAGTGTATTAATTCATTGTGAGTAGTCAGAGGAACTCAGATTGCACCCTGTGTTTAAATAGTTTGAATTTCCAGATCTACTGGGCAGTGCAAAAATTTTCGCTTCTGGATGCGCACAGTTGGCCACACATTTCTACTGTCAACATTCAGACAGATTTTGGTGAAAACGAATTTTGTCTCTCATTTAGACAATCTCTTCAGTCAGATTAATTTTTTTTGTACAGTCTGTTATGGCTTCATCTTGCCCTCTTTTCCAGCTTAAATAAATACCTCTCAGTTTCAGATATTGTTGTGGACACTAAGAAAGGACGTCAGTTTAATTTACTAGTAGTCTGCTCAAGCTTGGATCAAAGTTAGGAACAAGAACCTTGCAAGACGAAATGGCTCATCACTATGCACTGACAATGGAACCAAACAGGCAGACAGTCGCAGTTAATGAAGTTCTTAATCTCTTAGAACAACATTGAGCATTCACATACACACATTGAAGCTATTATTTTATGTATTAAGAGAACTTAGCGATTTATGGACTACTTTTGACGATCCACTACCGCCAGTGCCAGTTAAGTGTTTGCCTTTGCCAGCTTGTCTTTGGGTTAATATTACCCATACAATCGTAGGTCTTTTTGTTACTATAAAAATGCTATGTAACAATACCACACAATGCAGCTACAATGCCATCAAGAACTCATGCCGGTAAAAGTAGTGCGTATGCAGTTTCAAAAAGAAGTAACTTTTCTTTTTGGCTGTTTTAAAGTCCAGTGTTTACAAATTTGTAGGTCGGGAGGCCCAGGGGTGTCGCATAAACTTGCTGGGGTGTGAAGTCACACTTGCAGTACAAAACAGCAAATGAAAACTGTGCATGTCTGAACACAAAGGGTTCCGTAATATAAATACATACGCCAAGGTGTAATTTATTTTATTTTAAGAGCATATGTAATTCCTTGCGTAATTTCAATTCTTAATTGAATATAACCTACATTACTTTATAATACAAACTATGAATAAGCGCAAAGCTTGAAAACTGTTTACAGAAACAATTGATAGGCAAGATGCAATGAGTAAATCTAAGAAATTCGGAACAGGATCTATTTCTTTACCAAGTGTTTGTACAGTGGGACCTTTCTTACTGAACACAGTTCGCTTTTGAGTCATACCTGAAATGCGAAACACTCGTCATGCAAAATTTATATTTCTGTCGGTAATCTAGTAAAAAATAGGGATAATGACTTTCATTCCGAAAAATAAATAAAAAATCAACGTCCAAAAATTAACAAGAAAGTTGTTGTGGTGGTCTTCAGTCCGGAGACTGGTTTGATGCAGCTCTCCACAATACCCTATCCTGAGCAAGCCTCTTCATCTCCACATAAGAACGACAACCCACATCTGTCTGAATCTGCTTACTGTATCCATCTCTCGGTCTTCCCCTGCGATTTTTTCCCCACACACTTACCTCCAACGTTAAATTCACAATTCCTTGATGTCTAAGAATGTGTCCCACTAATCTATCCCTTCTTTTAGTCAAGGTATGCCTAAAATTCCTTTTCTCCCCAGTTCTGTTCAGTACCTCCTCATTAGTTACGCGATCCACCCACCTAATCTTCAGCATTCTTCTGTAGCACCAATCCTGTAGCAAAAGCCTCAATCCTCTTCCTGTCCCCACTGTTTATCGTCCATGTCTCACTCCCATACAAGGCAACACTCCATACAAATGCCTTCAGAAAGGACTTCCTTAGGTTTAAATCAATATTCGATGTTAAAAAATTTCTCTTTTTCAAGAACGCTTTTCTACCCATTGCCATTCTGCATTTTATATCCTCTGTACTGCGACCATCATTTGTTATTTCACTGCCCAAGTAACAAAACCCATCTACCTCCTTTATTGCTTCGTTTCCCAATCTAATTCCTTCAGCATCACCTGATTTTCTTACACTGCACTCCATTACCCTAGTTTTGCTCTTGTTAATGTTCACCTGATATGCACCTTTCAGCACACTGTCCATTCCGTTCAATTGCTCTTACAGGTCGTTTGCTGAATCTGACAGAATTACTATGTCGTCGACAAAACGCAATGTTTTTAATTCTTCACCCTGAACTTTAATTCCTTCTCCAAATTTCTCCTTGCTTTCCTTTATAGCTTGCTCAATGTACAAATTGGACAACAATGGAGAAAGACTAAAATCCTGTCTTACTCCCTTTCCAACCACTGCATCCCTTTCATGCCCTTCTACTCTGACAACCGCTGTCTGATTTTTGTACAAGTTCCCTGTATTTTACTCCTGCTTGCTTCAGAAGACAATCAACATTGTCAAAAGCCTTCTCCAAATCTACAAAAGCTAGAAATGTAGGTTTGCCTTTTCTTAATCTATCTTCTAGTATAAGCCGTAAAGTGAGTATTGCCTCCCGTGTTCCTACATTTCTCCTGAACCCAAACTGATCTTCTCCGAGGTCGGCTTCTACAAGCTTTTCCATCCTTTTGTATATAATTCGCGTCAATATTTTGCAGCCATGACTTATTAAACTGATGGTTTTGTAGTTTTCACACCTGTCTGCGCCTGCTTTCTTTGGAATGGGGATTATAACATTTTTCTTAAAGTCTGAGGGTACTTCGCCTGTCTCATACATCTTACACACCAGGTGAAACAGGTTTGTCATGGCTAGTTGTCCCAGAGACTTCAGTAGCTCAGAGGGAATATCATCTACTCCAGGCGCCTTTTGTTTCGAGATAGGTCTTTCAGGGCTCTGTCAAATTCTTCTCTCAGTACAGTATCTCCTATTTCATCTTCATCTACATCCTCTTCCCTTCCTACAATATTGTCTCGAAGTTCATTTCCTTTGTAGAGCCCCTCTATATACTCTTTCCACCTTTCAGCTTTCCCTTCTTTGCTGAGAACTGGTTTTCCATCAGTGTCGTTGATATTCATAGAGCTGTTTTTCTTATCTCCAAATGTTTCTTTTATTTTCCTGTAGGCTGAATCTATTTTCCCCTATTTATACATTCATCTACATCCTTGCAATTGCCTTCTAGCCACTCCTGCTTAGCCATTTTGCACTTCCTGTCAATCTCATTTCTTAGTCGTCTGTACTCCATTTTGCATGTTTCATTTACTGCATTTTTATGAAAGTTATATCAACAGAAAGAAAAATTAAAATTATTGTCTTTGATATAAAAAATGATAGTTTTGTCAGGGTACGTCATAATGACCAGGGGGTCCATAGAATACATTCTTGGAAGTGGGTCGTCGGAATATTTTTACTTGCGAGGGGGTCGAATATTCGAAAAAACTGTGAATTTTAACAGTGTAAAAAATATTTTTGCCCAGGATCGACAACCAAATTAGGAAGAACCGACGGAAATATCGGATCATTGTCAAACATCATGTAGAACAACTGAGTTTTATTTACCTAATTTATATGGTTACAATTTGGATTCGTTCTCTTATGGCGCAGTGGTAACACACTATTTTACTAAATTGTAAAGTTTCAATTGTATATAACGTTTGTCCAAACTATTTATTGTATCATTATTGCTTAGTTTTCTCACTCTCCTCTGCCCCCTTCTCCCCTCTTTAGCGTGCTGGCTGCCGACGCCATCTCCTTCAAGCCTCCACCGTCTTATCCCCGGTCCCGCTTGCCCACGATTGCTGGACCCAGTTCTGGGAGTCGTATTTCGGAGGTGTTTACGTCACGCCACATTGCTGCCCCCTAACAACAGGTGGTCCAACTGCGAACCGTGGACGAGGTCCAGGTGGCGAAACAAACACCGGCCAGTGCCTCCACAAAGGGCCTCAAGGTGGAGGGGGGGGGGAGTACTTGTCTATTTTCGACACTGTCTCATGCGCTAGATACAAACATCAGATCGGCAAGTCAACCGTGCCTTTAGTAATAGCTGAATGTGGGAGGGAGAACTAGTCCATAACTAGTATCGTGTAACTTGCACCTAACAAGGAGAGGACGCCAACTCGCCATCGCCGAATTAGTCCAAATTTATGATGCGATGCGAAAGTGCCCCAAATGGGAATTCCAGATGGCCAAGGGTTTAAGATCATAAAAGGAAGTTTGATAGATCTATCATCTTATCATCTTATCAACTGTCCCTGTGAAGTTTAGGAAGCAGTGTTTGTCTCAGCGGTTAAAGATCGGATTCTTATTGAGAAGATCACGGGTTCAACTCCACCCGGGGGTAAATCTTTTCTGCTCCTTGGCAATGCGTATACCTACATATTGTTTCCATAGGGATCATGAGGACTAGGTTAGATTAATTGGTGCACGCACGGAGACATTTAAACAATCAAATTGTTCAAATGTTTGTAGAGCTTATGGGACTTAACTACTGGGTCATCAGTCCCTAACCTTACAAACTACTTATGAACTAGCTAATGCTAAGGACGGCACAAATATCCATCCCCAAGGGGGGATTCGAACCCCAGACCGTAGTGGCCGTGCAGAATGTGACTGTCGCGCCGCAGAACGCTCGGCCACCGCGGCCAGCATTTAAACAATCATTCTTCTCACGGTCAATACGAAAATGGAATGGAAAAATACCCTAATAACTGGTTCAGTGGGACGTAGACTCTGCCAAGCACTTCACAGTGGTTTGCAGAGTATTGATGAAGATGTAGATACAGATGTAGACTGACGTCACACTTAAGTGCAACATCATATAGGTTGTTTTATTAATTTATATAAGCAAAAAAAGAAAGGGCATTAGAGGAAATTCGGGACTACAAACATTTAGAAAGGGACATAGCTAACGCGTACTCCTGGACGTCATGTATGTAAATCGATACTTCTATTCCTTTGCCATTGATCAGTTACATTTACGGAGTGATAATCATCGAAGAAACCAGGGAAGGCAATAATTATGACCGCATCTTGCTAACGCTATGGTCGCCGCCCTTTGGCAGTTACATGTTTTTTTTAATGTCTCTATAGAAAAACAGACTTGATTGACATTCTGAAACAGCTTCTTTTCATCGCACAATCCAGCAGCGAACCACGCGCAACGCAGCATGTCGCTGAATACTTGCAAGGACAGCTGGTGATGTGTAACGGAATGTAGTTTGATGCAAGCTTCTCGGGAAGTGATTTCGTTTTCTTTATCGAGTAGGTAAGTGCAGTTTTGAAATTTTTTATTACATTTTTTTACCTGACGATAAAAATAAACATCGCATGGTTGCACTAATGGCGTGCATTTGGGGGAAATTGCTTTGATACTGCATGTTGGCAATAGGTCTTCATCTTGGAACTGTTCGCCATATACTTCTGGATTTGTCTGCTCTCCCCACCAATCAATAGAAGACACTTATTATTCTCATGTACGTAGGACGTCATCACATCAGTTAAATATTTTTTTTTTTTTTGTACAAGCCTGTTGTCATCACATCAGTTAAATTTTTTTTTTTTTTTTTTTTTTTTTGTACAAGCCTGTTGTTGGTTTACCGGATTTTGAAGAAGTGATGATAACATTTGTATATTTTGCCGCGTTCTCATCTACTGATTTGGAACCCCTCAGTCCAAAATAACCAGTATTCTCCTGTATGCATATGTAAACATGTGGCAGTAGTTTTCCCGAAAGAAGGGACAAAACGTTTTCTGGAAATAACGTACTGGAAACCAGAGAATTGAAATAGCTCTGCGGCAATAATGTCGATAATAAGAAAGAAAGAAATCTTACTTCCTCAGGTCTTCCTCCAGGTAACATACATTAGCAACGCCTGAATGGCGAGGCACACCGCTGCACCATTTATAGTCATCTCTATCTGTAACAGCGAACACTACCGTCCATCTCATCTAGTAACAGGACGACCTCGCAATGACTACCTTTAGCTTCATCTAACTCAGGCTCAACCAAAGATTTCGCCCCGCGTCCCGCGGCCGCAGGGCAGTTTAGTTCAGCGCCCCGGCCGCGGCCGTGTGTCGCTAGTGTCGGCAACGGAGCGAGAGAGAGAGAGAGAGAGAGCTGAGGAAAGAGTGAGCACTGATCTGCGCTGGACTGTCCCGCGGTCATATCCATCGTGAAAAAAGGAAGCGCAGCGCTGTAAATGTGGTCGATGAGCGGTATAACAAGAAACCATTTATTGTTTCGGTAACAATTAGTGTTCGCCTGGCAGAATTACTAGGCAAATCATAAAAATAAAAAAATAAAAAGAAATAGAGGAACAACTTGGTTGTTTTCTAACCCACAGGTTTCTTCTCTTAGTACTGTACATACACACTCGCCACATGTACTGTAGGCGTCTTCTGAAGGCTATATCAATTTTTTATATGAACTCATGTCATAGACTTTCTATTTTAGCAATAATCTTTACTATTTACAAGTAATTTTTTTGTTACACTTCGTGTAAGTTGCAAAATTACAATAAAAATAAAATTAACGTGATGAAGTCTTTTAATTCTTACATTCAGTATTGTTAAAGGCTACAATTAAAATTTTACAAGTTTTTCTTTTTTTGAGGAAACGATTTTTTTTTCTATTTTTGGTACAATATTGCGGGAAACTGCTGACCTCAAAGAATTAGTCAAATTTTTAATCACTGAATAGTAAACGGTTCTTAGTTTTAGCAAGCTTTAAATGAGAGAAAAAAGCGCTCACAAATATAGATGGAATCCAACATACGTAGAACTTTGGCCGCGTGCTTGTGTTAAAAGAGGATACTTTTCTCGTGGAAAAGTGCTATAAGTCTTTCAAAGCTTTACACATAAGAATGTGGTCCGTCAGGCGTATATCGCACTGCAGATCAGTCAGCTCTAGTTGAAACACTGGTGAGTCGTCCTCTGCCCTAAGGGAAAGCGGTCGAACAAATACAGCTATGGCCGGTTGAAGCTCACCTATCTCCAAAATTCTGTTTTCAAACCCTTCTTGTAATTCACAAATGATTTGTACATAATCTGAAAAATCCACATCTTTAACGCTGTTTAATTCATGGAAGTGTTCACAATTTTGCTCGCGCAACTGGTTTTTCCACAAATTAAGTTTTTTTTCTTTAACTTTATTTTTTTATGCTTGAATCGTCTGCACTAAATCAACAATACTGTGATTTTCGCCTGAAAAGCGAAGTGTTCAAAGTATTTAAATGACCAGTTACGTCGCTCAAAAAAGCCAAATTCGCCACCCACTCAGGATCACGAAGCAATTGTTTTCGACGTCGTTTCATTTCCAAAAAATGTATTAATTTCGACTCTCAAGCAAAAAAAAAAAAAAAAAAAAAAAAAAAAAAAAAAAAAAAAAAAAAAAAAAAAAAACTAACGATTAAGCACTTTCCCTTTGCTCAGCCCATCTTACTTCTGTGTGGTAGGGTATGTCCGGGTATTCCTCTTCGATATCAGCCAGTAATTCTTTAAATTGGGAATGTTTGAGTCCATGCGATCGAAGATAATTAACTGTTCGAACAACTGCGTCCATAACTTGTGTTATATTGACAATCTTCGCATAAAGCGCGTCGTGATGTATAAGACAATGAACTGCCGCGAATAAGGAATAGCCGACTTCAGCCATTTTTGCCCTGACGTAACTCAAAAATCCGAGTGCGTAGTACTCGTAGTGCAGGGGCTCCATCGGTTGTTACACTGGTCAGGCGTTCCCATTTTAGACGCATTGACTCGCACACGTTTTCCAAGGCTAGAAAAATATACCTATGGTTGTCTTTTAGTGGTACGAGGTCGAGAAATTCTTCGGTGACACGCAGATTGTAGTTGACACCCCCAATGAATATGACAAGCTGAGATATGTCCGAAACGTCCGTGGACTCGTCGAGAGCGATAAAAAATGAAATGAAGTTTTCTGTTCTCTCTATTAATTGCTGCTCCATATCTGAGGGAATATCTTCGACTTGGCGACCAACAGATGAAGGTGAAAGACCTGTTTTGTCATATTTTTCTGTGAGGTTTGCTGGAAAAATTCAATTCAAGCAATCCTTGATGAGAACCCAGCCGCAAAGGTTTTCCCTGCTTTCGAAATTCTCATCGAGCATTTGTAACCGGCGCGCATACTTAGGGCATCTGTTTTCTATTTCTACAATGGCAGAAATAGGTTTGTTTAATTGTTTAAGTTCCTATTTTTAAAACTCTTATCATTTTAAAAATTATTTCATTCATTGAAGCCCAAATAAAAAACTAACAAAGGTTGGTTTTTAGTTGCGTTTTTCTTGAGTTGATCTGAAAAGCGATCATGGACGCTAGAAAGGACAGCGAAACGAGATCCCAGAATAAATTTTTATCTTCTGATATTTGAGTTTTTATTGAAAACTTGGATCAAACTACAACATATGTTTCCCAACCGTCAAAACACGAATACACAAAAACAAAGAATGACTCCCAAAGACCCTTTGCTGCCTGAGACAGCATTTGTGATGGCTTTTCAGAAAGTGGTACAAAATGACGCGCCGGAAACATTTTCTTGTGTCTGTGTGACGCGATTTAATACAACCAGAATATAAAAATTAACCGACAGGAAATGTTCCTTGTCGCTGAGAATCTGATATTCTATAACTAGAACATTGCTAAGCTACTTATCAGATTGTAAAATATAGTTTTATTTATCATCTTTAGAAATAGTAAACAGTGATACAAGAGGATACACTTAATTCACTATAATGCTGCCTGGTATTTTCTTTCAGTTCTTCCAGCTTTGACTGGCGTTCCTCTTGCGACAAATTTTGGAACTGATCTTTGTGACAGGTATTAAAGTGCCGTTCAATCTAATACTTCTTTAAATACATGTGGTTCCGATGACATATTAAAACATTTGGCACAATTTTGGAAAGCAGTACAAAGGAAATTAATATTCCACTCGGGTCTAAACAGCGCAGACGCGCCGCTCCTCCTTTTCCTTGCATGCTGCTGTTGGCCAGCCGAGCGACGAGGCGGCAGCAGGACAAGTCGCCCGGGGCGCTGGCCGCGGCGACCGCGGGCGCTAGCGCCCCAGGGACACACTTTGGACGAGCCTGTTTCTAACTGACTACTGCTGACGCCTCAGCACCCAGACATACAAGAGCACGACTGCGCCGTTGAAAATTACACTTAGCATAATAAAAATGCATACGTTACAGTGACATATCGAAGAACATAGCTTATAATATAAACATGATTTTTAATGATGATTTAATACGAAATACAAATAAATTCAGTGTTATCACTTTGTAGAGGAACTTTACTCCCTAGTTATCTGCTCTCAGCCCATATCTTTTTGACCTTGTCATGGATGTACTAGTCAAAGTTGTGAAAAAAGAGGTACCTTGGCGCATGATGTTTGCCGATGATGTAATCTGTGAACCCACCCAGGAAGCACTTCAAGACAGTTGAAAAATGTTCAAATGTCTGTAAATCTATCGGACCAAATTGCGTGGTCATCAGTCCGTAGCTTACAAACTACTTAAACCTAGGTAAACTAACCTAAGGTCAAACACACACACACCCATGCCCCAGGGAGGACTCGAACCTCCACGGCGAGCAACCGCGCGCTCCGCAGCGAGACGCTTCAGACCGCTCGCCTACTCCACCGCGGCTTCAAGACAGTCTTGAACACTCGAGAAAAGTTCTAGAGGAACGAGGAATGAGAATTATCAAGATGAAAACAATATGTACAAATGATGCCAATAATCTAATCTGCAAGGAGAACAACTAAGGGTGGGCAAAACAATTAAATACCTACGTTCTTACATTCAAAGTGATGGTGGACTGGAAATCAAATACAGCACAGGATAAATAGTGGATGGATGAACTGGAGGAAACTGAGCGGAGTACAGCGCGATAAGTAGGTTAGCTGTAGAATGAAAGGAAAGCTCTCCAAGTGTGTGGTGCCTGCGATGCTGGATAGTGAAGAAACTTGGCCAATTACAAAAGCCGAAAAGGATGGAAGTGGCAGAAATGAAAAAGTTAAGGTGAACGAGTGGGGTGACACGAAAGGATAGAGTAAGGAATGAATTAATCAGGGTAACAGTGGAAGTGGGGCAATAGGCAAGAAGATCCAAGAAAGCAGGCTAAGATGGTATGAAAATATCCAGAAGAGTGGAGAATACTATGTGGGGAGAAGAGGTGAAGTCCTAGACATCGAAGTACCAAGGACAAGAAGAAGACTGAGATGGAAAGAGAAGGTAGTGCGTCAGAATTCCTTCTCCGACGTCGCGCTTGCACTGATTTTGTAGCTAACGTAAACGAATAAGTATATAGAAAGTACTGGCGTATCTCACTCCACCTTCCCTACCTCAAACTATACAGAAGAGCATCTTCTATGACCTGAAAATTTCTGCAGGCACGTGCGGAAGCATCAGTAGAAATGTATACTATTCTAAATAATTAGGGAATCATTTGTGATATCTAGTCCTCTCTTTGGCCCTTTCCCGCACATGCAAAGTCGGCACTGTGTGAAATACGGATTTGGCATGCGTTAATGTTTACAGGGTGGCCGGATGCCCTTCCTGCCGCCACCGCATACCCCCCAGGAGGAAACGTGTACCCCAAATGTCTGCGTATAGTGTTATATGTGTGTGAAAGTATTGTGACGCACCCATATTTTATATTTATTCAGTGTTTGTTAAACTTTGCCTCTTTCCTTTTTCCTTCTTGTCCCTGCGCCACCTACACAAGCGCTGGGCTACTTCCAGCTGGCTCCCGCTGATCGACAATAACACGTATTGAGGGATAGGCTTGCATATTTTGTAGGCTTTATCTTACAAGAGCATATATAGTGGTTCCGAAATAAGTGAAAGAAGTTGAAAATAGATTGAACAAGACAAGGAAAATTAATTAATAACGGCTGGCAACGGATAACGCATCTTAAAGTTAAAGTTAAACCAGTGTATGCTATGCAAGAAGGGATACGTCCAATTTTATACCCAGGACAAGTTATATGAATTATTACACATTATAATCCCATCCAAAAAGGGTAAACCAGAGGGACAATTAGTATTTTGATACAAATACATATTTAGCTTTAAATGTTGACGTTTATTCCTTTCCAAGAATAAATTCACTTAACACAGACATAATTATTAAGCATGGCATTTATCAATGGTGGTTTGAATAACATTTTGGTTCTTAAACAAAACAGTGAACAAATCGGATCTTTTACAAAACCATGCCAAATTTGGTTGTTCAACATTACCTGGTCTCACATGCACAAGACGATTACAAGTTAATTTTATATCATGTCACACGAGGCAAAAGGGAAGGAAGAAAAATGCACCCAACAACACTTAAACACTCTCATGCGCGCATGCACTTGCCTGGTGGCGTATTCTTAGCAACCTAAATACATACTGAGTACCAGCTGGTGCTCAATGGTCGTATATTTGGACAGGGAGGTCTTATTAACTAACGACATTTAAGGAGTTACAATTACACTTGCAAGAGGCAGCAATCTGATGAATGGAAAGAAACACGTTAGGTGCGCTGCTTCATAATATGCAAAGTTAATAGTAAACGGGCGTTGGACGAGAATCAACTCTGATCTAATGCGCGTGCAGAGAGATCCCTCACCATCACACTCAGTAATGTCTCTCAAAGTCGTTAAAATTTAGGAAAATATTACACACGCAGCAATACCAAAAGGAAACACATAAAGATAACTGTTGGGCATCAGCACAGTCAACCACGAAATTTCAGCGTGGACTTACTACCCACGAGGCTGACTAAACTATCTTACGTAGAAAACAGACTAAATTATTAAAAATTCCCCATTGAAAGTAATATGATACGACAGCATTTTTAATACTGAAACTATTACCACCAAACACCAGAGCATCGGGGCTCATTTATTGTGACTGTTCATTCTCTGATACTAATCCCGCCAAACTAGATGAAGAAACGTATCCAAAAATTTTAATAATTCTACAACAAAATGAACATCAACATGAAGATATCGCAAAATCCCAACTGGTAAGCATTAAACGAAAGCCGTATCTGTAAGGGGAAAGATTTTATAACGACTTTGAGAGTACACCAACTGTGGAACACTGTAGTCACTTTGTGCGCCCATTTCACATGGAATTTCACGATTAAGAAATTTTCTTTCGTGAAACCTATGCTTCTACTGATAAAAGCTGCCCTTTGACCGTGCTTTTCAGCCACATACTATTAATATTCCGCATTTCTGCAAGTTGGCGGAGCAACCTCCACAGCGTCCGTCCGTCTCCAGGGCCTCCTACCGACAGGCTCCTCATGGCTACCGGCCTCTCCAACGGTCGCCCAAAATTCAACCTGCCCGAGAACGCGCACGCTGATTGGTCGTGACCGGCGCGCCCAGAAGGCAAGTTCCTTTCGCGAATTCGCGATCTTCGACCTATCCCAGATCGTCCAGAGGCATAGCTTGCGAACTCTTTGCACTACTCACCAACTATTACCTCTGCTGGCGAAAGCAGAAAAACTTGCAAACTACTACTACCACCGCATGACTATCCAATCAATTACTCTACAGGGGAGAAAACATGCAAGCACTCTCTCGCACACCATGTGGAGGGAAACAGGGAGTGTGACACGAATAGTTGTTGGAGAAATAAAGTGAAACCAAATTTGCCATCTCCACTTCTACATCAACGCCTGGGTCATATCGCAAGAAAAACCACCGAATAATGTTAAGATAAATTAAGTATTGTTCAACTGTCTATGAAAAACCACTAAATCATATTCATATCAATTAAGTACTGTTTAACTGTTAATGGAAATATTAGTTTAGGGTGGTCCTGAAAAGAGCAAATGAACACAAAATATGGTAATCAGGACGGGTAGAGCAATGAGGCGGTACAGCAGTAACGTCTCAGTATAAAGGGTTACAAAATGAGAGTCATGTAACTGAGGGAGGACTTGGGGACCAGCCCGGTATTCACCTAGGGGTGTGTGGAAAACCGCCTAAAAGCCACATCCAGGCTGGCCTGCACTCCGACCTCTTTCATTAATCCGCCAGGCAGATTCGAACTGGTGCTGGTACGCCTCCCCGTCTCGGAAAGCGGAGATTTAGACCACACGTATAACCGAGCGGGTGAAGAATCATTTGAGATATCTAGGTTCTGAAGTATTTTCATCGGTTGAACGAAGTAAAAGGTTCGACGTCTTTCTGTCAATTCTATGGAGTGGAGACAACAATATTACGGCAACCGACATAGTTGTCATAACAGAAAGTTGCAGCGAGAGGATTGGTGTTCACGTATGTTAACTCTACCGAACGAATTACACAAGCGGTTGGGTTCAGACAGTGTATTGGACAGGTAGTCTAGTGAACAGGTAGTGCAGTGCAACAACAACGTGACTTACCCGCAGCTGGAAACATCCCCATATAATATTCAAATGTTTGTAAATCTATCGGACCAAACTGCGTGGTCATCAGTCCGTAGCTTACAAACTACTTAAACCTAGGTAAACTAACCTAAGGGCAAACACACACACCCATGCCCCAGGGAGGACTCGAACCTCCACGGCGAGCAACCGCGCGCTCCGTAGCGAGACGCTTTAGACCGCTCGGATACTCCACCGCGGCCCCATATCATGTTGGTGGACGAATGGTGTAGGCAGAAGTGAGTATTGACAGCAATACGGACCTTTATGTCTTTCAGAATGGCGCTTTGACTGATCAGAGTTATAGAGACGATATCCTTCGACGTTTTGTTGCTTCCTGCGATAGTGCCATAGAACATGGATTACTTCTGGTGGACGATAATTCTCGTCGTCAAAGACCTGCACAGGTGGACAACATGCGAATGAAGCGGCTAACTTGTTCGCCGGATTCAAACCCGACTGAGTATGTCTGGGAAGCACTTGGCAGACGCACTGCAGCCAGAACAGCACCTCCCACAACGGTTGCAGAGTTGGATATTGCACTCATGGAAGAATGGCCAAATATGCCTCAAGAGCTCACTGATAGCCTAATGCTGTACAGGCCACGCAGGTATGCACCTGTACTGACGGACGTAGGCGATCACACACCATATTAGAGGGCAACGAGAATGACTTTTTCAAACTTATGCTAGCAGCATGGTCTGTCGCTCGAACTAAACGCCATGTAAACCTCAATTAAGGAGTTGAGACAGTAAAATATCGAACTTAATCACACAAAAATTACAATTGTAACCAATATCTGAATATATCGCCTCATCACCTATTTCTTTTGAAGAGTGTTATATGTATGTATTTGCTTATACTACACATCTCTTAAAATACTGGAACGATTTGAACCAATATTCGTACATTTATTCCTTATTATCAGACAACAATCTCTGTATGTGTAAGATCGATCTACAACAAATAATACCGGAGTCATGAAGTCAAAAACAATGAAATTCGTGACAAACGTCCGTATCGTGCGACAATGTACCACATTATGTGCTAAACATATGGAGCGATTTCGACCGGATTATGTACAGATATTATTTACCGTAAGGTAACAATCGCTATGAGAGTGAAATCCACCTAATACATATATCTCAGGAGATATAACGCCTTAAGCCGTGGGTGGGCACCCGGTAAACCGCGGAAGAAATTCGCGGAAGAGGGAGAGAGCTAATGTAAAACGTCGTACGTAAAGAATTAATGTTCCATACCCACCATTAAATGTAAACATATAAAGTGGGATGAACGTGAAACGAATTTTCTCTCAGAAACGCAAGTTTGGAACCGTAATTTGTTGGTGAGGTGAGTCGTGGAAATGATGCAATTCGTATCGGTGCGTTACTCCTAAGACAATACTGCCCGCGAGCTGCAAAAGTGTGTGTATCTCGCTCGTGAAATGTTATCCACGCCTGTCATAAACAATGAGAGTCCAAAAAATTGACGAACTTTGCGACGACGCCGCTTATCGTCGTCAGAGGTTCGAGTCTTCCATGGGTGTATTTATTGTCCTTAGTTTAAGTTAGTCTCAGTTGTTTGTAGGCCTATGGACTGATGACCGGAGTAGTTAAGTCCCACAGATTTACAAACATTTTAACATTAGATCTACACCAAGTCACTGTCTCCTTGGAGTATTTTAGATTGAGAGCACTTCGCGACTCACAACAAACTTCACACATATTATGAAGTACAAAAAAAAAAAAAAAAAAAAAAAAAAAAAAAAAAAAAAAAAAAAAAAAAAAAGTGGTATAGGTTTGTGTGTGCAAACACAGAAATATGTAAACACTCAGAGGATGGCCCTATTATGAGCTACGCGTATATAAAACAACAAGTTTCTGACGCAGGCGTTACATCGGTCAGTGATACTACAATGAAAGGGTTATCACGATTTAAGTGAGTCTGTTATATTCGGGGCACGAGAGATGGGACTCATCATCTCCGAGGTAGCTAAAGGTGGGAATTTTCTCGTACGACCAATTTACAAGTGCACCGAGAATAGCGTGCATGTGGTAAAACATCAAATCATCGATTAACAGCGGCCGTAGAAGAAAATACACTGCCAGGACCAACAACGACTGAAGATAATCGATCAATGAGACAGAAGCGAAACCTTTCTGCAAATTGCTGCGATGTTGGGCCATCAACAAGTGTTAGTGTGCGAAACATTCAACAAAACATCATAAATATGGGATTAAGGCTGCTTTTACACGGTCGACTTGTCTAAGTTGACTACTCGAGACGAGTGGGTCTATTACAGCTCCCGTGGCGAGTTTTTCGCGTACTGTGAAGCGCCTGTTTCGAGTGGTCATCTTCGTTTAGACCTTAGCATCAAAACTGTAGAACTGTAGAATCACATCTGAGTTACGAAGTGGCATTATAAGGGCGCTTTTTACGTGGTCGCAGTAAGCTTTGGGCTTGTTAATGACGAAAGGGTAATTTTTCATCAAGTTTCATGTGGCAAATTCTGTACATTGTTGAGGTCCTTAGAAGGATCGTCCAAACACTTGAAAACTTGTAACTTTGAAAATCATTTTCTCATCTAATAATCCTCACAAATTAACTGTTCAAGTAATTTTCTTAAAAACACGCTTATATTTTTAATTTCGTATATATGCATAATGTAGGCTGTTTCCCTGTTTATAGATATTTCGTCTCTTTGTTAAGCTTATGGGACTTAACTGCGAGGTGATCGGTCCCTAAACTCACAAACTGCTTATCAACTACCTTATACTAAAGACACCACAAACAGAAATGCCCGAGGGGGGATTCCAAACCCCGACGGGGAACGGCCTCGCGCATCGGTACATAGCACCTCAATGAGCTCGACCGATCCGCCGCCGATCATCTCTTTCGTAGGAGAACGTAGAAGACATAAAAAGACTAGGATCTGGTGCAATCATTTCGCGGTGATAACACAAATCAAACCACAGAATAAAGTTTAAGAATATGCGAAAACATTTCTATAATTTGAATGAGGTAATATAGCTTAACTTCCGATCTAAGCAGATGCTACTACAGTTCCTTGCTTCTGCGCATGCGCATTCTTTAGCACACTCGGATATTTAGAATTCAAATCAAATGTTCAAATGTTTGTATAACTTATGGGGCCGGCCGTGGTGGCCGAGGGGACTGAGGCGCTCCAGTCACGGTCTGCACGGCCACTACGCTCGGGGGTTCGAATCCCCCCTCGGGCAAGGATATTTGTGCCGTCCTAGTTCGTAAGTAGTTCATAAGTAGTTTGTAAGTTTAGGGACTGATGACCCCGTAGTTAAGTCCCATAGACTATACAAACATTTGAACATTTGAAACATAACTTATGGGACTTAACAACGGGGTCATCAGCCCCTAAAGTTACAAACTACTTATGAACTAACTAAGGACGGAACAAATATCCATGCCCGAGGGGGGATTCGAACCCCCGACCGTAGTGGCCGTGCAGACAGTGACTGGAGCGCCTCAGTCCCCTCGGCCACCGCGACCGGCATTTAGAATTCCACATTCGGCACAATGTATAGACCATTGACGTTGAGGGTTGGCTGCCGATTTACACGCAGACGCGAAAGGCGCGGGCAGTTCGAGTAGTCAATTTTCACCAAGAACTCGGCCGTGTAAAACAGTCTTAAGGAGCCGAAGTTCCACTCGTGTACCTTTGCTGAATGCACAACAGAAAGCTTTACGCCTCGCGTGTGAACGTAAACACCAACATTTGACTGTTGACTGAAAACATCTTTCCTGGTCTGACGAGTCTTGTTTACAATTCTTTAGAATGGACGGAGTTCATGGACTCCACACGTCTACAATGGTTTGAAGTGTGTGCATTTAGATTGATATGGAGCTCCTGTTACGTCTAGATATGACCCGTACCTTTCTAGGTGATCACTTTCTTCACTTCATGCCCACTGTCATTCCGTCGGACTCGGGCAAATGGAGCAGGACAATGTGACATCCCCCACATCCAGAATTGTTACAGAGTGGCTCCAGGAACACTCTTCTGAGTTTAAACACCTACGTTGGTTGTCACACTTCCCACACATGAGTATATATTGGATGCCTTGCAACTTAATGTTAAGAAGTCATTTACAACCCCTCGAACTCTTACAGATTTTCTGACAGACCTGTAGGATGCAAGGTGTCAGTTCCCTCCGTCACTACTAAAAACACTACACGAGTACATGCCGCGTCGTGTTACTGCGCTTCTGAGTGCTCATAGTGCCCTACACTATATTAGACAGCTGTACCTATAAATTTCGTTTTTCAGTGTAATTTAAAACATATTCGAAACTGTCTCTTGTTGACAATCACAGCAAAAAGATGAAAGTAATTTATAGTTTACTTCTTTTTCGACGTTCATGCATTAAAACTACGGCATTCTAAGTTACGTGAGAATCTATACACATATAAATGCGAAAGAACACTCATTCACTCTCTCACTCACTCATTCATTCACTGACTCACTCACTACTGACTAAACACTAAATCTCTAAAACTGCTTCACCTATGAACCTGAAATTTGGCAGGAATGAAGTTTATTGGTAGAAGTCGTCAGATAAGAACGGATTTTGCAATAAGGCCTCTAGTTGAGGAGATATGACGTCGTAGACAATGAAAAACATCCCCGTCTTGCGGTATGTAATAGTGTGACTTTATCAGTCCAGTATTTCAGGAGAGCACTTAGAGACTTGCGACAAACTTTAAACATAGTTTTAAAACTTTAGGAAACTTCTTCTCGCTGACAACCATAGTAAAATGATGAAAGGAAAAAAGTTTCTCGCTTACTACTTTTCCCCTGTTTACGGAGTAAGACAACGGCATTCTGAATAATGTTTATAATTTCTAAAATACATATTGTACCCGCACTAAATTTTACAGACAGTATACACCTGAATGTACTTCTAAATTCTATCACAGTACGATACGTAGTTCATGAGATATGAGCACATAAACAGTAAGTTTCATGGAAAATCGCCCCAACATGCAGCAAGTTTTAATCTATTACTTCTTTAGTAATAATTGTATTCGCAATAGATTTTACAGTTATACAGCACGTATACAAATGAATATGTACCTGAAATATTATTCAATTGTACAACATATTGCAATAAATATGACATAATATATGCTGCAATGCGTAAAAACGTTCACCACTTTCAGTCACCACGTTTTATTACATTTCTTATTTATTGCTAAGATACTCCTGTACTGCAGTGAGCTTAAGGAAATTCCTGATAGATGAGAGTGCTGTTGAGAACTTTGAAGCAACTTTGAACTGTGAAGCGGATATCGTTGTAGGAAGAAGGAATAGACTTCTATAGAGCTACAAGGAAAGGAAGAGAATGAAACAGTGTAATCCGACGAATACCCATTATTTCTGACAGATCTGGCTTATAACTTTAAGAGACTGTTGTTTGTAGTGAGACTTGCATTTTATAATATCTGTACTAATAATAAAGCTGTAAGTGTTGGCCTGTCGCTGTTCACATCCATCTTCATAACTACTGAACGAATCTTAATGCGGTTTTCACAAGAAACATGAGAAAAGTCAGGGTCAAAATATAGGCATAATTTTATCAAAAGAGGATCACTGAAAAAAGAAGATACCGTAATTTCAAGTGTTTTCAGTAACCGTCGAGTGTGTTTGTCCAACTATTAAAAACCTCTCATCTCAAAAACCACTTCACGAATTTGCATGGGATTTTCACAGGCAACTGGCTGGTTTTTTTTTTTCATTCTGATAACTACGGAGTAATTCACCACAAGAAGGGGAACAATTTTACTTACGGCGGCGGCGTTGTGAGCTGATGTTGGCAACAGCCGTTGAATGCTTTTTCAAAAATCAGTCACGTAGAATGAGGGGAATAATTCTTTATATTCATTATGAAATAAATAATTTATGCTGTTCTGATCAGTACATTAATCATCCACCTAAAGCGAATAGTTCGTTGCCGACGATCGCAAACTAAACTGCAAGTAAAATTTAACCCAGGTAGAACAAAAAAAATTTTTTTTTCTTCCTGTATGTATCCCATAGGCTTTGCAATGTCATGTAAAGAATAGAAGTGCATCTTTCGACGGGTATAACAACTAAATTGTGCATAAAGCAGATATATCTATGGAGTGAGCATTGCGTTCTGTGCATATTCTCAACATTAAGCTGGAATTACCTCGTGATATTGAGACAAATCCACTCTTTCCGCACGTTTATTTGCTCTTACGATTGGTTACATTGGCTACAAAGAGCCCCAGAACCTTTTCGCAGAGCAACCACATAACATGAAATAATATCTAAATAAATGTCACAGAAAAAAACAAGAAAGTTGAGGAAGCTTCGCTGAAAGAGCCATTTACACATAGTATCTTAACTGAACAAAAAGGTACCAAGATAAAGTCAGCGATTAGTAAATTTTTCGCAATATCATATGGTATTTCCAGCTGAATGTTGAGGAAACAAAATATGTTCTGCTCATTTGAATGCTCACTCGAGATATATTTCTGCTCTGCGCCTACCACTAGAAATAATATACACACTCGAGCAACAAACTCATCACAAATCTCTTTGCTTTCATAATTTTTCGGTACAATATTGTGATTAAAAATTTTGTAATTACTGTACAACTTTTGTGTGGACTAGATGAAGATAGAGAAAGACGTCTTCTTTTGCAGAGACAATATTGGAGTTATAATCTGACATATATATATATATATATATATATATATATATATATATATATTACACAAGGTCGATTTCAACTTCGTGCTTTACGAAGTAATCACTGCAGGACGTGGGAACATGTATTAGCTGATAGAGTGGCTGATGCTGCTAACGCAGTCAAGATAGGTCACTGGAAATACTATATTTTGCGGAAAGTTCTGTACAGACGATCAGATGATGCCACTCCTTCAACGATTACCCAGACTTACGTTATCGCACATTAACACCATCATGACGTATTATTTAAACAGGCATAAACTGCTCTGTTGATTGAATTACCATACTTTAAGCATTTGTTGAGTTTAGGAGTACTGCATACAGAATAACTACATTGTCCACAGTGTGACACTGCAGCATACTAATACTCGGGCATACACTTACTGAGAGATATAAACAGTTTAGTACTACAGCATAGAACCAATTCATGGCGCTGTTGTTGTTATTACTGTTTTTCAGCTCAACGATAGAAGTGTTTTCAGAAGTTTACGCAAGACAATTACACATTGCAGTCATAACTTCATTAACACAACCTAACATTGGATTCAAATCGTTCCGGAGTAAATTCACTTTCTAGACGAAAAACTTTATGAAAATTCATCGTTTTCTACAATGATTTCCACTTAAATTTGTCATCTTGGCTAGGAGAACTGTATTGACAGAGCGATCCAACAAGGATTCTGTTCTTGCTGACCTAGGTCCGGAACCCTAAAAACCACGATATACACAGGTCCCTCTTTAGCAACAGTTACGAAGCACGGGCATATAAGCTAGTTTATTATAGTACTAATTGTACTAGTGAAACCTTTTGCAGGCAATATACACATATACCACTGACGTGTACCTTCGAAATTATATCATAGTACGATATTTAGTTTAGGAGATGTGAGATCGTAAGCAATTAGGTTCCTGAAGATCCACCCCATGACTCACTAGTTACGATTTTTATGTATTCCAGTGAATGTACCTTTCGATGTGGATCACAGACCAATAGTTTAGAAGTTATGGCGTCAAAAACAATGAAATTCATGAATATCATCCCCATCACGCATGATATTATAATTTATTACGTCTTAAAGAATAAAAGTGTTCGCAACACTTTTTATGTTGTTTCGTTATACGTCCCTTGAGTGTTATATTATTATCGGACACATACTAGAGGAGATATGCCGTCACAAGTATTAAGCTACATCAAAACGATACTAAAATACATAGAGAGGAGAGCAGAAGGCGACGGAATGAGAGCAATGGAGATCCACATACGAAAGGAGTTAATAATGAACACACCCGGTCCGTGTCGGGAACTGCCGTTAGTACACATGAGGATAAATGCTGTGAACGTCCGATGATAGCAGCAAGTGTGTCGGATTCGTTCACGATACTAATAAAAATACTATAACGATTCTGATTTGGAAACTTCGCTCTACATATATACAGTAAGCTCAGTGGTGTGGTAGGTACTAGTGTTTTGCCACGTAGTAAGCTTCTTGATATTTTTAAACTGCAGAAAAACTTTTCAACTGGAAATAAGTTTTTTATTCGTAGGCTTCCACAGCTGGTGTCATTTTGAATAAAACTATAAATGTGAATGTCTGTTCGGTGTACGTTTATCACGTCTGAACCACAAGACATAAAGAGCTAAAAATTTGTACACTTACTAATGCCTACCCGGGGAAGGCTTTAGGCACGGGTATATGGCGTCGGATAGCTATTTGTCTGTTCAGTGTACGCTTATCACGTCCGAACGACAAGACGCAGCGACTTAATATTTGTACCGTTACTAATTTATACCCGAGGAAGGTTTTAGGCACGGTTTTATAGCGATCTGATAGCTATTTAGTAATTTCAAGAATATAAAGCGAAATGCGGAACAATAATTACTTTTTGAAAATTATATTTAATCTATGAAAATGGTTTTATTTGTTGCATTGTTGCTTTAGGGTTGATAATGATAAAAGGGTAGAGTACATTGGGATGGAAAGTTATCGGTATATACAAAATTCTACGTGTGTATGTGTGTATGTTAATATTTCGCTCTGCAGCGAAAAATACAGAACGCAAACGAATGGTCTGTGTGTAATTGTTGTACAAGGTCTCCCGTTGTACACCATAGCAGTTCCATGCCGATAGCTATAAGGGGGTGGAAGAAATGGTGGTTGAAAGTCGTCAAATTATAAAAAAAATTCAGCCGGAAGACCAGCGATGACGTTTCCGACTCTATAGCAAGGAGGTTACATACAGCGAAACGTGATGCCACAGACCAAATCTTTGGTCTATGAGTGCTACAATGTCTTTAGCTCATTATCTGTAAGGATAAGTATACGAATAATGAAATATAAGAATTAAAAAAAAATAAAAAAGTAAAAAAGAAATTTATTTTAATACATCTCTTTAAAAAATCGATTTGACGTTTCGCGCATTATGTATCATAATCAACCAACACGCGAGCGGAGCCGCGGGTTTAACCTAGTTCTGAATAAAACAATTTTGGGTATTAGGTCGTATTATTTTTAAAACATTTATCAAAGGAAGTGCCGACGTTTCGACTACTGTGCAGTGGCGCTCTTCAGGGCACCATCATATATTTGTTTTTATTACCTGGAAAATACAGGATAAAGTCAAAACAGTATTGAGTGCAGAATTGCAATCATAATGTAAACCAGAGAGATAAACTAAGTAATATAATAGTGCGGAACGTAACCGAAGCCATTTCTACACGTCGAAAAAAGTCTGAGTGAGTATTTCAAAAGATATAACATTTATGAACAGGGAGAACAGTGTCATACTGCCAAACACGCACAGTACTGTGACATCGCGCCAATCAAGTACAAGTACGACTTCAATCAAACTGACACCGCAGACAAAAGAAATAGGAATACTTACTAGAGAGGTTACGAACCTATAGGGTGGTGAAGAAAACTGCCGGATCTGGAAAACCAGGCTACATTCGGTCACAATCGCCAGAGGGTAATGTAGGTGGCTGATAGACAGCTACAAGCGTTCGCGTTTCCAGCTCTTCTTCTATTCATCGGCCGTTACCCAGTTTCGTGGCAGGACTTCCGATACGTTGTCTGCCATTCCCGAGCAGTGACAGCGGCGTGTTGGGGGGTTTGACGTCGTGATCTGCCGTCCTCTCCTCAGCTCACGTGATGACCTAGAACCCCTTGTTCGCTGGCAAAACTGACAGTTCTCTGAACACTGGTGAAATGCTGTCGTTCCAGGGAAATGCATCATCTCCTGCTTCCCCGAAACCTACTCTGTGAGCGGACACTAGTGTCCACAGCTCTCCTCTCGTGTAGCAGTGGACAGAATCACATGAATAACTTGCATATAGTATTTTATTAGTATTATATGGGTAGGTGCGTTATGCGTTCCGACTCGGTGTGTGTACATGTTAGAGTAATACACTGAAAAGCTAAAGAACTTTAACAACGATGACTGAAGAGAATCGTTCAGCGTTACAGAAATGAAACCCTTCTACAATTTCCTGTGTATTTCATTACTAGGCCAACAACAAATGTCAGCGTGCGAATCATTCAATTGAACCTCACCGATATGCGCTATCAGAGCCGAAGGGGCACTCTTGTATCTTTGCTGATTGAGTGCTAGTCTTGCAAGGTTCGCAGGAGAACTTCTGAGAAAGTTGTGAGTCGGCATCGTGAGTCGTGTCGGGATAGCGCAATAGGTAGTGCGCTTGCCCGCGAAAGGCAAAGTTCCCAGGTTCGAGTCCCGGTTCCGGCACACAATTTTAATCTGCCAGGAAGTTTCATATCAGCGCACACTCCGCTGCAAAGTTTCATTCAGGAAACATCCCTTAGGCTGTCGCTAAGCCATCTCTCCACCATATCCTTACTTCCAGGAGTGGTAGTCTTGCATGGTTCGCAGGAGAGCTTCTGTGAAGTTTGGAAAGTAGGAGGTGAGGTACTGGCGGAAGTAAAGTTGTGAGGCGGCATCGTGAGTCGTGTCGGGATAGCACAGTCGGTAGTGCGCTCTCCCGCGAAAGGAAAAGGTCCCAGGTTCGAGTCCCGGTTCCGGCACACAATTTTAATCTGCCAGGAAGTTTCAACTTCTGAGAAGTTTGGAAAGCAGGAGGCGAGGTACTGTCAGAACTAAAGTTGTGAGGACGGACCGTCAGTCGTGTCGGGATAGCTCAGTGCTAGAGCGCATGCCCACGAAAGGCAAAGGTATCAGATTCGAGTCCCGGTTCCGGCACACAATTTTAATCTGACAGGATGTTTCATATCAGCGCACACTCCGCTGCAGAGTGAAAGTTTCATTCTGGAATTACCTGTCCTGTTGGCCAAGTACATATTAATATTTGCTTTCCTTACTCGAATTAAACAGTTGTCCATGCTCTGTTTAATTGATGATTTATTTGATTGTTAAATTAACGAGTGCCAACTCGTTCTACATCCGGACTTCCCATTCAGTTTCATTACCGCTCAATGAGAGAGACGTTCTGGCAATGGGGCGGATCAATAGGTCCATACATAACGCAATCAGTAAATGTCAGGCTGATTAGTCACAATATTTATTCTTATTCGAACACACATTTCGGTCCCTTCTTATATTCACAGTGCAGTTCAAGTCTAGACAGAGTCGCATTTACAAACAACTCAAACATCAGGACATACGAGTACAGTCATTCATAGGTATCGGTTAAAATATTTTATTTTACTAAAACATACGTTTCAGTGTTTATATGTCAGAGCGTGAGGCGGACATGATTTTATATTTAGTTTTCGTTTATAAATCGAATCTCTAACTAACCTCCTTATTTGTTTAATACAAAGGACAACAAAATATTTGGGGCTAGTTTCCAAGAATAAAGAAGATTCAGCAGTTTCGGTGGAATTTGGAATGTGTAAGTATATGTTATATTTGAATCTTACGGTTTGAGAAAGTGACTTGTTGTACGACGAATTGTTAACATGATAGATTGCTTTTGGCTTTCTCTGCTCTGCGTGAAACGTGGAAGCTTGAGCTCCTAGCTGGCTGTGGTAACTCCTTGTGGTAGACAATACAGATCGAAACGATATATTATAGTAAATACGTGTGGTGTTCGGCATTTCAGTGGCAGCCTCACGCAGCCACTGTGTGGTCCTTTGTATGAAAGCGATGGCGCTGGCAATGATAAGTATTACGTGGCGAACCAACACTCTTTTCCTCCATGAAAATCAAGATATGCTGTTCCTTTCGTATGCTTGTTTGCGTGAGTATGATGTAGATCATCCAAGACATCATTTTCTAAAATGTTTTAGTGTACTCGAACGGAACTCGGATATTTTGTGTTTTAATTTATTTTAGTGCATCTTCTCTTCTGCCTGCTTGCTTCAAATATTTTGTGATATCCAACAGTCAGAGCGTTATGCTATCGACCTAATGTGTAACGGGCTAGTGAGGACAACAAGAAGGTGGCACCCAAGGCTATGGCCTTTCTGCCATACGTTAGCAGCATTTACAAAAGGCTGACCACATTTAGCGTTAATATGATGTTACTTGTGGTTTCCACTACCATCAAGATTTAAAGCTCTGTTAGGGCCCGTAAAGAATGATCTTGTTTGGGGCCAGTGTCTGTCGCATCCCATGCAACTGTGCCATGACTTATAAGTGTCAAACAATTACAACTGTTGAGGACCTGTGTATTAAGCATCAACGTCACACACGTTTACAAGAACCTGACAAATCTGCTGTCGCCGCCGAACACTACCAACGCACAGGTCACCCTATGGAATGTAAAAAATTCCACTTTTTGAGATTGTGCAGTCAAGTAAGTGGTTGAAATAAAACTATCGGATAACCGTATGAATACGGATACAGACTATTGCTTAAATTTTGCATGGAATCCTTGTCTCACACTTGTAACACTCGTAATATATATATATATATATATATATATATATATATATATATATATATATATATATAATTATTACTTTCGATTATTCCCTTTAAAGAGAGCGATTTAACTTGAGTAATTATGACTTCTTCCTTCGTTCTTCCCAAACTCTCTTCATGCGTTCACTGTGTTCTCTCTTGCGTTCTTCTGACCACATTTTCCTCTTCTGTTCTAGTGTGTTCTTGTTTCAGTTTATGTTTCTTTATAGTGTTCCTGAACTGTTCTCTATTGTTTATGTTGTCTTGCGTGATTCCCAGTTCTTTAATATCCTCTTCTGTTTCAGTGATCCACTCTTGTTTACTATCTCAAATACTTGCCTTGTGAGCCTGGTTTCATTCATCCTGCTGATGTCCATAAAATTTCATCCATCTCTTTCTGATGGTGTCCGTTATTGTTTACATGTCTTTGTAAATATCTCTGGTTGACCGCTTTATCGAAATTAACTTCCCGAAACACCGAACCAAATATTTCCTCAAAATTTTTCGTTCCTGTTTTTCAATCTCTGTGATCTTCATATGACGATGAATCACTGTAGTTTCTGCAGCATAGAGTGCCTTTGGTAGGACGACTGTGCTGTAATTCGTTAGTTTTGCATTGACAGAAATAGATTTCTTATTGTAGTGGTACTAAGTTAGCTTATATGCTCTTTGTAAACTTGAGACCCTTTCTTGATTGGCTATTGAGTTCAGTCCTGATGGTTGGATCATCTCTCATTGATATCTGAAGTGAGAAACTTGTGCCACTTTTCCATACTGATTTGTGATGGGGAGACAATCTGCAGGCTTGTTTTCCATGTATTGAGTCTTGTCATAAGAGGTTTGTAGCCCAGTCTTCTGTGAGATTTCATGAAGCTTCTCCAATGCGCGTCTCGCTTCTTCTTTGTTGTTTGTTAGAATAGCAAGATCGTCCGCGAAAACCAGACACTTCACCCTGATTCTCTGCTCCTTTTTAAATCGCAGTTGAATTCCCTTAATTTTCTCCAGTACCATGTTAAACAAAAGGGGGGGGGGGGAGAGTCCATCTCCTTGGCGGACACAAGTAAGGACGTGAAATGCTTCTGATATTTCTCCCGCGAATTTGACTTTAGAGGTTGTTCCTGTTAATGCTTGTTGGATAATTGACTTTGTTTTCCTGTCAATCCAAAATTCCTCTAATGTGTGGAATATTGTTTACCTGTCTATTGAATCATAAGCCTTTTTAGAATCTACGAAAGTCACCAAAGTGTTTCTGCATCTTCTCATTTGTAAAATAGTCTTTAGGTTCCATAGGCCGGCGAAAACACAGGTTATGTGGTTGATACCCTATTAGGTTCTCTTGGAAAATTGTGTAAAAGTTTCTGGTGTCGTTTTTGAGAAATTCTTGTTCAATTTCCTTAAGCCGGTTTATATCATATCTACGTTTTTCTCTTAGTATTGCCTTGGATGTATTCTTCTGTATTCTCAAAAATTCCTGACATTTTTCAGTAGTTTTTTTGCTACTGAAAGTTTTCCATGCTTGTGTTCTTTCTTCTATTGCTTGATCACATGAGCTGTTCCACCATCTGTGTTTTCTCTTTCTTGGGGGTTTGCCTAAATGCATAGTGCTCTTCAGTACTTCTGCAACTTCCTTCCAGTTTGTTGCATTTGATTGTCTAATTTCCTGGCTAATTTCCTTCTTTTTAAGTTTCAGGTATTCTGGATCAATTCTGAATGTTTTGGTCATTTGTGGTTTTTTCTTGTTAGGTTGAAATTTATGCTTTATTTGCAGTAGATGGTGATCTGATTCAAAAAATCCCTATCTTGTGCTAACGTTAAGTATTTCTTTCGTATTCTTCTTAGATATAGCTACATGGTCTATCTGAAACTCACACAAAGTTGAGTTCGGTGATTTCCAAGTAGTAAGTTTGTTTAGAGGCTTTGGGAATTGTGTGGACATGATTTTAAGATCAAAATTTTCACAGACGTTTATCAGTCTCTCGCTGTTTTTATTTTTCCTCTTGTGAACCGTATGAATTCTCGTTGTTTTCCTGAATTATTTCTCTTTGCCGAGTTGTCCATTGAAATCTCCTAAAATAATTTTCACATGATGTACCGGAATTTTATTTGAGGTTTCCTCCAGTAGTTCCCAGAAGTCCTCTATTACCTGTGGGAGTTTTCTATTGCAATCATTTGTGGGAACGTGTGCATTTATCAGTGTGTATGCCTTGTTTTCAGATTTTAATGAGATTGTCGATATTCTTTCTTATGTTGAATGGAAGTTTATTATTGACTCTGTAATTGATTTACGCACAACAAAAGCTGTGCCAAATTGTTTGCGTCCTTTGTTCAACTAGATTGCAGGCTTTCCTTTGTAGATTCTGAAGTTTCCTGTATCAAATTTATTTTCGTCGGTAAATCGTGTTTCTTGAATCGCAAGGATTTTTATGTGGAATTTTTTCATAGTGTTTGTGAGTTGTTTAAGTTTACCTACTTTTGAGAGTGTGTTTGTGTAGAGATTTTCTATGAAGTTTTTCTGCTTTGGTCTTAAAGATTTTGAGAACCTCCGACTCTTCTGCGCACTAGAGAGAGAGAGAGAGAGAGAGAGAGAGAGAGAGAGAAAATTAATGCCATCTAACCCTATGATGAAAAGTTTGCTTGCTTGCTCGGTGTGTGTAGCCTTTCCTATTGTCATTGAAAACCTATGTTTTAAGCGACGTTTCACGTTGCTTGCTCGCTCCAGTATTGCCTTGAGAATGGTAGGATGGTCGTCTACCGAAATATCGGTCGACGTCGATTTCTGTGCCTGCCTGCACAACCGTAAGTTGCTTACGTTTTTAATGAAAAACGACATCATCGTTTGTGGAAATTGTTATTGTGTTGTGGCGAGTGTGAAAAATTATTAAACTAGCAGTATAGTGCCGAAATCTTACAAGGAAGAAAAGGGAATAGAAACTATAACGAGATACAGGAGCTAGAGAAAGTGCAAACGTAATGGATTGACATGGATAAGTGGTCTCAGAGTCATAATAGAGTTTGGGATGACTGCAGCTGGTTTCGCGATTGAAAATATGTCGCTAATATATGTAGTGTACTGGGGTCGGTAGTTGATGATTGTGTATGTGTTCAAATCAAGATGTATTGGAATATTAACTTCAATATGAGTGAGAAGATGTATTTTGCAGTTCGTACAAATTTCATGTTACATATTTTCTAAACTTTGGGCGATGGCTCATAGATTGTAAAGTAAAGCCGGGGACGGCCTCCAGAACGCTTAAGACTACCATGTATAAGAGAAAAATTGCCTTGCGACTATGCGATATTCAACTTACAGTTGCTGGTAAATTACGACAAGAATTGCAGCATCTAGGCAGTTGCATGCTGGGTCTGTTTGAGATGTCGCTAACAGCGGCGTGGATGTCTGAAAGTCGGTACATTTGTGTGGGATGCTTTTATGTGGTCGTATCTATTTATGAAATTCGTTATGGGTTGGAGAGGTTACCTAAATCGGGACATACAGTATTTGTCAATACTTCTGATGACTTACTTGACATAGCAAAGTCAGATTTTCCCTGAGAAATAGAGGGATCGAAACTAGGAATTTTCACTGATTCAAAGTGGATTTTTATCTAGCACTGTTGATGACTGAAACCATGTTCCATGGTATGCCGAGTCTTGTATCCAATTGTATCGAGCGGATAGACTTTTAGGGTTTTTAGGGTTAGGTTATGGAGACAAACTGACGAATCTATGTTCAAGCTGGTGTAGGTTCTGTAATGATGTGGAGCGTATACAGCTCGAGTAATGTGGGAGCCCTGATACGGCAGGTGATATGTATGGACCATCTTGGCTAATTACCTATGTCCATCCATGTCCGTTGTGCAGTTCGACGGGCATGGGAAGCAGGACAATGGGACACCCCACAGGTAGAGGATTGCTTCAGCGTGGTTCCAGAAACACTCTTTTGAGCTTCAAAATGTCCGTCGGCAACTAAATTCCCCAGACATAAGCATAATTGTGGGTATCTGGGCGAGTAGCAACGTGCTGTTCAGCAGAGGTCTCCTGCAGGACGCTTGGTGTCACTTTCCTCCAGCAGTAATTCAGCCACCAGTCGAGTTCATGCCACATTGTGATCGGCACTTCTGCGTGCTTTTGCGGACCCTACATGATACTAGGCAGGTTTACTAGTCTCTTTGGCTGGTCAATGTAAAGACAGTTACCTAAATAACGTGTTCTGCTGCTGCTGCAGACGTCATTGTGAAGCGGTACTGTTAGTTCGCTCAATTACTTTATCCTACAATATTCTTTATTAATTTTATATTAATGCCAACAGATTAGTTGGATCCTTTATTATTTTGTTACAGTACAGTTTTGAATTAGGGATCAGTGGACGCAGAAATGCATTAAAAAAGAAAATACGAGTAGTAGTGTAATTCTGAAACATACTGACGTATGGGACACACACCCATCTCAATCTTCGACGTCCATTTACTACCGGAAATATGTGCAGGACGAAATTTTGTGAGATACATTTTTTTATTGCTAGCATGTGAGAAATCGCGCTGCTAAGCTCGAGTGCGTGAATTTGAGAGTTATGTCCACAAAGTAAGTTACGTTTGGTTATATAAACCAAACGTGAACAGATACACAAAAAATATTTATTGTATAAAAATCTGCAACTGTTCAACTACTTTTCTACATAACTTCCAAAATTTTGTAGGCACTTGTCATAGCGCGGGACAAATTTTTGTGTGCCTTTTTCATAGAAGGTTGGCGCCTGTGTATTCAACCATGTGGCAAACATGTTCTTTCAGCTCATCATCGTTGAACTGTTGACCACCAAGGACAGATTTTAGGTGTAGGAAGAGATGAAAGGAGTCTTCTTCTTCCCTTTACGTTGGAGCCCGACCTCACAAGGCGAATGTGAACAAACAACTCTTAGGAATTTCACTGGGACGTGTTTGATCATCCTACGTACAGTCTCGCTCCTAGCGACTTTCTTCTTACACCTAAAACCTGTCCATGGTAGTCAACACTTCAGCGATGATGACGAGCTGAAAGAACATGTTACCACATGGTTGAATACACAGGCGGCAACCTTCTACGAAAAAGGCACACAAAAACTTCTGCCACGCTATGACAAATGCCTACAAAATTTCGGAAGCTATGTAGAAAAGTAGTTTAATAGTTGTATATTTTTGTACAATAAATATTTTTTATGTATTTGTACACGTTTGTTTTATATAACCAAACGGAACTTAATTTGTAGACATACCTCGTACAAGGATACAGGCTCCAAAGCACACATTTCCCTCCTCGTATGCGTGTGGCAGAGGTGGTGATATGACAGAGATTGTAGTGGGTTTAGCAGTAGCTGAAAGCTCCAAGTAGGATAGCCAACATTTGCTTACTAAGAGAACGGCAGAGATTTTCTTGTGGAACCAGAGGTTGCCAGCCAACAGAACGCGAGTCTCGGAGAGTTGTCAGGTTGGCGGTGGGTCACGTTATGCCTTCAGCCAATGGGAGAGCTCCGCCGAGCAACTTGAAACGGAAGAGCGATTAGGAGAGGTGTCCCCGACCCGAGCGGAGAATGTTAGGTCTGGTGTGAGTATCGTAAATGCGCCTTATAGCGTTGATTCTGTCGAGATAGTCGATCGCTAATGTTGCAACTACCATCATTTTATTGCGATGTCATGTGTGGGATGCAAATTCACGTAATTTTAAAGTAGAAATTCGGCCTAATGTGGGACTTGATATTGTAACGGTTTACTTTGTGTGGGACTAGAGCCATCAGCTCCAGCACTTCAATTTTGAGTTTCAAATAAATATCAGGTAGTAATGACTCATGATCCAGTATGTGTGTTTGTATTACAAAATAAATGACGCTGTTCGTGGCACAATCATATTTAATTCATTGTAACGACCGTGCCGGGTATGCTTTCCCGCTATTTCCTGTTGTCTAGAATTTTGTGTTTTCAAAGCACAACAGTAGTTAATAATCGCCGTAAGTGTGCTTTAGTAATTTGTGTTAATTAGCGGGCCTAATTTATTTTTGATTTCTTTCGTTCTTTTTGCCTTTTTTCTCAGTATGCGATGTTTACCTTTGCCAATGGTCTAAAGTTTTTGAACGGTCATGGGCCTTTAGCTAAAAATAAAATAAAATATAAAAAAAAGTTCAAATGTTTGTAGAGCTTATGGGACTTATCTACGGGGTCACCAGTCCCTAAACATACAAACTTCTTATGAACTAGCTAATACTAAGGACGGCACAAATTTCCACGCCAGAGGTGGGATTCTAACCCCAGACCGTAGCGGCCGCGCAGACTGTAATTGGCGCGCCGCAGACCGCTCGGCCACCGCGGCCGGCCCTTCAGCTCCATCAACCTGCAGATAAATACGTGGCTCTATAGCAAGGAACTAAAGCGAACAGTATACCGAGCGGCTTCTAGTTATGATAATACGAGTGATGTCCGAGAAATAAATGGATTGTTAGTGGAAGGACATATAGTTGCGGTTGTCTCCCGTCATTGTTCATTTGCTTCCTTTTCACGTTCGGTATAGTAGCATGCTCCTGTAAGCCCTTTCAGTGTAATTAAATCAATGTCTCAATATCGGTGGGTAAAATATTGTCCCGAGATTATCGAAAGATTTTAGATTTTTCTTAGTAAGAGGGCATGAACGTTTCGTGGCACTTTGTGACTTGGCAACGTCTCTGTGTATCGGTCTTGTTGTGAATTATATTATTCTTAACAGTCATAGATATTTTCCCCCTGAAAAATATTTTATTTATTTTTCTTATTTGTGGTGTTTTTTACTGTTCGCGGGTGTAAATGGAAGTCTCGGAACTTATGATTAGTATGCTGGTAGTGTCAGGGAACCTCGGTGCTGCATCTATTAGGAAGTACGTAGTTCAGCGACTTGTATTGCAAATTTCCGCAGAGCATGCCACATCCGGTTTCTAGTGTTTTGAGCATGAATAAATGATTTTTGACTGGAGACTTAGCTCCCTTAACCCTCGTTGCAACTGTATGAAGTGATTCACTGCAAAATCCTACAATAAATTTAGTGAGACAGTAAATTTTAGATATTTTACACCTAACCAGTCGGGAAGATTATGTAACATCATTGTGTTCACCTTTTATATGTTAAGTATTAACGTAATATATCCAATAAATTGTGTAAAATTTACATCTCTCCACTTCTCTTCATTTTATCCGTCTCTGTGGCCATATTTTAAGCCCTATTATATATAAAATGCTTATTTGAGTTGTGGTGGCTATTCAAACTGTAAGTACGACGGTCCTAAAAAAATCATAGCCTGCATCCACAATTTAGAACGAGTGTTATCCGTTGCGGAATTGAAATTAAATTAATCAGTGGAAAATTGAAACCATGAAAGATCAGGGTCATAAACAAAAAAGGAATACTTAAATGGTTCCGAATGGTGACTGCCGGTTAGGGGAACGCACTGATAAATTTACAGAGGGAACAGGTATATAAATGTGTCAAACTTACACGCAGGGTTGTTCAAGAAAATAGGTACGTCGGATTACAATTGTAGGGCAGCACCTTGGCAGACTTTATCTCCTGCCAACAGTGAAAGGAATGAGAGAGGAATCAGCACTCTGTTAAAAATGTTCAAATGTTTGTAAAGTCTATGGGACTTAACTACGGGGTCATCAGTCCCTAAACTTACAAACTACTTATGAACTACTTACGAACTAGGACGGCACAAATATCCATGCCCGAGGGGGGATTCGAACCCCCGACCGTAGTGGCCGTGCAGACCGTGACTGGAGCGCTTAGTCCCCTCGGCCACCGCGCCCGGCTAGCTGGTTTAGTTATTTCAGACTCATCGGATCGTCCCCGTCCTCGAACCAATCAATTACTGAAGCTGATTTAGAGGAGTCTACTTCACTACTGATTTTATCAATTCGTTCTTTACTGTGTGACTTGTTCCGAGATACACTTCAATTTGGTTGGATGCTGCTGTTACTCCTACCACTTCTACTGCCTTTTTCTGTAGGCTGCTTAAATTGGCCACTTTTATTGAAGTACCGGCAGTGGATTTCTTCACCGGTTCCTCTTCGGAAGAGATATCCTCCGACGCGCTGTTTCCATGTTCGTCCGCTTTGTCGGGTTGTTGGTAAACACTGACGCATCCGGCTTGCTTATCGGCACTGGGCGGCTCGTGTTGTGCGTTTACGTCGCCGAACTATTGTTTGTTTACAGAGGCCGGTTGCGTGATGACGAACTGTTGACAAGCCGGCACCTCGCTAACATCACTTTGCACATTTTGCTCCGATACCGTAAAAAGTTGTTCTGATACTTCGCTACGAGGCGCGCAGGCAATGGAATCTCTACTTGCGTCTGCGTGCTGTTATTTTCTGCTAGCGAAGGAAGTTCGACTGCCATCGGTTCCTGTATTTGATTATTGAGGGATTTGTTAAAATTTACCGGTTGTTGGACATCGTCCATAGCGACATTCTCTGAAACAGAAGCACTCTTGTCAGAGCTTCCATTATCTGTCCTGCGTCGCTTAAAAGAGAGTTCAGGGTTGTTACGGCTGAGCGGATACTGATCTTGGTCCTTTGCGCGAGGGAATGGTGGGAATTCCTCCTCGAAAGGTTTACCTGTATTATTATCACTAGTTACGGGTTGTAAACTGTCACCTAATGGGGTTCCTGCCACTAAGCCCGCTAAGGTTAGTCTTTGGCGTTTCTGTAGAGTGGTATTGAGTACTGTCCCTCGCGTGGGGCAATTTTGTCGTACGTGGGCACTCTGGTGACATATGAAACAAGTGGACTCTTGATCTGTATACCGAACCTGTGCCTTGTAGCCGCACACTATAATGGGCGATGGAATGTTACTTTTTATGTGCATCTCAGCCGATCTGATACCACTAAAGACCTGCAATCGATGTTGTTTGGACCACATTTCGCTTCTAATACTCTTTACGTCACCGTATTGAGACAACACTTCTCGCAAGTAACAGTTTTCCACTTCAGGCGGGAGATTGAAAATCCGGACATTTTTATACTCTACATCAGCGTTATAAATTTTGACAGTACTTACAAAGCCGTCGCGATGTTGGAACGGCACGCCGGCGCTGTGTTGCTGCAGTATTTTTTCCACTAGTACAGGATTCAGCAGTTTCACAAAAAAGCAGTATAAATCCAGGGCATAATACGCCGCATGAACGTGATCAGTGGTGATGCCGACAGTATCCACAATCCAGTCGTGTATTTCCAGGGAGCTTGGTTGAACTGAGCGTGTTTCCTTGTTATACTCGAATTACAGCGTGTTTTTCCTTGGAACCGTGCGAGCCATTGTGCAAATTAACCCTTCCGCTACGGTGAACTTCTGCAGAAGTCGGGAGCGAATGTGCTCGACAGCCGGTGGACTGCTGCAGCAGTCGAGTGCTGCCTGTGCCGCTCAGCCGGTGGACCGCTGTAGCAGTTCCGCCTCGCGTCACACATCGTAATGTAATGCTACTGAAATGTAACGTAAAGCAATTGTAAATAAATATTATTTAGCAAGCGAAATATGCGTTTATAATAATAACGTCCACATCCCACCAGAGCTGAATCCAAAACTTGGATCTTTTAGTATTTACGAAAAAATTACACGAATTATCTGAAAGAAGGAAGAAACCTGTTTCTATTTCAAATGAATTTTCCCTAATATATTTATAGTATAAAGTCCAATAATTGCGATAACACTGAGAGTGTGAAAGCAGGAAAGAGAAGCGCCGTGGGGAGTACGGAAAATGCGCCGTACAGCGGGCACGGCCGGACGCGACTGGCGCTCGTCCACAGCGCACGGCGCAACCATTACGGTGCCGGAGTGAAAGGGTTAACCCACCTGGGCTAATTGCATGCCGGCCGCGGTGGCCGAGGGGACTGAGGCGCTTGAGTCACGGTATGCCCGGCCACTACGGTCGGGGTTCGAATCCCCCCTCGGGCATGGATATTTGTGCCGACCTTAGTATTACCTAGATCATAAGTAGCTTGTAAGTTTAGGGATTGATGACCCCGTAGTTAAGTCCCATAATGTTCACATAATATATGACATCAACTACGATTGGGCAAAGCTGAAAATGTGTACCTAGCCGGGATTCGAACCCGGGTCTCCTGCTTTCTAGGCAGTTGCGCTGACCCCGCACCTGCAAGGACTACCTAAACACGCCTCCCGTCAGATACAAATTCCCAGCTTCGCCCTGCCCACAGTACTCAAACTCGTAGTTATGAAACTAATTCCCGTAAGAGTAAGGGCTTCAAACTTGCCCACCCCTCCCCACTAACGATAGGATCATTGCCCGTCACCGGCATATTATATATATATATATATATATATATATATATATATATATATATATATATACGTGTGGCGTCTGTTCTGAAAGAACAGATGTCACTTCTGATCCTGCAGTTGTTATTATTTAATATTCACAGAATATATGACATCAACTGCGATTGGGCGAAGCTGAAAATGTTTACCTAGCCGGGATTTTACCCGGGTTAAATAATAACAACTGCAGGATCAGAAGTGACGTCGGTTCTTTCAGAACAGATGCCACATGTATATATATAAGTCCCATAAGCTGTACAAACATTTGAATTAAGTACACAAGTACACAAATTTATCAAAAGGAAATTAAACACAAATACAAACTTATCTAATATAAGAGTTAATTTTTTTTTTTTTTTGGTAATTGCATATGCACCGCGAAGTACCGCCACAAAGATAGCCACAAACACAATGTAAACAACAGCACTTGACTCGGAGTGTGCAGCACGTGTTCCCTCTCCGACGTCTCAAGCGCAACTCACCTTGGATTTGTAGTCTGGCATTCTACCACTGTGCAACTGAGGCGCACTTATGCGTGTTTTTTCTGGGGTCTCAAATCAAATTGTTCAAATGTTTGTATAGCTTATGGGACTTAACTACGGGGTCATCAATCCCTAAACTTACAAACTACTTATGAACTACGTTATACTAAGTTCGGCACAAATATCCATGCCCGAGGGGGGATTCGACCCCCCGACCGTAGTGGCCGTGCAGACCGTGACTGAAGCGCCTCAGTATCCTCGGCCACCGCGGCCGGCTCTGGGGTTTTAAGTGACATTAGGCAGGTGTGCTAGTGGCCTTGGTTCCTCAGTGTAGCCTCCTCCAGAGTGTGTGAAGTGACACAGGTGCTGAGAATTTTCCGCAGCTGGTGCCCTCAGTCGTCGCCATCGGCTGCCTTTGGCTCGCTGCTGGCCTGCCTGTCGGGCTTCGCTGCTCGGCGGCGTCATTAGCACCGCGGCCTGGCCACGGAATCATGGCCTGGGGCGGGCGGTGTCGGCTTCTTTCAGCGCCGCCCCTGGGCCAGGTAACGGCGCCAGCACTCAGCCCGCCTTAATTAACACGTTGCCTCCAGACACGACTAATTTGTCGGCCCTTCGTGTAATTGGGCCGAAAAGTGCCCCGGATTATCGCGTTAATCCCTCACTCTGCACTCCACGCTCCGCTCCCCTTACCTCCCCTCAGAAGAAAGATCGGCGAACCGCACCTAAATACGGGGAGGGGAACGACTTCCACATCAGCCACCTGACACAGGCAATTTCATTCTCAATTATGAGGCGCTATCCAGAAATTAAATTCCACTGTTTCTTTAAAACGAAAACGACGTAGAATTATATATATATTTTTGACGAATTACAGCGTTCAAATGAATGAAATAAATCGCCATTTGCGATGTTATGGCTTCACTGTATTAGGTTTAGATGAAATACCAAACTGTGGGGAATGAAAATTTGTGCCCGGCCGGGATTCGAACCCAGGATCTCCTGCTTACTAGACAGACGCGTTGACCACTATGCCACCGAGGACACAGTGATCAGCTCGACTGCAGAGGATTCTTCCATGCACGTCTCCCCACCTAATACATTGAAGCCATAACATCGCAAATTGCGACGTAGAATTAAATTTTCATTCTGCAGCGGGATGTGCGCTCATATCTAACTTCCTAGCACATTAAAACTCTGAGCTAGGCAAGGATTCGAACCAAGAACCTTCGTAAAATATTTTACACTTTATCAGGCCAACTGGTAAAGCAACCACTGCAGTCTAATCTAATATATAAAGCAGAGTGTTCGTATGTTTGTACGTGTTGCATACAAAACTACAGTTCTGTTACAATCTTTATGAACTTCTGTACACGTAAGCTTCAATCCATAAGGACGGTCGCCGTAAGTGTAAGAATAACATACGATATATTGTTCCTGAGATATGACGTCATAACAATCAGATGCGCAAAAAATGCTGCATTTTGCGACAATGCTGCTCATTTTCTCCTAAACCATTGGACCTAAAAATGTTTGTAAATCTATCGGACCAAACGGCGTGGTCATCAGTCCGTAGCTTACAAACTACTTAAATCTAGGTAAACTAACCTAAGGACAAACACACACACCCATGCCCCAGGGAGGACAGGAACCTCCACGGCGAGCAACCGCGCGCTCCGCAGCGAGACGGTTTAGACCGCTCGGCTATTCCACCGCGACACCATTGGACCGATTTCAACTAAATTTGGTACATACATTCCTTACCGTGAGGTAAAAATTGCTGCATGTTTAAGAATCACATACGTCACGTTCAAAAGATATTACGTCATAACCAATACAAATCGCAAAAAAATGCCATATAATGTGGCGAGACCTTAGAAATACGCTGTATGAGAATGACGGTACTTAGCGACTTGGAACAAACTTTAAACATAATTTCAAACCTTTATTAAACTTTTTTCGCTGACTGCCATAGCAAAATTATGACAGGAAAAAATTTGTCGCTTACTACTTTTCCCACTGTTTATAGAGCAAAACTACTGCATTGGATATGACGTTACAATAGATAATTTATACACTACAGATTGTAGCCGCAGGAAATTTTGCAGACAGTATACACACATGTAGTTCAATGTACCTTCTAAATTTTAACACAGTACGACACGTAGTTCATGAGATATGAGCACATAAAAAGTAACGTTCATGGAAAACAGGCCCATCATGCACCAAGTTTTAATCTATTACTTCTTTACTACTAATTGTATTCCAAAGAGATTTTACAGACATAAAGACCTTATACAAATGAATATCTACCTGAAAAATGGCAGGAATAAATAAATAAATACCTGGGAAAAGTTGGGTTTTCAGCTAGTTTCTAATAAAATACAGCCTTCGCAATAAATTATTTCGCCCTTTTAGGGCGTCATCAGAATATGGATAATTCCAGAAAATTCACATAACTTAATTTCCAGATTTCGATTATGCTCCAAAAATGCCAATCGTATTAATACAATTAAATTATTAATAACTCTAATAATTTCGTGTGGCTCATTGGCGTGGTGCATGTCTTTCAATCGTACGCCACTTCGGCGACTTGTGTGTCCCTAGCCTACCCCAGTTATCGAACTGGGTAAAGGAGACGTACAGCTTAACGTTGAATGCAAACCACGTGTCGTTTCTGGCGATTCACATCGTTGAGAGGACATGGCCGGGGGTAAAACGCAGACTGAAATCAGAGATCCAAGCGGGTTTGAACCTGCAATCCTTCGGTTTCCAGTCGAACGCTTAACCCCGCAACCAAGAACCTTTACCTTTCGCGATTAAGCTACCTGTGCACGCCTCATGGCCAGTCCCCACTGTGTAATTGCTCCCAGAACCTCGCCTCCTACCTTCCAGTCGGTAGAGTGCTTGGTTCGTATACCGCTCTAGCGTACAATTTTAATCTGCCTGGTACTTCCATATTAGCCCACACTCGGCTTAAGAGTTAAAATTTCATCTGCTAGGCCATGGATGGCGAACAAGTAGGATGCCTGCCTTTACTGGGGCGCACCCAATAATTAGAGCACAGAATCTGATTAAAGAAATCACCTGCCTAATTGAAATGATGATTTCTTCGTCTATATTTCAAGGCGCAGTACCAAAGTTGATCGTCAACGCGATAATAGTGCTGCTTTAACGCCACGAGTCCCATGTCCATTAAAAAATTTCCTGTCACCCCAGGTCCCCTAGCAGCACAAGGTTTCTCATTTCTCGGGGTGTTTAGGGATTGATGAGATCCAATCCATGTGGATTTCGTTGGAATTTTAGACCACAGAGTAAGGGCCGTTGCGGACTGTGGAGTGCAGTGGTTGCGAAACCAACTACAGTCCAGGCACGACGACTTGGAGCCTTGTTACGGAGAATGTTGTGAACTGTACCTGTCGTTAGAGTTCTGAAGTTGTCACTGTTGCAACCAATCCACGAGATCCAACAACGAATTGCGGTGTATTATTATCAGTTCGTTTAAGAATTTGCTTATTTACTATGAAACAACAGTATTCTCGTGTTTGTTACTGTTATTTTACGTCGTATTTTGCAATGATACATTTTTTTACCGAATTGGAGAACTTAGCCTGACTGATACACTGTATTACAAAAAATGGCTAGTTTGGCAAAAAAAGTGCAAAATAAGTGTCAGAGATTTCTAAAGCTGGTGCACTGATAAATATGGCATGAGCAGCAAAGGCGAGAACATGGTGTAGGTTCTGTTCCTGGACAGTGGTCTGCAGAACGTCTTCTGTAAAACGACATTTTCAAACAAATCACAAATCTCTTTGTCAGAAACAGCGAAAGATGTACATTGCATGTGCTGTTAGAGACTGAAATAAACATTCAACATCTATGGTTAGTAAAATTCTTTTGGGTTTTCGGGCGCATTGTCAATGTGTAAAAATCCGACGATTGCTAGTAAGGTTTTACATGCCAGTGCCGCAAGCTTCCCGGCTGAAACTATTATTGATCCATTTAATGAACATGTACATAATCTTTGGAGCTGCCTTATAAAGGGTTACATCTTGGGCACAATATATGATTTTTTGTTGTTGAAAATATGGGCCCAGGTTGTGGCTAATCCATGTTTCCACACTACACTATCTTCCAGGAGTGCCAGTCCTACACAGTTCGCAGGAGAAATTCTGTAAATTGTGGAAGCTAAGAGACAAGCTACGAGCATACTGTAAGAACGCGTCGTATGGGGTGCACAACTAGCTCAGCCTGTAGAGCGCTTCTCTACGAAAGGGAAATATCATGGGTTCGAATCCCAATCTGGCACACATTTGTCGCCAAGTTTTAAAGACAACATAATTGTATTAAACCCTTTATTGACAGTAAGTATAGCAATTTTTGTGCTATTGTCACCAATAGAATTGGTCATATCGTGGGATCAACTTTTGTGTATTCAAAAATGTTCAAATTTTTGTAAAGCTTATCGGACCTAACTGCGGGGTCATCAGTCCCTAAACTTACAATATACTTATGAACTACCTTACATTAAAGGCTGCACAAACATCCATGTCTGAGGGAGGATTAGATCTCCCGAGGGGGAACGGCCTTTTGCATCACAGCATAGCGCCTCAATGTGCTCGGCCGTCCGCCGCGAACATCTTTTGTGTTCCTGAGTAGCCTATGAATGGTAGTAGCAGCGTGTGACAGTCGTCTTGTGCGCTTCGTCGTTCTCAAAACACCGACCGGCGGATGGACTTCCTTGAGATACAAGAAAAGATGGAAATCCCTGGGAGCAAGGTCAAAAAAATGTTCAAACACTTGTGAATCTATCGGACCAAACTGCGTGGTCATCAGTCCGTAACTTACAAACTACTTAAACTAAGGTAAACTAACCTAAGGACAACACACACACACACACACACACACACACACACACACACACACACACACACACACACACGCCCTAAGAAGGGCTCGAACCTCCGATGGCGAGCAACCAAGCGCTCCGCAGCGAGGCGTCTTAGACCGCTCGGCTACTCCATCGCGGCGGAGCAAGGTCAGGAGAGTATGCTCGATTATCAGACAGCTCCAAGGTAAACTCCTGCAAAACAGTTGATATGCGCAGAGCCGTATGGGGACGTATTTACCAAACTAAGCTGTTTTCGCCAAACACACAAACACGTATTTGGCTATGTACGGCTCTGTTACGGAAATATGGTTCGATGTAGTCTCAGGATCGAACGGTACACGTCTACTTTCAAGTCAAGCACCACACTGGTCACGACATTCAGGAGATCAGTTAAGATATCTACGTTTTGAAGTATTGTCTTCGGTAGAATGAACTAAAATGGTTCGACGTCTTTCTGTAGGTTCTGCGGAGTGCAGACAACAACATTACAGCAATCGAGATGTAATAACAGAAAGTTGCTGCGGAGGAGGTATGTGTTTACTGTACCAGACGAATTATACTAGCAGTTATGTTAGGAGAGTATAGTGAGCAGGGCGTGAAATGCAACAACGACACGACATACCCGAACCTATGGCATGGAGAGGGACTGACAAATATGGACGTGTCTGCAGCTATTAGTGTGTCCCGTAGTGACATTTTTGGAACCTGGATGGTATTCAGAAAACAAGATCCGTTAAAAGAAGACAAGGCCAAGGTTTTCTATTGGAAATATCCGGTTAAAAGTCCGTCGAAACAGAGATGCAACTTAGCTGCTACGCACCCTAATGGCAGCAACAGCACGCGCAATATCAACACAAACAGGCCAAATTGTCTTCGGGAATATCGCCTTCACTCAAGAATGCATACGGTGTGTGTCCCGTTAAAACCACATCGCCGGCAGATGGCAGATTAGTTAAGAGTTTGTGTTCAGCCGGACAATGGTTATTCCCGTATTTAGAGAGAACATGGAACTTGGAAAAATCCTGCTTCTCTGCAGGAAGCATCACCATAACATGGTGGTGGAAGAATGGTGTGGGCAGGATTCAGCATAGGCAGACGTACGAACCTCTATGTCGTTTAGAATGGCGTTTACACTGCTCAAAGCAATGGTGCCGAGAACCTTCCACATTTTGTTATGACTTTCGCTGGTTCCATAGGAGATGAGTTCCTTCCCGTGGATGATAACGCTCGTCCCCACAGAGCTGCTCTAGTGGACAACATGCTCGAAGCTGAAGGAACTGAACGAATGGAGTAGCCAGCTTGTTCTCCGGACTCAAATACGATTCAGCATGTCTGGGATACACTTGGTAGACGCATTTCAGCCAGTTCAGGAACTCCCTTAACGGTTGCAAAGCTGGATATTGCACTCACGGAAGAATGTCCATATATCCCTCATTCTATACTTGCCACGCAGGAGTACAACTGTAGTAGGCGTACGAGATGAATGATTTTTTTCACTATTATGATAGCCCCATGGTGCCTCGCTCTAAGTAAACGCCGAGTCAACCTGAAGTAAGGAGTTGAGGTAGCAAAATATCGTACTGTATCACACACAAATTACAGTTTTAACCAATACCTGAATGAAATACGTTCCCATATGTATGTCGTGTATGACACCTCACCTGAACCCGTAATTGTTTTGAGCAGTGTACAGTAGCTGCAAACAGTGACTCTTCAGGAAAACACTCTATGCATAAGTCAAAATTTTCGATATAATAATAATAATATATATAAAATAAAGATAAACGATTTCTTAATGGTAGAGGTTTTATTGTAACGATTTCAAGTGATGTAGACAACGCCAGTTAACTCAATTGGATAATTAATTATCAAAACACACGTTTTGATCAACAGCCAATGGTTTTACATAAACAATAGTAGTAAGTAGTAATAAACCTAAAATTTGCAGAAACAGATGCGTTAATTGTGTTGTGAGAATGGAATCAAAATCCTCATGTTAGTAAACATCGACGATGATCAGACAATAAGTCCATTTCGAGATCACAGCCGGCCGCGGTGGCCGAGGTGACTGAGGCGCTCCAGTCACGGTCAGCACGGCCACTACGGTCGGGGGTTCGAATCCCCCCTCGGGCATGGATATTTGTGCCGTCCTAGTTTGTAAGTAGTTCATAAGTAGTTTGTAAGTTTAGGGACTGATGACCCCGTAGTTAAGTCCCATAAGCTTAACAAACATTTGAACATTTTTTTTCGAGATCACACAACACGAAATAATAGTAAGCTCAAAATAGTTCAAATGTAGATCTGACGAATATCATATAAAAACCCGCAAATTCTCGTATATAATGGCATTCACTGTTCAGTTACAATACCGAAATGCGATCGGAAAAAGTTGAAGTTTTTAAACCGACACTCATTAACTCTTTCGAAACACAAAGTCCCGACAAAGAGGCGTTTTGCGGATCGGATTATATCACTGTCGCAAACGAATCACTTTCGCAAATTAGGCTGTTCTCTTTCTTCCAATCTGAGACATAAAGTGTTCTGATAGCCACTGCGAACTCTTCCACACGAACAGCTCAAGTATTTTATCTGGCCACAGTACTTTCCTGCCCCATACTTTCTCTCATTGGCTGATCGCTATAGCCACCAAGAGCTGTAGATTTCTTAAGAAACAAGATTTGTTTTGACTTAACTTTGATCAGTTCCACACTAACATCACATTTTATCATTATTAAATAGAAATTCATAAATATTGACTCATCTTTCGACTGTTTATCAGTAGTACAAATAATGTACGAAATAAATAAATAATCAAGCCAATCTTCAGCAACTTGACCACTTAGACTACACAATATTTACGTAAAGTTACTGACAAAATAGACTGATTATATTAACATTAGGGCAAGATGTTAGTATCATGCCGCTTGCGATTCCTGAGTTACTGTGTAGGATAAGATGATCTAACTATGTTTCCACAATGAATTTATATAACAAATGTAATAATTCCTTTATTAAAGAGATATGAATAAGCGTATTTCGAGATGATAGCTTAAGGAAGTAAGCTGTCATCTAAGACAAACTTTGTTGAAATCGCATTCAAAAGTTAGTAATTTTTTAAGTTTAGTTTTGGTGTATTCACATATTGTGAACGTTAACTTTTGTAATTGTGAATGTAGTAAAAATGTTGTAGTTGGTTCATGAGATGCGCCTAATTTTTCTGACATTGTAGATACCTTCAGAATTGATAAGAACGTAACACTGACATTTATTACTTATTTATAAGTTAAGAGCAAGTCGGCCTTTTAATGCCTCTTCCAGAGCGCCCATAAAGAGATTTCGATCTCCCACAGCAGCAGGGGTTTACCCATTTCCGGCCGACCCGTGTTTTCAGCAACTAGTGGGACCAAACCGACGTACCTGATCACTCGCCTTCCCCTGCTAAACAAAGCATCAGGCATCGACCAGTTGTAAGAGTGCTGCCCTTCCTCCCGCATTACTCCGGAATTAGAATAATTGTAGGACATACGAAGTATGTGTGCGTTATGTCACACAAGCAAAGGTTGATATTCATAAAGACTTTCGCTGAATTGCTGCCATGGCCTTCATCAGAAAGACAAACACATTGATTGCAGTTGTTTGATTGTCTATGCAATGCACTAAATCCTGTTCCTAAATGCTGAAGTAATAGTAATTTTATTTGTTCGTTTCTTATTGAAGCCCCTGTTACGACAGCTATTTTTGTTTGCAGAGTAAAAAAATGTTCAGATGTTTGTATAGCTTAAGGGACTTATTTAAGGGGTCATCAGTCCCTAAACTTATAAACTACTTACGAACTAGCTAACTCTATGGACGGCACAAATATCCATGCCAGAGGGGGGATTCGAACCCCCGACCGTAGTGGCCGTGCAAACCGTGACTGACGCGCCGCAGTCCCCTCGGCCACCGCGGCCGGCTGTTTGCAGAGTAACTTCTGTTTGATTATTAATGTTTTGTTGTCAACGATATTCATATGTGTAATAAATTAGCTGTTAAACTGCCTAGTCCAGGCTTGAACGACGATACATCCAAATTTTACATCGCAATCGTTTGAAATTGTTTGCATGGTGCTCAGAAGTTGCGGGGCTGTTTCTCTCTGCGATACAAATGATGGCTTGTCGCCGTTCCATTTCAAAACTCCATTTATAAATCAATACGTCTGTCTGGTATTGTTCACGTTTTAAAATCAATCACCACGCTGTCAACGAAATTTTAATGTCAGTCGTGCAATCAATAAGACTCTAACGATGTCATTATGTGGTCAGCCTGTTATAATTCAGTACTGCAAATTCTCTCTCGTAGGGTAACAAGAGTGTACTTTAAAAATATATGACATCGTCACATTTTCTGAAAAATTAGTGAAATAATGTGTAGGGATGTTTGAAAGGAGCTCAAAGAAGTAGCGGAATTACCTATATCAGCAAATACTATAAATTGGCCAACAGGCATAATTTCACAGATCTCTGGAAAATGCATGTTTGGTAACTGAAAACAGATATTTTTTAAATATCATCATATCATTGTATACAACTATTTGTCGACTAAGATATCGAATACAGTAGTAAACACCTATGTTTTCACAGAACAGAGAACACTTTGTTTATGTTGTTTATGTTTATGATATTTACTCTACGTGTGCTGTGAAGTTGTACTGAAAACAGTAGTGACTCGCTACCTACTGGCACATAGTGAGCAGTAGATGATGCAGTTTTAGGAGATAGTGAGTAGAATTTGCAAAATATATCAGTAATGAGTGGTCAGGGTCGGAATGTAAGTCGGAATTCTAGACTGTCTAACTGAAGCGTCCTAAGTCTGTGGAGAAAGTAGATGAGAAAAAGTTATTTGCGGAAATCATCCTGAAGAATACAATTCGCTAAAGATGGAGCGCACACGACCTGACCTTCAACAGAGTTCGTCGGAATGGAAATATTACAACCTTAGGTTAACAGGACAGGAAAGACCACCACCTGGAATACTTCAAGTTTTGCTACATCTCATATATAATTAATTAAATGGTCCTAATAGAGAATCGTTTTGTATTGCACAGAGACTTTTTCATAAAATTCGTAGAAACTACTTCGCGAACCGTGGTAATAAGTTAATTTTTAATTCTACAATCACTCATATCAGATACATCTGGTTATCTCTATGCATTGCGTCAAAGACGACTACATGTTATAAGAGTCTTACCCGACAGAATAAACTGCCAGAAAAAATAGTTCATCTGTAAAGACGGAATAGCTGTATGTCTGGTGGCGGCAGATGCCACCTAGGAGATAGTAGATGCACTGATAATGTTTTCAATGTCGTTCGAAACAAAAGATAGCTAATGACATAGTTGCCAGAACGCCATCTGTGTGTCATTTGTATAGGGAAAAAGTGTTTTTTAAGCTTATGGGACTTAACTGCAGGGTCATCAGTGCCTAAACTTACAAACTACTTATGATCTAAACTTACATTGAGGACATCACAAACATCCCTGCCCAAGGGAGGGGGGGGGGTAGGAACCCCCGACGGGGAACGTCCTCGCGCATCGTAATCTTAGCTTAGCGCCTCAGTGCGCTCGGCCACTCCGCTGCGGCTTAATAGCTAATGTTTAAGGCCATAAGGCCTAGTGTGATATCAACATATGCAAGCGAAATGATTCGCTTGGACCTTCTAGACTGAAACCAATTGCAAATTTCGGGCAAGTGGCGCAGCGGCGTCGTGGCCGAGCGCATTGAGGCGCTATGCCGCGATGCGCGAGGCCGTTCCCCGTCGGGGGTTCGAATCCCCCCTCGGCCATGGATGTTTGTGCCGTCTTTAGTATAAGGATTTTTGTACGTTTAGGGACTGATGACCTAGCAGTTAAGTCCCATAAGCATCAGAAACATTTCATTTGACTTGGTGCAATCGCTGTTTTGCAACATGACGTTTATGAATGGCTGCACGGAACATAATCATTTTCGATGAATTAGCGGTCATGTTTACACGCAGGACCGGGTCCATTCCATAAGAAAGCAGCCCACTACCAGCTACTGTAGTGCTTTGTTGACAAATTGTGTCAATGGCTTTGTCTGGTCTGACATGCACACTAACTAATACCAGCGGAACTTACCGAGTGAAATCGGGAGTCATGTCATCTGGGGTCTATTTATAATGGTCGTGAATCCAGGAGCGGCACAGTAGATGTTAGCTAACGTAGTCTAGTCGGTGGTCTGCTGCCATAGCCCACAAGATTGCCCCGCACTGTTCTGACATACTGGTTCTATTCTACTCTGTCATTAAATGCAGTCCGCTCGACACTGCGGTTCGAGTTATCAATGTTAGCGACTGCTTGTGTTACCTTTGCCTAAACTCCATGCCTCAAGATGGACGGAGGAAAGGTAGTTGTTGACGTCACAAGAATGTGTGCGGTTGACCACGGATGCCTTGCTGCCGGACTAAGACGATTCGCCGTGATGGTGTTTGGCTGGTTGCGAGTTGCAATAACGGGCTTGCATGAGAAAGACAGCAAGAGAGCCCAATCTCGTCAGCTGATTTGTCATCACGCTTTCCTCGAGTGCTAGTGTTGAGACTGGGGCTGCTGAGTTCTCAGTGTGCGGCGTGGGTATGAGTTCCGTATGTTTGAGAGTGGTAACGGGTCCTTAATTATACTGGCGAGTATGAGCAAGAGAGCTCGTGTAAGCGGTAACGATATTTAAACAGTGATAGATAACGTGCTGACGTAGTCACCTACTAGTGCCTTCCGACTTGCGGTAGTTCTCTGTGTAGGTACTTCTAGCAGTGTATATAAATGTGTGTTAAATTGCAGTTAGTGCACCACTAATTTAGTTTTCTTGCGGGAAGGGCACTGTTGGGTAAGCTGAGGGCGTGTGTGTGTGCGTGTGTGTGTGTGTGTGTGTGTGTGTGTGTGTGTCGACCTGTTTTATGGTATTAACGTCCCGTGTATGGCTGGCCCGAAGTACCTATTAGTCCAGTTAGTGGCCATTCGTGTTGACGGAACAAGCACTCTTTCGTTAACATTTCTTGGAGTGAGTCATTTGATCTGGAAATTGAATTATTATTTTAAGTTATCTGGAGTGTGTTATATGACCTGTTGTGTATCTATCCATGCTTTTCATGCTGTTAACGTGATATTATTAAAGTTACAGCCACAGTTTGCTGTTGTTATCTCTCGTGGCTCTTCCTGACTATATTTAGTTCAAATGTTTGTATAGTCTATGGGACTTAACTACGGGGTCATCAGTCCCTAAACTTACAAACTACTTATGAACTAGGACGGCACAAATATCCATGCCCGAGGGGGGATCCGAACCCCCGACCGTAGTGCCCGTGCAGACCGTGACTGGAGCACCTTAGTCCCCACCGCGGCCGGCACTATATTTAGGCAAGATGTTTCGATGTATTCGTTATTTATTGGTTAAGTTGGTAATTTGTATACTCATGTCGTTAAGATTGAGCATTTTTAGATTTAGGGTCAGGTTTCGTTCTGGTCAGTCTGTTTCATTTCCTAAGCTGCAGCTTATTGTTCGGTATCGCGATGTCTTCCTTTTCGTTCACTGCGCTCGTCCATTCTCATTGTTTATCATTTCTGACCTTTGCACTACTTGCTTCCTCGCGTTTCCTGTTCAACGTCCATCACCAGTAATTTCCACTTTACATGCTTTCTATAATTTCCTAACTTTATGCGCATAAAAATTGGATTCTATTTACTAATACGTAAGTTTTACAGACCTCAGAAAGGGAAATTTCCTTATTTCTTCATAATTTTTATCAACGATAGAAGACAGTTCTCGCGATTTTTAAAATTATAATTCCTACAATTTTTTCTTTTAACGGACTTGATTTAATATTTAGTTTTCCATGTAAATGTAATGTAATTTTCCCCCCTTTTTTTCTTATCTGGTATGTGACACTTAGGTGGCTGCAATTTATAAATTCTTTGTGCTTCTACTAATGTCGTTTTTTGCTTAAAATGTGAAATAAATATTGAATTGATAAAACAGTCAGTCTAGATTGCTATTTATTTTACGGTAACCAGTTTCGACTATTTAAATGGGCCTCAACTACAACAATAGTGTTGGCCACCTATTCTGCTGAGTTGGACTTATCTGAATGGTTGTTACATGTATCATTCAGATAGCTCCAACCCAGCACAACCAGTTACCAGCACTGGTTGTAGTGGTGTGAGGATGGCCATTTAAAACGGTTACCGTAAAATAAATCGCGATCTAGACCGACTTTTGCATGAATTGAACCATTCATATAATTGACAATCCATAATGTTTTTAAAAATAAATGTAAATATTTGTGAGTGATATCGGTTTAGTAGGAAGGTATTTCAATTTGAAAAAGATGTCAACTGCAATAATGTAGTATTTAATTTTGAGCTCAGAAATTATCGGTCAATTTTTATTTACTCAGATTGTAACTATTTTGATTATCTGTTATTGGATAAAAACTGGTTAAAAAAGAAGCGGAGAACGAGTTGAAAGGGACGATTCCCAAAAAGGAACAATCATCAGTGAACTAGTTCCCAATAAATAAATATTTAATATATCCTGGACATAATATCATTCAGGCCAGGCTATCTTTTCGCCTTTCAGTGTACATCTCTTGTAGTAACTACGGCAGTGTAATTAGAAAACGCTATATGCTCTATATCACCTGTGGATTGATTTTCAAGAAAGAAAGAAAGGAGGCAGTATGGGTATGTGCATCAGATAACACACCGTGATTTTCGTATACAAATACGAATGCATCTACATACATACTCCGCAATCCACCGTAAGGTGCGTGGCGGAGGGTACACCGCACCACTATTAGTTATTTCCTTTCCTATTCCACTCCCAAATAGAACGAGGCCTAATTTCTCTTATGTCATTGTGATCACTACACGAAATGTAAGTAGATGTCAGCAAGATCGTACTATACACAGCTTCAAATTGCGGCCCTGTAAATTTCCTCAACAGAAATTCACGAAAAGAACGTCGTCTTTCCTCCAGCGATCCCCAATTGAGTTGCCGGAGCATTTCCGTGAAACTCGCGCAATGGTCGAACCTACCAGTAAAAATCTTAGCTGCTCGCCTATGAACTGCTTCTATGTCTTCCTTTAAACTGATCTGCTGCGGGTACCAAACACTTGAGCAATACTCAAGACGTGGTTGTACAAGCGTTTTATACGAGGTCTCCTTTACAGATGAAGTACATCCTCCAAAAATTCAACCAATAAACTGAAGTCGGCTGTCCGCCTTACATGTTAGTTCCATTTCATTCCGCTCTGCAATGTTACTACTAGTTATTTGAACTACGCGTCTGCATCAAATAGGTCATTATTAATGCTGTTTTCGAATATTATGGGATTGTTTTTCATCACCATACATTTTTCTACATTGAGAGCTAGCTTCCATTCTTCGCACCAACTAGAAATTTTGTCTAAGTCATCCTGTATGCTATTACAGTCAGTTAAATACGACACCCTCCCATACACCACAGCATCATCATCAAACAGCCGCAAATTACAAGTTACTCTGTCCATCAGATCATTTATGTAGATAGAAAATGATAGCGGGCCTATCACACTTCCCTGGGTCACGCCTGACGATACTCATCTCAGAAGAACACTCGCCGTCAAGAACAACGTACTGAGTTCTATTACTTTGTAAGTCTTCAAGCCAGTCACAAATCTGTGAACCTGTCAGACTGTAGTAGTTATTAGGATGAATAACCCTCGCCGTTCTCAAAACAACCCTCGGTAAGTGAAAAGGGTGCCCGCCGTTCAGGTAATGAAGTAATCATTTACTCGGCAGCAAAGTAAATTTAATTCTACTGGACAGGGTCGGAGGTAGACCGTGTTATGGAAGTGTGGGGGCTGGCGGTGGTGGCGCTGTGAGCAGTTTGCAAAGTGTGAGCCGACACGGGCGTTGGCAGCTGCCGCCATTTAGCACGTGTACACTTGGCGCCGGCGCTGGGCAGGGTAGGCGGCCGCTGGTATCGGGTTCCACAGCGCGATGCCTCTGAGCTGCCGCCTGCCTCACAGGGCGCGGTTTCCACCTTTTACACCTGTGCTGGCTGCCGCTGCCTTGTATCCTCTGTGAGCTGCAGGCCTCGCTATTGCGCAGTGCATGTAGCCCGTGTGGGACATTCGACCACCAGGAAATGCCATGTTTAGAGTACATGTCGTAAGTGTGTGAATTGCTTAAGGGGAGACGGAAGGAAATATTTATCCGTATTATGCCATTTGTATTTTACCCTTTGAAAAGCTGTACCTATCAACAGAAGTGTAACTCATAAGACAATGAAATTTTTACTGCATATATTTGACATACAGGGTGTCCAGAAAAGGGCTCCCTGATTTCAAAATTAAATATCTCGAAAACAAAGATTGGTAGGGGAATGCAGTAAACGGTATGTTTATTGTGAAAGCTGTCAGAAGTTTATAGAGCAGTTTGAAATAATAGTTACAAAAGCTGCTAATAGATGGCGCTGTAATCGCCATACGTAATGCCTAGTATAAATAGTGATCCTAAGCCCAGAGCGATGAGTTCCACTATTGAAGCGCGAAAGGAGGTTAGCGTACCGAATGAAGAGATTAAAACCATGTACTCCATGAACAACGCGTTTTTCTGGTGCTAGAGTACCACAGGTCAGAAAAGAGTTCTACGGCAACAAGGCGAAGTTTTCAAGCACGATTTAATGTTCCAAAAGGTCCCGATGCGAAAACCATTCGTACGCTCTTCGCAAAATTTCAACGAACAGGCGGCGTAACTGATGACCTAGTGGGGCATGTTGGCCGCAAGCAAACCCAAGTCATGCCTGAAAATATCGCCACAGTATCTGGAATTATTCATCGAAATCCAATGTCATCCGTCCGTAGAATTGCATCTGAGACTGGTTTGAAGCGTTCCAGCATGCAGAAAGAGCCTACACATGTTTCCATTCAAAATTCAAACGCACCAGGCCCTACCCGTACGAGCTGTGCAAGAAAGGGTTGCCTTTGCTAATCAGATGCTCACAATGATTGATAGTGAAGGATTTGATGTTGGCTGCATCTGAATGGATACGTGAATAAACAGAAGTGGCGATTTTGTTGTTCCGAAAAGCCATATGGTGTGAAGCGAAACCACTGTATTCTCCTAAAGTTACTGTGTGGGCTTCAGTATGCAGCAGAGGCATTATTGGCCCTTTTTTCTTTCGAGAAACGGTCTGGTGCACGTTACGTTGCAATTTTGGAACAATTTGTCGCCACACAGCAAACGTTAGTGGCTCGACCGGGCAAGATGGAGCCCGACCACATCGGACCGAACAAGTGTTTCGCTTTCTAGAAGAATACTTCGTGAATCGAGTCATTGCTTTGGAATATCTCAAATTTACTGGTGCAGGCATGGTTTGGCCTCCATATACACCGGATTTGACTCCCTGTGACTTTTTTTGTGGGGCACAGTGAAAGACATGCTATACCCGAAGCATACCGCCACGCTGGACGAGCTTGAATCGGCGATCTCTGTGGCATATGAATCCATTTCGGTTGAGACACTACGAAATGTGATGCCGAATTTCATATTTCGTTTTCGCCACCTCCGTAGTGCCAATGGTGAACATTTTGAAAACATTGTGATGTGATTGTTTGCAAAGAGTGTTTTCATACGATTATTTCACTTATGTATGCTGATATGAGCTGTACAGCGCCATCTGTTAGCAGCTTTTGTAACTATAATTTCAAACTGCTGTATAAACTTCTTACAGCTATCACAATAAACATACCGGTTACTGCATGCCTCTATCAATCTTTGATTTCGAGATATTTAATTTTGAAATCAGGGATCCCTTTTCTGGACAAACTGTATATGTTCAATTTAGAAGTAAATTGAACATAATAAGAAAAACAATTTTATTCTTTCACTAGTAAAATTAACTTTTTTAAACATATTAATTATTATAAAAAAGTTTCTGATTGTTTGGTGGTTCTCAATTACTTTATAATAACTTACTACCATCTGCAGTTTAATATTACAATTCTAGTAAAGTTATTGATGAAAATTACTATCCACAAATATTTTCCTGCTCCATACTGAGCATCATCTGAATCATACTACTCTATTTTCTTTCTCATGGTCCCTCTTCTTTACTGTCTTGTATTCTTTTTTAAATCTTAAATTAGTAACATCTGCTTTGCGGATTCTCTCTTTAATTATTTGTCCCAAAGATTTTGGCAGTATTTCCACTAGATTTTATGCCCAATCATTCCAAAACATCCAGTTTTCTAGTTACACCAACATTGAAGCATAAAACAAATGTTTGTAAAGCTTATGGGACTTACCTGCGGGGTCATCAGTCCCTAAACTTACAAACTACTTATTAACTACCTTATACTAAAGACGACACAAACATCCATGCCCGAGGGGGGGATTCGAACCCCCGACGGGTAACGGCCTCGCTAATCGCAGCGTAGCACCCCAATGCACCCGGTATCTCCGCTGCGGCCCCGATGGAGGGGCTGCGTGATCCCCAACATGGCGCTCCTGACCGCTCGGCTACTCCCGCGCTGCGAAGCATAAAATAGCATCATAAACATCAAATTTGAGGGTTGCAAGCTGCACAAATACAGTTTTCGGTAACCGGGTCCAAATGACGGAATTCACAGATGCGTTAAAATTTTCATTTGTCCATGAAGACATTTCTTTAATAATGTATCTTTACAAAGGTCTCCAAATGTGGGTTTAATTTCATACTCTATTGATGCAGGTAAAGAATGTTTGCGGTCATATCTGGCATATCTCCTATCCTTGCACCAAGTGTCAGGATCATTTGGGCAAAGAGCCTGTACCGGCTTTTCATTTGTGGAAAGCTTATGGAAAAAGTTAGTCCATATAGTGTTCTTCATGTTTTCTAAATTTCTTAGATTTCTTCTTATGACCAAGCCATAATAATTCTGTAATCTACCTACTTCAACATTTACCACCTCTCTTCTTACGATCTTCCAATACTATTTGTTACTTCTTGATCCATTCGTTACCAAAAGGAGGAACGAACAAGGGATTACACAAGGAAAACTAAGCTTCCACTGGTATTAAATGACACTAGCATCGCAAATCGATAAAAATTAACGTTTCGGTGGGTCAGTAAAGCAGAACGGACTGTGGTATGATACCACGCCTTGACGTGGTCAGTGGATGAATAGCAAATAATTGTACTCCAGATTACAAGGGCAACATGTTCCGGAAAACAGCCAACATACTAAAGATTGTGCCGGTCTGCAAATATACTACTAATACGACACTGGCGCCAGCATGGCACCTGTTGCGCCAACATACTGTGGTCTGAAGCTGATTTCCGAAAGACCCGAAAAATTATGGGGCTGTGTGCATCTCTGTCGGCGGCAGTTCAATCGACGCAATGTTTCTGCTGTCACTTCCCAATAAAACAGCCTCTGAGGTCTTAGACCGGTGTTTTTCAACCTCTTCGAATATGCAAACCCCTTTCAAGTAGAAATATTCTGGCACCCCTGCCCCCTCCCACTCCCCCCAATCTATGTTATCTCAATGAAACAAATTTAATCTTCTTCCTTTTGCTTGAATTTTCCTTTAAATTTTCGGAGGAAGTTTTTCTTGCGCGTTATTCGGAATGGAACACATTATACTATTGTTACGTGATTCCCGAGAGAAAAATATACGTTGTTTAACAAGTGTTTTGCATCTGAGGCAAGACTCAGAAGTAAATTATGTTCTTTAACAAATGTCCCATTGTGGAGACACTTTGTAAAGAACTACACTTTTTTATTTTTTTCAATTACTTATTTTATCATGTTCTTTTACCTGTCGACTGATTCCTGTAAACAGTTTCAGACTTTTTCGCTTATTCATCATTGACACACTGTATTATAAAAACGTCTATAAGTTTTTAAATTCATAATTAATGTTACACAGGAACTCCGTAATTTTAACATTAAATAAATTTCACTAAAGCATACGTTTTTGAATTACTTTACTCCTAGTTACTTTATGGTACAGGTACTTCCTCGTGTAATGGAAACCCCCGAGAAAGACTTTCTGCCCGCCTGTGGGTCGCGACTCACAGGTGAAAAACCACTACCTTAGAGAAATCAACATGCCAGTCAGAAAAAGGCGACTGAAAGAAACGAGAACACAACGCCCCAGAATTTGCACTACGATTCTGATGCAAGTTGACTGGAGACCTGAATGTCGGAACAGCCACGTTCCAGTTGGTGCTCCATGTAATGTGCAAAACACCACGAAAAGGAAGTACGTCAATGCTTTGTGGAACGAGACTAAAAATCACTCCATCACTATCTGAGTAGGCACTCAGTGAAAACTTCTAACAAATTCAGCTAGCTGAAAAATCGGTTTAAACTTAGGTCAGTCTACATGTCTCCTCATATGCGGTGCAAATTGAAAGTGGACAGAATATTTCAGGAAACTTTCAAAGTTTTGTTGCACAAGATTGGAGCATACAGAACACATCTGAAAACTATGACCACTCCGGAAGAAGTCCATCTGAAGATTCACCACAGTAAACAGCTCACTTAGCATGATTTTTTTTCTTTACATTTCAAAAACCCACCTTTGGCAACTGGAACATCCTCTCGGGGTCAAACACATGGAGATACCGTAAAAGCATCTGCAGAGCCTATCGCAGGGAGTGATACAGTTTGGCGTAAAAGTGACTAGCAGGGTATCCCTGGGGTCAGTCACCTGTTCGAGGTCGGAGGCTGTTGCCTTCACATTTCCATAAGCGAGCGCCCTGACAGCGCCATGCCGATTACATGGCCTAGTGACCATTGTCATCAGAGCGGAATCTTGGGTGGTCAGTTCGTAGAAGTCGATCTCCGCTCCCCACGCATTCCCTGACTTTGAAAGCTTTGTTCACAATAGAGCCCCACAGATCCCAACCTAAGCATCAACATCTCCACGTCCTTTCATGTTGGATACCAGGCACCTTTGAAGAGTAAAGGCTCGTAATCACACATCTAGTAAGTTATTCAATATAAGGAGACGCATTAAGAGACGATTTGTGCCACTGCTGGAGTTCGAACCCAGAACCACCTAATTACTAGGAAGAAGCTTTAACCCTTGAGCTACCATAGGATAATCGGTTACTCACCTGCACGGGCTGTATTACAGCAAGTATCCCTCAACAAATTTCAACTAAACGTCTCTCCTTCATCTGCATATTCATCTACATAAATACTCTGCAAGTCATACTGAAGTGATACATGTTTCATATAATAACATACGCCTCAGTAAATCGACTTATTGTTGATATTTATAACACCTATGCCTGTGATACAAGGCAAAATGGTTGCCCTTCACGTTACTGTGGTGGTAGGAAAGTGGTTAGAGTGCTTGACCAGTAAGCATACGCTGCCTTTTTTGAATCCCGGCTGCTGCACAAATTTTAATTCAGCTCCTGTCCTTATATTCAGTATCATTGGTATAATAAGACAATATGTGTCTCAGCAAAATAGAATTACTGATAACAAAAAAAATAAAAAATAAATGTTACAACACCACTATTCTAGGCATCCATGAACTTAACATAAATTGAATAGAGATATTGAACAAGACTTCAGTTCTCCTTACTGCTCGTGGAAATAAAAAGCTGTACGACAAAAGCCTACTGTTCATTGGATCATCAAGTGAATCTTCGTCCAGATTGTCCCATTCTACAACAGTAATTCGGTGTCAATATTTCAGATTGTTTGGTTGGTTGTCTCGTCCAGAGAAAATCACTTTTCATGCATTCCAGGCATTTTCGTTACGGTTCATGTATGGAGAACATGCTCGCCATTCTAAACTAACGATGGCGCTATCATGAAGGAAGGCATTCACGAGATGTGCATGGTGAGCGGGAGAGTTGTCGTCGATTTAGACGAATACGTCATGGAAATTCAGCCTATGTAACCACTATACATTGGAGGATGACATTCCTGAACCACATAGCCGATTGATTCCTTTTGCGATCACCGGTGGCATACAGTGACCCCACATAATGCCATCTCAAATCGTAATCGCTGGACGGTGTGTCTAAGAGTTCAGGCTGACGAAGCTGATTCCACAAATTCCTCCATCCATTGCATCGTTCAAATGAGATGCGAGTTTCATCTGTGAATATCACATGATGCCAATGCTGACGAGTCCATTCAGTATGCTTTTAGACCCATCTCTACTGCGCTGCATGGTGTCAAGTTGTACCGCCTCATGGACCACGGTGAGGTCGTGTGTGATGTAACACATTACGTACTATTATTATATGTCTTTGACATATTTGAGACGAAAATCTGTCCCAGGGATTGTTTATTTGTATTTAACATTACATACTGTTTGAGTCAAAAGACCACATTCTGTGGCTGGATGAAAAGCATTTTTCTTCATGGTGGTATTCTTTTCAGGGTTTCTCCGAGATGAATACTAAGTGGAGGTCATCAGCCTTTGTGGTTTTGGACAAAAAGCATTTTTCTTCATGGTGGTATTATTCTCATGGTTTCTCCTCCGCCGCACCCACTGACAGTCCTAAAGATTGCCGCCCCCACACCCACCAAAATAATTTTTACAAAGTTATTACTTACCAACGTACAGGTTATAAAATGTTCAAATGTTTGTACAACTTATGGGACTTAACTACGGGGTCATCAGTCCCTAAGCTTACAAACTACTTATGAACTACTTACGAACTAGGACGGCACAAATATCCATGCCCGAGGGGGGATTCGAACCCCCGACCGTAGTGGCCGTGCTGACCGTGACTGGAGCGCCTCAGTCACCTCGGCCACCGCGGCCGGCATATATTATACCAACAAAGGATCCAATTATATATTACTTAGGACAGTAGAATTAGCTCGAATAACACGAGAGTTTCGTAAACAAATGCCGGCCGCGGTGGCCGAGGGGACTGAGGCGCTCCAGTCACGGTCTGCACGGCCACTACGGTCGGGGGTTCGAATCCCCCCTCAGGCATAGATATTTGTGCCGTCCTAGTTCGTAAGTAGTTCATAAGTAGTTTGTAAATTTAGGGACTGATGACCCCGTAGTTAAGTCCCATAAGCTTAACACACTTTTGAACATTTGTAAACAAATGACCCCGCCCCCGCCAGGCGTCAGACCATTCACCACCGCTTCCAATTATTATTTGAAATATCCAATGTTTTAATTAAAGCATTACGTCAGTACATACCATTTAATACATTGAAACTTAAGTACAAACCGCAATTTTGCAGGTCAATAAAGAAAAAGAAATTCGGTGCAATACTACGGGTAGTTGTTGTACATATAGGGTGTTTCACTGTGTTTCCCTCTGTCACTTATAAAATAATAGGTGACGGGAAATTTTAATGCGGTAGGTCAACACAAGAAATGTTACACTTTCTGCGGAGCTATGAACATAGTTTATTGTATTATTTCCCAAAGAGTTACAGCACAAAGATATATAATTTTTTAAATGGAACAATAGTTTTTTCTATTGTGCATTGGAATCTTTGAAACCAGCTATATCTAAATCGATTTAAACTACATTTCTATCACAGTTTGGGAGCTACATCCCTTCAAAGTTTCAGGGGCAGATACCACACGCTGTACATAATACATGGCTGTGTGGTGGGTGATGGATGTTATGGCGGTTGGAAGTTGATTTACATGAGATGTACAAATGTGTGTCCATGTTCCTCAGTGCATAATGCAATGTGCCGTCGAAAGGATCTGCGGACGAGATGTGACGGAGTGACATGCGTCCTCGATGCGCCGTTTTAGATCATCTGGCGATGTGGGCTCAGTGACATAAACACGATCTTTTAGATATCTACACAAAAGGAAATCTACTGGTGTTAAATCGGGCGACCTTGCGGGCCATGAATGAGGACCATGACGCCCCAACCATCTTCCTACAAATCTGTTGTTTAGTTCTTCCGCAACAACATGCGCAGAATGGGCTGGGTGACCATCGTGCTGCATCCACATATGGACTCTCGTGTGTAGACACACATGTTCAAGGAGACCAACTAAACTGTCGGCTATAAAAGCGCGATATAATCACCTGTCTCTGTACCTGGGAAGTAGTGTGTACCGATGATTTCATCCGCAAGAATTCCACACCACACGTTAATAGACCACCGTCGTTGACGGTCGACAGGTCGTACCCACCGAGGATTGTCTGTGGCCCAGTAGTGCATGTTATGGCGATTCACTGCACCATAATTTGTGAACGTGGACTCATCAGAGAACATAACACTTTGTAAAGACTCCAGCGTGAAATTACGCATGACCCACTCACAGAATGTCACTCTTGCACGGAAACCGTTCCCATACAGCTCCTGGGTCAGTGACAGGCGGTACGGATGAAACCTGTCGCCGTGTACTATACGCCACACAGATGTGAGACTGACACCAGCGACTGCAGCAATGGCTCGTAAGCTGACATGAGGATCTTTGTGTAGTGCAGCTAAAACAAACACCTCTGTCTCCTCACTTCTTTCAGGTCTTCGTCTGTTACTGCGGCGCGTTACCAAGCTGCCTGTTTCCCGAAATCATTGTTCGGCACGCAAGAACGTGATGGCTGCCGGGGCTCTTCGCCCAGGATATCTCACGACTGCTTCAGTGGCATCGTGTCGGCACTCGCCAAGCATCAGCAACATGTCAACGTACTCGTTGGTCGTGTATGCCATCGTCATCCGATGTCAGTAACTGTGGTATATTGAGCCCCGGTTGTTTGTGTGGCTCCAACTGTCGGGATTACGGCCGTGTGCGGCGACAGTCGCCAGTCTAATAGCGCATCGAAAAAGCTTCTCGCTCCGTGACACCGGCGACTTTAAAACTCGGCCGCATCACATTTAAAAGGCGCATAGCATTATGCGCAGCGTTTGTGGTATCTACCCCTGTAACTTTGAAGGGTTGTAGCTCCCAAACTAACAGTGATAGGAATGTAGTTTGAATTGATTTGGACGCAGCTGGTTTCAACGAATCCAATGCACGATAGAAAAAAAACTATTGTTCCACTTAAAAATATATCTTCGTGCTGTAACTCTTTAGAAAATGATACAATAAACTATGTTCATAGCTCCGCAGAAAGTGTAATATTTCTTGTGTTGACCTACCGCATTAAAATTTCCAGTCACCTATTATTTTATAAGTTACAGAGGCAAACACACATAGTAAAACACCTTGTATATTGACTTTCATTTAAAACCAATCCGTCTGTTAGCCTGGGCAAAATAACTGTATAGACGATGCAAACAACAACCGCCGGACATGTTAAAAATAGCGCACGTTAGAACGTAACTGTGACGATCATCCCCAAACATGTGTGTCAAACATTCTTTCGCTTCCGCAGCTACCTTAAACAGTTTCTATCGATAGACGCCTGGAAACGGTACAAACGATCCTCGTTTTAAAGAATAAAAACGCCTAACAGTAACGTAGCTCGAGCTACAACGCAATAACCGTGTTCTCTCGGCAACCTACATACAACAATTCTGTGAACATATGCTAAATGTTTACGTAAAGTATCACAACGTTTTTAGCATTATCTCTCAAAAAACATCTGAGCTACATATCCAAATTATCTAAGAGGCGAAAAAACCTTTTCCGAAAGACCTCTGCAGACACACCAAATTGATAGGATAATGCACACTGCATTTATTTTACCCTGATAAGATGGAGCTGGACCCAGCCGTGTGCCTGACAACAGTGGATAGCGCAGCTTCCCCTCCCGAAAGAAAACCGATGAGTAATGTTGTTGTTGTTGTTGTTGGGTTTTTGAAGGGACTAAACAACGACGGTTATCAGTCCCTTGTTCCAGTCTAAGAGATAAAACATTTTGTTAAGCGATCCGAAGTGAATGCATTAACAAGTCAATGTTTAAAACTTACAGACTAATAGAAAGAAAGGATACGATGAAAAACGAAGAAGGGATAAAACAGCTGAAACAGAACAAGAGTGTATTTGCTGGGTGGTCACAAGGATATAAGGAACACACCCAGCCACTCTGGAACACGTTAAAACCGCGCACCTAACAGACTTAAGCAGGCGGAGGACAGAGAAATGACAAAGACAAACTTTAAAGTGACTTGTAAAGTCCACACTCACGCATAAAATTTAAAACAGAGTCAACCGTAGAGGTATTGTCAGCTAATGCAAGCTGCAAAACGTCGGGGATATTAAAATTTCGTCTCACTGCGTCTAAATTGTGGCAATCAATTAAGATGTGGGCGACCGTCAAAGGCGCACCACATCGACACTGCGGAGGGTCCTCGCGACGCAGAAGGTGACCATGCGTGAGCCAAGTATGGCCTATACGGAGTCGGCAAAGGACAACCGACTCCCTGCGAGAAGCCCTCAGGGACGTCTTCCATGCAGCGGTAGACGGCTTGACAGCACGGAGCTTATTTGGTTCAGTGGAGTTTGCCCATTCCGAATTCCAAACCCTTAAGACCTTGCGGGTCAACTGGGTGTGGAGGTCGGAAACTGAGAGGCCAATGCCCAGGGACCGCAAAGTGGTGGCCTGCTTGGCCAGCTGATCCACACGTTCATTGCCCGGTATACCTACATGCCCTGGCGTCCAAACAAAAACGACAGAACGGCCTGACTCGCCAAGGGCGAATACAGCATCTTGAATGGCTCGCACCACAGTGTGTTTGGGCAGAAACTGGTCGAGGGCCTGTAAGCCACTCAGGGAGTCGCTACAGATGACGAACGACCCCCTGGGGCGAGCTCTGAGGTGTTCAAGAGCTCTCAAAATACCGACCAGTTCTGCAGTGAAGATGCTGCTTCCACAAGGCAATGACCGCTGTTCGATGTGGTCATCATACATAAAGGCATATCCAGCATGGCCATCGACCAAAGAACCGTCCGTGTAGATGATGGTTGCTCCATGAAACGTATCAAGCAGTGCATGGAACCGGCGACGGAGAAGCAGTGGTGAAATCGAGGCTTTCGAATCCCGGGACAAGTCCAGCCGAAGCTCCAGGCGAGGAATTTTCCAGGGGGGGATACGGACGGAGTAATGGTAAGGTGGAGGAAGGGGTAAGGAATCAAGTGAGGAGAGAAGGGAACGGACGCGGACCGCAATCGGGAGACCCGACCTGGGCCGACGTCGTGGGGAAGGGAAAGCAGAAAGTGGGAAGAAAAGCCTGTGGTTCGGATGGCGGGGTGAAGCATGAACCCGGGCAACGTAGCTCACCAACAGCCGTTGCCGGCGATACCGCAGAGGGGGAACACCAGCTTCAGCTAGAAGGCTCGTTACGGGACTGGTGCGAAAAGCCCCTGTTGCGAGCCGCACGCCTGTGTGGTGAACGGGGTCTAGGACCCACAAGGCAGAAGGGGCTGCTGAGTCATACACCAAGCTCCCGTAATCAAGCCGCGACAGAATAAAAGACTTGTAGAGCTGAAGAAGGGTGGAACGTGCTGCTCCCCAACTAGTATGGCTGAGGCATCGAAGGACATTTAAATGCCGCCAACACTTCTGTCTCAGCTGACGTAGGTGTGGCACCCATGTCAGCTGGGCATCGAAGACCATGCCCAGGAAGCGATGTGTTTCCTCAACCTGAAGTAGTTCACCACCCAGGTAGAGCTCTGGGTCAGGGTGAACTACCCGACGGCGACAGAAGTGCATCACGCGGGTTTTCCCTGTGGAGAACTGAAATCCGTGAGAAGAGGCCCATGAGTGGATGGCACCCTGCAGCCGCCGTTCAGCTACGCCGATGCTAACGGAGCTGAAATACAGGCAGAAGTCATCGGCGAACAGGGAGAAACTGACTGATGACCCCACAGCCGCAGCGAGACCGTTTATCGCCACTAAAAACAATGGAACGCTGAGGACGGAGCCCTGTGGGACACCGTTCTCTTGAATACGGGGGGAGCTAAATGATGCCCCAACCCTCACCCGGAACGAGCGGTGGGAGAGGAAATTGCGAATAAAAAGAGGAAGGGCACCCCGTAAGCCCCAGTCATGAAGAGTTGTTAAAATATGGTGGCGCCAGGTGGTGTCATACGCCTTTCGAAGGTCGAAAAAGACAGCAACCAAATGCTCACGCCTAGCAAACGCAGTGCGAATGGCCGACTCCAATGACACGAGGTTGTCAATGGTAGAACGGCCCTTGCGAAAGCCCCCTTGTTGTGGAGCTAGGAGTCCACGCTCTTCAAGGATCCACATAAGCCGCCGACTCACCATACGTTCGAAGAGCTTGCAGAGAACGTTGGTGAGGCTGATCGGACGGTAATTGTCAGCCACCAGGGGATCTGCACCAGGTTTCAGCACCGGGATGATAGTGCTGTCCCGCCACTGCGACGGGAAAGCGCCCTCTGCCCATAGATGGTTAAACAGGGCGAGAATGCGGCGTTGAAACTCTGGTGAAAGGTGCCGGAGGAATTGGCTGTGAATCCTATCTGGTCCTGGAGTTGTATCAGGACACGCAGCAAGGGCAGTTCGGAATTCCCACTCGCTAAACGGGTCGTTGTATACTTCCCGACGACGAGTGCGGAAAGATAACTGTTTCCGCTCGGCCCGCTCTTTGAGGGAGCAGAAGTCGGCACTGTACGTGGCAGTCGCAGAGCATTGTGCGTAGTGGTCTGCCATATGCTCGGCGATGGCTGTCGGAAGCGTGCAGAGCACACCCTGGATGGTGAGGGATGGAATTCCTGTCGGCGGGCGGTATCCAAAGACGCGTCGAACTTGCGTCCATACCTGAGTCAGGGAGGTGCGGGAGCCAATACTGGCTACATACCGCTCCCAGAAATCCTGCTTACTCTGCTGTACGAGGCGTCGAGCACGCGCACGGAGCCGTTTAAAGGCCACCAAGTTCTCCACGGTAGGGTGGCGTCGATGGCGCTGGAGCGCTCGCCGACGTTCCCGGATAGCCTCAGCAATCTCCGGTGTCCACCAAGGCACGGACCTACGCCTAGTGGAACCGGTAGTTTGTGGAACTGCTACCTCAGCGGCCATGACAATACTATCAGACACCTGCTGGACTGCATTGTCAATGTCATCTGGAAGTGGTGCAGCGATGACAGCGGTTGAAGTATAGACTGGCCAGTCAGCCCTACGGAGACACCAACGGGGTAAGCTGTCTGCAGCTTGGTACTGCGGGAGCGACACAAAGATTGGAAAGTGGTCGCTGCCACACAGATCATCATATACACGCCAACCAAGGTATGGTCGAAGGCTGGGGCTGCAGACGGAGAGGTCGATCGCTGAATACGAGCCCTGTGCCACGCTAAAATGCGTGGGGGCGCCTGTATTCAGCAGGCAAAGATCTTCTTGCGCCAATAATGTCTCAACATCCCTACCGCGGCCTGTGGTCTGGAGTCCACCCCACAAAGGGTTGTGGGCGTTGAAGTCCCCCAAGAGGAGGAACGGTGGAGGAAGTTGGGAGACCAGAGCAGTAAGGGTGTTGAGAGACACGGCCTCATCCGGAGGAAGGTACAAGCTGCAGACAGTGAATTCTTGCGTTACCCGGATTCTGACAGCCACTGCCTCAAGAGTGGTTGTGAGTGGCACGGGGGCACTGGGGACAGTGTCCAGGATATACAGGCAGACACCGCCAGACACCCTGTCGTAAAGGGTCCTGTTGCAGTAGTAGCCCCGATACCCACGGAGGGCAGGGGTGCGCTGTGCTGGAAACCATGTCTCCTGTAGGGCGATACAAAGTGCAGGGTAGCGCCACAGTAATTGGCGCAGCTCGGCCAGGTGATTAAAGAAGCCGCCGCAATTCCACTGGAGAACAACTCTTTCTCCTCGCTGTAAAGCCATAAAATAAAACAAAGAAAAGAAGATCATACCATAGGAACATCTGTCACCTTAAGGTCAGGATCTACAGAATCTAAGACCATAGGTGATTCTGGATGTACAGAGCTCCCATGTTCAGGCGAAGCAAAAAGTGCGAGATCCTCAGCAGAGGCGAGGATCTCGACCTCATCCTCTGAAGCAGAGGATGTAGGTGTGGGTGGCTTAGAAGCCACCAAAGAATCCTTTTTCTTTCTCTCTTTCTTTTTACCCTCTCGCTGGCCCTTGGGTGTTAAGGGCCGTGGGGGCTTCTCAACAGGGGCTGCAGCTGCCGACGAAGAGGTGGAGGACCCTCGATCAGCAGCCGCGGGATCCTTCAGCCATTTGCTGGGATCCACTTTCCCACGAAGAGAAGCCTCGGAAGGGAGTGTCCCGTGGGACGCCTTCCGGGCGAGAGGAGCCGGAGAAGGCTGTTGTTTCTCCGGCGCTGGGGTGGGGACCGACGTCCCCCGCAATGGCTTGTCTGTTGCTCCCAACGTGAAAAGTGTGGGAGCAACCGAAGGAGTAGCACCCCCAACTGTCAAGGGGGCAGGTGTAGTGGTTCGGGCCTGGGGGCCCGCTGGCATTCGTGGTACAGATGGTCTGGAGACTGACGAAGCTACTGTGGCGTAAGACGTTGTCATGGTGACAGGATGGAGCTTCATATATTTACGTCTGGCCTCTGCGTATGTCAGCCGGTCCAGGGTCTTATACTCCATGATCTTGCGCTCTTTGTGGAGTACAGTACAGTCGGGCGAACAAGGAGGATGCTGCTGATTGCAATTGACACACACTGGAGGTGGGGTACAGGGGGCGTCTGGATGGGATGCACGCCCACACTCCCGACTTGTTGGATTAGCGTCACATCGGGAGGACATGTGACCAAACCTCCAGCACTTGAAGCAGCGCATAGGGGGAGGAACGTAAGGCTTGACGTCGACCCGGTAAACCATCACCTTGACTTTCTCAGGCAATGAATCGCCCTCGAAAGCCACGATGAAGGCACCGGTGGCAACCCTCTTGTCCCTCGGACCCCTATAGATACGGCGGATGAAGTGCACACCTCGCCGCTCCAAGTTTGCTCTCAATTCATCGTCTGATTGCAGCAGCAGATCTCTGTGGAAAATGATGCCCTGGACCATGTTTAAGGTCTTATGTGGTGTAATGGAAACGGAAACATCACCCAGCTTGTCACAGGCTAACAAAGCCCGTGACTGGGCCGGGGATGACGTCGTTATTAAAACGGATCCAGACCTCATCTCTGAAAATCCATCGACCTCACCAAATTTGTCTTCCAAATGGTCCACGAAGAACACTGGCTTCGTGGACATGAAAGATTCCCCATCTGTACGGCTGCACACTAAATACTTCGGGGCGTAAGCCTCACCTTGAGTTTTGGCCCTACGTTCCTCCCATGGTGTAGACAGGGAAGGAAACGTTTGGGGGTCATACTGTTCAGCATTGTAGTCGCTTCTACCGCGCTTAGAGACGGCGGTTGTACGTCCGCCAACGTTTCGTGGTCTTTTCATCGTGTTCCCACGAGCAGCTAGGGAAATAAGGGTCCACCCAGGCAGAGCCCCGCTTGCCTGGGTAAGCCTTATACAACTGAGGTGCGGCAGGTTCCTCAGAGGTTGCTCGCTAGCGGCTGTTCAACCTCAACAGCCATGCATCTCCTCGGCACGTAGCACACCTTGAGATTGAGGTTTTTTTTAGAGAGGTTTGTACCGTCCTCGCGACCCGGGCGATTAAGCCAAGATCCCCGGGCTCTGAGACGTACAACGTTCCACCGTCGCGCCGAACGATGGTCGTTGAGGCACGCACAGAGCTTACGGTGTAGCGGACTGTTGGCGCGACACAGCCCACAGCTCAGGACCCCGGGTTCGCCAAGCCCGTACCCAGCAAATTAATGCTGAGTCCCTGAGGGGGATGAGTAATGTTCACATACAAGCCCCACAGTATAGACCGACTAACGACAATCCTCTCGCTTTCGTCCAAATCATACCAGCCACACTTTATGACTGCTCTTAAAATTATCAACTTCCGAAATTTAATACTCTCTCGAATGCCCTGTTACACTGCACATAAGTCTTTCCAAAATGTACCAACAGTTCCTTAGATCGAAGTATCGATGTCTAACATCCAGTATTTCGACAGGTAGATTTTCGGTCTCCCTGTAAGCCACTTTTATGGTTTTATACGCCTTCCGACAATTCTGAGAACTGTAGTAGATTAATTTTACCTCTAAAACAGTACACATCTTCCTGCGTATACCCATCTAAACATAGCAAAGAAATCTCTGTTTAGCGACCATGTCCTGTTAAAATTTCCGACCTCTACACTAAAAGATTTCTGTATTAAAAAGAAATAAAAAAGAAAAAAAAGAAAAAAAAAAGAATGAGAGAGAGAACCGCTTTGACCTAATATCAGTTCTTTTCGAAATGACATTCGCCAATACAGCAACTACGGTAGTACCCTCCATTTACCCAAAATATAAACAAAAATTCGTACTCTAAGCTTCTTTTCTGTGATTTCTTTTTTCAATCCACTAAACCGAACTCGGACATATTTTTTAATTACAAGCAGCTGGCTATCACAAACGAAGATGCCTAGAATGATCACCTACACACCGCAACACCTGATCGTTAAAAGAGAAATTTGTAGCTAACAAACCTCACATATTTCGAAGTGTTATGTCAAAGTACAGGCAACTGTAGATAATTTATTCTAATAATAGTAGACAATGCTTAAATACAATTAATTTAGTAGACCCTCTAGAGGTAAAAACATTCATCAATGAGATCGTCAGAGCTATGATCCTCTCTCGGAATAGTATTACACAAACAAAAACGTTTAAACCAGCAAGTTAAAGACGAAACTAGTGCGCCTTAGGCCTCACAAACGACAGCAAACTGTGCGAGAAGAGCGTCATCGAACATGATGTTTCTACAGTACAACTGCGTACGTACAACGTAATGATCGCAATCAAGGTCATGAAATGCAGGTAAACATGACAGATACACATTCATCGCTCAGCATATTTCTACACATTACCATGCAAACGGAATGTACCTATCAACTAACCCTTAACAACGGAAACGTCCCAGAGTTCGCTAGATTTACGGACACACAGTCAATTTCGAATGTTCTTATTAACCCAGCAAACAATTTGCAAAACACAGCACAAGGACTGCTCTCTAAGGAATTTATAGCCGAGACCACATGGTTGGGAGTGACACACTGTACAGGGCTGCACTTTGTAAATGTTGGCTATCCTCATTTCTGATGTAGTCTGTAAGACTATATTGTAGCCTCCAGTCTGGTAATGCCAAACGAAGAGGTAAAAGTATCACGCAAACGTCTGTTGTAAAATAGATAAGGTGAGCCGGCCGCGGTGGCCAAGGGGACTAAGGCGCTCCAGTCACGGTCCGCACGGCCACTACGGTCGGGGGTTCGAATCCCCCCTCGGGCATGGATATTTGTGCCGTCCTAGTTCGTAAGTAGTTTGTAAGTTTAGGGACTGATGACCCCGTAGTTAAGTCCCATAGACTATACAAACATTTGAACATTTTTGAAGATAAGGTGACTGCCGGTAATTTTATTGACACCAGAACTCGTGATTGGACAAATAAATGCGTTATATATGTTTTACTCGGCAATTCGACGTCAGTTGATTCCAGCTGCCCAATCACGTTTTTGTTCCCTATACAGCCTCCTTACAAGCGAAAGTCATGAGTGGATACTAAGTACTTCTACATGACCAGTGAAATCTTGTGGGATGCCCAAATTCAGAAGATGAACGTCACATATACAAAGATGATTTAGTATAGATGAGAGATGCTCCATTACAACATTTATTTTAACATTGGCTCGCCCACTTTGTAAGGAACAGCCGAAAGATTTCCTACAGATGTCTCCAGCGTCTACTTGCCGAGTTTCTCTATTATCTCCAGTGCTCTCACAACGCCATCGCCAGGTAGGATACATGGTAACTTCGCGTTGTCTCCATGTATTGCAATGACAAACTTGTCGAATTTACTGTGGATGTATAAGTTACAAGATCAGCAATAATTTGCCATCAAAAACATTAATGGCATCAGTCGTAAATTAAACACCACTAACACACGATCGAACAGACAATACTTCGTAACGTATAAAGCACAAATTTTTTTTTTTCACAACCACAAGAACATAATCCTAAACCGACTTCTTTAAATGTCTATAGCAACAAAACATTACCAGCAACTGGAAACAGACAATGCATCGCATATCATAGAGTAGTTAAAACACTTTTTACTTAAATTCTGTCGAAAGTAACCTGCGACACTCTTTGTAACGTCAACCATCCACAGCCCAACAACTGAACTACAACAAACGGACCTAACCAGCTCTTTTTAAATGTTCAAATGTTTGTAAATCAAGCAACTTAACTATGGTGGTCATTAGTCCCTACGCTAGCAAACTACTTACACTAATTTATATTAAGGACAACACACAAACACAAATGACCGAGGGAGAACTCGGAACCCCCAACGGCGAACGGCTGCGCGCCTTACTGTGCACGGCTATTCTGCCGTGGCAGCACTTTGCTACTAAAGTTTTAAACTAACCAGCAAGCGAGAATCTCGACATCTCTGCGTCGTTTATAGTTCCCTTTCGAAAATCTAACCATGTGCATCTTCTTGCATTGCACACCCCACCAGACAGTAATTCTGAAACCTTTTCTATCAGGCTCTAGACCACATACCTCGTACGTTTAACAATCTCGAGACCACAAACAGTCATCTTATTCCTCCTTGTAACAAATCAGTACTCCTGATAAGCATCTGTAACACACCCAATTACATCGTAAAAATGGCTGACACACATAAAACACCTAACAAGGAACGATTCTCGTCAACATTAAGCTCTTTTCTTATACATATCTAATCCTTACAACTAACAACGTAAAACAATCTACACCATTTCGAACTAATACAACACACGAAAATTTTTATCGAATGCCAAGCGTAATCCTTTAGAGCAGGGGTGGGCACGAGAGCTGCTCGTGCGGCTGCCCGCGAGCAGCGAGAGCCACGAGGGCAGCGCTGAGCGGCCTTGAGAGCCAGCAGTGCGGGTAGAGGAGCTGTGCGGGGTGGCTGGCCGCTTGCTGATGCACAGTGCACATACATCAGTGCTCTCATCCACTGCTAAAGAAAAGAAAACTACATCTTTGATCCTGTCTCTCAACTGAGCTTCCACGTCGTTTGCCATTTCTTCAATGCGCCTGCTAACCGTTCTCCGTGAAAGAGGAACGGTTTCACAAAGAGGAAGATTAGCTGGGCACAAAATTGTTGCGGCAGCAACAAAACATTCTTTCACAAATTCTGCATCGCTGAAGGGCCGCGCACTTTAACTATTTTAAGAGCTACAGGATAGCTTACTCTCATCGCTGCAGCGTTGTGGTTTAGGTTTTCTACCTGTAAATACGTACAGGAGAAGGTAAAATTGACGGAAAATGCACACAACATATTAATGACAGCAGTAAATTGAATTAATAACATAATTATCTACAAGAATATTTACGTCTTTCTCCTTTTTCTGCTTCATTTCTATAATTTTGACTTTTCGTTCTTCTTTACTCAAACTAACTACATCTTTTTCGTAAAGCAGTTGAAGATGACGCTTCACATTGTACTTCTTCCATGAAGGCAATGTTGAATTGCGTAACAAACACTGAGGTACGCTTTGCGTTCCAACAAAAAAGTACTCTTCTTCCCACTGTGGGTGTTCAGAAGACTTCCTTTTCAAAGATTTTACGTCCTCCTCAGCCATTTTTCAGACACTAGTTCTGCTTCATCACGAACACCGGACGCGATTTCCACCAGTAAACAGAACGAGTGGTTCCGCGTGGTGTAGTGAGGTGCGCGGCTAGTCGAGTATGAGTGGGGGGCACTGCTGGCTGGCGGAGTGGGGGGGAGCCGCGAGCAGGCCGTGTGAGCCGCTGAGAGCGCTCGCGCTCGCGAAACGGCATTTGCCCAGCCCTGCTTTAGAGACCCAACAATCGATTAAACGCTCATCCCAACGATGGTACCTACCCAGCTTTAAATCACCTAATCACAGGGTTAGTTGAAATCGATGCTTCTCGACCGAAGAACAATAATTTTCCACCGCAAACATTTCCGCTAAGCTACCCAGAGACGTCCAGTTGCAAAGGAAACACCACTAAAAGACGAGATAAATACACCACACCCCTAAGACATAACCATACAACTATTAATATGCACCTCACAATGTAGAACACCTATATGTGGCAACGAACCTTATGACTAAACAAATCGAAATCGGTATTTTGCACAAGCCAGAATACATCATAGGCACGAGATTACGAAAACACGAGTACCAATTTTATGAAGATAGAATATTAAATTACTTCTATCAACAGCCATAAGAATAAAAAGACGAACCATTTGTCACAACTATATAATCGCTCTTAATGCAACATTGACACAATAAAGGCCATCTCTACAGGCCATAGAGACATCCGCACACAGTCGTATAATCGACAAATACTGCAACCTTTCTACGGATCAATTCCTCGCAGTTGACAGAAACGAGGTATTTACCGTAGGAGTTGACTACAACAGCCGTTATAACTTGCATGATGAAAATATAGTCAGCGATAACCTTTTTTACACACACACACATACACACACACACACACACACACACACACACACACACACAAACAGTTGTATGAACGCTAAATTGCGATGTAAAGTCAAACTCCAGTCCATACACTAGCACAACATCGATTAAAACAGAACGCTTGCTTAGCTGTAGACTAGAACAGCACAGAAGTAGGCTACATCTCCGATAACTGACCAACTAGCAGGTTTTACTTGCCGCCATCTTGAAATTTTTCGTCGGCTCATCAAAACATTACTGCTTTCCACCCCAATTCGTGCATCATGTCTGTGACGCTCTCTCTCCTACATCGGGATAATACAAAAAGAGCTGCCCTTCTCGAACTTCCTCTACATCCTCTGTCAGTCCCACTTGGTGGGGATTCTACAACGCGCAGCAATACTCCAAAGTAGAAGCATAAGTGTAATTCAGGCAGTTTCCTTAGTAGAATTGTTGCACCTTCTAATTATTTCGCCAATGAAAGTACCTTGCAGTTCCCCTTTCCTGCGATATTTTCTGTGTGTTCTGTCCAATTAATGTTGATCGTAATTGTAATACCTAGCTATTTAATTGAATTTACGGACTATAGATTTGATTGATTTATCCTATAAATAAAGTTTAATGGATTTGTTTTAGTTCTCATATGGATGAATTCATACATTTCATAGTTTAGAGTCAATTGAAAATTTCCGCACGACGCAGATATTTTATCTAAATCGTTTCTTTTACTCTTCAGGTTCATTTAATAACCGATTAATGACACCATCTTCCGCGGTCAGACAAAGAGACAAGGAACAGTAGAGGCCATATAATACTTTTTTTGGGGAACGCCATATATCACTTCTGTTTTTGTCAATGACTTTATTATTACATACTGTGTCTTTTCTGACATGAAATCACGAAATTTGATAAGTTGCTTGTGAGATCAGTTTCAAAAGACTGGGAAATTTAGAAATATGGAATGGATCTGAGATCCCTATTTGACAGGACGCATCAACTCGTGCGAGTAAAGAGCCATCTCTGTCTTATAAGAACGATACTTTCTGAATCCATATGTCAATATGTCGTTCCCTTCGAGGAAGTTCATAATGTTTGAAAAAGTATATGTTCTAAAATTCCGCTACAAACTGGCGTCTACCATATAGGCGTGTAATATTTCGTATCACTCCTATAGTCTATTTTGAATTTTGGAGGGACCTGTACAACGTTTGAATCTTTGGGTACGGATCTTTCGCTGAGTGAGCGGTTGTAATTACTAGCTAGGTACCAATGCAGTTATAATCACAATATAGTAGATGTGAACGAAACGTAACGGTACACGCAGAAAGCAAATAAACAGCTGAGGGCGTTAGATCCTATCTGGCGGTTATCCAACACGGTATTTATCACAGGTAATAGTAAAGCAAGTGTGAATATACACTATAAGAGCCTGCGTATGTACAGTTCTGATATAGACGTTTGTTCACTGCGCAAATCTTAACACTCTCTCCAGTCTAATCACTCGTATCATTCAGGAGTGTACTACTTCTGCCAAGACTAGACATGGAGTTCCCTTTTTCCATGCGCCCATTCGTTCCACCTCCTTTCTCCGAAATACACACTCCCCGCCAGTTCTATCCATTGGCCGTTCCGAAATGTCCGATCGCCATCCCGTCCAAAACTTGTATACATCTTAATATGAGATATTTCTTTAAGTAAAAATTGACCATATGAAACCACTTCCTTACTCATATAACATTATTTAAGTGTAAAGAGTTCTGTTAATTGACGTTACATATAGTCTGAAGTAAATAAATAGGCAAACCAGCTTTCATGAGCTTGACCGCTTATAGCCGGCCGCGGTGGCCGAGGAGACTGAGGCGCTCCAGTCACGGTCAGCACGGCCACTACGGTCGGGGGTTCGAATCCCCCCTCGGGCATGAATATTTGTGCCGTCCTAGTTCGTAAGTAGTTCATAAGTAGTTTGTAAGTTTAGGGACTGATAACCCCGTAGTTAAGTCCCATAAGATTTACAAACATTTGAACATTTGACCGCTTATACCACACAATATTTACGTAAATTACTGGCAAGTTGTAAATAGATCGACACAATAATATAGGATAGGTAAATCATGTTGCTTGCATTTTCACTGTTACTGTGTGGAATATGATGATTTGTCTATACTGCAAATATAAATTTATATCAGTTGAAATCAGTCATTAAATAAATATACACAAGTGTGACACCTTCAAGATGATAGCTAGAGACAATTGGATATCACCTAAAATTGAATCTGTGTAAATTGCATGATGCATTAAAAAGTTGGCCATTCTGAACTTGATTTTGTATATTTTGATTTAGTAGTCATAAATATTAGTAATTTTTGAGATATTAAAGTAATTTTTAGAAAAATGAGATGTTTGTGTAATGGAAATAAATAATTGTTGACCATATAGCCTTCATGTTTATGATGTGGTCACATGTATCTTTAAAACAAATAAACCATCAACTCCTACTCTGAGCATGTTATGAGCTGTACCATGAAATGTATTATCTGGTACACTCTCAATTTAACTAATCTATTTACCCCTCCAAAACTAGTGAGATTGGATGTTTTAAAGGAAAGAAGATTTACTCAAAAAATAATTTATTTCAACCAAATATCGAACATCCTAACTCATAACAAACCTAATAAAAAAATTTACACCTCTATACTTTAAGGAAATAACATTCTCCACCATACTAAGCTGACAATAGTATATAAAGTATCTAGATTTTATGATTTTCGAAAAATAAAAAATAAATACAAAGATTGTCTGAGTCAAAGGATCGGGAAACTCCACAAACAGGGTATTAAAAGGTTCAGGGTCGGTGTCATTTTAGATAAAACAATTCTGGATGTCAGGCCGCGTCATTTTTAAATACTTAGCAAATGGATGCCGACGTTTCGATCACTGTGCATTCGTCCTCTTCAGAGTAGTTAACTGTTGCATGCTGCTGAATGTACACCCTTACATATTGTGAATTTTTCGGTTATCTAATACCAACGTCATACATCTAAGATGGTGATAGGCTGGCGGTAGCGTATCACTAGGCTCTTACGTTTGCTACCCTGTAAGTAATGGGTCTGATCGGAAGGCAACAACCAATGATCAACTAGCATCCAGGGGATGCTGTTTCCTCTTGAGAATGTTCAGGCCGCGCGTCAGTTCTATTGTGGCCGCTGTCTATACTGCAGAGCCCGGGTCATGTGGAGCCGCTGGCTGGCGCACACACGCGTACTGCTGGGCAGGGATTGCCGGCAGCCACGTTGAAGGTAACTTGTAGCCATCCTCCCTATTCATGTTGTTGGGTCGTTTAATTATTTCTATGGCTTCTCTTATTTTGCGTTGTTGCATCCACGGTTCCCGGGTAAGCACGCGAGGCTCTCGGAAGCTAATAGCACCGCCGCATTCCTTCTGGTGTTCTTCCGCAGCTGCCTTGTTGACTTGTCCCAATCGTAACGTTTATGTTCCGAAACGAGAGTGCTGATGGGTCTCCCGGTTTCACCAACATAAACTTCTCTGTACTCGCTTTGAAGTTCATAGACGCCTGTAGTGTGGAGGGAATTTACGGGATACTTCGTGGGCTTCAACATGTCACGGATCTTGCAGCCACTCTCGAAAATTGGTTTGATTCCTCCTTGGATAAGGGTGTTGCCTATACGTTCGCTGACGTCTCTCATGGTAGACGTGCAATAGGAAGAATTTCTTCTGCATCATTGCCTATCTTGTCTTCCTTGCATATCATAGCTTGTGGCATGGCCCTGTTGGTGTATCGATTCGCGTGGAATGTTGTCTTCAAGTGACTCAATTCTTCTTGTAAGTTGTCAGCGTCGCTGATCCTTGTGAGCTCGTGTTGTCAGCATACGTAATGCAGCGTTCTTCTGTGTTGGATGATGATGCATGCAAGTACCTATTGGCGTTCATCGGTTTCCTGTAGACTCTGTGTCCTAGTCTACCGTTAAATGTTCTGTGCACTTATTGTATATTGTGTTGTGTGGTACCTCCGGGATTGCTGAATTTCGCCTACGATAGCGGCGCCTGCTTCTGCCTCGCTTCAGCACGCTGATTTTGGTGAGTTTCGCTGTTGCATTGCGTGAGTGTGAGCGAGTGAGTGTTGTTTGTAAATCCGACCCCCAGTAGCGTCACGTTCTGTGTAATTTATGTTAAATTCAATGCTGGGCATCGTCAGTATTAGCTCATGTAAATGGGATGCATGATTACTGTATTAACAAAATTGGTTCCCCATTTTGCTTGTGTTCGACCTGAATAAACAAGTTAAATGCAGTATAATTTTGACTTGCCTATAAATGGTAGTTTTCGAGCTTCTTGTATATCAATCGTCAGTCTCAGGTCGTGTGTTACTTACATAGAAACAGATATTTGCGGATTCCTGATTGGTGTTGGTCAAGACGGTTGGCTGTAGTCAAATAGCTTGTTAGCTACTCATGTACTATATATTCTAGGGTCTTAGACAGAGATGTAGGAATGCAGAGGGTGCTGTGGCTATGTCCTTTTTTAGGGTGTGGCTCAACTATTCCAGATTTCCACGCCTCACGGACAAAACTTGTTGTTGAGCATTGACTGAATACATGCATTATGATGGGTAATAAGGGATCAATAATCAGCTTAATCATTTGGACTGTGATGCCATCGCCTGCTGATATAATACGCACAACAGATTTTTTACTGTATTACCAGTAATACGGTTAAGGCAAAACTTATCGTGATTACCGGCGTTTATGTTCATTAAATGGTCAATAAGCCTGTGCTTCGTTTGATGATGTTGTAGTAGCAGGGTAAATAAAGTACTGATTTAGTTCCTCATTGGGGACAGTGTTTTCGGCCGCAGCTTTTACTTTGACTATACCAAGACCTCCCAAGGTTTAGTCTGTGTATGTTGTCGGTTAACGAATGGGCGCATCTGAGCTTGACATTTCTCATTTTTTGACTCTATCACATTTCTGCTTTATGTGATGCGATTATCTAGTATACGATGTATTTTGTGTATCCGATGTGTAGTTTCTCTGTTTTCGATCATCAGTTAGCCAGGGTGCATGTTTCCTTCTCACTTTTTTTTAGCTTATTTATGTTCCAATTTTGATGACATTTAGCACTGTTAAAATTCAGACACGAGGGACGCGACTGTGTCCTTATGATTTTGTACGGTGCATGGTTAGGGGTATGCTACAACAGAGTTTAATATACCATTGTGCAGTTTTATTTTCATCTTTATTAAATTTTGGACACTTCGCTTGAAGACAGCCACAACTCTTCGAAAAGCCCCGGCCGGCGGCAGGAGGGCGTGGTAACGGCAGCTGCGGCCGAGCAGCTGACTTACGTCAAGTGGACAGGGACTCAGTTCTGCGCTGACTCGCAACCTGTTATAGTGTCTTCTCTGCTTGGCCCTGGCTGCATTGTGCCTGTATTGTACTGATAATACGTCGTCTACTATAGTTTGCTAATTATTATAGAGCAGGAGGCTCATTTGATTTGAACATCACCTGCGGGGATACACATAAAAGTGTAGTATTTTCCGGAGATTTTCCTTTCATATGTATTACTTATTACTATGCTCCTGTCCAGATTTTTCGCGTGAGTCATCCCACTCGGGCACTTTGTTCAGAATGTGTTCCTCATGTCCTGAGGGTCACAAGTTGACCTTTCAACATTTTCGTACAGTGACAGGCGAACGGTGCCTCAAACAGACCTTGAGACATTTTGACCAACCAACTTCAAAGTTGGTACAAGTATTTATGGGACTATGGAGAAGAATTGATCCATCAAATGTTAAAATGTTTGTAAATCTATGGGACTTAACTGCGTTGGTTATTTGCCCGTAGGCTTACAAACTACTTAAACTAACCTAAGGACAACACACACACAAATGCCCTAGGGAGACTCGAACCTCCGACGGCGAGCAACTTGCACTCCGCAGCGAGGCGCCTTAGACAAATCGGCTATTTCACGAGGCTTTCACCCATCACCATGGAAGTTTGTAGATATAAAATTTAATTTTTCAACCGAGGAAGAGGACTGATGTTGACATCACATTTTTGTAAATCTATCGGACCAAACTGCATGGTCATCAGTCCATAGCTTACAAACTACTTAAACCCAGGTAAACTAACCTAAGGACAACACACACACCCATGCCCCAGGGGGGACTCAAACCTCCGACGGTGAGCAACCGCGCGCTCCACAGCGAGGCGCCTTATACCGCTCGGCTACTCCACCGCGGTAGAGGACTGATGAGACGCAGGAGGAAGTGTACGTAGAGAAGAGGATGCATAAGGTAGAGAGAGGAGAAGAAATAGGTGCACTGAAAGGAAGCAGGAAATGTAGATAGGGAGGGCAGAATAGGAGATATACCGTGAGAGAAGAAGGAAGTGGTTATGGAGTAATAACAGACGGGAACAACAGGTCTTCATCTAGTATGGTAGATACCTCGATAGGCATACGACAGTTACTATGCAGAAGTACAGAAATCGTACAGTCCATTCCGGGAATACAGGTATAGCTGCGAACAGAAGTCTGAATGAGCGGGGGACACAGCAAACGTAATGTGTTTCGAGTTGATGATTTGGTTAGGAAAGGAGCCATGTCCGGAAAAACGAAGCAAGCGAAAAACGGAAAAATGAAGATTCCTTTCCCGGTCGCGCATTAATATTCTGCAGTCGCAGCTGAATGAATTCCCACGGCCCAGAACAGTGGCAAGAATACAAATTTGTATATCGTAAGTGGAACAGCTCGTTGAGCCACGGTGGGCGTCAAGCGCCGGTGGAGCCGACTGAGGAGGCAGGCGGTAACCCAGACAGCCGTGGGCCGCAAACAGGGCCGCCTCCGTTCGAAGCGAGATTAATTAAGGGCTCGGGTTTCTCGCCGAGCCGAGCGGCGCGGCAATTATGTTAATTGCTAGGCGAGCCGGCTGGCGCTGACTTAGCGGCGTTCGCTCGTCCTGCTCTGCTATTGTCTGAGACCTCAGTGATGAGCAGCTGCAGGGAGATCCCCAGGGCGTGTGGGCTGTCGAGCTGGCTAGTGCCACCAGTGTTGCCAACATATAAAGTGAGCTCCCCATTAGTGTCAAGTGCAAAACCACTAACAAAACTGCCCCCACTGTAAAATTCTCGCTAAAATTTCCACTAAATGTTTATTAATTATTATGAAAGAAGACATTAGATATGTTACTAATTAGTTTCTTAAGTAATAAATTATTCACAGTCATTAAATGTACAATAAACCAGCAATTCAAGGTTAAGAACATACAAAAAGTACTTATAGAACTGTTAATTTCCCTCGTAAATCAATGATTTCGTGGCAAAATATTCGCGTTGTCGCTCCTTTAACATTGCCAGAATTCAGCATCAGTTGCCAACATTGTCACGCAAGGCCGCCGGGACAAGAAGTAAAATTCAACAAAAGAAAGACTGCGTACCTTTTTATTTTGTAGAGGCTTATTTGACATCCCAAGAGATTTCAAATTTATGACTCCTTAAAGTTATACCACAAAATTTGCACTCCACTCCCTGACCCAAGATACTTTCAATAACTTGAAGCCAATCTTTTAGATGTGGGTCTCGAAGCAAAGAATCCCGAAACTTTTGCCTATATTATGTTTTAGGCATAGTTCTATACTATTAAGTCGTGAAACAATACCATACACCGAGAATCACAATAATGTTCAGTGCACACCACGAACGACGACAGTCGAGAACTTTTTCTGCACATGTGACATGACGCACCCAGCGTGATCCAAGAAGCGCTCAGTGGTTATTCGGAGTGACAATGAAATAAGTTAGCACCCACTGTTTGAAACTGGTTGCTACATTCCCCGAACATGCGCAACACGCCCTTCTTTGTGAAGTGAACTAGCTGGTACTAAACACTGTTCATTTTGCTGTATGTAATATGTGGAGTGTGATGGTTCGTTTTATTTCATATTGTAATGCGTCACTGTTGTCTTCCGAGGAAAAGTAAAATATTTCGAAACATATAAATAGCATAGTGGTTTGAGATCGCATTTTCTGTAACAGAAACTGAATTCTTCTAAACCACTGTAAAATCCACCAGCCACTAAAAGCCACATTTCGCCACTAAATGGAGGATAGAAAGCAGCAGTTTTAGTGGAAAATCAACTAGGTTGGCAACACTCTGTGCCACTGCTCTTCGTTGTCCTCTGGTCTGCCCATGCGGGTTTGTTGTTTCTTTGCTACGCTTTCACGTCTGCACAACGCAGCCCATCGTTATGATATATTGCGTACACGTTGTCAGCGGAGCAGAAAGGACACAGGGTATGTGTCATCCACAAAAAGCACCGTTCACGACGAATGTATACAGCATCGGCGGTTGAAGTGGGTAGCGCGGTAGCTGTACCGTCTCAAAAAATTGAGATTGGGTAAAATACCTACTCCTGATTTCGAGGAATATTTACTTTGAGCCGCGCGGAAATGGCCACTCCGGTCAGGCCGGGCTGGGAAAAAGGAGAAATCAGTTTTCCGATTTTCACGTTTTAAAAACTTTTGACGGTATATAGTTCCATCTCATACCAACTTATTTTTTCCTTACATGTTTACCATTGCTTGTGAAAATCGAAAATGCCTAATTTTTATTCTCCGTGAGTTGTTAGTTTCATAACGCTTCTCACACTATTTTGAAGGAAGCACACGGTTTAATTTTCTGATTTTTTTACACTTGGTAGTACAGCATCTTATCTTTCTAATAAAACATTAACCTTTCCTTAATCCGTAACAGTCGTTTTAAAAGGAATCTCTTTCCCAAGTATGTGTAGGTAATTTATTCAAAAAGTTCGATAGCGTATAGCTTACTGTTCCGTGCATTTTAGACCATACATTAGAGCGAGTGAAACAGATGTTATAGTACAGAAAACTGTTTGAAGCGGTTGTTTCAATGTACCTTCCTCGTTTAATGAGTAGTTGCGTGTTGATATCTATCTCATCATCAGTCTCTACCTATTCGTCCCCTCCTCTCTCTACATCAATTTCCTCCGCCTCCTCTGTCTTTTGTTACAGTTATATCTAACCTAGAGCAATGTTTCGTGTTATGTTCCAAATCTTACGCATATCTCCGTAAGTTATTGACCGAATGTTTTGAAATCTTAACACTACTTTCTACTGGAATATGCGCATGTTTCATGTGGATAATTTTTCAGTGTATATCATATATGAATATATATACTTTTTATGATGGGCAAACGTTGATACGAAAAATCGCAAAGCTATATATATATATATATATATATATATATATATATATATATATATATATATATGTTTTTACACAATATCACAATATATTCAAGAAATATATACCTAGAAATGTTCCTATTTTACAATGCAACATTGAGTAAAAATTTCAAAGCAATCTGTCGGAGATTAACGACTATACACAAACCAACAGAACACGTATAGAGAGTACGTACAGCGTGGAGGGAAGGGGATTGGAGTGAGGGGGGGTGTACCTTTTGCACAACTAATTACTCTTAAATATATTTATATAGATTTGCGCACGGCAATCCTTGGAATTGCTAAATGTGCATGGAAAATAGATACAAAATCTACGCTGGTTTCCCTAATATCTCTCCCCATCACTTGCCTCTCTCTGTACCTATATCTCAACGTCTTCTTTCTCTTTTGACAAAAACCAGTCATTTCTTCGTGCTTCGGTATTTACTTATTCCAGTATTTGGTTAGTTGTTTGTCCTTGTTATCAAATGTTTGGAAATATAAGGGACTTATCTATGGTGGTCATTAGTCTCTAGGCTTACAAACTACTTACACCAACTTAAACTAAATTATTCTATGGACAACACAAACATCCATGCCGACGGCGAACGGCAGCGCGCACCGCAGCTGGGTGCCTTAGTGCACACGGCTATTCTGCTGCGGCGGTCCGCGTTCTCCCTCCTCTCGCTTTCCTTCTCCTTCTCCACGTCTACCTACCGCTGCTCCCTTCTCCTCCCGCTCCTCCTCTGTAAAAAAAAAAAAAAAAAAAAATCCCTCCATCCACCCATCCGTCCCTCTGCCTCTATTATCAGCATTCCCGATCTGTGCGAGTCTCCTCCTGTCCCTTCCCTCTGTCCCTATATATGCTGATCGCTCAAATGATATAGAAGTCTGAATGGAGTATCGTACCCTCCGGCAAGCAGTAAACGTAGACTTGTTTATGTTGTTTTGAAGGTGAGCTAAATTTCGAGATCCGAATAAAACTGTAGATTGGTATCTAAGTCTAATGTAAGGTAGCTTCCGCCATGCTCTTTACGGAAACTTACGTAGAAAGTTACTTTCCACTTGTTTTTAAAGAATTACATCTCGATCAGAATAAAACTGTAAATTAGTGTCGGAGACCTAAAGTACCCCCTGCCAAGCATCGTACGACTTACGTACTGTGTACTGTTCCTCTTGTTTTGGAGATCAAATGCGAAAAATTTTATTGCAACAGTTCATCGCGGACAAACTTCGTGGCACGGCATTGGATGGTATGCTGATACCGGGACGTTCTTCATTTTGCCGATGGAAGGGTGTGAGTCCTTCAGGGGAACTGCTCCTACTGCGTGACAAAGAGAGGTTTCCGGAGTTTGAATGATGATCTGGGCAATTTGAATGATGCTCTGGGGAGCATTGACGTGAGCATCCATGTGTTGAGTGGTGCTCGTGGAATACACGAGGGCCAAGGAGTATCACACAGTAGTTACAGACTATGTACACCTTTTCATGAGGGTCATGTTTCCCAACGATAGTGGCATTTTTAAACAACTTAATGCGTCAAGACCAGGAGTGTGTTGCACTGGTTGGACGAACACAGTCACGAATTACAATTTCTATTGTGACCCTCCTAACTTGCCAGGTCTCAACTCGCCGAAGTACACCTGTAACGTGATTAAACATGCCGCCGAGCTCATCGGCCGCCTCCTGTCGTCTATATACACCCTGAGGGGTGTGCCTCTAATGATCGTCGGTTGTTGTCTACTCGTTTCATTTTTCTTGGTTGTCTTCTCTATATATATGTGTCTACTCTATATATGTGTCATATATAGCGATAGACACATTAGAGTAGGCAACTCGTTTCATCTTTCTTGGTTGCCTATTCTATATATATGTGTGTGTAGCGATAGACACACACACACATATATATATATATATATATATATATATATATATATATAGAGTAGGCAACCAAGAAAGATGAAACGAGTGGACAACAACCGACGATCATTCGAGGAACATCCCTCAGGGCTTAAAGTACATCAATAAGACCGGGTCCAAACCCAACGATTAGCTAAGGAGTCTCCCCGGAATTTACGGAAATTAGGTGAAGTGCCAGGTTATTTCGTGGAGAAGGTTTTTATTCTCCTCAAGACAATGTATGATGTATGGCGGGTAGTACCACATTCAGGACGAGATGCAGTGGGAGAGACTGAGGAGCAACTGGACAGAGAGAGAGGAGGAGGGAATCGGCAGTGGTGGAGGAGGAATGAGGAGTCGAAAGGAAATGAACAGATAGAGGGGTGAGGAAGTGATTGAAAGAGTGGGGGGGGGGGAGGGGAGTTAGGTAGATGGATATAATAATAGTTAGATGGGAGGGAGAGGAGGGAGGGGGAAGGGTTGGAGCAACAGGAATAGTACGCCGCCAGGAAATGGAGGAGGTAGGTGAACAAGATGAATATGGGTAGAGCAAGTAATAGACAAGTGCAACGAAGAGGTTAACACAGAGAAGGTACGAGCAGGGGATCAGTGAGAGGAGGAAGGAAGGGGTGGATTAATGGAAGATTATAACAAATACTTAATGTGAAAAATTTTATTGTGAATTACATATAACGTCGTTTATAACATCAAGGGACTAGGAGGAAATGCCGGTGGAAAAAGGAATGGATGGAGTGGGAAGAAGGAGAGCCAGGTGATCGTGGAGGAGGAAGAGGATGATAGGACGTGGAGGAAGATAGATGCGGAGGAGAAAATGGACAGTTGTTGAAGGAAAAGTAGAAGGAGATGAACAGAGAATAGGGAGTGGAGGAGCTTGATGGAGGAGATGAGATGGGCGGAGAAGGAAGAGAGCCGCGATGGAGTAGCCGAGCGGTCTAAAGCGCCTCGCTGCGGAGCGCGCCGTTGCTCGCCGTGGAGGTTCGGGTCCTCCCTGGGGCATGGGTGTGTGTGTTTGTCCTTAGGTTAGTTTACCTAGGTTTAAGTAGTTTGTAAGCTACGGACTGATGACCACGCAGTTTGGTCCAATAGATTTACAGACATTTGACCATTTTAGAAGGAAGAGAAGCACTGAGGGAGGAAAAAGGCACAGAGAAGACAGGAAATGGATTTAGAGAATAAATAAATTCATGGACAAATAGAGATATTCAATATTGTGTTTTGTTCAATTAGATCACAGCTGTCCGTAAGTTTTCTTGTTGAAGGAGGACACAATTACGCTGTCAGAAGACACAATTATTGTCAACATTATCCACAATAATGAATACAAGCTGAATCATTGAGTCAAAATTTGTACCAAGTCTGAGAATCAAACTTTGGCATCCTTAGAAGTGGAACACCGATTGATAGGTGGTGAAATCAAAGTTCCCATTGGGGAGGGAAACTAGAGCAGACCGTGCAGTACCCGCATTGGCTGGCTGTTGTTACGGCCAGTGCACTGGTTTTGTATGCACCTCACCCGAGTTAGTTTCCTGCATAATTTCAATGCATCTGAAGGACATTTTGAAAAAGTCTACATGGGATATTATTTACAAGAATTCAATTTACTTTAACTTTTGCATACCTGGTGAAATTAGGCCTTCAGGCCATTTATAATGCGGTCTACTGAAAGGGACAGTGGAGGCACGCCCTGTGCTTTCAGTAATTCAATGAGCCTATGGAAATATGTAATCGTCAAAAAATAGTATTGTTTACTTAAACTATAATTGCTCGCTTCATCCTCGAATCAGAACATTTATCCGCATTTACAAATTATTTTTTATAGCATGAGAAACTTCTAAATCGTACCAAAGCGTTTCCCAGGCACTGCTGAGTTTCAGATTCTATTCTGAAGCTCCTGTTTCAGCTCATGCGCACTCCTTCGGCCTGGAGAGCTGAAGGAAAGCGTTGCTGGTAACGTGCGCTTGCGTTAGTGAAGACACCAACTACTGTGCTACTCTCATGGAAACACACAAATTAGACTGAACGGAAGAAAATATAGCAAGCTCTGGTACCTCACCTTGCGAGTACGTAAAGCCTCAATGAAGGGAAAAACCGTGTATCATTTTTTTTTCGGTTCTTGAAAATTTATCATAACGTATACTAATTGTAAAAATATCTTATACCTAAACATGAACTAATGACGCACCATTTGTAAAAGTCTTCAGGAGATCCTAGGATGAATAATAAGACGTAGTAATAATGTTATGAATCACAAACCTTTGGCAGTGTGGTGAAAGACATCACATTTTGGAATAAAAGGAAGATGGTTCATGTCCGGTTACAAGGTTGTTGTATTTTTTTTTTCATCTTCGCGTTTACAACAAATTTTGAAACCAGCAATGACTTTCGAATTGTTACTTTCAATAAATGTTTAGCCATTTTCTTCCGAACACGTCCCGATTAAGGAAATCAATTTGGGAATAGCAGCCTTTACCCACGAGGAAGGTAATTGTGGTTGTTAAGAAGAAACGTAAATTGCATTATGCAGTAAAAGTAGTGAACCTGCAGAAATTTACGGCTCTAGACGCCATTGATAACGGGTAAACCTTTGGCTTACTTAGGTACAAAAACAACATACTGCAAAAGACTTTTAGTTTACAAGAGTGGACTTATTATGAACCATTATCCAACCGTAAATTATCGGAAGAGAGGGCATGTAATAGGAAAGTGTTGTAAAAGGTAGAACACACTGCTTGCCATAATACGGCTAACTAAGGCAATAAAAACTCATGTACACTAGCTTTCCTTCTAAAGCACCAACTATCTTTGTAACTATGTGGCAAACAATTAAAGCAAAGAAAATACCAACCTTTATCTGTGTGTTGACTGACCTGTACATGTGTCATGGAAATAATATATGGTATGTAGATAAAAGATGTTCCACTTACAATTTTCCCCTCAAATATCTTTGAAACAATAGATACTGAAAAACTAATTTCAAGGCATGAACGTGCATCAGGGGCTTATAAAGGTACTACGAGACTGTATAAAATGTGAAAAAATACTCTTCTCAACAAAAAGACTTTTGTTAAATATATACCCAATATTATTTCTTATGCAATCAATACGACGTAAAATCACAAAATGAATGGTGTCGGTTGCTTCGCAATAAGTCAGTTACATCCAAAGGAAATACCAATAGAAGTTTACATTGGAAATAAGTGATGTAACTGATTTATTACGATGTAACTAATACCATTATAAATTAGATGGGTATATCGTTAAGAAAATAAAGAAAAAAAAAACAGTTTGTGTTGAGAGTCATGTATTTGCTTTTAAACTGTCCCTTACTTTCATAAGGCGCTGCCGTACACGCATACCCGTTAAAGTCGTTTTTCAATATCTATTGTTCCTCCAGAGATATTTGGGGTGATGTGATGAACTAGGACAACCAGCATATGCATATATTAAAAAGGCTGAAATTGTAAAGTAGTGAACAGTATGCTAAAAATCAAATACATCTGCAGAGAGCGGTAAAATACAGTAAAAGGGAAAGGAAGCGTTTGGGAAAAATCTACTTATGAAGAGATACTGACAGACGACTCATAGAAGTATACTCTATCCCGATATTACTACATATGTGAGACAAATAAGCTTTACATTAACTGGTGAAGAATATTTTTAAATAAAGAGGTTTAAATTCAGTGACTTAATAGTTACTTAATAACGTGTCAGTCTCGAGGAAAATTTTGAGTGTGTTCCACAAGTTTATTTTTATTTAGTAATTTCCGGCGTTCCACAGGGTAGTGTTATTGATCCTCTGCTGTTCCTCATTTACATAAACGATTTAGGGGAAAATCTATGTAGCTCTCTTAGGTTGTTTGCAGATGACGCCATCATTTACCGTCTAGTAAAATCATCTGAAGATCAAAACCAACTGCAGAATGATTCGAATAAGGTATCAGTATGGTGTAAGAATTGGCAGTTGACTCTAAATAATGAGAAGTGTGAAGTTGTCCACATGAGTACGAAATCCGTTAAACTTTGTTTACATCATAAATCAATCAAGTGTGAAGACCTTAGACTCCACAAAATACCTTGGAATTACAATTACTTCTGACTTAAATTGGAAAGAACACATAGATAATGTCGTGGGAAAGGCGTTTTATTGGCACAACCCTTAAAAGATGCAACAGCATACACTACGCTTGTCCGTCCTTTTATGGAGTATTGCTGCCCAGTGTGGGTTTGACGGAGGACATCGAAAGAGTCCAAAGAAGGGCAGCTCGTTTCGTATTGTCACGATACAGAGGAGACAGCGTTACGGAAATGATACAGGATCTGGGATAGGAATAATTACAACAACGACGCTTACCGCTGCGGCGTGGGCTACTTACGAAACTACAATCGCTAACATTCTCCTTCGAATGCGAAAATATATTGTTGACCCCCACTTACCTAGGTAGAAATGATCTACAGAATAAAATATCAGAGCCCGAACGGAGAAATTCAGGTGTTCATTCTATTGGAGAATGGAATGGGAGGTAAAATAGTATAACGGTGGTTCGATGAACTCTCTGCCAGGCACTTAAATGTGATTTGCAGAGTATCCCATGTAGATGTAGATGTAGATGTAGTTAACCTCCTGGCTCCAGGCCACATCAGACAATGAGAAATCACACATTTATAAATCACGGAAGCACAATTCCCGCACATATGACTGCCACCTCTGGTCGAGGCATCCTAAGCACTCATTCAGTAGTGAGAGCAATGGGGATTTGTGAGGGACGGAAAATGGCAACGCTGAGGGCAGAGATGGATATCAGTGCCGCTTGACAGAGCATTCAGGTACCTTGTTTTTTATTTTTATTTTTTTATTTTTTTTTTATTTTCGTGGTTTTAGGGCGCACAACTGCTAAGGTCATTAGCGCCCAGACAAGAACAGAGATTCGCTAGATCTCAAAAATTGGTAACTGCCAGTTAGAATATCAAGAGAAGGCTAAAAACAAAAGATAAAAAACAATTAAAAGGGTTAAATAGTCTTTGATAAACTGGCCAAGTTAATAAAACGCAAGACTCGAGCAGCTGCCCTGTGTTATCAGCTAAAATTTCCTCCAGAGTAGACGGAAAGTGAAGGGCTACACGGAGATTATTAAAATTAACACAAGACAGTAAAACATGTCGCGCCGTCAGAAATTCACCGCAGGAGCACAGTGGTGCAGGATCGGCGGTTAGCAAATGACGGTGGCTGAAACGACAGTGACGGATCCGTAACCGGGCCAGGATGACCTCCTCCCGCCGAGAGGGGCGTGAGGAGGTCCTCCAAGCGGTCGGGATCGGTTTTACAGTTCTCAATTTATTGTCGTACAGTGAGAACCACGCACTGTGCCAGGACGACACGATACTCCGGCGAAGAGCCCGTTGAACATCGTCCGATGGGACGCAAAAGGTAGCCATGCGAGGCAAAAGAGCTGCTGCCTTGGCTGCTATGTCGGCGATCTCATTCCCGGGCACACCCACGTGGCCAGGGACTCACAGGAAAGAAACGTGACAGCTATCATCTGCTAGCAACTGGAGGGAGCGTTGGATCCGATACACGAGAGGATGGTTCGAGAAAGGGTCCTTAAGACTCTGCAGGGCACTAAGGGAGTCCGAACATATGGCATAGAAAGGTTGGCGGTGGCGGCAGGTATACAAAACGGCCTGGCGGAGGGCAAAAAGATCAGCAGTAAAATTCGAGCACTGGTCAGGGAGATTGTACTGGAAACGGTTGTCCCCGACGACGAAGGCAGATCCGACACCGTCAGTGCTCTTGGAACCATCAGTGTAAATAAATATGGCATTATCGAACCGCGAACGGAGTTCGACAAGCCTCGAGCGGTATATCAAATCCGGAGTGCTCTCCTTGGGGAGCGAACTAAGTTCAAGGTGAGTGTGAACCTGGGCTTAATGCCACGGTGGCAATGGGCTTTCGCTCAACCGAAAGGTGGAAGGAAGGGTAAAATCGAGCCGCTGTAGCAGGTGGCAAAACCGAACTCCAGGTGGAAGCAAGGCTATCGCAGACAACTGATATTGGCGATCGAGTGAGTCGTCAAAAAATAATCGGTAAGATGGATGGTTGGGCATCGACCGCAGGCGGCATGCGTACCGACACGAGAGTATGTCACGTCGAGTGGTCAAGGGTAATACAGCTGCCTCGGTATACAGACTTTCAACAGGGCTGGTATAAAATGCACCGGTCGCCAGACGTAATCCCCGATGGTGGATAGAGTTGAGACGGCGGAGAATCGACGGCCGTGCAGAAGAGTATACAAGGCTTCCGTAGTCGAGCTTCGACTGAACAATGGCCTCGTAAAGGTGAAGCAGGACGGTACGATCCGCTCCCCATGACGTGCCACTGAGGACACGAAGAACGTTAAGGGATCGGGCACAACGGGCAGCCTGGTAGAACACGTGTGTGGACCAGCAAAGTTTACGATTCAACATGAGTCCCAAGAATTTCATAGTCTCCACGAAAGGGAGAGCAACAGGGCCGAGACGAAGAGAAGGTGGAAGAAATTCCTTGTATCGCCAGAAATTTATACACACCGTTTTCTCAGTGGAGAATCGGAAGCCGTTCGCGATGCTCCAAGAATATAGACGGTCAAGACAGCGTTGAAGACAACGCTCCAAGAGACACGTCCGCTGGGCGCTGCAATAAATTGCGAAATCGTCTACAAAAAGAGATCCGGAAACATCGGCTGAAAGGCAATCTACTACCGGATTTATTGCAATGGCAAAGAGAGCCACACTCAAGACGGAGCCCTGCGGTACCCCATTCTACTGGCGAAAGGTATCTGACAAAACAACCCGTACCAGGAACTTGCGATCCGCCAAAAACGCTTGAATGAAAAGAGGGAGGCGGCCCCGAAGGCCCCATGTGTGCAATGTGCGGAGAATGCTCGCTCTCCAACAGGTATCGTATGCCTTCTCCTAGTCGAAGGCTACTGTTTGACGCTTCTTTAGAAAATTATTCATAATGAAGGTCGACAACGTAACGAGGTGATCAGCAGCAGAGCGGCGTCGACGAAAACCGCATTGGACATATGTTAGGAGGCGGCGAGATTCGAGGAGCCAGACCAACCAGCGTTAACCATGCGTTCCATCACCTTACAGACGCAGCTCGTCAGAGAAATAGGGCGATAGCTGGAAGGAAGATGTTTGTCCTTCCCTGGTTTGGGGATGGGGACAACAATGGCTTCACGCCAACTTGTGGGAACATGACCTTCAGTCCATACGCGGTTATAGGTGCTAAGTAGGAAACACTTGCCCGCAGGAGAGAGGTACTTCAGCATCTCAATATGGATTGAATCGGGGCTGGGAGCAGAAGATCGGGACAGGGCGAGAGCACGGTCTAGCTCCTGCATGGTGAAGGAGACATTATAATTTTCACGATTAAAAGAGTGGAAAGAAGGCGGCCGTGCCTCCTCTGCCTGTTTGCGAGGGAGGAAGGCAGGGTGGTAATGGGCAGAGCTCGAAACCTCCGCAAAGGAATGGCCCAGTGCGTTGGAAACATCAACGGGGTCCACTAGGACTGCGTTCTCGACGGTCAGGCCAGAGATCGGGGAGTGGACCTTGATGCCGGATAAACGGCGTAGGCCACGCCAAACAACCGTGGAGGGAGTAAAACGGTTAAAAGAACTAGTAAAAGCAGTCCAGCAAGCTTTTTTGCTGTCGTTTATAACTTCACGACATTGCGCTCGCAGTCGTTTATAATTTATACAATTCTCCAACATTGGGTGGCGGTGGAAGGTGCGTAAAGCACGTCGCCGGGCTCTAAGAGCGTCGGGACCGGGACACGACGTGAAGAAGAGGATGTACGAGGTATGGAATGTTTGGCAGCTGTGAGAATAACCTCTGTGAGGTATTCGACCTGACTGTCACAGCTGGGAAAATTCTAATCGTGAAAAACAGCTATAGAAGAATAAAGCCCCCAGTCAGCTTTAGAAATGTTCCAACTGGTGGGACGAGGAGATGGGAAATGAAGCAGGAAGTGGATGACACAAGGGAAATGGTCACTGGAGTACGTGTCAGAAAGTGCATACCACTCAAACCGACCGGCAAGCTGAGGAGTGCATATCGCGAGGTCTATATGGGAATAGCTGTGTGTCGTGTCAGAAAGGAAGGTCGGTGCACCGGTGTTGAGGCAGACAAGATTGAGGTGTTGGAGAAGGTCCACCAAAAGGGAGCCTCTCGGACAAGGTACCGGAGAGCCCCATAGGGGGTGATGGGCATTAAAGTCGCCTACCAACATGAAAGGTGGAGGGAGCTGGTCAACGAGGTGTAGCACATCTGCCCTAGTAAGGGCGGATGACGATGGCGAATAGATATTACAGAGGGAAAAGGAAAAGGTGGATAGAGTGATGCGGACGGCAACTGCCTGTAGGTGAGTATGCAATGAAATGGGATGGTGATGTCGTCCCGAATGAGCATCAGAACCCCTCCATGGGCTGGTCGAAACGGTGGCAGGTCGCAGGTCGAAACGCACAGAGGTGTAGTGGGGTAAGTCTGCACGATCACTTGGACGTAACTTAGTTTCTTGGAGACAAACTAGAAGCGGGCAGTGCAATCGAAGGAGTAGTTTTAATTGCTCCCGATTGGAACGAAAGCCGCGAATATTCCATTGAAGGAGCGCTATGATAAAAAATAAGAGAAGGGAAGATAAAAATGAACAAGCAGGTGGGATCACCTCGACGGCCGCTGAGGACAGGACTTCGAGGGAGCACTACTGTCGCCATCTAGAGGCAGAGAGTCATGTTCCATAGGTTCAAACGAGTCATCTGCCACCTTCCCGAGTTTATCAGGAGGGGCAGCTTCCGCCGCTGGTAAAATGCCGGTTGCCCGGCTAACAGTAGTGCGTCCCGGCGAGACAGAAGATGATTGGGGCCGACTACTGTTGGACGGCGTCACGGATGGGTCTCGCCTCGGCGGGGAAGGAGAGGAACTCTTTTTCTTGTTGGCTCGTCTGGAAGAGTGACGGTGAGATGAGGCAGTTGACGGTTGGGAAGCCTGAGAACATAGAAAATCCTCACGGACGGGTTGCTTTTTCAAAGTCCGGGCATCTTGTTTAGGTTTATTAGAGGTTGACGAAGACTGAACTTTAGAAGCAGCAGGAGGAAGCGGGGACGTGAAACGGGCAATCTTCGGGCTGGCCGAAAGTGAAATCACAGGTCTGGGTACTTGAATCCTTAGTAGGTCGAGTGGAGGTGAGGACCTTACTGTATGTACCCGCTGGGAGGACAGTGGGCTTTCGAGTCGCCAACAACTTTTCAGCGGCAGATGTTGATACCTTTTCCGTAACCCGAATTTGCTGGATGACCTTTTCATCCTTATATACAGGGCAGTCCCGAGAGGAAGCCGCAAGGTCACCGTTGCAGTTAAGGCAGTGAGGGGACGGAGGTGGGCAACCCCCTCATGGGCGTCCCTACCACAAGTGACACATTTTGCTGCGTTACGGCAAGATTGACGGGTGTGGTTGTATCTGTGGCATTGAAAACAGCACGTTGGGTTAGGTACATAAGGGTGGACGGAGATGACTTCATACCCTGCTTTGACCTTCGACGGGAGTTTAACTCTGTCGAACGTCAAAAACGCAGTACGAGTCGGTGTCAGCTGGTTATCTACCTTTTTCAACACCCTATGGACAGCGGTTACACCCTGATCGGACATATAGGTTTGTATGTCTTCGTCAGACAACCCATCAAGGGATCTCGTAAAAACTACCCCCCGTGAGGAGTTGAGTGTGCGGTGCGCTTCCACCTTGACTGGAAACGTGTGTAACAATGTAGTTCTTATCAGTTTTTCGGCCTGGAAGGCACTGTCCGCTTCCAGCAACAATGTGCCATTGCGCTGACGCGAACAGGTTTTAACAGGGCCAGCAATTGCATCAACACCTTTCTGAATGTCGAAAGGATTTACAGAATTGAAATCTTTACCGTCGGTGCGAGAGACAACAAGAAATTTCGGTAGATTAGGCAGAGTCTTCTTTTGCTGAGGCGAATCTATCTTTCGTTTCTGGGTCAACTTCACTGAAGAAGAGAAGGAAGTCATTGCGGAAGTGTCCCCCATGATTACCGGCGTCTCCGATGGCGCGCTCCTTCCTACTGGGGGCCCTCTCCGAGGGCTTACCCGCCTTAGGTGATTGTTCACACCTCAGGTCACACCTCCCGAGAACTGACGGAGAGACCAATCGGCATGTTCGGAAGGTACCAGCTCGGGTAATCACCTCTCCCTGGGCCTGGCCTTTACCAGGGGGTACGTACGTGCCCAACTTCTCTACCCGGGGCGTGAAATTACGCGTTACCCCGTCACCTGCTACGCATGATAATGCGTGGGTCGGCCTTCAGACACGCACAGGGAGGAAAGAAGAAAAATAGAGGAAGTGAAGAGAAAGAAGTGTCTCAAACGCCGAAGCGGAGACTAATGAGGAGGAGAAGAAGGTTAAGAGAGTACAGCAAGGAGAGGAAGACAGAAACAAAGGTTAGGAAAGGAAGGAACTAAGGAATAAGAGAAACGTCAACAAGAAACCACCTTCACCCACGAAAGGCGCCCGTCTCCGGGCGAAAGCATAAACCCGGGAGGGAAAGTGAAGCAGCCTGGGGCAGAAAAAAGGCTGCTTCGGCTCGGGGCCCCGTGCGCGCCACACACGTACCCACAAAAGAACTGTGGGCCCCCTGGGGGGATTCAGGTACCTGATAAGTGGAAACATGCGAATTGCAGCTTTGGAACACACTGATGGACAGGGCGGTGCAGCAATACGAAACTTGAACTGGGAGAAGATATAGGATAGAAGTGGCAGGAATTGTTGAACTGGTCATGTAAGAAGATAGATTACCGTAGGTTCAAAACACGAAAATTTTATGACAGTTATCAAGAGCATCTTCATTGAAACCCGAAACGTCCCGTGTATACTCGGTAGGTTAAAATCATGTTTTGAAAGAGTGTAGAACTGTCACGGTGGAAACGGTTGGCCAAAAAAAAAAAACACTCAACCATCAACTCTGTATCTTACAGACTTGTTATATACATCCAGGTTACTTCACAGTCACACTCAAAACTCAGTAGAGATCATATTTATATCGACTGAATCGCCTCCTGCTGTGGCTAATCTGATTTCCCGTCGTACGTTCCATTCTGCAGACCACACTCTACCGTTTAGGCTCCGTGTGAAGGTAGTTTAACGGAGGGCCACAGGTTCCAGAAGATCGATAGCCAATTGCCGGCCAGCCCGCAGAAATAGTTAATGATGTTGTTGCTCGCGGGTTGCGGCAATCAGATCAACTGGATTTACAATGGCTGCGCTTAATTACGGTCGCATCCGGACCACAGATGCATGCGCAGAGACGCTCAGTTAATCTAGCAGGTTCCACTGCCTTGTGCCATAACATTATGAGCCTATGTCGCTCACGCTCACTTACGTGTATTATTTCATCATTTTGTTGTTACTTGGTACGCAATGCCTTTAAATTTGTTTTGTTGAATGGATTGAGCGTCATGAATGTAATTTTCGGTCTTTACCGAAACAGTGTCGACTGTAATGTAAGTTTAATCGTGTTACGCGGCTCCATTCGTATCGTATGAACACGCCTTGTGTACTCCACGTTGACAGTGAGGTAAAAGCTTCGCGTGTCGTACCGCTAAAACCCACTGTGATTAAAACTGGACACATGTACTCAGAGAAGCTGCAAACCAAACTTTTCCAAATCTGCGGCTGGCAGCCGTTGAAAACATAAAATTATAGTCTCGTCACGAAGACTACTGACTTGTGCCAATACGCATGAAGCAAACTAGGGGTAAAGTGTCACTAGTACGGCGGCCGGAGGCAGCAGCTGTTCTTTATATTGACCTAGTTGTTTTAGGTTTCTGATTATAAGATTTTATTGTTTAAAATCCTAAATTTCAGACTACAGTTTTCTAGAAAATAATTTCTCAAATGTTCAAATGTTTGTATATCTATGGGAAACTACGCTGGTCTTGTCCCTAGGCTTACAAACTATACTAAGGACAACAAATACACACACGCCCGAGGGAGGACTCGAACCTCCGACGGCGTGCAGCGGCACGCTCTGCAGCTAGGCGCGGCCTCTCTGCAGCCCAATAACACTGTTCGACACAGATTCTGTTCCTGATATTAAAGTGTGTGCTTCTAGGCCAGTTTCAAATATGTAAACAAAATATCGTTGTCAGGGATACTTTTTTATGTAATATATATGTGTATTCATAATTCATGTCAAACATAGGGATGTTGTAGAGAAATACAGGTATGTTGCCGCATCCCGTAGTGATAGAACGTGATAATTTCTTGTTCAATAGAAAGTGGGAAGAATTAGATGTCTTTAGGTTATCCCCCGCCCGCCAAACACATGTTATGAAGACCACCTGAAATAGCTCATTAACTCGAACGCTGCCTCGGCAGTAAAGCTTCACGCCTCTCAGAGGCGGAAGTAAAGTACTCTATCTTCCAGTAGCTTACGGTAGCTTTACCAAAGAGAATTACGAATTCGTACAGAGGATGCAAAATTCATTACAATACAATGAACACAAATGGAAAATATGTGCAGATATCAAGGTAATTGCCATGTTACTGGGAATGCAAGAAGGCTACACAAGGTATGCCTGTTTTCATTGCGAGTGGGACAGTTGAAACTGAAATTCTCACTACGTAAAACAGAAATGGCCTAGACGGAGTTGGAACGTTGGCGAAAAGAATGTAAACGTGAAAGTCTGGTAGCTCGTGGATATATACAATTTCCACCGTTTCACATCAAAGATGGCCTGATGAAACATTTCGTAAAGGCCAACAGGCAAAGGGTTTGCATATCTAGCTACCAAATGCCCCCGTCTTCATCTGAAAAAAATTAATGAAGGTGTATTTGTGGGCCCACTAATCAGGGAACTGCAGAAAGATTCAAATTTTGAAGCATGTTTGACAAAGAAAACACAGCATGGGACTGTTTCAAGATGTTGTCGGAAAACATCCTAGGAAAAAGAAGAGCTACAAACAACAAAGCAATGGTGAAGGACATGATCAAAGCATATCAAGAACTGTGGTGAAATATGTCTTTCAAGGTACATAATTATGATCGACTCTCATCTGGATTACTTCACAGAGAGTTGCAGTGACGTGTCGGATGAACATGGCGAAAGATTCCATAAAGACATTTCTACCACAGAAAGGAACTATTAATGGAAGTGGGTACCTTCTATGTTAGCAGATTATGGCTGGAATATCATTAGACAGAAAAATATTCACAATATAAGGGAAAAAAGTGATGTGCATTACAGTTAAGTGTCTCCTTTTTCGTCGATTTTCTGTAATTTTTCATGTCAAATAAATGCTTCAAAGTCTATACACAAAGATTACTGTGTTATATGTTAGATCTCACCCTCAATTAATGTGATGAACTTATAACATCATAAATACATGCATTTGTTTATCGAATTTCACCTCACGTTTGCTGAACTATATCAGCAACTGTAAAGAGAAATAAAACTGCGATTACTAATAAACTAAATGACAGAAAAAAACCAAAAACAGTTTTCAATTCAGCACTCAAAGTACAACTATGATCAGAATGTTTTTTATTAGAAATAGAAAATGTTTATTTTCTTTTTTTTTCCTAGAACAACGTAATTTTCCATTGTAAGTAGAAATCTTTTTCTGTGGCCGTGGCGTGGGAATGGTTGAAAGGGCTTTTTCTGGAGCCATAATTCTGTGAAATTAAGCATGTTACAATGAAATGTTGAAATAATGAAATGTTGTTCAATCTGTACATTGAGCAAGCTGTGAAGGAATGCAAGGAGAAATTTGGAGAGGGGATTTAAATCCAGGGAGATGGAATTGAATCCTTGCGCTTTGCTGACGAAATAATAATTCTGTCATAGACAGCAAAGGACCTGGAACAGCAATTAAACGGAATGGACAGATAAAGATAAACATTAACAAAGATAGAATGTAGAATCAGAAAATCAGGTGATGCTGAAGGAATTCATTAGGTAGTGAGAAAATAAAAGTAGTAGACGAGTTTTGTTATTTGGGTAGCAAGATAACTTCGGAAGTTCGAAGTAAAGATACAAAAATGCAAAATGGCTATGAGAAGAAAGACGGTTCTGAATAATCGAAATTTGTTGACATTCAATTTTAGGTTAAAAGTTAGCAAGTCCTTTCTGAAATCATTTGTTTGGCGTGTAGCATTCTATGGGAGTGAAACGTGGACGATAAGGAGTTGAAAGATGATAGAAGCTTTCGAAATGTGGTGCTACAGACGAATGAAGAAGATTAAATTGGTAGATCACGAAACTAATGGAGAGGTTTTAAAAAAATTTTCTAATGTTTGTATAGGTTATGGGACTTAACTACGAGGTCATCAGTCCCTAAAATTACAAACTACTTATGAACGAACTAATACTAAGGACGGCACAAATATTCATGTCCGAAGGGGGATTCGAACCCCCGACCGTAGTGGCCGTGCAGACCGTGACTGGAGCGCCTCAGTCCCCCCTTTTTTTTTTTTTTTTTTTTTTTTTTTTTTTTTTTTTTTTTTTTTTTTTTTTTTTTTTCGCCTTTCGCTCGCCATCTTCTGCCTTCTCGGCCTGGCTTCAATGCCGTGTTGGTCGTCACAGTAAGAAAATTAAAGTTTTTACTTCTCTAAACACAGAAATGAAAGTTAAATGTCTTCTTCAAACAAAAAATCATATAAACATAATTGAAATGAAAGTAATAACACTATGGAACACAGTTCTTGTATTGCACTGTTGCTGGCTGCTAAACTAATAGTAGAAGTGCACCTCGCTGATCCCCAACGCGCCTCGTGTTGGAGTCGGGCACGTCTTCTCGATAGATTTTAGAATAAGTTCCATTGTCCTGATCGGTTCTAGCTCTAAGTCGTCGAATACATAAATTAATTTCTCATACCCGGTACTCCCCAACTGCGCGGGGGATCGCTCATAGCACTTCCTAGAAAGTTAGCAAAGTAAAGTTTGTATTTCTTGTGGTTCTTGATCGTAGAATGACGTTCTTGTAGAAATGTCCAAAAGTCAAGTACGTTCTTGGGGCCTTCTCTGAAAAGGTAGAGAACTGTCAATCCTCGAATCCAAGTTACTGCTTTGGTCTTTGTTCGGGGGTAGTATGTCTCGTCCGGGTAGAGTAATATCCGTGGTTCGATATCTTGCGGAGCAACTCGAAGGAAAAAAGCTATAATTTTTTTTAATTTTTTGCGCCAAACTCCACGCTTCTGCGGAAGTGCCGCATGTCAGGCGATGTTCTTCATTATCCAGTTCATTGCACTGAATACACAAAGGAGTGTCCACTCTATGTATAGCATGTAATCGGGCACGCGTCATGAATTTTCCATTAACGATCTGATACCACAGCGTACGTGTCTCTGTGTCAAGAAACGCATGGTGCACTGCCCGCCATACCACTGTCCACGTTACTGTCGGATGCCGTCTCTCTATCACGTTGCCTGGTTGTCCCCGTAACAGTAAGCAATATATGTCACGTGCTGTTGTGGTCCTGGTAGTCGGTAGGTCCGCTTGTACATAACTGTATTCGAAGAAAAAGGTACGAATATGGGCAAGAGACGGTGATATGTGCCCGACCATAACTGGCGCCCTGTGGGAAGGTGGCGCTAATTCCTCTATCAAAGTTCCGGACAGACTTGATTGGTGTCGACGCCACATCTTGACCATCGTACTGACATAGAGAGCCACAGCGCGGTCGCGGACGTGGACGAGTCCGAGTCCCCCTCGCTTAATGGGTAGGGTGAGAGTTTCGTATCGGACTTTGAAAATTAGACCTGCGCTCACGAAGTATCCAAAGGCCGCTAGGAGGCAGCGTGCCATAACCACCGGCATCGGGAGCACTTGCGCCAAGTGTGGAATGCGCGATGCCAGGTGAGTATTCACAAAAGTGACCCTTTGCATCATGTCTAATGCTCTTAACATGTTATCTCGAACACTCGTTCTGATAGACTGCAGGAGCCGTCTATAGTTGAGCGCTGCCGTGCGTCTGACGTCGTTGGTGAATGTAATTCCCAAACATTTCATTGTGTCCATTAATCTTAACGGTGCCACGCTGTTATCTGGCAGCCCTCGTCCAATGTTCATAGCCCCAGACTTCGCCATATTAACGCGACTTCCTGTAGCCGAACCATACAGATCAATCCAGCGTAGTGCCGTTCGTATCTCGTCCCCCGACCGCGCCAGGAAGGTAAGGTCGTCTGCATATGTTCTGCAGATGAATGTGTGACCCCTGAATGTCATTCCTGTTAGCTTGTTCCTAAGGCCACAAAGTAACGGCTCGATAGCTATGGCGTAGAGTATCGACGACAGCGGGCACCCTTGCCGCACAGATCTGGCGATTTTGATTGGTCCTAACGCACGCCCGTTCACGAGCACTGTGGTGGGAGCACCGTGGAGTAGTCGCATTACTACGGTAACGAAGTCTTGTGGAAAGTTCATTTTCGTCATCACTTTTGTCATGTACGCATGGCTCACTCTGTCAAAAGCGCGATCAAAGTCCACGGACACCAAAACAGCATTGAGACGACAGGTTGTTGCAAAGCTATCACGTCGCGGTAGTCACTGAGCGCTGTCTGAATATTGCTGTCACCACCGAGAGACGTTTGATCAAGGGAGATAATTTGTCGGAGGACGCGTTTGATGCGAGCTGCAAGTATCCTTGTGTAGGTCTTAAAATCTGAGTTGAGTAGTGTCAGCGGCCTATAGTCTTGTATTCCTTTCCCACCTGACGGTTTGGGGACAGGAATTATCATGCCCTCCACAAAGGTAGATGGAAGAGGGGTACGCGGAGACATCAGTTCTCGATACATATCAGTCCACCGAGGCAGCATGAGAGTTTTGAATGTTCGATAAAATTCTAACGGGAGACCGTCCGGTCCCGGTGATTTGTTTGCTGCGCCTTTACCCAGAGCTTCTGCCACTTCATCTTCCGTAACCTCTGCCATGAGTAATCCTTCCGCCGTCGCATCAAGGGTACCCGACAGTGTCTGTGGAACTTCATCAAACGCTGCCTCATTGTGTTCCACTCTGCCGTAGAGGTGTCGGTAATGTTCCAAAAAAGCGGTGGCAATATCTTTCTACGATGTTAGACTGTTACCATCCGGCAAGTCGACGGCATGTATTAAGGCTCTCCGAATGCGTCGTTTCTCCCTGATGACGTGATGCATCGATGGTTGTTCTCCCTGTACTCGGTCAAAAACTCTAGATCGGACGACGGTGCCTTCTAGGTTGCGGCGCATTGTAGACGTTATCTGAGCCTGTACCCGTTTGACTGCAGATTGCCGATCTGGTGAAGTTGCCTGTGTGGAGAGCTCCCGTAGCGTAGTAAAATAAAAGTCCACGGTGTTCCGTCTCCACAAGGATTGTTCTCTTCCGTATGCAACCATAGCTCGGCGTATAGCAGGCTTGGCGCAGTCCAACCACCACTGTAGAGTCGTGGGGTATGTCGGTAGGCGTCGCTCGCAGGTGTTCCAAATGTCTTCTATTAAGCGTCTGCACTCCGGATCCCGGAGGTGTGCGACGTTCATTTTCCAGGTACCTCGACTCCTCCACACCTTTTGGCGTTGGAGTTCGATCGTGCATATGTATGCGGTATGGTCTGAGAAGGCAACGGGCCACAATTCTGCATCAAGAACAGCATTTGTGAGACCACGTGTAACATAAACTCGATCAATACGACTTGCTGAATGACTGGTATAGTACGTGTATCCGGTCCGGTTGCCATGGACGCGTTCCCAAGTATCGATCAAGTTCATATCTCTCACCATCAGTCGTAACTCTTGACACGAGGTGTAATGTGGGTATTGGTATTTCGGGTCAAGCACACAGTTGAAATCACCTCCAAGTAAAAAGTGAGTATATTGACCCAAGAAAAGAGGAGCAATCTCCTCTGCATAGAATCTGGCACGATCCCGCCTTCGGTCTGTACCTGACGGAGCATATATGTTGATGATGCGGAGCCCAAGTACGGTCAGCGCAAGCCCCCTTGCTGAGGGCAAATACACCACGCCTTCAGCGTCGATACCGTCACGTAAAAGTATCGCCGTCCCGCTGGCGCTGTCATGCGTTGGTGTAATATATGTGTCGTAGCCATACAGTGCGGGAAAACTGTCTACATTGACTTCTTGTAGGAGGACTATATCAACATGTCCTTTAATAGCTGTAGTTTGACGTGTGCTCTAATCGTATTGATGTTGATGGATGCTATTCGATATGCCTGCTGCTGAACTGCACGGTGGAAAGCGTTCATGATGTTTGAGTTTGTTGGTGTGGAGTTGAACATCTTTTGATTGCTGTCGTGTCCTTCGGAATCTTCCGCATCTCCTGAGTGACTAGTGTTTGGGTGAGGTCGCGGCCGTTGCCGCGTCCGTGTCGTCGTTCATTGAGTCATCATCATCGTGATCCTCGGACCAGATGATATAAGGCGAATCTCACTGAGATATCCCCGCGTGGCTTTTCAATGGCGGTGGATCTGTATCAGGGTTGGGCGTCGAACTCACTTGTTGGTCTCCGATGAACGACGTCGGATGTTTCTCGTGTACTGAGCGGTTCGCGTCATTCTGTTGTGCGGTGAGAAGGGACTCCACGTGTGTGCTTTGAATTTCATCATCCTCTCTGTGTGGTGCAGCGTCTCCCGTGGAACAGGTGTCCGACGGCGATAGACGGCGTTTCTTGTGCCGCTTCGGCGATCGTTGCTTGCGTGTGTGTACCTCCGTATCAGAGTGCTGCAGCGACTCCCGGCGTTCAATAACGACGGCGGGTGAGGGTGCTGCCATGTCAACGTCCATTCGTGCTTCCGGCTCTTTCTCTTCAGCCGTCGATGTCGACGGAGAAGTGGTGCTCTGGTTGTTCGGAAGCACATCTGTGTCAGCGGCCACCAATTCTGACGGTTCTGGTATCTGTTCTTGTGGAATGGGTGGGTCAATATTCGGCGTTGCGTCTCTCCGGAGCACATTGACGTATGACAGTGGGAGTGACGTCGGCGCGGGCGTTAGCACAGCTTCTCCTGTTGGTACTTGTGCGATCCTCCGCTGCATGCATTCAGAGCGAACGTGACCTTCTTTACCACATCTTCGGCTGGCCGTCGTATATGACTACGGCCCTGCATCCTCCTATGAACAGGTAAGACGGGACGTGTTTGGTAAGTTCGATCCGGATTTCCCGGACCCCGTTAAGAACTGGGTACGTCGTAAAAGTGGACCACTTTTCCGCAACATGACTGAGCACCGTACCATAAGGTTGGAGCGCTTCAATCACGAGTTCAGATGGCACTTCGAACGGGAGTTCAAAAATGCGTATTGTACGTAGTCCGAGTCCTGCATGATCAATAACCACATCGCCGACATGGCCGTCTGCATGCTTAAATTTGAGTCCATGCTTATTAGCTCGAATTATTCTTTCACATACTTCTTCGCTGATCATTTTCAAGTAGACAACACTGCTCAAGATAGAGAGGTGTATGCCTATGAAATCTTGTGGATCGATTTTAACCTCTTCTCGTATAAAGCGTTCGATTTCGTGAGCTTTAGGTCGGGCATATTCGTTCGAAAAGCTGATCTTTATCGTCGACTTGCACCATGAGTGATCCATTCTATAATAGGAAATACTTCACCCGCGAGAGCGGCCGAACACGTAAACAACCGCGCGCGCGAGAAGCTCTGCGGCGGGACGTAAACACGCCCGTCCTCACCGCGTCGCTGCCTGACGCAGACTGGGAATGGTTGAAAGGGCTTCTTCTGGAGCCATAATTCTTTGAAATTAAACATGTTACAATGAAATGTTGTTCAATCTGTACATTGAGCAAGCTGTGAAGGAATGCAAGGAGAAATTTGGAGAGGGGATTTAAATCCAGGGAGATGGAATTGAATCCTTGCGCTTTGCTGACGAAATAATAATTCTGTCATAGACAGCAAAGGACCTGGAACAGCAATTAAACGGAATGGACAGATAAAGATAAACATTAACAAAGATAGAATGTAGAATCAGAAAATCAGGTGATGCTGAAGGAATTCATTAGGTAGTGAGACAATAAAAGTAGTAGACGAGTTTTGTTATTTGGGTAGCAAGATAACTTCGGATGTTCGAAGTAAAGATACAAAAATGCAAAATGGCTATGAGAAGAAAGACGGTTTTGTATAATCGAAATTTGTTGACATTCAATATTAGGTTAAAAGTTAGCAAGTCCTTTCTGAAAGCATTTGTTTGGCGTGTAGCATTCTATGGGAGTGAAACGTGGACGATAAGGAGTTGAAAGATGATAGAAGCTTTCGAAATGTGGTGCTACAGACGAATGAAGAAGATTAAATTGGTAGATCACGAAACTAATGGGGAGGTTTTAAAAAAAAATTCTAATGTTTGTATAGCTTATGGGACTTAACTACGGGGTCATCAGTCCCTAAAATTACAAACTACTTATGAACGAACTAATACTAGGGACGGCAAAAATATTCATGTCCGAAGGGGGATTCGAACCCCCGACCGTAGTGGCCGTGCAGACCGTGACTGGAGCACCTCAGTCCCCTCGGCCACCGCGGCCGGCGGTGTTCAACAGAATTGGGATGAAAAGGAATTTCTGGCATATCCAAAGAGAAGGGATATGTTGCTGGGACACATTCTGAGACATCAATGAATTGTCAACTTAGCATTAGAAGGAAGTGTATAAGGTACAAATCGTAGACGGAGACCGAGTGGCAAATACAGTAAGGAGATTCAAAAGGAAGTAGGTTGCCGTATGTAGGGGAAGGTCGGGTAGTCCCGGACGGCGGGTAACCGCGGACGTTTCAATTTCTAAGAAACCAAGCACGTTGTGCTGGCAAGACTGCATTTGAAATGCGCGCCCTGTGGATTAAAAACACATGCAAGTCAGTTGTGGCATAGGCACCGAGCGAGCTACTCGCAACGGTGAATTTTGTTCGCGCAAAAATTTTTCGTCGTTCCTGTTTAACTTCGTTGGCGGTTTTCACCCACAAGAAGAGTTTTTGAAATTAGCATTTGATCTTACAGAAGCTCTGAAAATCCTTCATATTTAATAAGGAGAAGGGTCATCTCCATATACAAAAAGGTTTAGAAGAGAGACAGAAAAGGAAATGCAATAAAAAGGACAAGCCGAAAAAATAAAAAAACGCAAAAGCACTAAAGAAACATTCATGGCAAAGACAAATATTCAGTCTCTCCGAGGAGGATCAAGGAAAAGAGACAGAATGCATCACATGTGGAGAAATCTTCTAAGAAGACTGTATTCAGTGCTATAACTGCAAGGACTGGTACCATGAAAACTGATTTTATGTAGATGCTTGAGATATTTATTACAATTGTATGTTTTCAAGGCCAAGAAACAAGTTGAGTACCACTGAATGCTGTGTCCGGGGCTACCCTCCAAATTTTTAGTGCCAATAAACTGATTCAAAAGTGTATTTAAGATAGTTCATAAAAAATTATCTATGCTTATTTCTAAGTAATATGACTAAAGAAGTTACTGGTTTCATTTTACGATGAAAGTTAACAGAGAAAAATTGTTTATTGTTGTTTTATTAGCAATTCATTTTTGTGTCCGTGGCTACCCGACCTTCCCCTATTCTCAGATGAAGTGGCTTGCACAGGACGGGGTAGCGCGGAGAGCTCTATCAAACCACTCTGTGGACTGAAGACCACAACAACAATAATGAAATGGCAAGAAAAAAATCCCGATATCTGGTAACCCTAGGAGTAGCAGAAGCGACCTCCCTGCACGCTCCCACATCTCTTCCAAGAAGCACACCTGGGAACACTATGTATTGTAAAGCTGCCACGCGGTTTCTTGTAACAAAGCGGCAAGTTGTACCAGACAGAGGGTAGCACGATGTTTTCTGGAACGGGCCTATGGCCTTCTTAAACAGCTAGCTGGAGGGCAGTTAAGACTCTCGGCGGCCGGCTGTGAACTCTTTAGCACTTGAGGGTGGTTCCTACCCTCGGTTACACAGCACGCCCTTGGGAGGGTGCGGCCCGCCGTTCGCCGCCTCCCCCAATCCCGTCGGCCATTCGTCTCCAGCCACTCCGCCGGAAAAGCCCTGCCAATTGCAGCGCCGGGGCGCTCGCCCCGTCTCCCACTGTTTCAAGGCTCACAGAGTTCCACACACACACAGGCAGCAGGCTTCGTCAGTGGCGCATTTCCCACCAGACCCCCTCGTATCCATCACCCGTCACACGCGCTCATTTTTAATGCGGAGTGGCTGCTGAAAGGCCGCCTTCGTTCGGTACTCCTTTAAAGGCAGTCCTCTCCACTACTGGCATATCCATACTGCGAATGAATGCCAGAATGCTGTGTAACTGTAACTGACGAGGAGCATGTCCCACATGTGGGTCACAGATTTCGATCAGAATTTGCTAAGTACGGACAGGTGTTTCGGCATTTTCCTACTAGTTTTTGAATAAATCAAGGCTTCATTTGATTATGGAAAATCGCGTTTTCAATGCTATAATTGAAAGAACGTATGAAGATTAGCATTTAATAACAAATATTTGCTCAAAAGTTCGAGTAATTAACGTTTTTGTGAATTAATTCTTATAGCTTCGGAACTCGTAAACACGAGTGACTATCCCAGCACCGTCCCCGGTCCAGGGCTTGGACTATCAAACCGTGGATCCAGATTGGAACCTTTGTCCCGGAAATTTTTCGTTGCATTCTTCCCATGCATTTCACAATATCCGCATATTTGGAATTCCTTCTTTTGTCTTACTTGTAAGTAGAGCATGGAGAAGTGTGTTTCCTATTCAGTTCAGGTTATTACCTCTTTATGTGGTGTCGCACAAGTCTGAAGTGCGCGCCATGTACTTTCGCCGCGCGCCGCCATGCACGCACGGCGTGGCGTTCTTACGACGTCGGCCACGAGCGCCCTCTGCTGCAATCCCGCTCGTGGCCACCACTGAACTGCATCGGTCACTTGGGATTAGGACAGGCACTGAAACGGACTCTTCAGTAGGCAGACCTCTACCTAGTTAACCTATATCTCAGCAGTACACTTAGTTGGCAGTCATGAACTTTGTAAAAGTTAAGTATTACATTTCTACGAAATATACAACTAATCTAGCTTAGTGTTTCTAGTTTCTGCTGTCCCACTGGCTGGTCACCTCAGACTCTGCACCCGCACCGCGTGCATCCTGTTTTCCTGTGTCGGTCTCTCTCTACTCGGCTACCGACACCCAGGACAACCTGCGGAAACGAGACACAAAAGTGGCGACGAGGATGAGATAGAAAAGTGGCGACGAGGATGGGATACAAAACTTTACATCTTTTTTATTTGTGATACATAGTGCAAAAAACAATACAAATAAGAAAAGAATTATATTACATAAAAAACTTAAAGTGTAATTACGTAATTCCAATTACTGTCCGTTTACTTGTCAGCGTTCTCAAAACCAGTATGGTGAAACATATCATTAAAACAACCAAAACACATATATTTCTCACATGATACACACGAACGACAGATTAGATTAGATTAATATTTGTTCTATAGATCATAAAAACATTTCGCAGAGATGTTGAAAGTTTAAGTTTAATAAATGGTGTCTATACGTGACACTCAATGATTTAAGGACTTTAATTGTTTTTTAATTGTTTTATGTATTTTTATAGCGAAATTACTAAGTTTTTTCTAAAAATTTATCTAAAGTTTAAGAGTTGTCATTCAGAAATTCTTTTAATTTCTTTTTAAATATTAGTTGGCTATCTGTCAGACTTCTGATGCTACTTGGTAAGTAACCAAAGACTTCTCTGACAGCATAATTCACCCCTTTAGATTTAACCTTGAATAGTGAATATCTACATTTTTGCTAGTGTTGTAACTATGCACACTGCTATTATTTTTGAATAGGCTCGGGTTGTTAATAACAAATTTTTAAGTGAATACATATATTGTGAAGCTATAGTGAAGATCCCCAGGTATAAATATCTGCAGGATGATCTTGTGTGGTCCCCAACAGTTATTCTGATTACACTCTTTTGTGCAATGAACATTTTTTGTCTTCAATATGTTTCTTACTATTCAATTCCGCCGGCCGCGGTGGCCGAGGGGACTGAGGCGCTCCAGTCACGGTCTGCACGGCCACTACGGTCGGGGGTTCGAATCCCCCCTCGGGCATGGATATTTGTGCCGTCCTTAGTTGTAGGTAGTTCATAAGTAGTTTGTAAGTTTAGGGACTGATGACCCCGTAGTTAAGTCCCTTAAGCTTAACAAACATTTGAACATTTTATTCAATTCCTTATTAATGCAAACAAGTTAAAATTTTGAATATACTACTTTAGCTACAGATTTCTGGTTTATTAGTATTATTATTATTTAATTAATGGTGTCACGTCGTTTACTGTATGAAACTGTATATACTAGGTTTTATCAAAGTTTAATGAGAGTCCACTTTATACAGTCAATAATTTTCTGAAAGACATACTTTACAACTTGTTCAGTTTATTCATGTTTGTCTGACGTGATAGCTATACTTGTATCGTCAGCAAAAATAATTAGCTTAGCGTCTTTGTGAATATAGAATGGCATTTCTTTAATATATATATATATATATATATATATATATATATATATATATATATATATATATATATATGACCCTAGACCGAACCTTGTGCGAACCCATTTTTGAAAGCTCTCCAGTCAGAGGAATTAGCTGTTTCTTGCATATTGCAATATTGACATGTTGTCAGAGATATCGTTCGTGGAAAACATACATTATTTATATTGCTGAAGACAGGTCTATCAGATATTAATTTCTATGAGTACCAGCAGTATAGAAGCATATCTTGAAAGACAGGCGCAGACAACTAATTATGTAACAAAGCATGGATTTTAATAGTATCTGCTCTATGATGAATTTCTCTGGTCTCCTGTAATGTGGTATGACAAAACATGTGAACGACACTATTAACAAAGGTAGGTGAATTTTTATGGTATCATTTTAACCGTGCAGGTCGGTTGAGCGTCATCGACGTAAGCCCTGTCGTAGCCTTTCGGCTATAAACAGATAATATAATTGGTTTAATATTAATCACACTTCCCGATCCTCTACTTCAAAATAACGTAAGAAAAGGTATGACAAATATGAGAATAATATCAAATACGAGTAAAACATCGATCTAGAGGTTCGAACCTGAATCCAAGGTTTGACAGTCCAAGTCCCAGACAGCTTTTTTGTTTTTGTTATTATTATTATTATTATTATTATTATTATTATTATTATTTGCTTTGTCGTTGTTTTTCGGCTAGTTTCATCCGTCGATCCGTTCCGGACGTTTCTTCGTTTTTGTTCGCTGTTCATCGTCGAGTTTTTGGCTCAGAGTTTTTAGTAGAGACAGCATTCAGCCCTGTCAGACCTCTCGACCGGCGACGGCCCTCGGAAAGTCGCTCGTATTACCAATGCCCAAGCTACAGCAGGAAAAAAACACGATCCAAAAATTACTAGAACGTCATTAACTTTCGACGCCATATACTGGGCGCCTCACGTAACACTTTCACCGCAAACATCACTGAAACGGAAAATGCGATTGATGTGCGGTTTTCACAGAATGAATTGGTAGTTAGGGGGTCGTATTTTTAGCCAACAAACAGATTGTAATATTACTTACAAAGTTTATTTTTATGCAAACATACAGTTTTTTTAATAGAACAATGGTTGTTTCTATCTTGCACTGGAATTTTTGACAACAGCTGTGTACAAAGAATTTTGAATGACATTTTTATCACGTTTAGTTTGGCAGCTACAACCGTTCAAAGTTTCCGAGCGATAGCGTAGCTAATTGGCCGAGTGGCTAGCCCCTGGGGCACAGCCCACTGTCTCATGACCACCAGCCAGTGAGCTAGGCTGTCGTAGCCTCAGCCTCCAAAACTTTGAATGGTTGTAGCTGCCAAACTAAACGTGATAAAAATGTCATTAAAAATTCTTTGTACACAGCTGGTGTCAAAAATTCCAGTGCATGTTTGCACAAAAAATACACTTTCTAGGTATTTTTAGAATCTGTTTATTTGCTAACAGTACGAGTCCTCGACTACCAATACAGTCTGTGAAAACCGCAGATCAGTCGCACTTTCCGTTTCCGCAATATTTGCGATGCAAGTGTTAGATGATTCACCCTGTATATTAAAAATATCTACGAAAACTAAAGTCAGTCGGGCAGACCAAACTACCCGACCGATTTCATACATTTTTGATTTAAACGAAAGGTATTCATTCACAGATTTGTCATCAAGTATCAGAATTTACATAACTCTCGCCTTCCTTTTTCTATATTTAAACGCGATTTCCTTCTGTGAATATCTAATGGGGAGGTCCTAGCTGTAAACTAAAGTCAGCCGGTCAGGGCCTTCTATCCGACCAATTTCCTTCATATTTGCTTTAACGAAAAATATTCATTCTCAGTCATCAAGTATCAGAATTAACTTAAGTCTCTCCATCCTTCATTTTTATTCAAACGCTGTATCCTTTTGTCCTTGCAGTGAATATTTTAATCGATTTGTTTTACGATATCTTCCGGTTCTAATTAAGGTACGAAGTTCTTTTTGACCTGACAGCACTCAACGTGTTAAGCTCTTTCATTTTCACTTTTCAACACTTGCATTGATTGATTTTGAAGAAAGCTACGCGTGAACATTCAACTATACTTCCATTTTTTCCAAACTAATTTGTCATTTCACGAACGATGCGAAGAATCGCTCGGGTCATCCAGTTTAAAAATTATATGGAACATGGAAATAAAGGACGCCTGATTCGCTGAGAATAATTTATAAATGGCGAATGGAACAGTGTTAAAGAAAATAAACATTATTTTCTCCTATATGAAAATGTTTACCGCGGTAGTTATTTTTTATTTTTATTTTTTTTTTTTTATTTTTTTTTTATTTTTTTTTTATTTTTTTTTTGTTATTCCGATTAAATCCTGCAAAGTTACCTTTATAAGTACTGGTTATTAACTTATTTTAATTCAAAATGGGATAAAATTTTAACGACTACATAAAGTTTTCAAAAAAAGAATGACATCGTAGTTGCTTCAAGTAGTCTTCCTTAGATTCTGAATGTTTCAGCTTTCTAAGGTTGTCCCCTACAAATGAAATTCTTGTCCATAACAATTAATAAAAGATTCCGGGAATTCTTTTAATGTAACCCCTAAAAAGTACAAATTAAATGTAATAGTTTTGATGAACAGACAACTGTTAGTGGACCGAGCTTGACAATTTAATGTTAAAACATTAGCGTGTAACCAATGTGATTTTGAATAAAGAAATGACTGAACCTAACTGCTACTTTCCTTCACTAAGTGAAATTAGAAGTAGCGTGGCGTTGTCCACTTTAAGATTTCCCGCGACCCGCAAGTCGGTCGCGATCCACAATTTGGAAACCACTGCTGTACCCCTCTTATGTTTCGTTCCACGTGGTGCACGATGACTCTTACGTCACTTGCCGTCTTTAAAACGCGCTATTATTTTGTCTTCTGTCATGTTGTTGACTGTAATTCAAGGAAAGAAAGAGCTTCGGCCCTGTGCCACCCCTTCTTAAATGATCGCAGTTACATGTCTTCTCTGTTTGTTGACATAGGACCACAGACTTCAGTTTGCCACTTTTCAGACACGTTAGACACGTTATGAAAAATATTTGAGTTTTTCCCCTAACTCCAAATTTGCAGATTTGTATTATATAGCTCATCAGTTTAGTTTTTATAGCGACTCTTAATACAATAAACTGAATTTTCTGTAGAATCATCCTTGCTGGGATTCAACGCAAAACTGACAAAGAAGTAGTTATGGTTACATGCAACACAAAAGCCACGAGCTCTAGAACTCACTACACATCTTGTCACAAGCAAAGACCATCTAGTTCACTGTAATCCTCGTACCTTTCTACGATGTTGAAATCACGTGTTCAAAGCACACAAAGAGTAGTAAAACTTAAACATCTTTAAGTTATACTGAGGAACAAATTGAAGAAAGAAAACCTTTTCCGGAAAGCTCGCCAAACGAGGCGACCGTGCGTCTGAGTTACGGGGTAAAGTTACACGCAGAAGCCGGCTAATTCCCTGAATGACGTTAGCAAAGTTGCGAGAAAGAAAGAACGGCTGACCTAGCGGCAATAGCGTCGACTCCCTGTAGGCTTGGAGGATTGCTTCTTCGGACAGTTCAGGTCACGAGAGACCAGCCAAAGTTTCGCAGACTTTATCGGTATCGCTTCCTAACACAGTTTATATCCTTCACGTCTTTGGTTATAAGAGTTTTACAGGTGTGAACATAAGGAACTCAGTTACAAATCGCTACTAAGGAGAGATAGAAAAGCTGAAAGATGTTCGCCCTGACAAAAATAAATAAATAAATATGTGAAGTACAAAGATTATGAGAGGAAACGAAACTTCATGGGCTAACAGTGAAAATGGTTTCATTCAAGAATTGCTGAATCGAGTGTATGAACACAGTCATCGGGAATACTATCTGTACAGCAGCGTAAGTTCTTCGAAACTTAAAATTTCGAAGCTGCATTGCCATATCTCTGCAGTGTTTACCTGATGCTGGCGTAACAGCCGAAAACTGATTTTTAACACATTGACTGCCACGTGAGCCAATATCGACTCACAGTTACTCAGTCACTTGGTTCACGTATACACTGTGTAGTGAGCCGCGTGAGCTAGAAATGCCTGACATGCAGAGTTGTGCTTAGAAGCCTCGTGAGCCTCATGGGGCTCACATATAATGCATGTCAACTATGGGTTTAAAACCGGTGCCTCCACTGAGCACTCTGATGTTCGTAGCAAAGTAGTTATGGGATTACTTGGCCATTTATTGTATAGTGGGCGGACACTGTATTGTGACATACTGTACAGTAGTGTATCATTGGCTACAGAAATAATGATTACCTCAACCTCCTTTGTTAGCGCTATTAGGAGTAACGCAAAAGGCAACATGAAAACTATAATATCTACAAAACCGAAAATAAAGCAAACGGCATATTCACAGAGCAACACAAAAATCTCCGTGATCAAATGGAAATGTAAACGGGATTTTTGATGATTTCAAAATGTTCGAATGTTCATTAAACTTATGGGACTTAACTGCGGGGTCATCAGCCCCTAAACTTACGAACTACTTATGAACTAACTTACACTAAGACAACACAAACATCCGTGCCCGAGGGAGGATTCGAACCTCCGACGCGGGAGGCCACGTGATCCAAAACGTGGCACTCCAGACCGGTCGGGTACTTCCGCGCGGCTTTGATGATTTCCACCAAAACGATCTTTTTACACCTATTGTGTTTTTAAATCGTGTGAGCTACATGTGGATGCAGTTGATAATTGTGTTGAAATGTGATTCTTGGGCCACGTGAGACGTAATATGTGGTTTACGTCTATTATCAGCCTAGGTCAGTTAGAACTTGGTGTTTTATCAAGTAAGTTAGTCCTACATGTTTAAAAGAAGACATCTGATACAAAAAATCTATTTGCCCTCACAAGTGATATTCATTAATTCACTGTGGCACAGGAACACATGTTCGAAATTTCATAATGGCAGTCAATATGTTAAATATAATAAATTTAGAGAATATTACACAATTCCTGAGTTTCATACAAAATGAATAAAATATTTTGTCAAAAACCGCTGGAACTCTCAGTGAGGACAAAAGAGAGAGAGAGAGAGAGTGAAGTTAATGTAAGATAAAACTTAATTGCATAGTTACTTACAGTAGTTGTGCGTTATTTGTTCGATATGAACTTGGTGGAATGCCCCTGAACATCAAGTGTAAAGATTGTTCAAGAATTTGCATAATGATACAGTAACATGTACATCTTGTGTCAACAAAGAGAAATAAAGTAATGAGAAACAGACAGTGCTGCAGAAACGAGGGGGGAGGGCAGACTAGAATTTATAATTTTATTATTTTCTATTTTTCGTTTTTTATTTTGTTAAACAGGTCGGCACCGGAAATATGAAACAGTAGACGTGAATAAATCACAACGTAACTATAATTTGCCAAGCAAACGTGAACGTGACAATGGATCGTAAACGTGATGCCGCCACTGAGAACGTGTGGTGCTGTTACTGTGATTGGTTTCAATGCTGCCGCGACCAGCTTTGATGCTGCCGCTATTGTTAGTGCTAAGCTGAAGTTGCGAGTAGATTGTTCATATGCTCCGATCATCTGCGTAGAACGTCAGCGGCGCCACCGAGTGGAATCTTATGAAAAAATAGCGTTAGTTTAGTTCAATTTTTACGCATGTTAATTTAATTGTAAAGACCTTTCTCTTTGGCTAGTAACATAGATGCTACTGAATTATTTTACGACCTGATTATATACACTCCATTTCCACCACATTGCTCCTCTTCTACTTCAGATTAATGCGAGCTTACTCATTTTATTTCTTGTGCAATTGTTTTCATAATATAATTGGTTAAATTATAAAAAGTGTAAAAATAAGTTATAGATTAATAAATTCAATGGGCTTTATTGTGTAAAAAAATTAGCGCCACTGGAGACAGGATTAATAAAAAGTGCGGTAACCTTGAAACAAAAACGGATCTTTGCAAAAACAGCATACTAATCGCCCAAAAATATACAAACTGCAGTATAAAGTGAAGACAGATGATGCCAATGCCAAGTGCTGCGACAGTATGAAATATTGTGGCATTAATGGCAAGGATATTTGTAATAAGACCGTTAGGAAGCTGACAGGGTACCAGTCAGTGTAAACAAAATATCCCATCATGCCATATAGTACTGTGGTTAACTAGGGATGAAGCTGTGTAAGAAAATACATAAAGACATAGCAGTCACATGTAATGATAAATATCTGCGCGCGGGATAGACAAAAGCAAGAAATATAAAACTCAAAGTGAGCTATAGTATGTCAGAGTTCAAATAGAAATGATGCGTACAACCAGTCAACTTTAAAATGGAAGGGGAGAGGGTATAAACAGATTACAGGACTAGAGCAAGAACACTAACATTATAATGAAACATGTAACGACTAATGGCTGAGTGACAGGCAGAGCGTGAATGTTTGGGGACGATGAGTCATAGGAATAAATGAAGATTGGTTAAGGAGGATTAGTTTACATGGTGAGAGCGATTAAACTTGCTAGGGGGAGGTGCTGTTGGTAGGGCAGTATGTTAGGCGAGATTGTACAGCTTGGGAAATAATATATGGCAATGGAAATAACAGGTAGTGTGAGTTGCTTCGGTTTTATGGCAGGAGTGGGATACAAGCAAATATATACAGAAATAAAAAAAAATATATATATAAAATAAATTGAATCTTGCAAACTAGGCAACCTGTGGATAATCATTATCATAAGTTATTACATACTACCTACGGTGGAAAGCGCGGTGAAGGGAAGTTAGTGCAAACCTGCCCGAATTCCAGTGTGAAAGCCATAATCTCTTCTACTGGCTGCATCATATCTGTTGGAAATGACCGTCTGTTCTGTGGCTACTGGCATTGGGACGTGCTTGGCATGCAGGGAAAGGTTGGTTACGATTGAAATTTCTTTGCTACTGAATATTTCTGACTACGGTGACTACGTAGGGAACTCTGGATGGCTATGGTATGAGTACGCACTTTGCCAGAGGTGCTGCGTTACTGGGGATGTATTATTTTCTTTGCGGACCCTGCAGCAATAGCAATAGTTGGGTAGCAAGCAACGATTAAGTGTGAGAGATGTTAGACTGGCTGAGCAGAAACAGAAATGGAAGGTTATTTGGTAAAAATAAAATCTGAGGAATGATTTTTTTTTAAATACGACCGGTTTCGCGACTTCGGGTCACATACAGTTAAAACATAACACCAGGGGCTCGCCAATATAATCAACAACTCCGGCTGGCAGAACTCTTCACACAAAACATCAGGGCGACAACCGCCCTAGTCGACTGAAGCACCTGATAGAGCCAGGCGGCACGGACAGCGGCGTGGCTGGACGTAAACTCGATTGTTGATTGTCGCGAAACCGGTCGTCTTTTTTAAAAAAGTAAAACAGTTGAGCGGACCATTTTATTAGAGATGTATCATATTATCTGTGGATGTCCGTCAACAAAGGTTTTATGTTTAATAACACTGTTATAAATTATGGAAGCGATAATTAGACTACCACAAAGTTGACTGTTAGATTAATGTAATCAACGTAATTTTTATTTAAAAAAAATACAAAATGAAATTTTCAGTTGAATTGCCATTAAATGCCTTCAAATTTATTTTTCTACTGAATCATAAAAGGATCATTATCGGTATTTACTTTTTTTTCAATATTGTATTTTAACACCAGCACAGCTACAATACCAGTAGGCTGGCAGCTGCTCGATGGGCTGCTCTTCAGCCGAGAGAATAAACACATAGATATGAAGACATTTAAAATAATCAGGAGATATAATAACGGTGAATGTAGACCTAGAGACGGTGACAGTTTGAAATACAGACAGATTGACAGATGATTAAAAACACATTTAGACTGTTAAAACGAAGAGCCACGGAGACATTAAAACGTATAGTATGACAGCAAGCAGAGGACGGCGAGCACTCCGAGACACAATATCAAAACACTCGATGCGACGCTTGTTTGTTGGTGGTGGACGTAGATAAAAACACACTTATTGTAGCACTTCACACACAACACTGAACAAAGCACTGTTAAAACTGACGTCGCAGGACCCCGAGGGGTATTACGTCTGACGAACGAAGATGGTCAGAGTACATACACTGGTCAACACAATTGGATTTGTTCAGATATTTACGTTTCTACAACGTATGTGTAACAAATTTGCACACAACCGATAGCTGCTGTATATTCAGAGAGTCTGAAGCTGTTTTGTAGTTACATGTTTCAATTAGATATAGTTTTCGCGACTTAAATGAATACTCTCTCTAATCAAGAGTCTTGCGGACATTTAAAGTTCGCGCAGAAGTTTGCCATCACAATGGCCGCCGAGGCGCTCTTCAATTTGTTCGCTCTTCGCAGCCGGCCGCTTACGCGATTGTGGGAGCTTCTTGTGCATTGACCGTGACGCTATGGTTGTCCGTTTATCCGCTAGGGGCTTTACTGTCGTTCGAAGTGACAGTCGTAAATTTTCATACATATGTTAGACTATGACGTTACAGTGTAAATATGGATTCCGCACTCTGAGAATTTTATAAGTATGGTAGTCAGTAGGTTGAATCATATTATTTGAACATAGTAATCAATAAAAGATTTTTCTGATATATGGTAGATTTGGACAGGAATTGTCGTGGCATATTTCGCGTTATATCCTTTAAATCAATAACTGTCGCGTTGAAATGAAAGCAGGCTTGACTTCGAAGGCAACTAAACATAGCACGTTTATTACGAACATACACGCAGCACTGACTGCCTCTCAGGCAGAGTGCTCTGCTGTTTATACACAGACAGAATTTACCACATATTAGAAGAACAGTTAACATAATAAACAAGTAGAATTTACAAGTCAACATAAGAAAGATGTAGAACATTCTGTAAATGTTAATTACAAAGAAATAATTTTTTGCAGGGCGGACTTTTTTTTTCTATTAAAGAAATAAATGTTTGGCGGGGGGCGAGATTTTTTTTAAATTTTTTATTTTTATTTTTATTTTTTTATTGAAGCTGCGACCTTCAGCACCGAAGTACGGTTTTTTTTTCCAATCTGCAGCGTATAAAGTAAAATAAAATGAAATGAAATTCCATCCCCAAACGCTATTTCTCCAACCAGGATTAGAACTGCCGCCTCACACCAGGCTTGCAGCATAAGACACGAGCAGAACCACACAGCTATTTTTTTCTTCTTCTTTTTTTTACGGGCCTCCTTTCCACCCCTTCATCCCGGCCTTACGCTCACCATAAGGCGCCTTCTTTGGCGCAGGCTTCATTGCCTTTATGTAAATCAAAGTTTTCTTCTATAGTACGTTTGATTCGCCTTCTTCTTCTGTTTGAACCGCCGACCTTCAGCACCTCATTCCGTGACGCTATCGCCTGCGCCACGCCGGCAGTTGCTGTTCGTTGTCTCTCGCGGCGTTGCTCCCTCTCCTGGAGAAACAGCGCCCGCTGTTATGATCCCTGTGGAGCCAGCTGCAATGTCCTGGATCTTGAACGGGTCATGGGTCCTCTGTATGGCAGTTCAAAAGAATACTTCCCTTCTCCACGATTATCGATGACAGACATTCCTGTCGTGGCTTCATCAGGAACATGACCGTCCTTAGAGACCTTGAACAGGAAGCCATTGTCGTCTACCTGCTCTTCAGGATCGTAGTAAGGCTTCATGCGCAGGACGTGAACAAAGTCTCTTCGCTTTTTGACGTTTCGACGACTGCTTATAATCCTCAACTTCGTATGTGACGTCTGACAGGCGTCGTATGACACGATACGGACCAAAGTATCGCTTAAATAACTTTTCTGACAGTCCAACCTTCCGTAAAGGGGTAAAAACTGTACCAGATCTCCTCGGCTGTACACAACAGGTCTGTGCTTGTTGTTATACCGCTGACGGTTCTTCTCCTGGTCGTCCAGTGTTCGTATGTGAGTCAGCTGTCTTGTTTCTTCGAGTGTCGTCCGGTTGGAATGGGAACAGCGTATCCATTGTCATCTCAGCTTCACGGCCATGGAGCAGGAAAAACGGAGTGAAGCCTGTGGTGTCTTGTCTTGCGGTATTGTAAGCAAATGTCGCGACTGGCAGAATTGTATCCCAATCCTTCTGTGCAACATCGACGTACATCGACAGCATGTAGGCTAACGTCTTGTTAAAACGTTCTGTAAGACCATTTGTCTGAGTATGGTGAGCAGTTATCATTCTATGGACAATGTCGCACCGTGACATTACCTCTGATACTAGTTTCGACTGGAATACTTTTCCACGATATCATTTCACGTGGTGTTCCATGCTTCAAAATAATGTCTTCTACAAGGAATTTTGCGATCTCTGGAGCTTCTGCAGTCGCCACAGGTTTGGTGACAGCGTAGCGTGTGAGGTAGTCAGTACAGACTATTATCCAAAGGTTACCGGTTGTCGACTTCAGTAACCTCCCTAAAAGATCGATCCCAACTCGGTGGAATGGAGCTGCTGCCGGCGGAAACGGTACGAGATGCCCAGGAGGTAATTGCGGCACATGCTTCCGTCGATGGCAATCTTACAGTGACTCACATAGTGCTTGACAGATCGGTAGAGACCTTTCCACTAAAACCTGCGTCTGATACTGTCTAGGATCTTCGCGAATCCCAGATGACCGGATATTGGAGCATCGCGGAAATATTTGAGAATAGCTGGCTGGAGATGAGCTGGGAACAACCAGTTTATGAAATTTTGCATACTTGACCTAGATAACGACTGGAAGCTCACGGTATGCATATAATTTCGTATGGTTCATACCGCAGGGTACCATCGACATCTTATTTGCGATCAGAATTCAAGTTGACTGATATATATATATATATATATATATATATATATATATATATATATATATATATATATATATATATATATATTGGTTAAGCCACGTCACACAAATTAAATTTTAATTTACAAAACGTAGCTCGTTTCAATGAACTCTGTCATCATTATCAAACGTAAGCAAAAACTGCATTAAACACAAACTGAGAAAATAATTACATTATGAAAAGGTGTAGTAAATGTAGCCAGGTCATCTAGAGGTGTGACAGTGACTCCCAACTGTCTGCATAGTCACACATGGTACCGCACCATTTCCAGCTATATATAATTCCATACCATGCCACAACAGCTGTATTTGCAATATGAATGGTATATATATATATTCAAGGTACGTCCAGAAAGTAAGTCCCGTTTGGGACAAACGTGTACACATACAGAAAAAATATTTATTGTACAAAAATCTACAAAGTTAAAATACTTTTCTACATGGCTGCTGAAAGTTTGTAGGCACTTATAGTGTGGCACAAGTTTCTGTATGCCTTCTTCATAGAAGGTTGCCGCCTGTGTATTAGCCATGTGATAGCATGTTCTTTCAGCTCGTCATCGTTGAAGTGCTGACAGGACAAATTTTAGGTGTAAGAAGAGGATTTCCATCAAAAGGTGGTGTTATTTTCCACGATAGTGCCCGACCTCATGTGGCGAATGTGACCAAACAACTCTTACGGGAATTTCAGTGGGACGTGTTTGATCATCATCCGTACAGCCCGGGCCTCGCTCCTAGCCAGTTTCACCTCTTCTTAGACCTAAAAATCTGTCCTTGGTGGTCAACATTTCAACGATGATCACGAGCTGAAAGAACATGCTACCACATGTCTGAATACACAGGCTGCAACCTTCTATGAATAAGGCACACAGAGACTTGTGCCACGCTATGACGAGTGCCTACAAAATTTCGGCAGCTATGTAGAGAAGTAGTTTAACAGTTGTAGATTTTTGTACAATTAATATTTTTCTATTTATGTTCATGTTTCCTTTATATAACCAAACGGAACTTTCGGGACGTACCTCGTATATACGTATATATATTTCATAGTGGTTGGAGGTGATGGACTGAGAAGATCAAGGTGGAGGATCGGTAAATGGACAGAGAGATGGAATGAGATGGGGAGATGGGTGGAGACAGGAGAAGGAGCAGATGAACAGACAGTGCTGGACAGTGAGAGAACAGAAGCGGAGAAGTACTTAAATCGAGTCAGGACAATGTATTGTGACTCAGGACAAAGTGCTTTCTTTCATCAGAGTGTGATACACTACCCAGAACATATTACTCGCTTTGATACAGTGCTTGAAGACTTGTTTCTTTTTTGAGACATGGATATTATTGTGGACATTCGAGGAACTTTGAAGTATTCACACATATGTTTGGACTTCAACTTTATGAGTCTGCAGTGATTGTACTATTAGTATTAATGTACTTGTACATAAGTATCTAAAGTTGTTGTATCTTTTAACGTGTACCTACTCCGCTTTATCAATCATATCTCCTTAACATTGGACAGATGGAAAAAAAAAATTCTGTAATGGAAACTACATTTTGTGTTGGCTAACAAATTACGAATTTTCATTTAATTTTATAAAGCGTACTTGATGGATAATGAGAATTTAAACTTATATGACCTGTTTTTTCTCTCTGTCACAACAGAAGACGATTAAGGGTTTATGGCTGTCGTGTCACAAATGCTAGAGAATCAACAGATGATGACCATTGTTTACCGACCACAACAAGTACCCAGCCTCCATTTCGGGTGATTGATACACAAACGGAAGAATGGAATGCGTATTAAAATAGCTGTAGCGGTACTTTTCAGAATACAACATTCATGGTGAGGCATGACGTGATTTTATCTTTCTTTGTCACCCCAATATGTATGTAAATTACTTTCGACGTTACACTCACGTACTCAACCTGATGCAGTCATTTGCAATGGTTCTGTCGTTGTCAGAAGATTATGACACCAAGGGTTATGTAACTGCTGCTAAATAGAAGTCATTTTTCTTTTCGAAGCAAACGAAGCACTCATACAAAAAGTGTCCGGTGGAACATAGGAGTCTCGCTTGGCACTGTAAGTTTCATTGTGTCTGTAGCAAGTCCTTTACGAAGGAGATGCTTAGCGATTCAACCACGCAGAAAGCTGTAGATGACAAAATCCATTGTACAACACAGGAATCCAATATTCACAGATGTATAGTAAATCAGTGGTGCACGGGACATCTGTGACTCCACCAATACTGACAAGTACGAGGGCAACTCTCAAAGTTAGGTGGCTTTTCACACTTCGCGCACAATCTACATTTCATTATCGAACTTTTTTTACTAATGTTGTTAAACATGTCCTGAACTTATTTTCACATTTTTATGTGCACGACATACTTCGTTTGTTTTTGACAGGTACAAACGTCAGACGTGGTTTAGTGAGCTCGGCGTTTTTCTCTTATTATATGATGATTCCGCGTGGCATTTTTGGCCTTTAGATGCAAGCTTGGATCGGGTTCGGCGTGCCTGTTGCAAGTCATTAGGTGACGGGACGGGGGTGACTTGCGTGTCGATAATGATGAAATGTTGAGGAGGTCAACAGAGCACACAGTCCCCGAGCGGAGAAAATCGCCGTCCCGCCCGGAAATCGAACCCGGGTCCTCTGCTTGACAAGCCACCACGTTATCCACTGGACTACAGAGACGAACTCTATTACTATCAAAAATGGAACTGAGAATTTTCATCAATTTTTGAGTCTGGAATGGAATCATATGTTCCAAACACTTTAAAATTTAACAATAGCATGCTGTGCGTCTGCTCTAAGAAAAAAAAAATTACAAGCTCTTCCAAGATGGTCGAAAAGATGCCAATGACAAACCTCCCTCTGGACGCCCCAGCACTTTACCAACTGATGATAATGTCCAATCAGAGAAGAAAATTGTTTTATAAAATCGTCGAATTACCATAAGAGAAGTTGCTGAGGAAGCATTATGGTCGGCTCGTGTCATGCAATTTTTTTTCCGACGTTATGGGCATGTTTTGCGTGTCAGAGACGTTTCTTCCAAAACTTCTCATTAGCATCACTCACCAGCTCTCGAATGACGCCTATGATGATCCTGCTTTGCTCAAAGCGACATTTCTAGTTACGAAACTTGAGTTTACGGTTATGGCGTCCAAAAGAAAGCCCATTCGTCACAATGGAAGCGTTCCAGAGAACCACGACGGAACAAAGCACGCCAAGTTGGATCTCATTTTCAAGATTTGTTCAATATTTTTTCAATTTCCGTGTTGTTGTTGTTGTGGTCTTCAGTCAGCAGACTGGTTTGATGCAGCTCTCCACGATATTCTGTTCTGTGCAAGTCTCTTCATCTGAGAATAAGTTCGGCAATCTAAATTCTTTTGAATCTGCCTACTATATCCGTCCCTCGGTCTCCCTCTATGATTTTTGCCCCATACACTTCTCTAATGCTAAGTTGATGATACCTTGATGTCTATCCCTTTTCTTAGGATATGCCAGAGAAAAGCCTTTTCTCCCCAATTCGGTTAAGCGCCTTCTCATTAGGTACGTGATCTGCCCATCTCATTTTCATCATTCGTCTATAACACCACCTTTCAAAAGATTCTATCATCTTTCTCTTATAACTTCCTAACATTTAAACTAATATTGGATGTCAAAAAATTTCGGTTCTTCAGAAACGCATTCCTTCCCTTAGCTATTCTTCATTTTACATCTTCTTTACTTCGTCCATCAGAAGTTATCTTGCTACCCAAGTAACAAAACTCATCTACTACTTTTATTGTCTTACTACCTAATCTCATTCCTTCAGCATCGCCCGAATTTCTGACGCTACATTCCATTATCCTTGTTTTACACTTTTTGATGTTCAACTTATATCCTCTTCTCAAGACACTGTACATTCCAGTCAGTTGTTCTTCCAGGTCCTTTGCTGTCCCTGACAGCATTACTATGTCATCGACAAACCGCAAAGTTTTTATTTCTTCTCCATGAACTTTCATTACCTCACCAAATTTCTCCTTGCATTCCTTCACTGCTTGCTCAATGTACAGATTAAACAACATTGGGGAAAGGGTACAAACCTGTCTTACTCCCTTCCCAACCTCTGCGTCCCTTTCGTGCCCTTCGACTCTAATAACGGCTGTTTCGATTCTGTAGACATATTATTTTTTTTTTTTTTTTAATTTCTATAACGAGGCGCGTCCAGAAAGTAAGTTCCGTTTGGTTATATAAAACGAACGGGCACAGATACAGAAAAAATATTGATTGTACAAAAATCTACAACTGTTAAACTACTTTTCTACATAGCTTCCGAAATGTTGTAGGCAATTGTCATAGCATGGCACAAGGTTTTGTGTGCCTTTTTCATAGAATGTTGCCGCCTGTGTATTCAACCATGTGGTAACATGTTCTTTCAGCTCGTCATGGTCGTTGAAGTGTTGTCCACCAAGGACAGATTTTAGATGTAAGAAGAGGATTACTGTCAAAGGATTTTTTTTTCTTCATGATAATGGCTGACCTCACACACCGAATGTGACCAAACAATTCTTACGGAAATTTCAATGGGACCTGTTTGATCATACACCATACAGCTCGGACCTCTCTCCTAGCGACTTTCATCTCTTCTTACACCTAAAATCTGTCCTTGGTGGTCAACACTTCAACGATGATAAAGAGCTGTTACCACATGATTGAATACACAGACGGCAACCTTCTGTGAAAGATGCATGCAAAAACTTGTGGCACGCTATGACAAGTGCCTACAAAATTTCGGCAGCTATGTGGAAAAGTAGTTTAAGAGTTGTAGAATTTTGTGCAATAAAAATTTCTTCTGTATCTTTGTACAATTTCATTTTATTACCAAACGGAACTTACTTTCTGGACGCGCCTCGTATTATTATTATTATTATTTTTTCACGAGGTCGTATAGCAAACAGGTAGTATTACCTTTACGTTATACGCCGTTTGCGAGGAGCAATACGCAAAAAACACACGGAATTGTGGGCAAAATTTCATGGTTTTCCATCACGGTAATTCAGCGGGTTATTCATTGTTGTTTGTGAGAAAAAGAGGTAGTCCCGCGACGTAGTGAAGTGGAGCTTTCTCAGTGTAATATCTGGAGGTACATATTGGGGATGAATTTCGTACCTACACTCGACGAAAGCGAACTGCCTCGGAGCCCAGATACAACTAGCTCCTGTCAGTCGACGGTGAATATACGAATACATCGAGGCAAGCTCCGATTGTCAGCACTCTCCAACGCAGCGAGCTCCAGCCGTAACAAGTACGGAGTATTAGACCTTTTTTGTGCTGGTGTTTACTTCCACCGTACCGGGACACTTGCTGAGTTGCTAGGAAACGGGTCACGGCATTGGCCTGTTCAGTGTGTTCTCCGGTACACCGCGGAACCAGGAGGGGTGCCGTTCCGCAGGGGCTGCTCCATGGCTGGTATAGCATCCAGCAAGAATTTCACCAGAAATTACATTCCATGAAGATTCTACTAACAAACAGAAAGCTGAATGCTTGGAAATTAATGACAAATTCTTCACATAAGTCGCATCGACGTATTCTTTGGAAACCAGCACCCATTACTGCTCTTGTAGGTAACGCCAATAATTATTCAAAGAAGTCATGTCGATATATTCGTCGTGAACTAGCATCCGGGTCTACTTCCTTTGCTAATACAAAACCAACTTGGAACTGTTTGACAGTCACTACAACTTCGAACTTACTTTTCATATAACTGACGATTCAAAAGCTGTAAATAACTGAAACGTTGAAAACCGTAAAGATATTAGTGACATATACTTTTTAATTTCAGTTTTTTATTGTTTTGCAAAATTGGGTTTAGTCACCTTTCGTCTCCAAAAGAGGGAATACTTGTTATAGGCAAAAAGATTCAAAGACCTGTTGTCAAAATCTGTCTTATAGCGTCGTGTGGTATAACAGCATTCATCGAATCACAGTACATCTGCAAAATCAGAATGTTACAAGCTACATTGTAGCTGATGGTCCAAAGAATCACAATTTAAGCTCTCAATTACTAATTAAATTTCGACCAGCGATTAGTAGTTCTAACTTTCAAGGCAATCAGTATTCTTAAGAAACGATATGAATTTTTCTCTGATGATTATTCAGTGGCAGATGAAGTTCATGTTTCTGATCCAGGTAACTTAAGTTCAAGCATTTCGCCAGCGACTACGTAAGGTTAGGTTTTCAAATTACATGTTTCTGGTCGACAAATATGTCTGAAACTCTCTTTAATGCATACAGGCACACTTCAGATTACGAAACGTTTTTTTGTACCGGTATGTCACTGAAATGCTTGCCACCAAAACGACACGATTATGTAGGGAATTTTAAGTATGGATCTGATTTTGTACAGATATTTGCTTAATATCGATACTTAAATGGTAATGCATCATTTTGAGATGAATACGAAGATCATAGCATGACAGAAGCAAAACCTAATATTGACAATATCCAAAACGAATCTATAAAGTAGTTCTATGAATCACCTAATGAAGAAACTAACGTACATATTCTTTCAAAAAAAAAAAAAAATGAACGTAGAGTTGTGGAAAGACAATAACAGAGAAACACTGTGAAACATGAGACGGAAAAAATTATGCGTGCAAGAGACATTCAGCCATCTCAACATATCTGGTGATACGAGTACAAGACATTCACAGCTGAAAGATGAATTACTGACGACGAGTAATGCAATACTGGTCCTTTGCTAAACAAACGTCCGTGATAGTAAAACGTGTTTCAACTACCAAACCAAGACACCCTCAGGTCTTTTACGTATTTATCGTATATATGTAGTTAAAGAGTGACAAGTTGTATACACTTCTTGTTTCATTTTGTATAACGTATAACTTTATATAAACATTGAAAAACTTAGTTTTACTGTGATTTAACATCAAGTTGTTATCTACAAGCCATGAACTTAACTCTTGAACTGCATTATTTGATACTGTGTCAATATTACGAACAACATCCTTCAATACCAAGCTGGTATCATCAGCAAACAAAAGTATTTTACAATCACCTGTTATAATCGCAGGCATAAAAACAGCAAGAACACACCGGTTGAAAAGTACTAAATATAATAAATAACTAGCGTGCTAACACCTTCGAAATCTACTAACGTTAATAATGTAACCAAAATACACTACACACTTATTGGAACTTATCTTTCGGAGACCGCTACGGTTGGAACTGCTCGCCACCAGATGTAAACAAAACACTATGTTGTCCTTAGCATAATTTACTTTAAGTTAGTTTGGTTACTTTCTACGCCTAGGCACTGATGACCAGCGTTGTTAAGTCCCTTAGATTTACAAACATTTGACCATTTCACTGGAACCTCCGACGGCGAGCAACGGTCTTTGCGACACCAACGCGGCCTGCTACTTACACCGTTATGATTTTCAACCATCCAGTTAAACACTACAATGATACTGATTTTTCTGAATTTCAATATCTACAAATTACTTGACAGTATAACCTTATGTCGTTCTAACTGATTTCCTACTACATATATTGGCTCCAAGTTAAATGTTTTGGGAATTTTAATCCTTGCATGCTACATAAAAACATCCGAAGATTACTGTGTCTTTCACTGTGCAACACTCATGCAATAGTCAAAATATTTTTATTCAAGGTGACTCTTACATATCCCGGTATGCCATTTAAAAGAAAGTCCAGCACATTTCTTCAATACTGAGCCCTTACGTTAAGAGCTTTAAGATTTTTTATTATTTCGTTACGCAAAATGTTACGCAGTACAAATTACTCTACTCTCTAACGCAAGGCTAAAATTTCAATGAACTTGCAATTTTCCACATGAACTTTGTGACAAAGCAGGATCGGAACTTAGTTGTTTACAATGCGTTTGTGTACTACAACGTATTGCAGATGGTGTAAGGGCGTCACCGATTTTCGTTGCGGCAGAGCCAAATGGTGATATAAGGAATTGTGTTGACCATGTTCACTATGGATGCACAAAACATCTTTGACATTTGCTCGTTACTTCGCTCTGAAGACTTCATTCACAAATTTCCAAGTGAAAACACTTTTCGAAACTCGATCTGAGGGATGAATATCTTAAAATACCTTAGGATGAACAAATTCGATAATATAAAGTGATTAACACTCACATAGGCCAATTCGATTTCCGTCGTTTATCATTCAGAAGCTCATCTGCACCGGCTTAGTTCAGAAATTACCATGAGCAGCTTATGCAACGTCCCATTTTGTGCAAAATATTTGGATGACATTTTAGTCTCCGGGAAGACACGCGAAGATCACACGATTATTTTTGTTAATGCTTCCCCCACTTTAGTATCTTCCATTCTTAAATTCAATAGAAGGGTGCCTTTTTAGCTTCACAATTAAAATACTTGGATATGTGATAAATCGGATACTGACCCTTCAGAAAATCATTTGGAAACATTCGCCAGTCACCAGAACCGAAGGGCGTTACCGAACGACAGTCAGTTCTGGGAGAGTTGTAATCTAATACATAAAAACTAATGTCTCTTTATTTGTCTTTTTGTTCGTATTTTATGCACCGCCATGGTGCATGGCGGAGGGTGCTTTACAATTAGTTATAATGCGATTCTTACGCCTTCACGCTGAAAGGGCAGGACGAATTTGAATGAAATTTGGAATGCAGATAGCATATACTCTTAATTAACGCATGAGATACCTTTAGGAAGTCACCGTACGGTGCATGGCGGAGGATACCTTACACTAGGTTAAGTTGTTTGTTACTCTTCACGAGAAATGATTGGTCGGAAGTGAATGAAATGTGGAATGAAGATAGCTTATACCCCGAAAAAATACATGGGCTACCTTTCGCAAACCTCCGTAGGTGCATGGTGAATGGTGCGTTAGAACAAACGTCGAAATTGTTTGACTGGTCGCCATGAAATCAGCACATAAATGTATGTTTTCAGGAAGGTGATTTTTATAACCTGTTAATTTAGCATGGAGGACGATACATTGCGACTTTGACACCGTTTGACCAGTCACTATGAAACTTGGCGCTTATGTAAATGTTTTCATATATAGGAAGGACAGGAGTAGGTGGAGGAAGAGACGGACAGAAAGGGGAGGGAGGAAGCGGACAGGGAGATGGTAGAGGAAGAGACAGACAGAGGGTAGAGTAGGAGAATGAGAGAGGGGAGATGGTGTCAGACAGGTGAAGGACACGAACAGAGGCTAGGAGGAAATAGACAGAGAAAGCGACAGGAGAAGACGGGGAAGAAGCAGGTGAACAGAGAGAAGGGAAAGGCAGAGATGGACTGAAGGAAGACTGTAAACCTCATATATATTTGTTCGTTTGTCCGTATTTTATTTCTATAATTCGTGATTGAACAAGCAACCACTTTCAAACATCAAAGGTTACTTTCGCAGTTATTTCTTCTGTGACAACAACGTGCCGGGCACCAGCTACCATTACATAAAATACAACCGTTTTATCGACTTCGAATGAAGCATTTTCCGTTTAAGTGAACCAAGAAATAATGTGCTTATCAAAAACTTGAAATTCACATCTCGGTGAACCGTGGCTTAGTCCATTTGATCCTGAAAATAGACTCATATTTGTCTCAGATGCTGCTCCTGTGGTTACCGGAGATTTTATGTCGGATTAGTACTGCATATCTGAGCAACTCATTGCTTTTGCATTTAAATTACTTTCAGAAACACTCCGTAATTATAGCCAGATTTGAAAAAGAGACTCAAATTATTAATTATTATTTATGATGTTACTTAGATCCGCCAAGACCTTTATAAGAAACAATTCAATTTTTCACAGACCAAAAATGATTTATTTGTGCGGTTGCCGGATATTCCTAATCAGACGGCTTAGAAGCTATACTAATAGCCACTGATACTCTATAATTACTTTATAGGTCCAACATTGATTATGCTGAACTGATCGTTGGTTCTGCTACCGAATGCGATCCAACTAACAGATAGCAAAAGTACGACGTTACTTTCCTAAATGTCATGCTTTGTCCACTCTGAAAGCAGTTATCTTGATACATTCGGTAAGCGGACAGGCTCTAGTTCTAGTTCGTCACGAGTGCCAAGGACCTTTTGTGCTACAGCTCCACAAAAGTCATTGGGGTCTGTTTGAAATCTAACAGCACATGCGTCGCCATTTTATGTCGTTCGGACTTGGCAGATTAACGCATCACGGAAACTATTGCGCCTACACTGAAAGTCCTGTAGAACCTCCTCAACAACGTATCAGTTGACTACGTCCTTCTGTTCCGTGGCAGTGCATTCATATTGTCTTTCTGGTACACGATATGCTCGGTTGCAGTGGATGTCTAACGTAGTTATCAATTTTGCATCCCTTTGAATTTCACTATGTCTGCAAACACACTTTTTTTCTGTTTGGGAGGCTTACGGTATAAATATTGGTTCAGAAAACTAACTTCAGTTTATTGAACTAAGAAAAATTTTAATCCATCAATGGAATCACACATTTACTATAGCACATTTGTCGCATCCGAGCAATGTAAAAGTAGAATAATTCATTCTTAGATTGAAACATCAGATGACTAAGCTAAATCAGGAACACTCCAGAGAAAACGCTCTTTTATTTCTTTATATACCTGTGGCGAAAGAATAGACGTCACTTCTGTTCCTGCAATTATTCATATTAACAGAAAATATGACATCAACTGCGAATGAACAAAGCAAAAAATGAGTTCTCAGCCGGGATTTTTTTTTTCTTTTTAGTTTTTTTTTATAAGTTTTTGCAAACATTTTGGACCAAAATAATAATCTAAATAATAAAAAATAATTAATAAGAGTGCCTGAAACCCTTTTAGGAAAAAAAATATTAGGAAGTGGCAGGTTCCGAAACACTGACCTTTTTTTGTTTTTTTTTTTTGTTTTTTTTTTTTACATTTTTTTCATTTTTTGTAAATAAAGTAAGAAAAAAAATATCATCCTTAATACTGTCTCCCACCAGAATTTCATTTAAATGAATTGTAGGTGAGGAATTAATTTCATTTATTTGTTTTGCCTTCCTTCAGGTCATTGGATTCACATGGCCAACATATTGTATTTTCTTTGGAACATTTAAATAAAATATAATTAAAAAATAATACGAAATATAATAAATCGAACTTAATACATGCTTCTGGATGGGTGACAGAAGAGTGATGTCCTCTTCAGATATCGGAAATAAACATTCTTCGGGTCCGACTCTCCGCAACGGGGACCCGGGTATGTCTTCGCGTAAATAATTCTTCCTCCATGTTCGATTTTGGTCCGAATTATTGTTCGTTTTAATCGACTTCTGTTACCCGTATCGACCCAGTTACGGGGGGCACCTTGATGTGTTGCGTAAGTATTTGGCAAGGTCTGGTGATTGGTCCTGTTCTGCGTTCGTTTCATTGATTTGATCGTGTTGCTTTATACGTCGTGTCGAGAGTGATAGAAAAACTACTTGGTTAGCAATAGGAATATGTTAAATAACTTCTAGATCCATGTAGGAGACTGGGCTCCGCACCTTTCAGCTCCTATCTCCAGGAAGGTTCCAACTGTGGGGCGGATTGGTAAAAATGCTTCCTAAGTAGTTAGCAAAGACAGACCGGTACTTTGCGTGCCGTCTCATAATGCCGTGTCGTGTTAGTAAGAACGTCCAGAAATCTATCACGTCCTTGGGTCCGTCTCGCAAAAGATAATGGGTGGCCATGCCCTTTATCCAAGTGACTGCATGCATCTTCGATGATGGGAAATAAGTCGCATCCGGATGGAGTATCATCTTCGTGGTAATCATGTTTGTTGGTACCCGGAGATAAAGGGCTAATATCTGTTGGACTAGGTGCCATACGGTCGCCGCCTCGCCGCAGAGCAGACGGTGTTCGTCGGTGTCGTCTTCGTTGCACCTCAGGCAGAGCGGGGAGTCCACCAGGGAGATGGCGTGAAGTCTGTGACGCGTCGGATATTTACCATTGACAAAGGTATACCAAATGCTGCTCGTTTCTGCGGTGAAGTATGGTTGGTGCACTGAGCGCCATACCGTCGTCCATGTAACCTCTGGTTGGCGGCCTTCGACGGCGTTCCGTGGATGTGTTCTCATTAACAGTAGATAAATATCGCGCGTAGCGGGAGCTCTGGTACGAGGAAAGTCGTGAAGAATATAACTACATTCAAGCAAAAAGAATTTGATGTGTGAGAGCGCTGGTACTATGTGGGCAAGGAAGATCGGCGGGTGGCGTGAAGTAGGTGCAAGTTCGTCGACCAACAGACCCGTAATACTGTGGAGTCTGTGATTCCAGAGCTTAACGATTGTACGCATATAAAGCGCCGTCGCGCGTGCCAGGACGTTGACCAAGGCTAGACCCCCTCTCCGCTTCGGGAGTGTGAGAGTGTCGTACTTGACCTTGAAGTGTGACCGTTACTGACAAAGTAACCAAAGGCTGCTTGGATCTGTCGTGCCATCGCTCTAGGAATTGGTAAAATTTATGCAATGTGTGTTATACGGGATGCCATATAGATATTTATGAATTTCACCTTCTGTATCATGTCCATCGCTCGCAACAACTGACTTCGAACTCCAGTCCTGATGTTCTGAAGTAGTCGCCGAAGGTTCATGGCTGTGGTACGACGGATGTCTGGAGTGAAAATTATTCCCAGGCAGCGTAGAGTCTCTGTAGTTCTGAATGGGGCTACGCTTCCATCTGGGAGTCCCTGTCCAATGTTCATCGCGCAGGATTTGGCTATATTCATATGGCTACCCGCTCCGCTGCCATATTTTTCGATCAATCGCGTCGCCTCCTGTACCTCCTCTTTGGTACGTACGATGAAGACGAGATCGTCTGCGTAGGCGCGGCAATTGAATGTATGTCCCCGCAGGGTGATCCCTGATAACAGACTTTGCAAACCACAGAGAAGGGGTTCTAATGCGATGGCATACAGGATCGTTGACAGAGGACAACCCTGTCGTACTGATCGTGCGATTGGTACTGGCTCTGACGTTCGTCCATTGACCATCACCGTCGACGAAGCTCCACGAAGGAGGCGCATAATTACGAGGACAAAGGCGGGAGGAAAAGCCATCCGTTCCATGACCTTTGCGAGGACATTGTGGCTCACGCGATCGTAGGCGTGGTCGAAGTCGATAGAAATCATGGCTCCCTGCGGTCGACAGACTGTTGCCGTGGCGATGATGTCTCTCTAGTCAGATAGTGTTGTTTGTATGTTGGTGTCTCCACCCAAGGACGTCTGTGCGGGTGAAAGGACTTGATACAGGACTCGCCTGAGTCGCATCGCGAGTATCCGTGAAAAAATTTTGAAATCGGAGTTGAGTAACGTTATCGGCCGATAGCTGTCAGGTCGTCTGCCTCCGGCGGGTTTTGGTATCGGAATAATGATGCCTTCCAGAAATTCTGGCGGTGGTGAGGTTGTATTGGACAGTATCTCCTGATACATCTCTCTCCATCGTGGGAGCATCAAGTCTTGAAAGGTTCTATAGAATTCTAAAGGCAGTCCGTCTGGTCCTGGCGATCGGTTAAGAGCTCCCTTGGCAAGTGCATCAGTGACATCGTCAGTAGAAATGGTGTGTAAAAGAGATTCCGCCGCCTGAACATCAAGGGTACGATGGATCGTCCGTGGTACCTCTCTCAATGCCACAGCGTTAGGCTCTTCTTCACGATAGAAGTGGCGGTAATGAGCTGCGAAGGCCTTTGCAATGTCCGCCTGTGAGTTCAGTCGGCGACCGTCAGGTAAATCTAAAGAGGAAATCAGCGCTTGTCGACGGCGTCTGAGGTTTGTGACAACGTGATGCATGGAGGGTGTTTCGCCATTGATGTTGTCGTGACAGCGCGCTCGAACCACGACACCCTCTAATTGGCGCCGAGTGAGGGCCAAAATCTTTGCCTTGACACGTTGGGCTTCGACGTGACGTTCTGGCGACGGCGGATGTTCCATAAGGTCCCGCAGGATCATGTAATAAAATTCTGTCGTATGTCGGTGCCACTGCATACGTTCCTTGCCATACCGGAGCAGAGTGCGACGTAAGGCAGGCTTTACACAGTGTACCCACCACAGAAGAGTGGACGAGTATTGTGTGAGGCGTCTTTCGCAGGATTCCCACGTTTCCTTCACCCTGTCTTGACATTCCGGTTCCTTTAAATAGGCGATGTTTAGTTTCCATTGGCCCCAACTGCGCCATATTGTTTGACGTCGAAGGTTTATGGTGCAAACGAAAACACTATGGTCTGAGAAGGCTGCAGGCCATCTTTCGGCGTTTAAGACGTCCGAAGTGAGCGGAGAAGACACGTATATGCGATCCAATCGACTGCCCGAGTGACTCGTGACATGCGTAAATCCCGGACGTTGTCCGTGCACCACTTCCCAGGTATCTGCGAGACTGAGTCTTTGCACCAAGTGTCGGAGTTCGGGATAGGTGGTAAAATTAAGATATTGGTCCTTCTTCGACAGAACACAGTTGAAATCTCCGCCAACAATGATGTTCTCATAACGGCCCAGAAAAAGCGGTGTAATCGCTTCAGAGTAAAACGGGGATCGTTCACGTCGTTTTCCTGTACCGGAGGGCGCGTAGATATTGATCAGCCTGATTCCGTGTACTGTTAGTCCCAGCCCTCGTGATGACGGCAGGTAAGTGATGTCTTCGACTGCTATGCCATCTCGAACGACGATCGCAGATCCCGCCTCTCCGTTGGTAGTTGGGGTTACATATGCGGTATAACCATATAAATCGGGCCAGGTGTCCGTCCGTAGCTCTTGGAACAGCGCAATGTCAATGTCCGCAGCTCGTAGTGTGTCGCGTAACAATTGAAGTTTTGGATGGGAGCCAATGGTATTCAAATTAATTGTGGCGATCCTGTATGCTTGTACGTTGTCCCGCACGTTCATGTGCGCAGGAACGGAAGTCGTTGGGCGCTGCGCGTTTCCTGCTTATTACTCATGCCCGGTTTTCCGGGCCATCCTGTGGCATTGCTTCATCTGGTGGTACTTCGTCTCCCCAGGAAACGGGGGCAGATCCAGTCATAGTCGATACGCGAGTAGCTGCTCTCATCCCGGTATCCTTTTTGGTTTCTCGAGAAGCATCGGCATCCGGGTCTTCAGAACGCTGTTGTGTTCCAGAGGCACTCGGTAAATCGTCCTGCACGTGGTGGGCACTGTCAGCTGCGCTGGAGACATCGTCCTGGGAATCCTCTGGTGCGAGCGGGACAGATTCGTCCTGTAGTCGTGATTCCGACTCTGTTGCCGATGCTTTCCTCCTCTTCTTGCGTCGTTGTGGCGACTTCTGTTTCCGAGGATGTAGTTCTGAATCAGATGACGGAATGGAGTTGTGACGTTCAGGGACGAAAGCGGCTGTGGGCACGACCATGGCGTCAATTTCCATGCCAGTGTCTCGTTTGTCGACATCTTCGTCCCGTATCGGAACCTCCGAGCGAGGGTCGTTGGTACTCGCCGGCCTCATCTCGTCCAGTCGTTGCAGGTTGTGAAAGGTCTTGTGGGAGTTCTGGAGCTAGATCTTGAACTGGCGTCTGAAGTTCTTCCGGTCGCATTGCCGCTGCATAGGTTAGTGGCAGGGTTGTTATGGGCTGCGGAAGTGTGACATCATCGCTCCGAAGTTGTGGAATCCTGCGTTGGGGACATTCGTTTCTCACGTGTCCCTCTTCACCGCATCCGGAACAGGTCTTCGGCTGCCCGTCATATATATCAATGGCCCGGCAGCCGCCGATGTAGAGGTAGGACGGGACGTGTTTCTTTAGCTCTATGCTCACTTGCCGCACGCCGTTCAGGACTGGATACGTACTGAAGTGTATCCATTTCTCTGCTACGTGTCCGTGTACTGTTCCGTAAGGGCGGAGCGCCGCCATCACTTCTTCTGCTGGCATTTCGAACGGAAGTTCGAAAACTCGGACCATACGTAAACCTAGGCCGACATGTTCAACTGCTACTGGGCCGATGTGTCCGTCCGAATGCCGGAATTTAAGGCCATCTTTTGTCCGTGCAAGTATTCTGTCGCAGGCTGCATCGGATGTCAATTTGACGTACACTACACTGCTAACGATCGAGAAGTGTATTCCAATCATGTCCTCACAGGGGATCTTCACTTCCTCACGTAGGAATTGTTCGATTTCCAGTGCTTTTGGTCGTACATATTCGTTCGAGAAGGTGAACTTCAGTGTGGTTTTGCGGTACGAGTTGGCCATTCTAGTGTTGATCGTAATACAAGCGACAAGCGCTGCGAAGGTAAACAACCGCGGAACACGCGCTACGGCGAGGAGGTAAACAGTACCTTCCGCGCCGTTACACTGCCCGAGGCAGACTGATTAGAACCCGAGTCTTCTGTTTTCTAGGCAGTTGCGCTGACCCCTACACCACTGGGGACACAGTGATCGTCGCACCTGCCAGGACTACCTAAGCGCGCCTCCCACCAGACACAAATTCGCAGCTTTTCCCTGCCGACAGCACTCAAACTCGTAGTTTCAGAAACTAATTCTCGTAACAGTAAGGGCTCCAAACTTGCCCACCCCTCCCCTCTAACGATAGGATCGTTTCTCATATTTTATTTCTCAGTTCGTATCGTTCACTGCCTTTCAATAAGGCTAACAACATGTTATAATTTTATCCTTGTTGCATCTTCGAACAGTGTAATTTTCTTAGCAGTTGTGCATCAAGTTTCCTTCCTTCACCTGTGTTGATTTTCGCGTATTGTAATTTTTCCGGCTTACAGCCATCACATTCAGGCTTGAGAATCGCTTCCGTACAGCAGGCTAGAACCAGTAGCCGACATTTTACAGATAGTGTGAGAAGCATAACAGGTGCAGCAGTGGGTTCGGTTCCCATGTGAAGGAAGGTAGGAAAGATACCGAGTTGCCTGTACCTGGCGCTAACTGGCTGATGTATAAGGCGGTCGTCCGCCAAAGCGCGATCATATTTTCATTAGTATTTTATAAATAATAGAAGAACGCAGTTAAAATTCTGAGCAGAGAACCCCTAGTGTTAAGCTATGTAATAATAAAATAAAAAATATATAAATTAATTGTAAATGAGAACAAAATACTAACAAACAGGCAGCCGACGCGCGTCGGCCACGTTTTGGCGCCAGCCAGAGCGTGAGAAGGCGTCGTGGATCGCGCTGCCGAAGTCACTTCATATTCGGTGGTTAAACTGAGAACATGTACGAGTTCAGATTCAGTGCTCAGATGGGGAACACATATTAGTACAAGTTCACATCCGGTGTTCAGACTATCGCTACAGTTACGTAATGTACGGTCACAGCAGATTAATGTTTTCTTTAATAGTTATGGACTTCAGTGCAGAGACATGGGACAATGTAGTTCATGGTGTGCAGCTTGCTAATTTTCTGTGGTTTTGACTAATAAATTAGCTGGCATCCCATTATCTTTAGTTCATCACTTAATATAAAAACAGTTCCTAACTACCCGCCACAGTTTCAGTCTCAAGAGCAAGAAACAACGACCTTCGTGCTGTTCTCTGCGGTGGGACAATTACTGAATAAGATGACAGGTTGGTGAAATAACTCATTGAACTGACGCATGCTACTCACTGTGGTATCAGCAAGTAGGCGCCTCACGTGTTCCGTAGTCTTGTGACAACCGAGAACGGGTGAACGGTGTCCATAGTAATATCGAGGAGGTTCAGTTAAAAGAAAATAAAGAAGAGAATAGGCAGGGATGTTCGAATATGGAGAATGTAGGGAGAGAACAAACATCTAGCTCTCGCAATCTTAATATGAAGTCAAAGTTGAAGTGATACAACCTAATGTTTTATTTTTCTTTCACCCGCCGTAGTATACAACCGAGGACACGCCTGGAAACCGGGTACTATTATCACAACTTACGAGGAAGCCCTTTACGTCGTCCAATCTTTCTGTGGTTGAGTCGTGTGCCGCCAACAAAACCAGCTTCCAAGTATGAGTGTGGTGGTTCTGCTGCCAGTTTCCCATTCACCAGCGCCCCCACACCCGGCACAGCGCCCTGTCGGCCTCGGCCTCGCTCCTGCTAGTGCACTGGCACCACTGGTCCGGACTCCGCAGCGGCCAGGTTGCAGCAGCCTCTGCTCGCCGTCATGGGGACGTTGCCGTTGACACCGTCGTCCCAGCAACCAGCCGGCATGGTTGCGGATCCGTCATCTCAGGACGACCAGGCCCCCACGGATGTGGAGCCTTATCTTCATCTGCGTCGCTGCAGCCATCAGCTTCTTCTGTGGACGCCTTGCTGCTGGCGCCAGTGCTGACCTTCCGCGGATGTGCTACCTGCCGGCGTTTTCAGCAGACGCTCCACCCGTGCTCTCAGCGCGAGTGCTCTGGTGTTAGCTGGTCGCCCGCCGCAGTCGTCAGTCTCATCTCCCACACCAACGGCAGTGCTTCTCTTAAAAGTAGTGTGTGTTTGTTTGGAATGAAAAGTAGTATGTGTTTGTGGGGCGAGCGTGTCACTGTTTTTGTTAAGAGACCGTCCCCGCTAAAATTCCCGAATAAATGTTCTGTTGTGGTTTTGGTAACAAAATAATTTGACTAAGCAATGAGACTTAGTACCTGCCTTTGCCCTGTTAGGATAAATTGCAACTGACATGGGATGCAATGATCTTACGTAAATGTGGTTTAGTTTGATGCGCAACGGATAACACTTTAAATTGTACAGTTGTTAATAAGTCAACGGTAATTAAACTCATAATTGGTCTACACATTAATCTCGTGTGTGAGAAACAATGTGAGCAAATGAAATGTTCAGATCTGTTAGCGTGCACCATATACCAGCAGCCAGACTATACATGTATAATTCGACTGCGAGAGCGAACAGAAAGTGCTACTACTGTGATAATTTCGCTACTTGAATTAACAGGATGCCAAACAAGGATATTTGATATTAATTGGATATCAAGATCACTGCACTTGATAATGTGCCTATTTGTACAACAATTACCATACAGATTCAATGTAATAAAAAATGTTCTACAAATCTGGTAAATATTTCAAGTATCACACACCACAAATATTTCTCATCTCTTTACGTGATCTACTTCTCTTCTAATCAGACAAATGACTTTAACTGTTAGTAACATTAACTATCTTAATAATCTGAACTCTCATTGAGACTGAGAAAATCTCTAACTATGATCTTTACTGCAATTATGAACAAACTACTTCCTGCTCTCATTAATAGACCAACTGATCATCACAAAATGCCTGCACTGAACTGTTCTAATTAGCATACCAATTTACAAACACAATAATTATGCAACACTATCATAAGAAACAATTATCAGAACGGATAGCAATTCAAATTGGTGAAAGGAACGAGGAACTGGTAAAATGACTCAGGGATAATTGATAAATGCGAGCTGAATTAAACAGTATTCATTAGCAAAAAGACAAATACCAACTACAATATAGGCTACATACATGCTACCATACATAACAATAGAAAAGTACAAGTTTACCTTAATTGAGACAGATTAATTTCCATACAAAAATTTCAATTTGCAGACTTGGTGCGACTCTTCAAAACTGAATTTTTACTCTTCGAGTCTAACACATAGACAGACTAACCCGACAGTTTCAAGACTACAACTCTACATCAACTATCCTGCACGAAGGTCACACACCGACTCCTCTCTACACGAAAGTCGCACCTCGACTCCCTCAACGCAACAACTGTGACTGAAAGACACACTCCAAAGATAAAACAAAGTCTTTGGTTTACAGCAAAGATATGAAAATAAGTACAGTATGTTATATCGATTAATGAAATGATACAAAGTATTACATAAATTTGTTTTCTGCAGAATTATAGCTTTGCTTTTTTATAACAAAACATGCTCAGTGCTCTATGACATGCAAAAATTATGTGAAAATTATATTGCGCACTCCTTTCACTCTCACAAATCGTTTTTCAGTTCGCTGATTCGTTGCGCTGATTCGGTAAGGAGATGTGTAGTGTTGCGTTTTGTTATTACACTTAAGGCAACTACATACGACTTTGCTGGGATTTTAGAATCTGGAGTGAGGTGCTTCGTGAAAAAACCTAGAGAGACTATATAGGGAGATAGTGGCCAATCGGCCTGTGGCCGCCATGTTTTTACCAGACTGCGCGCCGGACGTACATTACGTAGTGACCCAGGCAGAAATGCAGCCACCCATGACACCAAAGCACATCTTCTAGCTTACTAATCTGTACTTGGTTAAACAAATGTCATTCATCTGTGTTCGTACAGGGCTCTCTCAAGTCTCGTGAAACAGTGTCGAATCGCCTCTACTGTTCCCGCTTTCTTGGTTAATTTTCACCGCCCTCTTTTTCCATATATCCTCCCTCCGAACACAAGCATCATATAACAATCTTTACTTCGGTTTTTACAGCCAACAGAGGAAGAGGAACAACGACTCATTTACCTTGATTGCGCTTAATGATTATGTGAAACACATTATTAATTACACTCAGTAACTCACTTCAAACCAACATATAATCTTAAAAATTGCCGCGAAGTTCTAAGATTATTGTCAACGGCCAACGAACACACTAACTTCCATAAATAGAACATCACAAAAGACGTACAAAAGTGGAGCAGTGCATACCGTAATACAACCTATACGTAAATGTACAGTGAAATCGCCGCCAGAAGCTTTTAAGACACACCACAGTACAGAAACGCACACTGTAGCTATTCACAAACATGTAAAACCCACCAAATCTGGTATAAACATGGCGTCCTGGGCTCTCAGCACAGCCTACACAGCTCTCTAAAACGACCAAGAACTATCGCCCCCCGCCCATTTCGGACATGTCCGCAAGAACAGACACCCTACCAATAAAATTCACATTTTCAGTGCAGACCCTTTGAACCGCTCGATCCTTTGCAGGCATGCAGTGTAGGCTGCGAGCAAGAGGAATCAATGAGCAGGGCTAGAAACTGGGAATTTGGGTTCTAAAGGAAGCGTGCCTGGATAGCCAATTTGGGTAAGCTGATCGATGGCACGAAGTGAGAAATCCGGGTACAAATTTTAAACTTCCTCGCTGAATTTATTTCAACGCCCCGAAGCGGTAGAAATGTTTTAATATTTTGAATTCATAAAATTACGGCCAATAATGTCAACGAATGGTGTCTGCTATTTCGGTCATGTCCGACAGAAGAGACACCATATCAATAATTGTAAAATTTTACAGTTTCCACCTTAAATAACACTTCCATATCTCTACTGTCTCCTTTCCCTTAATTGTGTTACACGACCTACGCTCACCCGTCGTTATTTGTAGTAGCGATGCAGAACACGAGAGTGGCGTAGCTGTCTTCTATCGCGTTGGAAAAGAAACAAAATATTCTCTTCAATAGTTTCTCATTTACCCGATTTCTTCTCAGATGATGTCCGAGAAGAGATGGATAACGCTCATGTCGCAGATCTGTTCAGGTAAAGTGAGACTGTGAATCTTAAGTGAGGTTCTGTGGACCCTAATATAAACTGATATAGCCATAAAGTTATTAGGGATGCCAGTTACTTCAATTCTTTTGTAGTAGAGTACTAAACTGCAATCAACTGCACATCTACAAAACAATTATATAATACACAAAAATTACACAAGATAAAATAGAACTTTTTGTTACGTAAAATGGATTATTGAACAACTACGGCACGCTATTATGACGTTGTTCCGGTAACCAAACGCTTATAAGTCATTCCATTCTTCGGCGCTACCTGCATGGCGACAGCCTAGAAAGGAGTGAGTCAACTTGCCAGAAGGGAGAGGCTTCTATGCGCGCTATTACTGCAAGCATTAGAGGTCAGTTAGTAATACTAGAAAACAACTAAATATACCCAAGTATTTTTTCTTAATAGTATAAGTACTAAATATTAAACTCCTTGTAACACATTGCTGTAAAATGTTAATTAAGTCCACTGGATTTTTTATAACAAAAATTTTAATCTTGGTTCTAGAACGTCGTAGAGTCACTTTTTTTATTTATTTTAAATCTGTGAAAACGTCAGCAACATATTCCTCTAACACTTCTTTTAATAACACAGAAATAGCCAGTCAAAAAAACGATGCCCCAAAAAGTGCAAGTTTTTCAAAGTTATTCCGTGATACTTATAATTAACAAAATCTAAGAAATTATTTAATAAAATGATATTAAAACTCCTCACGAAGAAAACAGACCAAAAACCGTTACTGTAGAACGATGTCCTGAGAAGATAAAGCCAATTTTATACAAGTCGTTTAAAAGTCTATATATCCCGAAAAATACTAAATATTTATAACTTTGTCGAATATGTAGGTTTTTTACTTATTTCGTGCCATAATTACGGAGAATAACAACTTTGGGAATGTAAATGATGTCGAGTTATAAGGAATCTTGCTTTCAAAGGTTTTAAAGTGTTCTTTCAATATATCTCGAAACACAGTGAAGCTATCGATACGATCAAAAGAACCAATTGATAGATAATATTAAGGTCTACAACTTTCTAACTTAGCATTTTCCCGTCGGACATATCAGTTTTTATTTATTTAGGAAGAAAAACCGTATGTAGCAAGTCTGAGAATTCGTTTTGGCAAATTTCACCATCTCGGCCAGAGTTTCATTAAATAGAAACTTTACTCAAATGTTTTTTGTTTCTGTTCTTTTTTTATCGTGTTATGTATTGTAATTTTCATTTATTTAGGCTATTCAATTATTTTTATTTAGTTATTTATTTATTTTTATTTTATTTTATTTTATTTATTTATTTGTCTTTTTTTTTTTTTTTTTTTTTTTTTTTTTTTTTTTTTTTTTTTTTTTTTTTTTAGGTTATAATTTTTGCAAATTTAACATTACGCCGTTACAGAATGCTTGGACTATACTGACAGGAAAAATGTTTTCGAGGCGAGTTCTCTCATTTCATAGGTATTTTGTTTATAAAAACTAACACTACAAAATTATGAAAATCTCTGAAGGCAAGCTGTTATGGGGGATAAATTCAATAATAAACCTACCTGGAAATAAATTACATTACATAAAATATTAATTTAGAAAGTTTGGTGCCCGCAGTCACTCACTATCATGGCGGCATTAAATCTGATCATTTGTCTTATAAAACTAGCACGCTTTCCCACGAAAAGGGCCTGATGCAACAACCTCTTTCCACCGTCAGCTTTCCCACACCACTGCTGACGTCATAGGGAACTCGAGATCTGCTCAGCTACATCACGGCCAACCAAAAAGTAAAATACGGGCTGCCAAAGCCAGCAATCTCATGGACACCTTGACTGACACGTCGATGGTAAGACAGACAGGTGTCAACAACAGTATCTCAATTCCTGTGAGAATCCGCGCACCGCGCACAGAAGCAAGACTGTCAAACCTGATTGGCTGAATTACAACGAAACAGTCGTCGCATTCGGTCTGAAACATACTGTGCGCTTCGATCGAGGATTGTGTTCTTCGATCCACCAGATAGTGTTCGTCGAGTGAGGACAGTGTGCATCGTTTGAGCGGACAGTTAATTGGTTTTAGGACTGAGTTCTAACAGAACAGTACTTCTCAGAGCACTGCCTGTGGACTTGGTTACGAAATTTCATTTAGAAATTATTGCGGACAGTCAAATCTCACAGATGTCGCGACTATAACTTTTTCAGGCTGAAATCATTGTACTTCTACTTGTCCCCAAATATGAGTAATCATTTGTTTGTAATAAATGTATATGAAAGGCAATGTCCTTACTAACTGACTGATTGACGACTCAACATCGCTCAGCCCAAGGCACTGAAGACAGAAACTTGAAATTTGTAGTGAGTGTTGTTCTTACCCCGTAAGCGTCATTTAAGAAGCAAGGAGGTGAAATAGGGGTTGAAACGTTTTTTGAAAATACGTTGCTATTTTGGCAATTTTGAAGCTAGAACTACAAAATTTCGGATTTTAATTCAGGGTTCGATTTTGAAAACACGAATTTCAACATTTTTTTTAAAAATTCAACCAATAAGGGGGTAAAAAAGGGGACGCAAAAAATTGATTTTCAAAAATATGTTTATCTTAGCTCAAATTTTAAGCTACAAATACGAAACTTCGGATATGGAATCTTGGACAGGATTAAAAAACACGAGTTTCAGTATTTTTCGAAATTCAACAAGTAAGGGGTTAAAAGGGGGAATTAAAAATTCTTTTTAAAAACACGTTACTATTCAGACAATTTTGAAGCCAGAGTTGCAAAAATTTATATTTTATCGTTGGTTAGAATTTAAAAAAATACTTGTTTCGGTATTTCTGGAAATTCAACCATAAAGGGGGTTGGAGACGGGATGTTTCTTGAAAACCTGTTGCTATTTAGACAATTTTGAAGTTAGAGCTACAAATTTTCGGATTTGGATTTGGGGTTCGAATTTAAAAGACACGTGTTTCGGTATTTTTGGAAATTCGACCAATAAGGGGTTTAATATGGGATGCAAAAATTAATTTTCAAAACTATGTTGCTGTTAACTCAAATTTCAAGCTATAACTACGAAACTTAGAATATGAACTCTTGATCAGAATTAAAAAGACACGAGTTTCGGTACTTTTGGAAATTCAACAACTAAGAAGGTAAAATACGGGATCAGAAATACTCTTCGAAAATACATTGTTGTCAAGACAATTTTGAAGCTAGAGTTGCAAAAAATGGTATTTGTATTGTTCGTTAGAATTTAAAAAATACGAGTTTCGGTATTTCTGGAAATTCAACCATCAAGGGGGTTAGATTGGTATGTTTATGCTATTAAGGCAATTTTGAAGCTACAACTACATGAATTGGTATATGTTTTCTTGGTCCGAATTAAAAATATACGTGTTTCGGTATTTTCAGAAAATTAATAATTTTGGGGTGAAACAGGGGATGAACCGTGTTTTTCAAACTACATTACTACTCAGCTAATTTTGAACACAGAATTACAAAAAAGAATTAAAAGAGACATGTTGGGGTATTTTTCAAATTCAACTATTAAGGTATGCCATAGGGCGTTACAAGTAGTACAATCAAATGTTTGTAAATCTTAAGAGACTTAACTATGGGGTCATCAGTCCCTAAGACTTACAAACTAATTAAGCTAACTTAAACTAACTAATGCTACGGACAACGCAAACACCCATGCCCGAGGGACGAATCGAACCCTCGACGGCGAACACCAGCGCACACCGCAGCATGGCGCCTCAATACACACGGCCATTCTGCTCAAATGTTCAAATGTTTGTAGAGCTTATGGGACTTAACTACGGGGTCATCAGTCCCTAAACTTACAAACTGCTTACGAACTATCTAATACTAAGCATGGCACAAATATCCATCTCCGAGGAGGGATTCGAACCCCAGACCGTAGTGGCCGTGCAGACCGTGACTGGCGCCCGAAGTCAGCTCGGCCACCGCGGCCGGCGGCCATTCTGCCACAGCTATAAGTAGTACCACAACATTTCATTACGATAGTACTTAAGCTATATCTACGAAAATTTATATTAAGAGGGAAAAACAACTGGTGCAGACCAACCAGCCTACGCATGCAAGGCAGCGGGAATTAACCTAGTATGTTACTAAATTTGTTAAAGTCTATCTACGTTGCCTTACCAATAACACCGACACAAGAGGCGCCCTGGCATTACTCATAAATAGAGTTACTACCTGAACTGAAGACACAAATTAACAGGTACATTGAAAACTGTTTAAATGACAAAATACTCATATACATACATAAAAACGTTGCATCACCTTAGTTTCTGAGTCTCATGAACACCGACGTCGAATATGTATAGTACATTAAGAACGCGTTTCCTTAGATTGTCCATAGATGACACTCAACCCGTACGAAGGTGTGAACAACTACGCATAAACATTGTCAATGCGACGGAGCGGATAAGATGGTAGTTCATTTGCAGCCGTAACATCAGGAAGGAAGAACGTAGCTTGTTTTTAGTCTAGTTCTGTCATGTGTAGCTGATCAATTCTGACGTTTAATCGTATCCGCATTGTTAATCACGAAGGGCTCTCATTAAGGAAGGTTTCCGATTGTCTCAGAGTGAAACAAAGCTATTTTTTTAGGCTTTTGAGGAAGTACAGATATACAGGAAATGTCGATGACTCTCCCTGCTATGGCCGCCAAAATCCTACAACTAGTAGCTGTTTAGAGTTAAATGGGCATTTAAGCTCTGAATAACCCTAAGAGAAACTGAATAATAAGTTTCGTGTAGTCACTGGGGTATATGTTTCGACTCACTGTACGTAATAGGCTGAATGACATGCATCTTTACTCCCGGAGCCGGCCGCGGTGGCCGAGGGGACTGAGGCGCTTCAGTCACGGTCTGCACGGCCACTACGGTCAGGGGTTCGAATCCCCCCTCGGGCATGGATATTTGTGCCGTCCTAGTTCGTAAGTAGTTCATAAGTATTTTGTAAGTTTAGGGACTGATGACCCCGTATTTAAGTCCTAAACGTACAAACTACTTATGAACTACTTACGAACTAGGACGGCACAAATATCCATGCCCGAGGGGGGATTCGAACCCCCGACCGTAGTAGCCGGGCAGACCGTGACTGCAGCGTCTCAGTCCCCTCGGCCACCGCGGCCGGCCGATGGTGGTTCCATGATGTTTTGAGGTGGCATTATGTGTGGACAGCGTACGGTACTGGTGGTCGTAAAAGACATTCAAACGGCTGTATGATTAAGGGACCACATCCTCCGGCGCATAAAGCAACCATACCGTCATTATTCCAGCGAGGCATTCATTCGTCATAAAGGTCCACAATCCTCTCGCTCATCGATCACATCTAGTGAAAGGGTTCCTTCATGGTAACGGTGTCGCAAGATGTAAATGTCCAGCATTTTTTTCCACAGATGAACCCTAAGGAACATGCCTGGCATACAACGAAAGCGGTGGTTTTAGCATGACACGACTCTGCAAACAATTTGGAAGATATACGCTGAATCGCCGTTGAGCAGTGGGACAATCTGGACCATCAGTCACTTAATGATCTAGCGAACACTGCGCGATGACGAATACAGGCTGAAGAGGACGTCTTAGCGAGTGTTAGGGGACCGGTGCATGCTACAGTAGGGGACAGAAAGTCACAATGACTACGTTACTGTCATACTACTTGTCAGTTCTTTTTACATGTGCAATAAATAGAACTAAGTATGGTTGCCGCGACCCCTCGCGTCCGAGTTTCGAGTCCTCCCTCGGGCATGTGTGTGTGTGTGTGTGTGTGTGTGTGTGTGTGTGTGTGTTTTGTCCTTCGTATTAGTTTAAGAAGTCTGCAAGTCTAGGGACTAATGACCTGAGAAATTTGGTCCCTTACGATTACAAAAATTTGAATCTGAAGTGTTGTTCTTGTATATCTCTATTCCGATTTTATGTAAAGGTGATGAACCACTAGGCTGATGGTGATGCAACTCGTTTTTAATGTATGTCTAATGTTGTTCCGTACACTGTCCTTAGTCACGTCTAGAAATTTTATATACGAGGATTGGAACTTAAATTGTGGAAACTATTTATTCACAACCGATACAAAAGGGTTGATTGTGTGCACCTGTTACTGTCCATCAAAGTAGTCACACGCGTTATCTATAACTCTTTGTCAGCTATGTGGAATGCGTAGTATACCGTTAGGAGATGCGAATGGAGCTGTCCATTGCCTGTCGAATCTCTGGAATGTTTTATGAAGAGAATGCCATCTTCGGAATCAAATAAAAGAGACAAGGACTTTAATCCGGGGAATATGGTGGGTGGTACAGTACTTCCAGACCGAAAAGAGCAGTCACAGCTTCTGCTGTCTGCGCCCGAGCATTGTCGTGCAAAATGATGGGTGGGTTGCGCAGAAAGTCTTGCCGCTTCTTTCACAAAGCTGGTCTCAGGTGATCCTCCAAAAATGAACAGGAACTTGGATGAACGTAATGTATTGAAGGCTTTTTTACCCAACGGCCACTGTTCTGTACGGGAATGCCAATTCCCCGCACGCCTCTTGAAGACCTCGATGACACTGCCGTGCTGTACGACCTCTGACAGATGCAATCTTGATCCAATTGCGTTGTTCCTGTTTCGAAAACATTGTGACACCGTTACATTACACCGCTCGCTCACAAGTAACTGTGTTTCCCTCGATTGTGGGCACGCCGGTGACGTGCGATGGTCGAGTCCATTTGATCGGCGGTAAGGTAGGTATATAGAACGTGTGCTATGAGCGACAATAGCAGATTCAATTGCATAGTGACTCCACAGCAATGATACCTCTATTTAAGTTGCAACCCTTGTATGAAAACAGTCCATACCGCATAAATGATATTTGATTACCGGCTTGTTTCAACCCAAAGTTTGACCGTCTTGAGGTTCATGCTCCGAGATGGTTTGGTCTGGAGCAGGAACTGCGAATTCATGAGGTTACACTCCACACCACCTTGGATTACCGACCTGAAGATGGCCTAACATTGGGTCGAAACTAGGTCAAATAAATAAACAACTTTACGTCTAGACTGTTTTATATGTGAAACTGGCTGAAACCCTCGACTCCGCTCGCGTGTAGATTGAATATGATCTATCTTTCAGTAGTGTGCTGTGAGACTGGTTTTGAAGGATGAAATGAAATACAATACTTTCTTTAAAAACAAACATTTGTAATCAACATTCAATTAAAAAAAATAATATGTGAAGTGCTTAATTATTTACAATAAATAATAAATTCATTATAGCCTGTGTTGCAATATTTCAACACATATGGTGAGAGTAATGTTCAAATTCATTTTAACTTCATTCTAGGGCATTGTGGTAAACTATTCTATTTGTAGTATTTTACTTGATGTAATGCGCGATACGTCGAAGCGATTTTTTTAAAGAGATGTATTCAAAGAAATTTATTTTTACTGCTTCATTTATTTATTCATATATTTCCTTATTCGTTTGCTTACCCTCACAGAGAAAGGGCTGAAAACATGGTAGCACGCATAGACGAAAGATATGGTCTGTAGCATCACATTTCGCTGTATGTAACCTCCTTGCTAAAGAGTCGCAAACGTCCTCGCTGGTCTTAAGTCCGATTTTTAAAAATAATTTGACGACTTTCAACCACCATATCTTCCACCCCCTTATAGCTATGGACATGGAACTGCTATGGTGTACAACTGGATACTTCAGACAACAATTACACACAGACCATTCGTTTGCGTTCTGTAGTTTTCGCTGCAGAGCGACATATTAACAAACACACACACACGCGGGCGCGCGTTGGATTTTATGTGCACCAATAACTTTCCATCCCAATATACTCCACCCATTTATCATTATCAACCCTCAAGCAACAATGAAACCAATAAAACCATTTTCAAAGAGTAAATATAATGTTCAAAGAGTAATTATTGTTCCGCATTTCGTGTTATATTCTTCAGATTAGTAAATATCTATCAGATCGGTCTAAAACCGTGCCTAAAACCTTCCTCAGGTATAAAGTAGGAACTGCATAAATATTTAAGTCTCTACGTCTTGTCGTTCGGACGTGATAAGCATACACCGAACAGATATTCACATTAATATTGTCACGTTGCAATGGAAGTAGGCTTGACTTCGAAGGCAACTAAACACAGCACTTATACTGAAAGCACGTTTATTACGAACTCAACATACACGCAGCACTGACTGCCTCTCAGGCAGAGTGCTTTGCTATTTATACACAGACAGAATTTACCAGAAATTAGAAGAACAGTTTACATAAGAAACAAGTAGAATTTACAAGTGAACATAAGAAAGATGTAGAACCTTCTGGAATTGTAAATTACAAAGAAATAAATTTTTGCCGGTGGGCGGGATTGAACCGGCGACCTTCTGCTCCGCAGTCCGTGACGCTATCCCCTGCGCCACGCCGGCAGTTGGTTTTCGGGGTCTCTCGCGGCATTGCTCCCTCTCCTGGAGAAACAGCGACCCGCTGTTTGATCCCTGTGGAGCCAGCTGCAATGTCCTGGATCTTGACCGTGTCATGGGTCCTCTGTATGACAGTTCAAGAGAATCCTTCCCTTCTCTGCGATTATCGACGACAGACGTTCCTGTCGTGGCTTCATCAGGAACATTACCGTCCTTAGAGTCCTTGAACAAGAAGCCATTGTCGTCTACCTGCTCTTCAGGATCGTAGTAAGGCTTCATGCGCAGGACGTGAACAATGTCTCTTCGTTTTTGACGTTTCGACGACGGCTCATAATCCTTAACTTCGTATGTGACGTCTGACAGGCGGCGTATGACACGATACGGACCAATGTATCGCTTCAATAACTTTTCTGACAGTCCAACCTTCCGTACAGGGGTAAAAATCCATACCAGATCTCCTGGGCTGTACACAACAGGTCGGCGCTTGTCGTTATACCGCTGACGGTCCTTCTCCTGGGCGTCCAGCGTCCGTATGCGAGCCAGCTGTCTTGCTTGTTCGATCCTGGTGATGAGCTGTTTAACATAGTCATCCTGAGTGTCGTCCGGTTGGAACGAGAACAGTGTATCCATTGTCGTCTCAGCTTCACGGCCATGGAGCAGGAAAAACGGAGTGAAGCCTGTGGTGTCTTGTCTGGCGGTATTGTAAGCAAATGTCACGACTGGCAGAATTGTATACCAATCCTTCTGCTCAACATCGACGTACATCGACAGCATGTCGGCTAACGTTTTGTTAAAACGTTCCGTAAGACCATTTGTCTGAGGATGGTATGCAGTTGTCATTCTGTGGACAATGTTGCACCGTGACATTACCTCTTATACTAGTTTTGACTGGAATACTTTTCCACGATCAGTTATCATGACACGTGGTGCTCCATGCTTCAAAATAATGTCTTCTACAAGGAATTTTGCGATCTCTGGAGCTTCTGCAGTCGGCACAGGTTTGGTGACAGCGTAGCGTGTGAGGTAGTCAGTGCAGACTATTATCCAACGGTTACCGGTTGTCGACTTCGGGAACCTCCCTAAAAGATCGATCCCTACTCGGTGGAATGGAGCTGCTGCCGGCGGAATCGGTACGAGATGTCCTGGAGGTAATTGCGGCACATGCTTCCGTCGCTGGCACTCTTTACAGTGGCTCACATAGTGCTTGACAGATCGGTAGAGACATTTCCAGTAATACCTACGTCTGATTCTGTCTAGGGTCTTCACAATTCCCAGATGACCGGATATTGGAGCATCATGGAAATATTTGAGAATAGCTGGCTGGAGATGAGCTGGAACAACAAGTAGCCATTTGGGGCCCAGTGGATCGTAGTTGCTCTTGTACAATGTTCCGTTTATAAGTTGGAACTCTCCATTGGTCGGTTCTCCTTTCTCCAAGGCCTCTATCATTTTTAATAGCGTTGGATCTTCCCTCTGTTCAGCTGTAACGTCACCTAATTGCGTGAGAGATGAAATTTCATTAATGCTGTTGTGTTCCACTAATGGATTCCTCGAATGGCAGTCGGCATCCTTGTGTTTGCGCCCGTTCTTAAAAACCACTGTGACATCTTACTCTTGGAGTCTTAGTGCCCATCTTGCTAGTCGACCTGATGGATCTTTCAAGCTAGTCAGCCAACACAAAGAATGGTGGTCTGTCACGACTGTGAATGGTTTGCCGAATAATTACGGCCGGAACTTGTTGATAGCCCAGATAACCGCGAGACATTCTTTTTCAGTTGTAGAGTAGTTTATCTCGGACTTTGAGAGTACTCTTGACGCATAGGCTATCACTTTTTTGGCACCTTCCTGAACTTGTACAAGCACTGCACCAATCCCATAGCCACTGGCGTCTGTGTGAAGTTCCGTTTCAGCATTCTCGTCGTACAAGGCTAGCACTGGTGCGGAAGTTAGAGCCTCCTTAAGTGCCCGGAAAGCTCTTTCTTTTGTCGCATCCCAGTAAAATTTGGCGTCTCCCTGCAGAAGTTCTTTTAATGGACGTGCCTTGTTACAAAATCCTTTTATGAAACGTCGGTAGTATGAGCACAGCCCGAGAAAACTTCTCACGTCACGAATGTGCTGAGGAGTTGGAAATTCTGTGACTGCCCTTACTTTATCTGGATCAGGACGGACACCATCTCCGTTGACTAGGTGCCCCAGGATTTTTATCTCTTTGGATTGAGGCGGAGACCTACAGCCTGAACACACTTCAACACAGTTGACAGGCGACTCAGATGTTCTTCAAATGTTTTCGAGAAAACGACAATGTCATCTAAATAGCAGAGACACCTCGTCCACTTAAGGTGTCGAAGTAAGTTGTCCATCATGCGTTCGAATGTGGCTGGAGCATTACATAATCCAAATGGGATTACTTTAAATTCATAGAGGCCGTCAGGTGTAATAAAAGCCGTCTTCTCCCTGTCAGCTTCGTCAACCTCGATTTGCCAGTAACCTGTCTGAATGTCCATAGTTGAGAAGTATGTAGCTCCTTTCAAGCAGTATAAGGTGTCGTCAATACGCGGCAGTGGGTAAACATCTTTCTTTGTGATTCTGTTCAGCCGCCTATAGTCGACACAGAATCGCCACGTGCCATCCTTCTTCTTTACGAGGACCACCGGAGACGACCAAGGACTCTCCGAAGGTTGAATAATGTCATCTCGCAACATCATCTCCACTTCCTCCCGAATTATCCGTCTTTCAGCTGGCGACACTCTATACGAACGCTGGCTAATTGGCGGATGATCCCCAGTATTGATACGGTGCTTTATCGTGGGCCGTTGCGTCTGACTTTTCCCCTGCTGAGGTGTGAATGCACCCGAAAATTGGCGTAGTATACCTAAACCCGCTGGCGTTGTTCCTTGGTCAGTCCAGGCCCTATTGGCAGTCCCACGTTTGTTACCTCCAGCGTGTTGTCTGTGCTAATAGCAGGGCATGGGTCTTCATTGATGACGTTGAGCTCACCGTCCTGGATTGGTTCAGCTGTCCCGATACACATTCCTTTGGGGATAAGTTGTGACTGCTCGTGACAATTTGTGATCCAAATCTCTCCTTGACCACCGGTAATGCTTATGATAGCCGCTGGTATGTAAATTTCTTTTGTGAGCCTGATAAACATTTTTACTATCAACAAGAACTTCACAGTTTAACCAGTCATCTGTGTTTGCGACTGCAACTCTTCTTATTGTCAACGGTGGTATCGTCACATTGTCAACGACGAATAACTTCCCAGAAAATTCTGTATTACATGTATTCGTCGGAACAACTTCTTCAATTTGCAGCTCAGATCTTCCACAGTCAATGATTGCTTGGGATGCCTGAAGGAAGTCCCATCCGAGGATAACATTGTCACTAGATTCTGTTAACACGACAAATTCAAACGGCTGCGTCCGGTTGTTGATGGTTATTCTTGCGACACAAGTTCCTGCTGGATGGACGTACTTTCCATTCGCGACCTTCAGCACAGTTGCTCCCGTATCACAGAACATTGTCTTCTTTAGTGTGCGGCGGTAATTATCCGATAATACAGAAAAAGAGGCTCCTGAATCAACAAGTGCCCGGACAGGCTGGCAGTCGATTATGACGTCGTTGAGATTTCCCGACATCTTGGCGACTGTCGTCCATGGAGGATTTTCATCTGCGGCGGCCTCACCTCCGTAGATGGTCGCCTCGCTTAGTTTTCCTGGGCGCGGCGGCTAGGGGAGCGGCTGGTACGTCGGTACGGCGACGGTGAACGGCTGCGGCGCGTCGGGGAGCGACCTCGTCTAGGGTACGGCGATGGGTTTCTTCCCATAGGTCGACTGAACTCATCAGCAGGTGATTGCCTTGGATAGAACTGCTCTGACGGCTGACTTCTTGCAGCAAAATAATCATCGAATACTCGCCTCCTCTCTCTGCAGTAGCGTACGACATGTCCAGGGCGTCCACAGTGGAAACACAGTGGTGTGTTGTCTTCTGTCCTCCAGACGTCTGTTCTTCTGCGGGGCGTCATAGTTACCGGGGGAGTTGGCTGTGGTCGCGTCGGTCGGTTCATGGGCTGCCGTTTGGCGGCTGCAGCGTAAGTCATAGCAGGGCGACGCCATTCTTCAGGTCGGGTGCGATTGACGGGGCAGACAGGAGCTAATGTTTGAAATACCTCGTCCTCAGCGGCGTCGGATACCTCGTGACTTACAGGGCTCACATCCATGGCCATAATTTGATGCTCGCTTGGTCTAATAGTCCCGGCTGCCATGCACTGTTGTAATTCTTCTCTCACGATTTGTCGTATGAGAGAAGCCAAGTCCTGCTGGTCTTCCACAACGGCCATAGGGACTACATTTGGGAGTCTGTCATACTTCTTGCGTCCATCCCTCCTTTGTTGCATCTCTTCAATACGCTGGCACCACTTTATGAACTCTTCTGTCGTAGCGACGTCTTTTATCAGAAGAGCTTGGTACATATCTTCTGCAATTCCCTTCATCAGGTGCGTGATTTTGTCCGCTTCAGTCATGTTTGGATTGACTACGTTACACAGGGCCAAAACACTCTGTATGTACGATTGTGTCGGCTCACCATGTCGTTGGGCCCGGTTCTTCAGTTGTTCTTCCGCCGAGCGGATTTGTCGCTGGCGGTCTCCAAACGTCTTCTTAAGTTCCTCCTGGAACGTCTCCCAGTCATTCAACTTGTCTTCGTTGTTTTCGAACCATTGCTGGGCTGTTCCATCCAGGTAGAAATAAACGTTGGCCAAGCACATCGTATGATCCCACGTGTTGTACTTGGCGACTCGGTCGAACCCTTTTAGCCATTTGTTGGGGTCCTGTCCAGCACCTCCAGAGAACACCGACGGGTGTCTGATGTGCAGCTGGCTTATTGCTGGTTTCGTCTCCATCGTTCTTCTGATAATACGGACTTTTGGAAGGATGTACTCAGTGTATCCCTTGTATTCCGGTTCCAGTCCATGTAAGCGATGGCTTTTACGTTGCCTAATCGGAGACACGGTGATGCAGCTGTTGGACAGTGTTACCCGGCGCCTCCACCAAACAATGTCACGTTGCAATGGAAGTAGGCTTGACTTCGAATGCAACTAAACACAGCACTTATACTGAAAGCACGTTTATTACGAACTCAACATACACGCAGCACTGACTGCCTCTCAGGCAGAGTGCTCTGCTATTTATACACAGACAGAATTTACCAGAAATTAGAAGAACAGTTAACATAAGAAACAAGTAGAATTAACAAGTGAACATAAGAAAGATGTAGAACCTTCTGGAATTGTAACGCACCGCTTAGCGGGCAGCAGGGGGCGGCGAGGCACAGTGGGGGCGCATGTCCACCAGGTGACCCGACCGCTCGCTCCACTCGCTACTGTCAGGCCGGCCGCATCATCGGAGACGTCAGACGCGACTCTATCTTCCATGCACGGTGTAATATAAAGTTTTTTAACTTATATTACACCGTGCATGGAAGATAGAGTCGCGTCTGACGTCTCCGATGATGCGGCCGGCCTGACAGTAGCGAGTGGAGCGAGCGGTCGGGTCACCTGGTGGACATGCGCCCCCACTGTGCCTCGCCGCCCCCGGCTGCCCGCTAAGCGGCGCGCCGCGCTGCTGACGCGCACATCGACCCGGCCCTGCTCTGTCCAGCGCGGCCTGTGCCGCCGCCGCCACCGCCTCCTCATGAATATGCGACGCCGCCTGCCCGCGCCTGCCAATGGCCGCCCTGACCCTCGCACTGCTGTCTGCCAGACGGGCGCCGACACCGGCCTCGAGCGGCGACCCCCAGCCGAGGAGACCACCAGCCCACACTACGCTCAGAAACCTTCTGTTTCTTTCCGGTCTTCGCGAAATGTTGCTAGAGACGCAGCGTATTTTATCATTGAGCGTCAGATGTAATTAAAATGGTCAAGCCGGCCGCGGTGGCCGAGGGCACTGAGGCGCTCCAGTCCCGGTCTGCACGACCACTACGGTCGGGTGTTCGAATCCCCCCTCGGGCATGGATATTTGATCAGTTTAGGGACTGATGACCCCGTAGTTAAGTCCCATAAGCTTAAAAAACATTTGAACATTTGAAAATGGTCAAAACAATTACTCGATAATCATACAACGTAGGCTTTCACGGTCGGCGTCAATTTCGCTTAACATTTCCGGGCTGGTAGTCCGTGGCAACTGCCACTTAGCCTCCGAAGATGTCTTCCGCAGCTGAAGACGAAACGTTAGGGGAGAGTTTTATCCATCGACCACGGCCTACCAGCCCGGAAATTTTAAGTGAAATTACTCGATATCTATGGTCTCAAGTATTTCCATTGTCAAAATCAACAAAAACCGTTACATGTTCAAATGTTTGTATAGTCTATGGGACTTAACTACGGGGTCATCAGTCCCTAAACTTACAAACTACTTATGAACTACTTACGAACTAGGACGGCACAAATATCCATGCCCGAGGGGAGATTCGAACCTCCGACCGTAGTGGCCGTGCAGACCGTGACTGGAGCGCCTTAGTCCCCTCGGCCACCGCGGCCGGCTGTTACAAGTCTATCCGTCGGTTCCACGGCGTCGAGACAACAACATTACGGCAACCGAGTTAGTGGTAATAACACAAATTGCTGCAGAAGTAATGATGATGACTTGGGTTTAGCCGCGGTGGAGTAGCCGAGCGGTCTAAGGCGCCTCGCTACGGATCGCGCGGTTGCTCACCGTCGGGGGTTCGACTCCTCCTTGGGGCATGTGTATGTTTGTGTTGTCCTTAGAGTAGTTTGCCTTAGTTTAAGTAGTTTGTAAGCTACGGACTGATGACCACACAGTTTGGTCCGATAGATCTACAAACATTCGAAATTGTGTTTACTCAACCAAACGAATTATACAAGCAGTTGGGTTCAGATTTTGTAGTGAGCAGGTAGTACAATGCAACAACAACGTGATTTGTCCTAAGCATGGAGATCCTTATGAACGTTTGAAGCGAGACACACACAGGCGGAGATGGCTGCAGCTGTAGACAACAGGAACCGTTAAAAAAAGACGACAAAGGCAAGAGGTGACCGCTATCTCCGGTTTGGAGCCCAGCGAGACAAGAGTCTAAATGCTACTCAGCTCCAAAACACTCACCAGGCTGCCGCCTCAAAATCAATACACACAGTCCGAAATCGCCTTCGGGAATGTGGCCTCTACTCACGAACGCCAATGTTGTTTGTCCCGTTAAAACTACGATAGCGCTTAGCGTGCAGAAACGTGGCGCAGGAATATCAGGATCGGAGTCGCAACAAATAGCGTCGGCTTCTGTTCACAGATCAGTCAATATTCTTTGTTCAGCCAGAATGTCGTCGTTCCCTCACCTGGAAAGAATGTGTAACAATCCTCCTTATTTCATTATAGTCGACATGATCGATTGGAGAGTGTCCGCAACTGCACTATGTTATTTTAAATGTGTTTATTTCCGTCAACAGTTGCAATATAATTGTTTAATAACATATTTCGATCACTTGGATCATCTTCAGATCCACAAAAACAGAAGTAAAATAGAAATGTACAATTTGATAAATTTAATAAGGGTTAATTGAACAATAGTTAATTTATACATAAATGGATAGATTTTTCTTTACCTTATAGTTGCGTCCGAAACTCGTCTGGCTGAGTACTGAGTTTTACAGTTTGATGTAGGCACTTATAATTTGGTTGCATGTGGTGGTGGGGAAGCAAAGAGTTGGTGAGGGGGGGGGAGGGATTGGAGGGGATGGCTTGAGCCCTAATAATCTAGGGTCTTATACCGCACAATTGTTTGTTATATAAATATTTTCTAAAAGTGGGGTTCTTGAATATATCCAGACATAAAAATTTTAAAACTGTATGTGTTAAAAGTATAAAAATATGGTAAGAGAATTAAAACATAAATACGGTGTTTTAAAACATTGATGGTGTAAAACAGAGATGTATAAAATTACAAATGCCATACTTCAAAATTTTTTAAACGGCAGTTTGTTAAAATTTTAAACTGCCGCTTCCTCAATTTTTCTTGTTGCTTCTGTGACACATTTATTTAGATATTATTTCATGTTATGTGGTTGCTCTGCGAAAAGAAGGTGGGGCTTCTTTGCAGCCAATGCGGTACAAACCAATCGTAAGAACAAATAAATGTGTGGAAAGAGTGGGTTTGTCTCAAAATCACGTGGTAATTAGAGCTTAATGTTGAGAAGATGCACAGATGCAGAGATATTTCTACTCTAAGCACTGTTTAGTGGTTACAGTATTGTATCCTCCTTGCGTTGTACCCGTCGAAAGTTGCACTTCTTTTCTTTCCATGACATTGCAAAGCATTTGGGCTACAGCTAGGGGAACAAATTATTGTGTACTACCTAGGTTAAATTTTACTTGCAGTGGCAGCAGTTTAGTTTGGTATAGTTGGCAACGAACTATTCGCTTTATGGATGATGATTAATTTACTGGAAAGAATAGCGTAAATAATTTATTTCGTCGTGAATATAGAGAATTATTCCCCTTATTCTACATGACTGATTTTTGAGAAAGCATTCAACGGCTGTTGCCAACTTCAGCACACAACGCCGCCGCCGTAAGTAAAATTTACCCCTTCTTGTAGAATGTTACAACGTAGTTAATAGAATGAAAAAAACTCAGCAATTCCCTAATTAGTTATTTGGTGTACTATGTAACTAACGTCGCCGCACTTTGTACTTTCCTGTATTATGGCGTTTTCGAGGCATACCCCGAATTGATACATACGCTGTCTTTCGTAAGCCTCCGTAGCTGCGTGGCGGAGGGGACTTTACAACAATTATCCTAATTGTCTGACTGGTCATCATGAAAGTCAGCACATAAATATATGTTTCATGAATGTGATTTTTATAACCTGGAAGCCAGTGCATTTATCTTGGTGAAGGTTACCTTGAGACTTTTACACCGTTTGACCAGTCATCATGAAGCCTGGCGCATATCCACTCCTGGCCATTAAATTTGCTACACCACAATGATGACGTGCTACAAACGCGAAATTTAACCGACAGGAAGAAGATGCTGTGATATGCCAATGATTTGTTTTTCAGAGCATTCACACAAGGATGGCGCCGGTGGCGACACCTACAACGTGCTGACGTGAGGAAAGTTTCCAACCGATTTCTCATACGTCGTAATGTATTGCGTCCCGTGTTCCTACATTTCTCTTAAATCCAAACTGATCTTCCCCAAGGTTGGATACCACAAGTTTTTAGATTCGTCTGCAAATAATTCGTGTTAGTATTTTGAAACTATGACTTATTAAACTGATAATTCTGTAATTTACACATTTGTCTGCAACTGCTTTCTTTGGAATTACTATATTCTTCTTGAAGTCGGAGGGTACTTCTCCTGTCTCATACATCTTGCTTACTAGGTGGAACAATTTTTTCATGACTGGCTCTCCTAACGAAATAAGCAGTTCAGACGCAATGTCATCTATTCCAGGGGTCTTGTTTCGACTCAAATCTTTCGGTGCTCTGTCAAATTCTTCTCGCAGTATCGTATCTCATATCTCCTCTTCTCCCACTTCGGTTTCCATTTCTAGAATACTACCTTGAAGTTCATTTTCTTTGTACAGGCCCTCTATATTCATTCCTCATTTCAGCTTTCCCCTGTTTGCTTAGTACTGGTTTTCCGTTTGAGTTCTTGATACTCATACAGTTACTTTTCTTGTCTTGGCCGCCAGGGGGCTCACGGTTCTTTCGTGAGTAAGTGCGTTGCGAGCACCCGGCCCCAAGCTAATGCAGTCTTCCTTACTACTTACTTCCTCATCTGCATTTCTTTTACCTTCCCCACCTTTCCTATCCACAGTCCTTCTCCCTCTCCACCGGGGGACTGATAACCTTAGCAGTTTAGTCCCCCTATCCCAACAAAACAACCTAACCCCTTTCTTGTCTCCAAATACCTGTCTTATTATCCTGTAGGCGGTATCTATCTTGCCTCTGGTTATACATTATTCTGTGGTTCTGTATTTGTTCTCTAGCCACTCCTGCTTAGCCAGTCTGCACTTCCTGTCAAGCTCATTTTCCAGACGTTTGTACTCCCTTTTGCCTGCATCACTTGATGCATTTTTATATTTTTTCCTCTCATCAATTAAGTCTAATATATCCTGTTTTATCCAGGGATAAAATATAACATATACATTTTAAAAAAATTATATACTAACCAAGTGATGTTATAATGAATAATTACCCACGTCGCATGTTGAGCTGAGCCTCGTATGTTTTGTCATGCATAGCACAACACGTCATACGTGCATCATATGTTACATGATGCCACCATGATAGCATTGTCTTATCAGGTAATCTCGTATTGGTATTGGATGTCGTGGTAAGTTAGATAACAAGTATCGGCACAACACGCCTTCTCGTGGCACGTGAAACGACATCTGGCTTATAACATGTCATGCAGAGTGACTCCTGGCATGTCATATTTTGTCAAACGCCACATCATGTTTTGACACTATTTGTTGTAATGGCATCAAATTGTGATAACTGTTTCCTGTAGTGAGGAGGTACCGTATTAACTGCCACTCAAAGTTACGTCCGTTTTAAAACCACAGATTACATGATCTCGGGTAAAGCTAACGTGTTGCTTCCGCTTTCCCATCAGCTAACCGATAAATTTGTTGCATATCTGTGATTTATGGCACCGATTGTGGTGATGTGTTGTGGCGAAATTTTCTAAAGCAGAACTAAAAACGTCAAAAAAAGTCAAAGAAAATGTCTTGACCAACTGTGAAAAAGAGATCCAGTCAGGGCGTGCACAAGGCGTGAATTAGGTACACTACTAGAAATAAATAAATTAATAAAAATAAAAATGTAAAAATGGTTTCCTTTCATCACATTCAGCAAAATAATTTATATATACATACCACCACGGTTTCAAAAACATAGCTTTTGTACGAGCACATCTAGGTCTTTATGCTCATAAAGTAATGAGTAGTATCGACTTGTGCCTTCCGATTGATTCCATACTTTCAGATTCCCAGAAGGCTTTTCTTACAGTTCCGCACTCGTGACTTTTAATCACATTGCATACCAAAACCATCTCATTTATGCGATTTGCTGTCAGAAAGGTCAGAGTTCGTAGTAATACAAGGAAAGCCATCGAGTAAGAGAAAAAATATCTGTGCATCAAAACGTTTATGCTGTTGTGTTGTTTTGCGAAAAAATGAGCTAAGCTCAGCTTTGAGTAAAATTTATTCTGAAAATGTAGGCCGTGTCTGAACTTCTATCTTCACACTGCAAATTCATACGGAAATCAAGTGGATCGTCAAAAGAATAATCTAAAGCCGATTTCTATTACGTTTTGCTAAAATTCTATATATAAAACTGGGTAAATAACTAGCGTTGAGTATCCACGCAAGCTAATGCAGTCTTCCTTCCTTCTTTACTCCCGGGACTTGCATTTCCTTTCCCCCTCCCATCATTTCCTAGCTTCACTCCTTCCCCTCCCCACAAGGGGACTGATAACCTTAGTAGTTTAGTCCTCCTATCCCAACCAAACAAGCCAGTACCCTCCCATGATTCTGTATTGATATTAAATGCTTGTGTGACATTCGAGACCGCGACAACATTATAAACGGAAACACAAAATTGACAAATCTTTCATGTATCCATGAAAACAGCACAGAAATTATGAAGCAGTGAAACTAAGAAATAGGTGCATGTACACAGAAAGAAGAATAGTAATGGAAATACGAATAATTTGTATCTATCATTTAATTCAAAACTTTCCTTGAAAAGAGGGTATAAGATGAACAACAACAACAATAAAACAAGGATAATGGAATGTAGCGTCAGAAAGCCCGGCAATGCTGAAGGAATTAGATTAGCTAATGAGACAATAAAAGTAGTAGAGGGGTTTTGTTATTTGGGTAGCAAGATAACTTCTGATGGCCGAACTAGAGAAGATATAAAATGCAGAATGGCTATGAGAAGAAAATCGTTTCTGAAGAAGCGAAATTTGTCGACATCCAATATAAATTTAAATGTTAGGAAGTCCTTACTGAAAGCATTTGTCTGCAGTGTAGCATTGTATGGCAGTGAATCACAAAAGTGTGATAGAAGCTTCTGAAATGTGGTGCTACAGACGAATGATGCAAATTAGATGGGTAGATCATGTAAATAATGAAGAGATGCTTAACCGAATTGGGGAGAAAAGGAGTTTCTGGCATTTCCTGGTTAAGAGAAGGGTTAGATTGGTGGGACACATTCTGAGACATCAAGGAAACTTCAACTTAGCATCAGAGGCAAGTGTGTGGTGTAAAACTCGTAGAGGGAGACCGAGAGACGAATACAGTAAGCAGAGTCAAAAGGATGTAGGGTGTCGATCTTATTCTCACATGAAGAGATTTGCACAGGACGGGATAGCGTGGAGAGCTTCGTCAAACCAGTCTGCGTACTGAAGACCAGAACAGCAACAAGAATTTATATGTTCTGGAATTCGCCAGGTAAGTCGAGTAGTTGTTTCTGATTTTTTAAACGTTTGACAATATCCAGAATACTGTCACATTTTGTTGTGATTTAATAGGTTCATCTTTCGTTTTGTCCCACCATTTATTCCACCACACTTGAGTAGGCTTAGAAGTTGACAAGGACTGCGAATTTGATAGTATTCTTAAATCCTTCTCGAAAAATTAGAGAAATTCCATATTTATAATTATTTCATGATGTTTATTTTAAAGCTTGCTTCAATTAATGTATAAACAACAATACGAAGAGCAACTGCTAATTATTGTCATATTTCAAGTCCACCATTTTTTGACAGATTATCGGCGGATGATAAATTCAGCCGTCTTTAAAACTACGTACCTCCACAATAAAAGTTCTTACTACCTTCGTGCAACGTTTGAATCGGTTAGTACAAGTTTAAGGGAGGATGTAGGAGAAAATGGTCGTGTTTACATAATCTAACATAATTGTCGGTGTTTGAAAGATCATATAACCAAATTTTTCACTTGAGGTAGCTATGTTATGGGATACATTCTGGAATTTTTTCATTTTTTCTCAAATAATTTGATCATGGCATTGTTGGGAATTTTCGCAACACATGCTATCACGCAAGGAATATTTTCTCAAAAATTACTTTCAACTTTTATATTATGGTAGGTAATTATTAGTAATCAGATAAGGAAACGTGTGAAACAGTTTTTAATACCACTTTTAGAGCTCTTACAATTTATTTTTACAAATTATTTGAATGAAACAATGCAATTTCAATTTCACATAAATGTAAATAATTTTGACAGAAATACAGTTACAAAAAATTTGAATAACAGGAAGTTGTGTTTGCCGAAAATTCCACTTATCTATCTCCAGTGGTTCAGGAAAACATGTTCCTCATACACCGAAAAATGAAAGTTACGGGAAATGCACATAAAAGATTTTATAAAGATTTACATCATAAAATAGTACCTTAATGTTGACCGTAACTATTGATTTGATCGTCTTGTAACTGATATTTCTGCCGTGCCATTTTAGTTATATCCTTCACAGCCATTTCAGATCTTGCAACACGCGCATTATCTATCTTCTTCAGTAGCTTCTCGGTGAAGCAACCAGCAACTAATCCTACTCCAGTCAGGGTCCTTATTCGTCCAGTGTTACCATAATTAAACACCAGACATGCAAAATAAGTGGTAATTTTAACAACAGTAGATGAGCTAAAATGTTGTTTTGGGGCATCTCTTCCAATTGAGAATGTTGAAGATTTCATTCGAGTTTTGGTTTCCACCATGGGTACATTTCTTTAACAAATCATGAAGGCAAAGATAACACGACATAAACGGGTCCTCAGCCTTCTATACTCCGATGCTTTTATCACAGCAGAAAGTAATAAAACATAGTAAATAAGGAGATTGTCGTCTAGAAAAGTGTGCGTGGCGCCGCGCAATGATTGAAACAAGACAGATTTTTTATCATTTGTAGTTCGAATTAATCTGTGAAAATGGTAGACAGTATTTATAATATGCAACAGAATTAAATGGAAGAAAACGTTTATTTATCATTTTTGACCAATTTTGTCTACGACCCGCCTTAAATGGTAGAAATAACGCGCTTCAGAAACCTCTCAGAAAAACAAGAAAGATTGCTCGTAAAGTCCTAGAGGTGCATTTAGAAACGTCATCATTTTAGTTCCATATAAATATTCTGCATAAAGAAGTGCATCTATTGGTACGATTTACCTAGTCGCCAGATACCTGGTGCGTAAAGTTCAGAACTTAGAAAACAAACAGCCAAAAGCATTTGACACAACTTTCAAAATTTCTCTAGAAAATTAAAGCAGTTGTAGCATCTGTCGGTGTATCTCAGGTGTTAGCGTTCTGACCAAGCAACCAGAGAGAGAGAGAGAGAGAGTCGGTGGTTCGAATTCCGCTGTGACAGACTTTTTTTCGGATATAGTTATATAAAACATTTTGGAATCTCTAATTCGACGTGTTGTGTCAGTTTTTGTTTGTGTGTATGTAGAAGAGCTGAACACATTGTTACTTTAAACGATGATTGAGTAAAGTAGCTGGTTGAAAAACCATTAGTAACTATTGAGATTACTTTCCAAAAACAACGTCGTAACTCTTCACAAAATGAACAATCAGAGACAACCGTCATCACTAACAGTGAAGGCAATGCTGTAAAACCATCTTGATTAACAACCTTTTATGAAATGTAGAAAATTAAGAATACACAAAAATGCGTGCGTTTTTCCTAAAAATTATCATTAGATATTAAAAGTATTCGAACACAATGAAAAGTGGAAAATTTGTAACGGCGGAATTCGAACCACCGATTCTATCGCTGGATGGCCAGAACGCTACCACATGAGCTACACCGACAGATGCTGCAACTGATTTAAGTGTTGGTCCTTACGGGTACTTGCGAAACTTCAAAGTCGATTTAATCGAGAATTATTTATACTTCCGTCGAATGGCTTTGGCTGATTGTTATTTGAGTTCTGAACTTCACGTACCATACATATAAAAACATTCTAAAACCCGATACCCACATTGTCGGATTCGTTGGTTGTTTGCCTCGTGCAAAAACACTTTTCATTAATCCCGGGCACTTTCTACAGAGAATATACTGGCCGTTTTAATCTTACGATGCCATTATCATGAAGGAACTCCTTGAAAAGCTGTGCGCATTGAGCACGAGGTTTGTCATCAATCCCTCACCGAAATGGTGCCGACATGGTTACGCAATATATCGAAGGATGTCATCTGTGTAGCACACGACCGTCTTATTGCCATCTACGACTACCAGTGGCGTTCGGTAGCACCAAACAATGCCTTCTAAGACGTTCCGGCTGACCACGGTGCCTCGAAAAAAGTAACCGACGATTGGTTGAAGACTAATGCGAGTTTCATCTGTGAATATCACTTGATGCCAATTCTAAAGAGTCCATTCAGCATACTGATGGGATCATGTGTTTTGCGCCTGTCATGCGACCTCTTACAAACCATTTAAGTCAGTGATCGACGTCCTGTGGCTTAACGGAAATCAACATTCAGCATGGCGGCGCTCTTCTCGGGGTTCCACCCAGCTGAAATCCGTAAGTAGCTCCGTGGTAGATTCTAAATAGCCAGAATGAGAGACGTCATCGATAGTTCCTATAGCTTCGTATATCCTCCACATGCGAACAACATCGTTTTGGTTTCTTCCGAGATGTCTGGAAACTTCCCTTCTTGAGAGACGCTCCGGATTCAAAGTAACAATGCGGATACGATAAAACTTCGGAATCGACCTCCTAGGCACTGAAGAACTACAGTCAACTCAAGCAGTGTAGTTCGTTCCTGCTATTACGACTGGGATTCAAATGTTCAAATATTTCTAAATCTATAGGACCAAACAGCAGTAGTCATCAGTTCCTAGACATACAAACTACTTAAACCAACTTATGCTACGGTCAACATACACATCCATGTACGAGGGAGGTTTCGAACGTTCGACGGGGAGCAGCCGCGCACTTTGCATGAATGTGCCTTACAGCGCAAGGCCATCTGGCTCAAGTCGTCAGTTGCCAGCAATCGTAAAAAATCTAAAGCCTCCAGACAGGATATATAGGGGATACCAGGGAAATGGCGCCAACTTAAGGGAAAGCAGGATTTTTTTACCTTATTAAAGGTGTCTTTTTCGTAAAGAATAATACTTCAGCTTCGCCAACTAATACTATTTTATTATAATTTTTTCAGACTTATACTTTGTTAAGTTTTATTGTTAAGAATATATATTGTGAAAGTATACGCTGTGGCGCCATTAACCTGGGTTTCGGGGTAATGGTGCTATACATTTGAAAATCAAGGCTAATCCTACGCAATGAACGAGTAGTAGTAAATAAGTGTTAACAACCGTTGTAATTTATACATATCACTCTTCTGTATTATACATTTAGAAGGCCTCAAGTACTTGTCGATGTAAAATTGGAATAAATACACATCTAATGATTTAGGCCTTGATTAAGACACCACTAAAGTCAGAAATACCGGTAATTTGTTTGGCACTTCAAACCTACTACATTACATTCTGCAAGTGCCCATTTCATAAAATGTATTCATCTATATTGCAATTCATTTTGCCTAAATTCTCCATCAAGGCGTTATTGCCCCAGTTGAAAAATATGGCTAAGAACTTCAATTTAAAGTCAAAGATTTTGCAAAACAATTAGGTTAAAGACACGAAATCGAAGCTAAATATCTACAGATCACAGTATTAAAAAGCAGTGACAGCCTATAAAGGTACTTATTTCAATAAAAATACAGGCTCGAAAATTAGGTCGAAAACGTCGAAACTAACCATTTCTTTCACGCGATTAATACCTGTCAACAATCACGAACGGGGACCACAGGAATTAGTTCCGCGGTAGGTGACGGAGATAGAACACTGGCAAGCGTACTCGTACTGCCAACCGTTCGTCTTAAAATTGGGGTGGTACGTTTACCCAGGGTGGTGCCGTTACCCTGGTCTCCCCTACGTTTCAGTACCTGAACATCGGCCTTTGGAAACTCAAATTACAGTAGTGAAGTTGCAGTGCTGACGAATATGAGCAAGCTGACAGGCGACAGTTATTAACAAAGTCCACTGTCGCATCCTATGATAGACATCCGTCGCTTCTTTGTAATACTACTTTGGCGAAATTACACTTTAAAGATTACAACATGATATTACTGTGCATTTACAGAAGTGGAACAAAGGTAAGGTTGCATGTTGTAAGCAGACGATGGGAACGTGACTCGTGAAAAATATATTTGTTTGTGTTACGTACAAGTTCGCCACCCTGCTGTGGTAATAAAGTTAGCAGTTCACTGAACTTGGTAGGAGTAGTAAACATAAGACACGGTTGCCTTCGTTACACGAAGGGTTGCGATGTTGTATCAGAAAAAAAATCCCTCAGACCTGCTTTAAATATCGCTCTAGCCTGTCGAAATACCCTATCTTATGACCTGAGCATCGACTACGTCCCTTTTAAGCTAATTCATACAGTTGTTACTTTATTATTAATCATTAGGGTTACCAGATCTAAATAGTCCGAAAAGAGGAAATTCCTAGATTCATACAAACACTGCAAAAGCTCATAGGGATTTTGTGCCTTCGTGCATCAAACTACACCTGATTTCTAAGACAATAAAAAATAATAACAAAATAAGGGTGTATATAATTTGGTATATCAATAAATTAAGAATACATCTTTCTTTACCTTTCTTTTTAAGAACATGAAAAGGCAAAAGACGAAGCAAATGTGGTCATGAGCCCCAGAGGCGCGAGAGGGAGTGGAGGGGGGGGGGGAGGTCGCAGCCTTATAAACTAAAGAAAGAGGATATTTCCCCAATTTGTTAATAACCATTTTAAGGTACAAAAAGGGAAAGGGGTTCTTGTGAGAATGCAAGAATGTTTTTCACTTCCTATATCAATACTTTCATCTACAAGTATTGAGAAATACTTTCCCCATAAAGCGTTGGAATGTTTTTGTTCCACAGCATTATTTATGAAATTAGTCTCAAGACATTTAACTTTGTCTCTTTTCATTGCCACTTTTTGTGCTATAGAGTAGTCCGAAAAGCGGCAGGATTAAGTTCAGCGATATATTCCATTGAATACAAACTCCTATCATGTTCCACGATATCAAATACAATTCTGAGTTCAGCAGTTTCTATACTATTTTGCTCCCCCATTGACGTCTCTAATGCTACAGACATTTTTCATTTGCAGTCCATTTTTCTAGTGAGTTGGAGTTGCAGAGTGTCTATCTAATTCGCTTTTCCCCGCAATTAAGTCAATTTTGGCAACACCAACATTTGGCCTTAAATAGATATTTAGTTTTTGGAGAAACACCCTTTAAAATTTGGGTCTTCGAGCCAAGAGTCCACACTCCAAGATTTTTCGTCTTTTTTAATTTCGCCTCTAACATTCCTCTTTTATGTAGCTGTTGATGGCGCTGACTGTTCATCTGACATGTTGACAATGCTCATATAGTACGTACTAAACAGAAAAATCGTCTTGTCACTGATCACATTTCACCACGCACAAAAGCATATTGCGCGACTTTTCACTCTCTGAGTCTGTCTGCAACTACGTAACGGTGGAACAACAATAATGCAGAAATGGTCACAATAACACGACTACAGCTGCGGTCTCCAAAAATGTTCAGATGTTTGTATAGTCTATGGGACTTAACTACGGGGTCATCAGTCCCTAAACTTACAAACTACTTATGAACTACTTACGAACTAGGACGGCACAAATATCCATGCCCGAGGGGGGATTCGAACCCCCGACCGTAGTGGCCGTGCAGACCGTGACTGAAGCACCGCAGTCCCCTCGACCACTTGCGGTCTCCCTATTAACCACCAACAATTAGTAATTGCCGCCGGGAGGGCATTAAAGTTTTGGTGCTGGATACACAATGCCTTATAAGTTTGAGACACGCAAACGCGCTTTCTTATTGAATTAACGAAGTGTGGTCGTTGTTACAATCGCATCCTTAGAATAATATTTATTACTAATGCCTTCTCCAAGCAATATGTAATAGCTAAACGGGAAATTAATAAACTCGAAAGATGCAAAATTGCCACCCCTAAAGATTCTCTACATTCTTTCGATTTTGACTATAAAATCCCTCAATCCCTTTCCGGTTGAAAAATCCCTACGCCGGGTAATTTATCCCTCAACATCGCAACCCTGCACGCTTTGCAAGCCTCGAGCGGTACTTTAAACAGTCTGTCGAGCGTTTTCTGGCTGGAATACAACAATACTTGTTCATGGTTACTGATAGTTAGGTGATGGTTACCTGAGCAATTATTATCTTTTTAATTGGTTAGTTTTACTGAGGTAAAAGTTGTGCGCGACGCTTGCCTAGCCTCACGAAGGCCACCAATAAGACACTCGAGACAAAAGGTAAGAAGCTGAAGCTCAACTAATCAGATTACAACTTACAGACATCCTGTTACCTCTCTTTCTTGGCAAAGATTTCAGTCTAACACTTACATTCATTACACTTTTTTTCGTTTTTTATTTTTAGCACAAGTGAAAAAAAGTGTTATGGGGGGGGAGGGTTGAACCCCCCCCCCCCAACTTATCTACGCCCCTGCCGTTTCATTTGGCTCTTTCTCCTTTACGTACGTTTTTGTCGTTACAAGTGGTAGACGTGAGCGTTTACGTATATGTTACACTATGATATTAGTATGTAAATATGGTTCAAACACGCTGAGGACTGAAATTTCCAGGCAGATTAAAATTGTGTGCCGGAACCGGGACTCGAACTTGGGACCTTTACCTTTCGCGGGCAAGCGCTCTACCATCTGTGCTATCCCGACACTACTCACGATGCCGCCTCACAACTTTACTTCCGCCAGTACCTCGCCTACTACTTTCCAAACTTCCAGCTCTCCTGCGAACCTTGCAGGACTAGCACTCCTGGATGAAAGGATATGACGGAAACATGGCTTAGCCGCATCCTAAGAGATGTTTCCAGAATGAAACTTTCACACTGCAGAAAGTAGGAGGCGAGGTACTGGCGGAAGTAAAGTTGTGAGGAGGCATCGTGAGTAGTGTCGGGTTAGCTCAGTCGGTAGATACCAAATTTCAATAACTGTATCGAACTTGCGAATATCATCAGAGAGGTCAACTTAATAGACACATGGGAACTCAAACATGGTGATAAGGCCGGTTTTACCTACATCACCAACCATTCCGCTAGCCGTATTGATAGAATTTACGTCACGCCGAATTTACAGCATCACGTTCTGCAAGCAGAACTATGGCCGAATATATTTTCCGATCATGTGTCCTACATATGCACCGTTAATCTACAAAAACAAGGAACGTACAGAGCAAAAGGACAATGGAAACTGAACGTCACACATCTGACAGATCCAGGATGCCAAGATACCTTCCAGAATACGTGGAGAGAATGCGAGAGAAAGTTTCCAAAGTACGACTCAGCCCTTAAGTGGTGGGTGAAATGCGCAAAACCCGCGTTAGTAAAGGCCATGAAACATTACTCTTGGGAGAAAGGTGTTTGGACAAAGAATACAATAGAATTTTATTATCAGTGCCTCAGAGATCTATACAAACAAGATGCTACCATCATAGAAAATTATACACAGATCAAAAGAATAAAGGCCACAATTTTAAGCCTCAAGCGAAAGCAGTTAGAAGGCTGCATAGTAAGAACACGACTACAAAATACAGTTCAACGAGAAACAACATCCATGTATCATATAATACAAGAACGGAAAAGAACAAACCGGAAAATTTTAACAGAATTGAAATCAGTAGACGGGAACATTTTGACAACACAACATGACATACGACAAGAAATCTATAAATATTTTACGACACTTTTAACTGACAAACCAGTGAATGAAGTGGCGCAACAAGCCGTCATCGCAAGGCTAACAGCGAAGTTAAATCCGGAAGAAGCGGCAAACCTGTCAGTAGATGTAACAGAAGAGGAAGTGGCAGACGCCATTCGAAGAAGCGCGAAGAATAAGTCCCCTGGTCCTGACGGATTACCAGCAGAATTTTATCATACGTTTGAACAACAACTAATCAGCAAGCTGACGCTTATATGTAATGAAATTCTGAACGCCGGTAGTGACATGTTACTAGAATTTTGTGAAGGTATAGTGGTGTTAGTCCCTAAAACGCCAGGAGGGAAGACCGTCAACAACCTGCGTCCAATAACACTACTCAATACCGACTACAAAATCTTCACGCGCATCTTGACGCAAAGATTAACTTCGGTTATAACAACCATTACCGGGAAATATCAAACGAGTGTTGGGAAAAATAGAACCATTTACCAGTCATTGTGTGAATACAGAGATATTATTGCAACAGCAGAAGCTCTGGACATTCCAGGTGCGATAGTATCTCTTGATTTTGAAAAAGCCTTTGATAGAGTTAACCATTCATATCTTTTTCGGACCATGGAAGCAATGAACATTCCACAAAAAATTATCACTACAGCCAAAAACCTACTAAAGAGTTCCACCTCTCGAATATGTGTCAACGGCCAATTAAGCAGACCGGTCAGAATTATGAGCTCAGTACGCCAGGGATGCCCAATGTCCCTGCTTTTGTTTGCGATAGCAATTGAACCTCTGCTATGCTCCCTGACGCAGGACCTCGCAGGGCTACATATACACGGCCGCAAAATAACATGTCAAGCGTATGCAGACGACGTCAGTTTCGTTATCACGGAAAGTAACGAACTACGGAAAGCGCTCCAAAATATAAAGACCTATGAAGAGGCGTCAGGAGCAAGATTAAACCGTAATAAATCGGGAATAATGAACATCGGCCGGGGATTAGAACATAGAGCCGACGAACAAATAAATTACGTAGGTACTATCAAGACGCTTGGCATCGAATACACGCCAAATATCCGCCGCACGGCTGCCCTTAACTTCAAAAAATTGTTGGCAAAACTACGAGCTGCCATACAGCAACACAGTTTACGTAATCTAAATGCCCTCCAAAAAGTCCAATTAGCAAACACTTACATAACTTCTAAAGTTAATTATGTCGCCCAAGTACTACCAATACCAAAGATAATAGCTCAACAAATGCTAGCAGCACTCGGCCACATTGTCACCAGAGGACAAATTTTTAAGGTCCAGTATGAGACCTTAACGCTACCTTTCAGGAACGGAGGCTTACAGTTGACACATATTTACAGTAAATCACAGGCGCTGTTCGTCAGCAAGTTCTACAAACAGTGGAAACAGTCGCCCGATTCTCTTACAGCTCATCTTTTAAATGAAATGACACCGATTAGTATGGACGCACCCGTAGACGTGCATCACATCCCCAACTCGTTCCATCATATCAGATATTTTCTTATAGAACTGAGCTATATTCGACGAAATACTCCCGAGAAAGATCTATACAAAGTCAAAGAAGTCTATCACAACATGACGAAAAACAAAACGAGAAACAGAATAGAGGAGAAGTACAAAGAATACAACTGGGAAAAGATCTGGGAAAACGTTCAAGACCCTTACTTACCGACTAACGTGCGATCGACATGGTACACGGCAGTTAACAGAAAAATTCCCACAAATTCAAAGTTGCATGCAATTCATCTTGCAGAAACGCCTAATTGCATCACCTGTAATTTAGTAGACTCAGAGGAACACCGTTTCACATGCGACGCTGTGAAAAACATCTGGACACTCTGTACAACGAAACTCGCAAGTGTACTGCGAACATCTCCCAGAACAATCACACCAGCTAGAATGCTCCACCCAGACGAAGTCCCCTACCCAAACACAAAACGAAGAGCAATAAATTGGATTAAAGGTCATACTGTGTACTACATTTTTTCAGAAAAGAACAAGACTAAAGAAGACTATTGGATTTATCTCACGACAGAACACGAAAAACTTACGAGAACTAAGAAATATAAAGACAAGTATGCGAATTTTCTACTTAGAACCATAACATAAGAAAAGATGGGTAGCACCCATAGAAGTATTTTTAATTTTCTATATTTAAGTTTTAACTTTTTTTTTTTTTTTTTTTTTTTTTTTTTATGTCCTTAAAACTTCTGGGATTTCGTAAGGTAGTCCTGAGCTGTTGCTGGCCGATACTTCAAGGTATACTGAGAAGACAAACAAATAGAAAACGATAATTAGGAAACAAAGAAAACGAGTGAAACGGCATAAACTGCAGTAGCAGCCTTTACGTGAAGACAACTTTGAAGTACTCGGTAAGCCGAAACAGCGCATGTGCAACCATGAAAGTACAGAAGAAGAAAAGGAACAATAATTATAATTTACCTGGAGACACATTTCATTCCTTTATAGAAGGAATGGGTTTTATAAACCCTACAAAGCAGGTCCTTAATTTGGTTTCAAAGGAATTAAGTTTTTCACGTCTGTTGATGAAGAAGCCAACAATACAATTTGATTATTTTCTAAGCGTCAGTTTCATTTCGTAATCAATAAGAAGTTTCCTTTCATTTGCCAATGAACACACAAATATCAAAGCTACAGAAGCTAGCCGGAAAAAAAAAAAAAAAAAAAAAAAAAAAAAAAAAAAAAAAAAAAAAAACAGCGCCTGCTGCCGCTCATCGCCCTAGACATGTAAAATGCTGTAGTGTTGCTGTGTGGTGATTCACAAAAAGATTGCGATGTGTATTTCAACGCAGCAGACCACCCATTTTGAATAAAAAAAAAAAAAAAAAAGTCGGTAGAGCACTTGCCCGCAAAAGGCAAAGGTCCCACGTTCGAGTCCCGGTTCCGGCAAACAATTTTAATCTGCCAGGAAGTTTCATATCAGCATACACTCCGTTGCAGAGTGAAAGTTTCATTCTACGCTGAGGATTGTACAAGCATGGCATTAATTGTGTAGGATCACATAACGTAGAACAAAGGAACCAATAAAACCATTAATGAAATATGGTAAAATTTAAATGTCAAAGAAGGAAGGAAGGAAGTCTAGGACGTCCTGTCGACAGCTTGGTCATTAGAGACGGAGCTAACTCTCGGAGTTTCGGTTAAGGATGGAGAAGGAAATTGGCCGTGCCCTTGCAAAGGAACCATCCCGGCATTTGCCTGCAGTGATTTAGGAAAATCACGGGAAACCAAATCTGGATGGCTGGAGGTGGATTTGAACCACCGTCCTCCCGAATGTGAGTCCAGTGTGTTACCACTGCGCCACCTCGCTTGGTAAAATGTCAAAGACTAAATAGCTTTAACATTCATAGAATATATGACATCAACTGCGATTGGGCAAAGCTGAAAATGTCACCCAGCCGGGATTCGAACCCGGGTCTCCTGCTTTCTAGGCAGTTGCGCTGACCCCTACACCACTGGGGACACAGTGATCACCGCACCTGCAAGGACTACCTAAGCACGCCTCCCGTCAGATACAAATTGTCAGCTTCGTCCTGCCCACAGTACTCAAACTCGTAGTTATGAACTAATTCCCGTAAGAGTAAGGGCTTCAAACTTTGCAAGGGGGGGGGGGGGGCGCAGTTGGTCATGAAACTAGTTATTAGTGGTGGTAAAGGGTGAGGGGATGAGTTTGTACGATGCGCGCTCAGTACTTTTTCTGTCAGAACACGTTCGTACAGTCTAACCACGGCCACAGTATTAGTGCAGTGAAAAATCACACATTTGGTTGGTGGCTGGATTTGCGCTGATGTCAAACTCGTCGCCGTGGCCGAGCGCGTTAGCAGTTGTAGCGCTGGTACAATTAGGCAAAAGGTTAAGAACTTCAATTTCCCTATCGACAGCATTTCGGGTATAAGATTCACGGTTGCTAATTACAAAACAAAATTGCTAAATTGAGAGAAAATCACCCGATAGTAGCTTCTTTACTCAATATAAAAAATGCGATATTTTGTTTCTTTTGCAAATTTTTTAGTAACGATAACGTTTCCTCTTGTGGATCAGATTGGTAAAATATGTAAACTTTTCTACGTCACCACGAGAAGTCACTGTGACACGTTAAAACTTCCCTCTCTTATCGTGAACTGTTACTAACGCTGCAGTTAGACAAATCAATTGATGATTAGAACCAAGAAATAATCAAATCTGTAAGTGAATAGTGGTATTAAGTTTTGAAGCGTCTGCTTTGCAGAGCGCAATTTCTAGGAACCTACGTCTTAGCTTTTCGTGGCACAAACGATACAATCTTCAAAGAAAACATTGGAAACATTCTGAAGCTAGTGGAGCATATTTTTAAATTTGACACTGTTCTTTCCGAACATCTCCGCAGAGTAACATAAAAAGAAATTGATGTTCATTATTGAAGCAAACAAATTCAAAATGAATTTATTGCTTTACTTTCTAGTAAAGTTAATGAACTCTTACTGAATAAACTGCAGAAAGCAAAATATTACTCCATCATTCTGGACTGCACTCGAGACGTCAGCCACCAAAAACAATTTGCGATTATGGTTAGGTTTGTTATTTCAGTACCAGGAAAGGAAGTCATTGTAAGAAGACACTTTCTTCGGTTTATTAAGGTGACAGATACAACTGCCGAAAGCTTAAGTAATTGCTTATTAGAGGAGCTGGAAAAAAGAGGAATACTCTTGAAAAACATGCGTGGTCAGGGATACGACAATGGTTCTAATATGAAAGGCAAGCAGATAGGAGTCCAGAAACGGATTCTCTACCTTAATCCAAGAGCTTCTCACGTTCCTTGTGGCAGTCATTCTCTCAACCTCGAGGTAAATGACGCAGCTCTTTCCTGCATGGCAGCTGTAAGATTTTTCAGTCTTGTTAAAGAAATTTATACTTTCCTTTCGGGATCAACCCAGAAGTGGAGTATATTAACTAAGCACGTCACAACTGTCAAGCCTCTGAGCGAAACCCGTTGGGAAAGTAGGATTGATACTCTTGAGCCCTTGAGATATCACATTGATCAAGTGGACGTTGCTGTATACAAAGCAACCACCGATGCCAAGATTGATGTTTTTGGGAAGAGAAAAGCTATTGGTACTGCCAAGAAGTTAAAAGATTTCCAATTTCTCTGCTCCCTATAGAGTGAACTTGGTTAGTAAGTTATTTGACTAAAAATGGAATGATTGACCTTTACCCGAACGTATTTATTGCCTTGAGAATTCTTCTTAGACGAGGTTTTCAAAACTCAAAATGATCAAGAGCTACCTGCGTTCATCCGATTCTCAAGAACGACTTAGTGCGTTGGCAACACTGTCAATTGAGAACGACATTCTGAGCTGATGGACACTGATACAATGTTGAGAGACTTTGCCAAGATTTAGGCAAGGAAAGTGCGAGTTTAGTGTTATTCTGTTTCATATTACGCCACTTTCCTTGTAGGTGTGAGATATTGTAATGTTGATCTTACAATGATATTTTTTAATGTTAAAATTAAAGAAATTTAAATTAAATGTTGCAATATGATTACTTTTTGGTGTTTCAATATTTCACTTCCCACTTTATTTTGGATTTTGCCCTACCTTTATTTAAGATCTAAAGGGCCGAATATATATATGCAGACAATATTTATATTTATATTTATATTTACTTTTATTTTGATAATTTTTGTTCAATGTTGTATTTTAATTTGACTGTATATAACATGTTGGTGATGGTGGGAGGGCGGAGGAGTGGCGACAAAAATGACTCTCGCATGTTCAAGAAAAACGCCTTGCACCAGCCCTGGTTATACCCCACGACAGCATCGCTCCAAGCGGGTGCAAGCTACATTTTTGAATACGATGTCGGTTGAGTGTGAACAATATCGTATAAATGAATTTTAACGTAGCTAAAAGAGCTAAGGTATACAGTGCCATAAAAATCGGTAACAACTAGAAAATGGCTCCATATTTGTCTTTATTAGGTTTTCAATGAACCACTGTAAGGTATGAAACAGTACCTTGCAGCACAGTTTATTTAAGGAATCTCCTGAAATCTACAAATTTTTCAATGAATAATTTCAGTTTCTATTAAGGACAAAAGTGGCTAATAAACAACAGAAGACGCAACCTTCTGCAGAAAGACGTCGGTTTGCCACTCAGAGACGTCAAGGTTTCTTCACTACAATTCCAGTCAAATCAGTAAGTGTTGAACGTAAGTAACGTATGTGGAATGCAATACCTACTTCATTTAATGTACCAGATCAGCCATTGCAGCTGTAGCTGAAGAAAAATCCTCACAAACGTGACAATAAACTATCGAAAGCAAAAATACTGTTCCCCAAGAAAGCAGAAACCGGTTCCACAATTGTTGTTACATCCGAAGCAAAAATGACAAGAATTGTTAAGTCAGTTGTTTTATAAGCAATAGTGATTACACTAAGAAGTATATGCGTTTGTTATAAAGACGAGTGAAGTAGAAATATATGTGAATCATTAGACTCCATATAGAATTTTCACACGTCAAAGAAAGCGCCTATCATATAAGAACAGACCACAAAAGGTATTAATGTTTCTTGTCTGTTTATATTGTCTTACTTTCAGCGGAGTATGCTGCTAAATACGCACATATTCGTAAATTTTTCCTCCTGAATAAGTTGGTGTTTATATCACTGAATCGGCGAAATTCGTCTGTTTTTACATCTATTTCACAAGTACTTATGTCTCACGTTATTTTACTAATGCTTGGATTGAAAAAAATAGCAACTGTTTCCTTAATTACATAGAAAAGTAATTATGCCGGCCGCGGTGGCCGAGAGGTCTGCGGCGTGCCAGTCATGGTCTGCACAGCCGCTGCGGTCGGGAGTTCGAATCCCTCCTCGGGCATGGATGATTGTGCCGTATTTAGGATAAGCTGGTTCGTAAGTGGTTTGTAAGTTTTGGGACTGATGACCCCGTAGTTAAGTCCCATAAGCTCTACAGATATTTTAACATATGATTTGAAAAGTAATTTTAAACAAAAATTACGCGTTCGGTACCTTGCCCACCACTAGGAGCGCTAGTTCTTCCATAGATTATTGACACCAAAGAGATTGTAAGATGCATGGAGTAAAAATTCAAATGTTTGTACAGCTTAAGGGACTTAACTACGGGGTTACCAGTCCCTAAACTTAAACTTATGAACTACCTAATACTAAGGACGGCACAAATATCCATGCCCGAGGGGGGGATTCGAGCCCCCGACCGTAGTTGCCGTGCAGACCGTGACTGGAGCGCCTCAGTCCCCTCGGCCACCGCGGCCGGCGCATGGAGTACACCTTATAACTTTGCATGTGTAGAATTGTATGTGGAATTAATGAAAGGGAAATGCTAAATAACTAATATAATTGCAGAGGGATAGGGATATTAGAAATTACAGTTTAAATTCTTTTTTCAGTCGGTAAAATATTTTCCTCGAATATTTTGAAAGTGGCCTGTGACTCACCTGCAGAGACCCAGTGACCCACTAGTGCAGAGAGCCACACAGTCTGGAAATCACTGGCTGGGAATATTCGTTCAGGTCTAGGAGACTCCAGCTCACAGCTCAGCTGTTAAGACGAGGCACTCGCTACACGACTGGTGGGGTCGCAATGGCGCAGTGCGCTAATTTCAATTAAAGAGATTCCATTTAATTTGTGCGGGAGAGCTGGTGACTTGTTAACGTCGCCGCGTCACGCGAAGTCTGCGCAGAGCAACTTTGACGGGGAAGGGGGGAAGAATACAAGGTGTTGCTGGAGTCGAGGCAACGAATTTAAAACTGGGAAACTGTGTGCTGCAGAAAAGAGTAGCTCAGGTTATCAACGAAATTACTGCGCCGTGGAAGCAAGCTGGGCCGAGCCGCGAACAATTTGCTTTGTGGGCGGCACTTGCAGGATTCATTTCGCCTCCAAGTTTATGCAATTTACGAAATGCGCTCCGCGGTGATAGCATGACAGTGCGGCGAGAGAATAATGTTGTTTGAAAGTGCTGGGCGGGCCAAGAAATGAGTAAAGTTGACGCGAGGAGAGGCAATTTCCCCGCAACCGAGCACTGCCGTTACAAGGGCGTAACTGGCGCAAGGCGCGAATATTAGCGAATCAGGTCACCACAGAAAGGTTGTGGAACTCATCTTAACAAGAACGTGTACTTTATGTTTGATTATGAGCTGCTATATCGCACTGACCCGAAGGTGCGCCGGGAATGTCATAGACGATTTGGTCCGACACCTGTTTTAGTTCGCGTTCTCAGGTAATCTTGAAAGGAGAATGCGAGTAGGGTGTAGTCAAGTTGATAAAAACAACAGTCCAGTTCGCAAATTATTTTTGCAATTTATTAATACAGGCGACCGGTTTCGATCTAAGTTCTAGATCATCTTCAGACCTATGAACATAAAATAAAAGAGATAGAGGGAAACAGGTACACTATTACTCACTAAAATAAATTTACAACCAAGTTTAAAAAGTTACTTAAAACAGTATACCTCGCTACAGATGTTCAGGCGGTGAGCGTGCGGCGACTGCTAACCAGCGAGAGACTGCTGATGGTTGCCGTGGATACGGCGTCGTGGAGATATCGATAAGTAGTCGCAGCAGACGTGCTAACACTGATCCTCGCCGCTATCATGGCCTGTCTCCACGGTGACGGACGGCGTCCCCTGGCCGTTACATCTCTGACGCGCAGTCTGCTTTGCTGCTGTACGTGCTAACACCGGTCGCCTCTGCTACCGCGGCCTGTTTCCACGGCGACCGACCGCGTCCCTGGCAGCTACATATATGGCTCGTCGTCTGCTGCACCACTAGCACGACTACTTATCGATGTCTCCACGACGCCGTATCCACGGCAACCATCTGCGTCGCTGTAATTTATCTTTGACCCACACTGTGTTCGATTTGAAAGTTATTATTATCAACTGCCAATAGATGGCAGATATTTACTAGACAAATAACTTCTTTTTATTGTCTAATGTTTTAATTATTCTTTTTATTTTAGACATGCCAACTACATTTTATTGTTAAAAAAATGCATTTTGTATCCATTATGGATTATATATATATATATATATATATATATATATATATATATATATATATATATATATATATATATATACTTCTTACTGTATGACGTTCCTCATTGGTTTAAGAAGTGTTGTTGCTTCAGACGGTGGGCGGGGCTTTGCCTTTATAACACACAGCAGTCTCTCGCTGGTTAGCAGTCGCCGCACGCTCACCGCCTGAACATCTGTAGCGAGGTATACTGTTTTAAGTAACTTTTTAAACTTGGTTGTAAATTTAATTTAGTGAGTAATAGTGTACCTGTTTCCCTCTATCTCTTTTATTTTATGTTCATAGGTCTGAAGATGATCTAGAACTTAGATCGAAACCGGTCGCCTGTATTAATAAATTGCAAAAATTATTTGCGAACTGGACTGTCATTTTTATCATTTAATAATTAGTTCGCTGTTTATTCCAAGAAAGGAAACAATGTTTTCCAAACTGATGAAGTCAAGTTATCCCGTGATATCAAGTAGCTCCGTGGCAAACAGTATTTCTTGTGTCACGCCTTAGCCTCAACTCCAAGGGTTTCAAGATTTTACCAGCATATGGCACAGGCATGCGGGACTCTAGGAAGCCCTCATGCGCTATCTTTCGGCCGTTCCAGGAAGTCTTAGAAATTTGTTCGTTTGGTGTTTTCGTAACAGCGGGTCACGCACAAGCAGTTGAGACGCTGGTGAACGTATCAATTTCGTATATGCAAGTGTTCCGGTGTATACGATCCATTTTCATAACAGTAAAAGGTAAATAAATGTGTCATTCACAAATAAAATTGACTTTTAAGTTCGGCCAGGCGTTCACGGTGTATGACCTTAGCAATGGTTTGGTCTTGCTTAAGTTTCGCGCTGAAATGGCACCAAAGCGGGTCAAAGCGGCGCATTCGTACACAGCTGAAACGCTTAAAGAAGCTTTTCGAATGCTGAAGAATGAAGGATGGAAAAGGACAGTAAATGTTTTGGGATCCCGTAGAGTACATTTAAGGATTATCACGTGCAGTTTTAATCTGACACGGAGAATGCAACTCTTACAAAAATTGAAAAGCCATTACTTTATGCCACCAGGAGATATGGAAAGCAAACACCACAATGTGACCTCATATAACGCTACTTTCCATGTGCGTCAAGCGTGAAAAGCGTTGGAAAACTCGAGAATCTTTTCCTTTGAGAGCTTATTTTAAAGCACTTAAGATATTTCTACATGTATACTCAGGAGTATTGACAGAAAATTAGACGTAATTATACGTTTTCCATTAGTTTTCTGCTCTGACGCATATGTCATGTGGCACTACTTAAAACACCAGACTTATTACTATTGTCTTATTCTGATTCTGCGTGTGTGCTATCTGAGTACCACAAATGTTCAAATGTTTGTTAAGCTTATGATACTTAACTACGGGGTCATCAGTCCCTAAACTTACAAACTACTTATGAACTACTTACGAACTAGGAAGACACAAATATCCATCCCCGTGGGGGGATTCGAGCCCCCGACCGTAGTGGCCGTGCTGACCGTGACTGGAGCGCCTCAGTCACCTCGGCCACCGCGGCCGGCCTGAGTACCACGTTCCCGTTTCAGTTCCCCATTCTTTGTTCTCTTTTTTTCCTTCTAACTTGCTTTCTTCTGTTCACTACGTTTCTTCTTTCTGTATTTACACGATTTTAATAGGACTTATTAACTAACCCGCCTGAGGACTCTTCCATTTTCAATAGTTTTCCCCGAATAGCTTCTTTATTGGATATATCTTACATTTTATACTGTTTCATTCTAATCCCTTTTTCTTACTTCGTTGATCCAGTTAATTGTGGATTTTTACTCCATAGATATTTGAATTTCTTATTTGTTAATCTACTGCCTTGCTTTCAGCATACAAATCCGAAAAACATAAATCTCCTTTTTCTCATTACGTTTGAAACATTTTCTAGATTCCGGTATAGTAGACCATTACTTTCTAATTTCCAGCCTGCTGCTGTGTCGTGTAATCCATTACAACAACCGAGATTGTCGTAAGAACAGAACGTTGCAACAGAGTGGCTGGGTGTAGCCTTGTGTTTAAAACACCAAACGAATTACACAAGGAGTTGGGTTCAGACAGTCTAGTGAGCAGGTAGTGCACTGCAACAACAACGTGTCTTACCAAAAGCTATGTCACGGAGAGCAATAGGACGGTTGAAGCGGGATACAAAGAGAAGGATGTGAGTACAGTTATTGGAGTGTCCCAAAGTATAATTTCCTGGATCTGGACGCCATTTTAGACCGTTAAAAGAGGGCAAGGTAAGGGTTGTCCATAGGTAGCATCAGCAAGATATGATAGTTATCTTATCGTTTATTGCAGTTCGCCCATCTGGAGCGAATGTGGAACTCGGCAAAATCCTTCTTATGTGCAGGAAACATCATCATATCAGAGTGGTCGTCGAATGGTGTGGGCAGGACATACGGACATCTATGACGTTCAGAATGGCACTTTGACTACGTAATAGTATTGTCCCCTACGATGGTACCACGGAAGATTGGTTCGTTCTGGTAGACGGCGATCTCGTTCGCCCATATCTGCACTGGTGAACAACATGTTTGAAGCTGAGGAAATTGGACGAATGGAGTGACCGGATTGAGTATGTATGGGATGCGTTTGGTAGATGCATTGCAGCCAGAGCAGCTCCTCCTACAGCGGTTGCAGGGCTGAATATTGCACTTATGGAAAATGGCCAAATATCCTTCAAAAGCTGATTGATTACCTGATCTTGTCCATGCAGGTGAGCAACTGTACTGAACGACGGAGGCGATCACAAACAATTTTAGATGGCAACGAGAATGACTTTTTCACTATTATAGTAGTCCCATTGTGTCTCTCTCTTCGTAAACGCCATGTAATCTCAAGTAAAGAGTTGAAACAGCAAAAATCGTATTCTATCAGACACAAATTACAATTGTAATAAATATCACAACAAAATACTTTACTGTATGTATATTGTGTATGATGTCTCAGCTGATCCCCTAATTGTTTTGAGCAACCGATAAGAAGAAGATACTGTCCGTGGTGCAAGTTTTGAACAGTCTGACTGTTGCATCTATCTCAGAAGCATCAAAGTCTTTGTCATGGCCAATCGGTAGACGGGAAAGGCCGTCGGCATTTCCATGGCGGGTTGTGGGTCTGTACAGAATCTCTTACAGATACTGCGATAACAACAATGCCCAGCGTTGCAATTTGCGTACCGTGCGCGTAGAAATTGGCTTGGCTGGATGAAACAATGGCTGCAAAGGCTTGTTTTCAGTTACTAAATAAAATTTTCACCTATACAAATAGTGATGGAAATTTGTAACACCAGACACTATCGCTAAAGTTTTCTTCTCAATCTGAGAATAACGGCACTGTGTGTCTGTCAAAAGTTTTGATGCAAACGCTATCGGACGGTCCGTATCCCCATGTCTATGTGAGAGTACTGCTCCTAGACCAAACTATGACGCGTCCACTTGCAAAAGAACTGTTTTTTTCTGGATCGAAGTGTACCAAACATCGATCACTAAGCAAAGCATCTTTTAACTGCTGAAATGCGCGTTGGCATTTGTCTATCAAAACAAAACAAACATTTTTACGGCGTAGCCGATGCAAAGGGTCTGCAATTTGTGCTGCCTTTTGGAATAAACCTAATATAGTACGTTAACTTTCCCAAGACTGACTGTAATTCTTTCACATCTTTTGGTGCTGGCAGGTCGCGAATGGCAAGCAAATGTGATTGCATTGGGTTCACACTGTGGTGTCGCACAAGTACAAAGTGCGCGCCACCTACTTTCGCCATGCGCCGCCATGCACGCACGGCGCGGCGTTCTCACGACGACAGCCACGAGCGCCCTCTGCGACAACTCCGCTCGTGGCCACCACTGAAGGACATCGGCACTTGGGTCTGAGATAGCGACCAGTCAGGACCTTCGTAATCAGATAGGCACCAGTGAAGACTTTGCTATCATACAGGCACTAGGCAGGCCTCTAACAACTATGTATCAACATTCTGCAGTACTATGTAAAAGTTAAGTATTGTTACATTCTGTGCAATATATATCTCTTTCTAATTTACTCTAGTGTTTATAATTTCTGGCTGCTCCCCTCCGTACCTGCATCAGCGTGCTATCTTATTCCTGTGTCGGTCTCATCCACTCGGCCACCGACACCTACGACGAGGCTGGGACACAAAAGCGGCGACGAAGTTGGGACACAAAAGTGGCGACGAGGATGGGATAGTACCTTGGACCAGCCCACTTGCAGCAGCCACACAGCAGCAGTCGGAGCACGCAGAAATTGCTCCCGCCCGCCCACCCTTATTATAAGATTTTTGGGGGAACATATTCAGTTACATGATTGTGAACATTTTTGTTGCAGATCGAGTGTCCTCATTTATCTTGCATTTGTGTTTTGTTATAATTTACTTGTATGCGCGGCGCCTAATCGGTCAGCATGGCCACTACACCGAACCCAAACTTAATGGAAATTATTCAGTTACATACGGCGCAAATCACTCAACTACTGCAGGCCGTGTCGCAGTTGACGGCACAGGCTGCTCACCAACAACAACAGCCGTCACATCAGCAGCCCACACCTGCCGCTGTACCGCTCCCTACGTTCCGCCAGTACAACGAACGTGAGGAAGAATGGAGCGACTACTTCGCACAGTTTCAAGAACTCGTCGCGGCTCATCAAATTACAGGTCAGAGAGTGAAGAACCTTTTCTTATCGATTGTGGGCCCCCGGACCTTCGTATTATTGCAAAAACTTTTCCCTCACGCCTCTCCTCGTGATGTAGACTTTGAACAAATTGTAGATGCACTGAATGCTCATTACGAGAGGAAAGTTCTCGTAGCCGCTGCGCGGTACCGATTTTTCAGACTTAAAAAGTTACCGCAGCAGTCACACCAAGAGTGGATTACGGAATTGAAGGGCTTAACCCGTCAATGTAAATTTACTTGCTCTTGTGGACTTCCGTATAGTGACGTGATGTTGAGGGATGCGATTACGCAGAATATTCAGGACCCCAGAATTAGATCAGCAATTCTGAAACAGTCTGACCCCTCATTAGACAGTGTACTGCAGCTTATAGGAGCACATGATACTTTTGACTTAGCTGATGTAGAAATGCAACGCCATAGTGTAAATTCAGTGCGCCGCAACGGACGCTTTCCTAGCCGTAGTTCTCAGTATAGCACTAGTGATTCTTATTTTTCTACCGGCCGTGCTGAACAGACAGTGAACAGTAGCCAGAGTAAAAGTGCGACGCAAAGGTCGCCCCGTAGTGTTAGACACAGTAATTTGCATAACGGGCGCCAACGCTCATTTCAGAAAAATGTACGTAAATCTTGCCCCCAGTGTGTGTCTCGCCACAAGCATGCTCATTGTCCTAGTCGCAAAGCAACCTGTTATCAATGTGGCAAATCAGGACATGTACAGTCTGTGTGTATGCAAATTAAAAACTCAAAGAACGGTACCGTTAGAAACAGTGCTTCGCAGAGTGCGAGAACAGTTCATTCTGTAAATGTTATACGGGCTGTGGAATTGAACAGTGCTTTCCTTGGATCTCAATTTCAAGAAAGTAGTTCTGCGCCTATGGCAAAACTATATAGTGCACCACGTAGCAAGCGCCAACGAGCGCGTAAAACAGTGCAACGGAAACGGGTTCGGGACAAGCAAAATGACTATGAACAGTGCATTCCTGTAGTGAAAATAGTGCCTTCTGCAACTGCTCCTTGTAATAGTGCCCAGTACTGTGTAGCTAGTGACAGTAGACATCAAGTAGCTACTCAAAAGTGTAGTGCAGTAGTTAGTGACTCTGTAGTAGCCTCGCATTGCGCGGACGCCGATCCGGCGGTAGTGCCATCTAGTGACAGTGTTGTTAATCCCCTGCGTGCCGAGTCTGAGCCGCTTCCTTCACTACGCGGCCCGCGCATACGCAGCACACAAACCGTAGCAGACGTTGCCCACATTCGCGCACCTGTCGTGCGCCAGAAGCACAAACTTTTTTGTAAATCTCTCCATAGAAAATAAGACTGTGCAATTTCAGCTTGATACTGGTTCCGCTGTTACATTAATTAATAAAGACACTTATGAACTTCTGGGTTCGTCAAATTTGTCGCCGTCACAGCAAGTGTTAACAGCTTATACAGGTGAAAATATTCTCGTGCTAGGAACATGTAGCCTGCCCGCCTCTTTTCAAGGTGTAACAAAAACAGTTGCTTTTGTAGTTCTTCAGGCCAAATCGACACAGAACATTTTTGGACTAGATGCTTTTGACTTGTTTGGTTTATCAATTCAAAGATATGTGCTTCACATTTCGTCAATAGTGCCTCAGGATAAAATCAATGCATTGTGTGACAAATATAGTGACTTGTTTTCGCTGGAACTAGGTTGTGCAAAAGACTTCGTGGCACATGTAACTTTCAAAGAATCTGCAGTTCCAAAATTTCGTAAAGCTAGACCAGTGCCTATCGCCTTGCGTGATACAGTTGCCGAAGAACTTAAACGTTGGCAAGATAGTGGGGTGATTTCTCCTGTTTCTGCGAGTCAGTGGGCCTCGCCTATAGTAATTATACCCAAGCCGTCAGGAAAACTTCGTCTCTGTGCGGACTTCAAATCAACAGTAAACAGTCAAACAATTGTACACACTTATCCCCTGCCCAGACCTGTCGAACTAATGGACAAATTAGGACAGTCTCGCTTCTTTTCTAAGATGATTTAGCAGAGGCATACTTACAAATTCCGCTTGATGACGAGTCAAAAAAATTTTTCGTCATTAATACTCACATGGGCCTTTTTCAATGTCAACGCCTACCCTTTGGCAGTTCTTCCGCTCCCGCTATTTTTCAGCGTTTTTTGGAACAGCTGACAGTTTCGGTACCGTGTTGTTCGAACTATTTAGATGATATTGTGGTATCCGGACGTACAGTTGAAGAACATTTAGCAAACCTGGAGTGCCTTTTCAAAGTTTTGACTGCAGCAGGTCTACGTTGCAATAAAGCAAAGTGTTCGTTTTTTCAAACTGAAATAGAGTACCTAGGCCATGTGATTAATGCCCAAGGAATTCATCCCTTACAGTCATATCTTAGAGCAATCAAAGACTTGCCTCCTCCTAAGAATGTGCATGAATTGCAAGCAGTAATGGGAAAGCTTAACTATTATTTCAGGTTTATTCCCAATGCCTCTCAGATTGCAGCTCCACTGCATCACTTACGTAGGAAGAATGTTCCTTTTGTATGGTCCAAAGATTGTCAGGTTGCCTTTGACAAATTAAAGTCTGCACTACTCAGTGATGCATATTTGATTCCCTTTGACCCACAGAAGCCTGTAGTGTTAGCAGTTGACGCCTCGTCGTACGGTCTGGGCGCGGTAATCTCACATCGCATTGGATCTCACGATCGTCCTATTGCCTTTGCATCCAAGCTACTGACGCCAACGCAACAGAATTACAGTCAGGTAGAAAAGGAGGCCTTATCAATCATTTACGGCGTCACAAAGTTTCACCATTATCTGTGTGGCAGAAAATTCTATTTGTTGACAGACCACAAGCCTCTCACGTCGTTGTTCTCACCCACAAAGCCAATTCCGCCACGAACGGCACAAAAGCGTCAGAGATGGTCCTTGATATTGTCAAATTATCAGTATGAGATTTTGTACCGACCTACCACTAAACATGCCAACGCGGACACACTTTCCCGACCTCCGGTTGGCCAGGATGTATCATTTGATTCTTCAGAAATGGCATGTTGTCAGATAGACTCCAGAGACGCTTCCGCTGTCGCAGACTTTCCTTTAAACTCTCGTCGGGTTGCACAGGAAACAGCTGCGGATGCAGACTTAAGTGTGGTAGCACGTTTTGTTCGCTTTGGTTGGCCTGCCAGAGCCAAAGACATTGATCGGCCTCTGGTTCGACGTTATTTTGCACAACGTCATGCATTATCTTTAAGTCAGGGTGTACTGTTGTTGCATACCGATAACGACCAAGCAAGAGTGATTATTCCTCGTTCCCTGCAACGAGAAGTGTTACGCCTCCTGCATCAAGGACATTGGGGCATTGTTAGGACAAAGCAATTGGCCAGACGTCATTGTTCCTGGGTTGGTATGGACGCTCAGATAGAGCGCATGTCGTCACAGTGTACTGTTTGTGCGGAGTATCAGGCGGCTCCTCCGCAACGTTTTTCAGACTGGCCACGCCCCAAGGGACCATGGCAACGTTTACATATTGACTTTGCCGGACCTTTCTGGAATACGCGCTGGTTAATCGTTGTAGACGCTTTCAGGAAGTTTCCTTTTGTGATTGCCATGAACTCAACGACAGCTTCTAGTACAATCAGTGCCTTAACATCAGTGTTTTGCATCGAAGGCTTGCCTGAAACTATCGTCAGTGACAATGGACCTCAGTTTGTTAGTGCGGAATTTCAACAGTTTTGTAGTGTGAATGGCATTCAGCATATCACCACCGCACCTTTTCACCCTCAGTCCAATGGTGAAGCAGAATGTTTCGTTCGAACATTCAAGTCTCACATGGAGAAGATGAAAGGTCAGCACTCCAGGCAGCAAGCTCTTCAAATTTTCCTGTCTACGTATCGGTGCATGCCACGTGACGGCCCGTCTCCTGCCGAGCTGCTACACGGCCGCCGTCACCGCACTCTCCTTCACCTGCTGCAGCCTCCCACGCACCGAGTCGGTTCGTATGGCGCTACGCGTTTTCAGGTTTCGACGCTGGTGCTGTACAGGGTGTTTGCTGGGAAACAAGAAGAAATGGTTACCGGGCACCATTCAGCGCGTGATCGGTCGCAATATGTATGTTGTACGTTCTTCCACAGGGTCGGAGCTGCGGCGCCACGCAAACCAATTGCGCTTGCACAGGCCGCGCGATCCTGTCTCCGGTTTCTTGATTCCAGACCCAGTTCACCGCCAGGGAGCACAACCACATCGTTCGTCCCCGGACTACGAGATCGTCCCGATGGAGATCGACGCGACGCCCCCGCTGTCGCCGCCGCAGATGACAGCGCCACCGAGAGGGACTCCGGGACCGTGCGCCCCCCCCCCCCCCCCCCCCCCCGCTTGGGCCACGCACCTCAGAAGATGACCTGCTCCCTCTGGGCGGGGGCGGGCGCCCTTCCCCAGGTTTCGGCGGGTTCCCTGGAGGATCGAAAGGTGTATACCGGGGCGCGGACGGCGCCTCGATCCCAGCCTCAGCTACGACGCCCGTCCCACCAGTAACGCCCCCGACCAGGCCCTCCTCCCAGTGCCGTCGCTGTGGCCCTCAGCCTTACGCCACGACGGCGCGACGGTTTGGGGGGAGGGGTGTGGTGTCGCACAAGTACAAAGTGCGCGCCACCTACTTTCGCTGCGCGCCGCCATGCACGCACGGCGCGGCGTTCTCACGACGACAGCCACGAGCGCCCTCTGTGACAACTCCGCTCGTGGCCACCACTGAAGGACATCGGCACTTGGGTCTGAGATAGCGACCAGTCAGGACCTTCGTAATCAGATAGGCACCAGTGAAGACTTTGCTATCGTACAGGCACTAGGCTGGCCTCTAACAACTATGTATCAACATTCTGCAGTACTATGTAAAAGTTAAGTATTGTTACATTCTGTGCAATATATATCTGTTTCTAATTTACTCTAGTGTTTATAGTTTCTGGCTGCTCCCCTCCGTACCTGCACCAGCGTGCTATCTTATTCCTGTGTCGGTCTCATCCACTCGGCCACCGACACCTACGACGAGGCTGGGACACAAAAGCGGCGACGAAGTTGGGACACAAGACACACCTTGACTGTTTATCACGTGTCCTAGATGCTGCAGTTACGATTTGAAAAAGTCACACTTAACTAAGCGGCACTTGAGACCTACATCTGACAGAACCTGAAACAATTTCCTCAAATTTGCAATATGTTCTTCTGGGGTACGGCCTAATATAACTATGTCGTCCAAGTAGTTTGAACAAAAAGGCACCCGAGAAGTAAGCTGTTCCATATATCTTTGAAAGATTGCGGGTGTGTATGCACTGCCAAAAGATAAACGCAAATATTTAAACAAGCCCAGATGAGTATGTACAACACAAATTTCATCGAGTGGCAGCTGAAGGTAGTCATTGCTCAAATCTATTTTTGAGAAATATTTTCCTGCACCTAATTTGTCCATTCTACATTTACATCTACATACATACTCCGCAATCCACCGTAAGGTGCGTGGCGAAGGGTACACTGTACCTCTACTGGACATTTCCTTTCCTATTCCACTCCCAAATAGAACGAGGAAAAAACGAATGCCTATATGCCTCCGTACGAGCCCTAATTTATCTTATCTTGTCTTTGTGATCTTTACGCGAAATGTAAGTAGGCGGGAGCAAGATCGTACTACACTCAGCTTCAAATTCCGGCCATCTAAATTTACCTGACAGAAATTCACGAAAAGGACGTCGTCTATCTTCCAGCGATCCCCAATTGAGTTGCCGGAGCATTTCCGTGACACTCGCGCATTGGTCGAACCTACCGGTAACAAATCTAGCTGCTCGCCTCTGAACCGCCTCTATGTCTTCCTTCAAACCCATCTGCTGCGGGTCCCAAACACTTGAGCAATATTCAAGACGTCGTACAAGCGTTTTATACGAGGTCTCCTTTACAGGTGAAGTATATCTTCCCAAAATTCTCCCAATAAACCGAAGTCGGCTGTCCGCCTTACTCACAACTGTCCTTACATGTTCGTTCCATTTCATATCGCTCTGCAATGTTACGCCTAGATATTTGAACGACGCGACAGCATCAAGAAGCTCACTACTAATGCTGTATTCAAACATTATAGGATTGTTTTTTCTACTCATGCGCATCACCTTTCATTCTTCTACATTGAGAGCTAGCTGCCATTCTTCGCACTAACTAGAAATTTTGTCTAAGTCATCCTGTATGCTATTACAGTCAGTTACAGACGACACCTTCCCATACACCACAGCATCATCAGCAAACAGCCGCAAATTACAACTTACTCTGTCCATCAGATCATTTATATAGATAAAAAATAGTATTGGTCCTATCACACTCCCTTGGGGCACGCCTGACGATACACTCGTCTCTGATGAACACTCGCCGTCGAGAACAACGTACTGCGTTTTATTACTTAGGAAGTCTTCCAGCCAGTCACAAATCTGTGAACCTATTCCAGTCTCCAGTCTGCAGTATGGCAACGCGTCGAATGCCTTTTTGAAGTGGAGAAAAACACAATCCGCCTGTTGCCCTTCATCCATGGCTCGCAAGATGTCATGTGAGAAAAGGGCAAGCTGAGTTTCACATGAACGATGTTTCCTAAACCCGTGCTGATTCATGGAAAGAAGCTTTTCCGTTTCAAGGAAATTTACTATATTCGAACTGAGAATATGCTCTAAAATTCTGATGTCAACGATATTGGCTTGTAATTGTGTGGGTCACGGTCTTACGGTCTTACGGTCACGGTAATTGTTCTGGTCTCGGCAAAGGACAACTGTCTACAACTGTTTGAGGATTCACTGTAGCCTTGAAATCAACACAAATGCGTTTGCTACCTGACGGCTTCGGCAAAATTACAAGCGGACTCGCCCACTGGCTAACTTGTATTGTTTCAATTGCACCATTTTCTTCCAATTTGCGAAGTTCTTCTGCTACTTTGTCGCGTAAAGCAAACGGTACGTCAAAAATTTTGGTTTGGCATTTTCCTTCAGAGTAATGTGAGCAGCAAAATCTTTAGCTTTTCCTAGTCCTGCAGAAAAGAAATCTGGAAAGTCTTTCAGCAACTTGTCTACACTGACTTTAGCATCGAAATTGTTCAGAACTAAAACATTGTCTTGCACAGTAAAACCAAAAAGATCAAAAGAATCTAAACCAAAAATTTTCTCTCCCGTAAGACTTATGCACCTGAAATATCACTGTGCGCATTCCGATCGGTATACTGCAGGTAGGGAACACTGTTCTAGTACAGGAATTTCATTGCCATTGTAAGCTTTTAACTTTGTTTTAGCTCGAGAAAGGCGCGGCGATTCTAACTGTTCATAAGTTTTGGGATTGAGCAATGTGACTGATGCACCTGTGTCTAGTTGAAACTTTACAGAAATATCATTCACACGCAAATTGATATGCATTTTCCTGGCCTGACGTAGAACTTGTGCTACATCTGTGTCCTTGACGTTACGAGGGGCAGCCACTGGTTTGGAAAATACTGCATTTATTGAATAACTACTGTCTTGTTGCTATTGGGGCCGGAAGGGCGAATTCTGTTTCTTTTGCTGCAAGCGAACAGTTTCTCAAAATGATCAAATGAACTTATGGGACTTAACTACGGGGTCATCAGTCCCTAAGCTTACAAACTACTTATCAACTAGCTAAGACTAAGGACGGCACAAATATCCATGCCCGAGGGGGGATTCGAACCCCCGACCGTAGTGGCCGTGCAGACCGTGACTGGAGTGCCTCAGTCCCCTCGGCCACCGCGGCCGGCGAACAGTTTTTATATGACCTTTCTTACCGCATACGTAGCATTTGCTCACCGGGACGGACAGTTCTGCCGTTTGTGCCGCGAGAAACAATTTGGGCACGATTTCACTTCCTTATTTGGCATGGTTCGACGTCTAGCAACGTGTTTACGCTCTGAGCGGGCAGGCGGAAGTACATGGCATTTGACCCGGCGCTCGCCGTGACGTTACAAATGTTCAAATGTTTGTAAAGCTTATGGGACTTAACTACGGGGTCATCAGTCCCTAAACTTACAAACTACTTATCAACTACCTTATACTATGGACGGGACAAATATCCATGCCCGAGGGGGGATTCGAACCCCCCGACCGTCGTGGCCGTGCAGACCGTGACTGGAGTTCCCTCAGCCACCGCGGCCGGCCGTGACGTTACACTACACAGTGGAAACGAATCAAAGTTTTCCGCTGCTGCGGCACTTGTATCGTACTGTGCCGATATCTGTTCTACGTGATGGAACGACGGATCTGACATTTTTAGAATCTGTTCCCTAAGCCTGCCGTCAGGAATATAATAGATCATTGCTTCACGCAACATGACATCTGAATACCAAGCTCCACACGAACATTTAAATTTACTCTTCCTAGTGAGACCTTGAAGATCTGTTATTCACCGCCTGTATGTTCGGTTCTGATTTTTCCTACATCTGAAAAACTGATACTTAGCAGCCACTACATTGATTTGCTGTTCATAATAGGCCGTGAGGGCTCCTATCACTGAATCATAAAGTTCAGAAGGTTCCGCGGTTGAAAGTAGTTTTTTCACAAGACGGAACACTCGGGGGCCAACACATTGTAACAGAAAATGAAGTTTGACAGTATCTTGTACCCTGTGCACTGTGGCGTAGGCTTCTTTTTCGCCATACTGTCGGAATGGTTGAATGACTGGTGGTGATGGCTGCTGCAGCGGTACGTGCGTAATTTGAGACAAAGGTGCGGCCAGAAGTTGTTGCACAGTGGACAGCAACGAGGCAATTTATTGGCTCTGAAACTGAAACATTTGCATTAGCAGCTGCGCAACGAGTGCAGGAAGCTGTTGCGCAGTGGCAGTGGCAGGCACACTTGTGTCAGTAGGAACTGACATGATGCAAAAACAACAGGCAAAAGCACAGCAGAGTAACACTATTCCCTGCGAGAGAAGTCACAAGATTATAAATTGCATTCGCCGAGATCTGAAATAACGCAAAATTAATAGCGCAGGGTACTTTCAGACATTAATATTTCGTCGAAATCTGGTTCTTCGTTGTCCTCGTCACCATTTGTTGTGACACTCGTCGCCTTTTTGTTGTTTACTCGTCCCGGTCTGGTTGTCATTAAAGGTATTGGTGCAGGATCCTTTTACATCTAAATGATTGATATAGTTATTATTTATTGACTGAAAAGTATAATACTGAACTTTAGAACGTATGTCTGTTTCTTCTCTCTTCTTGCTTCTCGCGGTGTCGTCCGTATGACGATAGCTTCGCTGTGACCTAGTTAGTGCTAACTTCGTAGCCGTGTTCTAATTTAGTACTGTCCTATTTCTGTTGTCGTAGCTGCCTAGTAACTGTCCGAGTTCTGACTAGTAACTGCCGTATTCCTGAATAGTAACTGCCGGGCGTCCAGACGTAAGTCGGCCTAGTTATAGCCGCTTGTAGAGGGCGCGCTTCTTCGGTTACTCCCTCCAGGATGCGCGGCGCCTGCTTGCTATTGGCTTTCGGTCGATTGCTGTCTTCTCCACGATCGTTCCCTACGTCTGCCGTGTGGCGCTGACTTTACGCCACAACACATACTATCACGCGATTGGCTAATTGGCTAATGACAACGTCACGAACATTCCACCATTTACCTCTTTTGCCAAAATAAACACGCTAGGCCGCCGTCATCCAGTGACGTAGCCAGGATATTGTCAAAAGGGGGGGGGGGGGGAATTCCGACTTGTTAAAGAGAAATTAACAAAGGCTCATTTTTTCATTTATTCTAAAAACAAATTTAATATCTTCATATTTTATGTTCATAGTTTGCTTTTGTTAGACCTTCTTACAAATACTACAGTATTTTATATACAAAACTGAGGAAAACGTTTTTAAAAATTGTTTCAATATAAGTCAGCAGATTCTTCAGTTGTTATTCCAAAATAACTCAGATTATTAGAAAGAGAAGTGTTCCTTTGAATTTCAATACTGGCAACAACCCAGTTGCATGTCACCAAGCTCGCTGCCTGTCAGCCACGACTATAGCTCGGTGTTTCCTCAAAATTTGCATTAATTTTTGCATTAGCATAAATATATTGCATATTGATGCCCATATTTTCCCAAGATTATTCTTTTACTCTTATTGTCATTGCAACGTATCCATCCTCTAAATTAAATATTACTTTCAAACCTAACTTTAAAAAGTATTACACGTACTGAGTGCGGTGCCTTATGATATACTAGAATATTGCCACTCCAAATAACGACTCCACTGCTAACATTAAACTGCTGTACAGATAAATAAGCTATTATATATTTAAATCGCACAGGACAGGGGACGTAGGAGAAGTTTTGAGTACGAGCAGATGTAAATGGCATATTTGTTACTGCACAAAACAAATTCCAATCCTCTCTTCCAACACCCTCTCATTCATCCCGTAGCACTGGGGTGGAGTAGCCGAGCGGTCTAAAGCACCTCGCTGCGGAGCGCGCGGCTGCTCGCCGTGGAGGTTCGAATACTCCCTGGGGCATGTGTGTGTGTGTGTGTGTGTGTTGTCCTTAGGTTAGTTTACCTAGGCTTAAGTAGTTTGTAAGCTACGGACTGATGACCACGCAGTTTGGTCCGATAGATTTAAAATTGAATTTCATCCCGTAGCAGAATCTTATGTCCACTTCATATGCACAATTCTTAGCAGCTGATGTTTTGAAATGAATGCCAGTTTGACAGCTATCACAAAAGAAGTGCATATTGCACATAATACCATCTCTGTCATTGCTGTCATATAATATTATTTATTGCCACAGTTACCACATGCATACGAATTTCTAATAACAGAACACACAATTTCTAAATCTATTATCCTAAAATCACAATTCACTTCGTATTTTGTAGACTGAAACTCTACTCCAGTTCTGGTTTTGTTCTGTGGACTACTCGTCTTCTTAGATTTAGAACTATCTTCCGCTGAATTATGCTGACTCATTTGTAGAAACTGTTAATTCAAACGTAAATGAGGAACTTTAACAACTTCCTTTAACACTTTGTGTATCTTGGCATTTTAAACGGTAAATCATACCAAAAATCTTTAAGATAGTCGTAATTGTCACAGAAACAGCAGAACTAGTCTGTTTATATTTCTGCACCCAGTGGCGGAGCTACAACACCAAGGGCCCCGGGGCAAAAATGACGTTGGGGCCCTCTCTAAACTAAAAATATATCATAGGCGCCGAATATTGAAAATCTTGCGGGATGCTCAGTGGCGTTTCCAATAGGGGTTGGCGGCTTGCAGCCCCTCCCCCCCCCCCCCCCTGACAGGTATATCTTAAAAAAAAAAAAAAAAAAAAAAAAAAAAACCACTTTATTATATTTTTCCAATTCCAAGTACAAAGGTAAAGCAATAATTTTGTTTTATTTTAGTAGAATTTTTTTCTTTTTTGCGTCATCTGGTGTTAGGTTAGGACCATTTTAATCTCTGAAAGGAGAAAAGTAATTTTTAACATACAGTAAAGAAATTAACAGCCATTAAATTCAATTTCACGTTTCAGAACTACTGGGCGGCTTTTGCTACCATTTGAACCTGTTTTCCCGTTGCAGTAAGTACAGAAATCATTTCTGTCTTCTTAGACATGCATATCAAATAATGATGTGCCTGTATTGTTAATACTGTGTTCAGTATCGCAAAAACTAACATCCGATGGTCTTCCTGCCTTCTTTCTTCTGCAGATTTATTTTCTATACAGTATTACGAAAATAGTCCATAACCACTTCTGCTATTATACCATGTCTGTCGATACCAATAGGTTTATAACCCTCTGTTACATCACACACCAATTCAGTAAACAGGATGAAAAATGTCACGACTTTACACTAACTCGATTCCTTGAAGACAATTGACTTCTAAGAGAATACATATACGTTGAATTAGTAGTATACACATTTTCATCGTATCGTACCAAACACATTCCTTTCCAGTTATTTAATACAACAATTAAAAGTTACCGCCTTCAGTTTACGATATTGAACTTACAAATAGCATTCCATTAACATTCGGACTATTTAGAAAATCATCACTTTACTCACATGTCAACATGATTTTTAATGCCTGCGAATTCAATTACCTATTTGTTTTAGATAATCTTTTTGCAGCGGTGTATTACAAAAGCCAGCCACCCATCAATGAAATGAGAGAGTCGAATTTAATTACAATCAAGATCTATAACGTAAAGAAAAAAATAATACCATAATTTTCAGTGGGGTATGCCGAGCATACCCACTCAAATTTTGAGGTATGCTTGAGCGACCGAGCATACCGTAATCGGCGCTTATGAACTATACAGATGCAATACTACATCAGGTCCTTACCGTTTACTGGAAGACATAATAAGGCAAACCTAAATACTCTTAAGTATTTACTGTGTGTCGCGGAGCAGATAATATTTAATCGTACTCTCTAATATAATTATAACAGTGAAAGTTAATTATGCTTTCAAGCAGAAACTACTGGGTGGATTTGGATTAAATTTTGGAGAGGGATAGAGTTGGACCTGGGTAGGACATACAGATAAAACTACCATGGAATAGTTTTGAAAGTTGCTCCATACTAAGTGAATGAAGTCGCAGGCAGAAGCTAGTAAAAATGAACAATGAAGTTTTACTCAACCACGAAAATATGGCCCCCTGCCGCGAATAAAACCATGAACAGTATTGTCACACACTGCTAGTAATTCAGCAGGTGGCAGGGTGCACGTCTTAGTGGACAAGCAATACCTTTTTATGTTTATATTCTGAGATGGGAATAATTTTTGGAATTTCACTTCGTGAGTTTGAAGTTTGTTGGCAGTGTTCAAAAAGTTAAAAGTCGAAAATTCTTCATTCAGCTAAAATATTATATACAGTAGAACGTCGATTATCCAAGTGTAATTGGGGGACATGGATGTTCGTAAAACCGATTGTTCGTATAATCGAACTGTAGACTTCTACTTGCCAATAAGAAGTACTGTACAGTAAATGTTTTTATACAGTATTTGGAGCCGCGCCATCCTTCACGTATCGCCGAGTGGCACACCGCAACGCATGGAAGGCGCAGCTGTTGCTGTGAGCAGCTTCGATGCTGCAGTTACTTCTGCCAACTGGAGTGTGCCGATAGTTGTACTAAGAGACTGTCGGCTTGGCCTGTCACCAGCAATGTTCCGTCACCCTGTGGTCCAGTGCGGCTACTGTGGGAAGCTTAGTTTGATGGGAGGGGAATTGATGGACGGTAGGGTGGAAAGGTAAAAAAAAGAAAAAAAAAAAAAAAAAAAAAAAAAACGTCGCTCTACTACAACTTTTCCGAACGTCGCACACGGAGGACGAGGGGCCCCTTGATCTCGAGGGCCCCGGGGCACTGCCCCGCCTAGCCCTATGATAGCTACGCCACGGTCTGCACCACAGACAGAAACAGCTGCCAAAGATAGCAATCTGAAGGCAAAGATAACACTACGAAAAAGTGTTCACAGCCATCTATATTCCTCCAATATTTTTATGACAGTAGAAACTACTAATACATATCAAATAAGAATTGAGTCGTCTAGAAAAGGAAGTGTGGCCTTTTAAAACGTGAAAGGTTTTTCATCATTTGTACTTCGAAGTAATCTGTGAAAATTGGAGATGAACATGCTACAGAACTATCTGGAGTTTTTTTTTTTTAATCATTTGTGAGCAATTTTTCCCACATCCGCCTTTACGAATGTGTCATACCACGGTGCTACTCAAATTTTTAAGCCCTAGCATTTCAAGAGATGATGACTTTGGACTTACAGTTGTCAGTTTATCATAAATCTCGATTGTAATAGCCAGAGATATTTAAATGTCAAGACAGTTTCCAATAAATTATTGCAAAATACCTTTGTTGTTGTTTTGTCAGTATCGGGAAATTATGTACTTCTTAAAAAAAAGAATTTCATTTCAGTTCCGTCGACTGGAAAATTCTGTTCACATACTTTTTCCACAACGTGACTATGAAATTCAAGCCGCCATCGTTTGCGAAATTGACGGTAATAAGTAAGAAAGCTTTCCATCGAAATATGCACGCACCTATCGATATATTTATCGAATGTTCGATATACCGTTTCTGAACAGGATATTCAGGAGCTACGCGCCCTCTTGTTTAACCTATACCTAACCTTCTTAAGGCTACGCAACAGATCACTTTCAGGTTAGGTATAGGTTAAAAAGGAGGTTCTTTTTTTTTCTAGTACGTTAGGGCGCGTAGCGCCCGAATCTCCAGTTCAGAAACACTATATCGAACATTCGATATATATCGATTAGTGCGTGCATATTTCGATGGAAAGCTTTCTTGCAAATTACCAAATTGACTGTGTCATACAAACCAAATGCAAAAAGAAATTAATATCAGCAAGTCAAATGGAAAGTAAAACAATATATTGTTCATGGTGACTCGGTTGTGACGCATATCGATACTTCGATCTGGAGATTAATATTTAGCAGAGAACGTAAGTAGCAAAGAACATGCGGCGAATTTATGATTGAAAAATGAGGCAATCGGAGAGCTACGCTGACAGATGTGGTATTAGCAGTCACTCCGGCCGGCAGCTGCCTGGCTGGCTTCCGTTTATTCCGCTGTCGCTTTCAGGCTTTCAGGTGTGCCGCACGCTTTCGCTCTGCTCCCCCCCCCCCCCCCCCCAACCCTCGAGCAGCGCCAGGCACCGCCTGCTAAACGCTAAATTGATTGCCGCAGTCCTCTGTTTACCGCAGCTGCGCCATCAAAGCGCTTACGTACACTATTCCGTTTTTCCTTTTTTTTTTTTTTCCACCCACTGCCTGTGCCGCCATGTCGAAATACGTGACTGCTGTTTTTCGCTGTCTGCAGGGAGAGAAACGGGGGCAAAAATATTGCTTTCGCTGCGGCGGTTTTTAGCCGTATTAACAGGAATTATAAGCAATTTGCCGGTATTCCTGTTTTACACAGATTAGCATAGTTCTCTCTTTCCACTACGCTGCTGTATTTCAGAAATATCCCTGCCGCCTACACAAAGTTTTACTAACTGCAAAATCTCGTAGCGATACTTTTCCGTAGTATTTTATCAGATTTAACCGTGCGATAAGAACATTGTGTCACGTCAGCTTTGTATCTTTCTTCGTGAACACTAATATTCTGTACTCTGTCCTTACAGGAATTATTTTTTAAATTGTGAACACTATAATAGAATATGTTGATTTTCACCGTTTTTCAGTTCGAGTGCATACCTCCGAATTGTTAAGCATCTCATTTCTCCAATGCACACCATCTATTCCCTCCTATCTAACCCCTATATTTTTGTCTATTTGTTTATTTAGTTATAACAGTGTGCCAAATTCCTAATATTTGTTAATATTTGTATCACCTTGCGTTTTTAACAACCCTTAAAACATTAGATTCTTGTTTAATTTCATTTTTATTCTATCTGGTCATATTGTAAGAATTTATGTTTGCATTGTTTCTCTATGTATGGTATTTATGTTCCTTTTTTCAGTACTATTAAGTTACAAAATTCTTTAAAATATTTATTTACACTGTAACTGCTCATTCAACGAAGTCAATTTACTTTTCTATATGTAACATGTCTTTTGGTTTTATTGACAACACAAGTTCTTTGGCCTAACTTCAGTAAAGAAACGAAACGTTTGTAAAGGTTATGGGACTTAACTGCTGCGTCATTAGTCCCTAACCTTACAAACTACTTACGAACTACCTTATACTAAAGACGGCACAAACATCCATGCCCAAGGGGGGATTCGAACCCCCGAAGGGAAACGGCCTCGCGCACCGTAGCATTGTGCCTCAATGCGCTCGGCCGCTCCGCCGCGGCTGGCTTCAGTAAAGGTCTGATGATGGCCTAATAAGCCGAAAATCTATTCTCTAAATAACAAACCCGTAGAACAAAGACGAAATTGTGTATTTTAATTTTCATAAGAACAGACTTTTTTAATTATTATGTTTATTATAGCCATCGTGTCTGTCTATCTGTCTGAACACGCCAGTCTCCGAAACTACGAGGGTTGGAACGTAGTGGAGGCTATTTATTCACAACCGATACTAAAGTGTAACGTGTTTGCTCCTGTTACTGCCCTTCAAAGTAATCACCAGCGTTATGTAGAACCCGCAGCCGTGAGCCGAGACCTGTTGCTGCGAATGGAGCGGTCTACTGCCTGTCGAATCGCTGGAAGTGTTCTGAAGCGAATGCCATGGAGTGCTTCCTTCATCTGCGGTATCAACCAATATGCACTTCTCCTTCAGAGACGCTAGGACGACCTGCCCGATGCATGTCTGTCAGTTTGCCGACCTTCGTTGAAAGTTTTTATCCAACGTACCACTATTCTGTACGGCAATGTCGATTCCCCTCACGCCTCTTGAACACCTTGATGACACTATCGTGTTCTACCCCTCTGACACATTCAATCTTGATCCAACTCCGTTGTTACTGTTTCGAAAATATAGTGTCGCCGTTACGTTAGATCGTTCGCTCACAAGTGATTGTACGTCCCTCGATTGCGCGCAGACCGGTGCCATGGGACAGGAGAATCCAATTTCTCGGATGTAAGGTAGGTATGTTAACAACGTGTGCTATCAAATCATATCAAATTTTTGTAAATCTACTAACACTAACTTAATGTAACTTATCCTAAGGACAACACACACACCCATGCACGAGTGAGGACTCGAACCCACCACGGCGAAAGGCCGCGGGCACCGCAGCTGGGCGTCTTAGTGCGCACGGCTATTCTGCCGCGGCAACGTGTGCTATCAGTAACAACAGTAGATTCCATTTCATAGTGTCTCCACAGCAGTGTTGCGATTATTTAAGTTCCAATGCTCGTCTAAGACGAATTTGTAAGAAAGAGGCCTGGGCCAACATATATGTCCATATTTCATCAAAATCGGATAACAAACTGTATCATAATTAAAGTTTTTTTATTAAAACCGTTTTTTCTGTGTCTGAATTTGTCAATCAGCAAAACTACTATTTGAATTTTCAGAGGGTTTTGGAAGGTAGAGTCAGTAAATTGTAGTGCAAAATATTCGTTTTCTTTAATCAAAATTAGACCAGGAAAAAAGGAGTTGTAATTTATAATTTACGTAGTCTGTTCTACATTGGTATCACATGGAAGTGCCTGACAGAGGATTTATCGAACTACTTTCATACTTTTTATCCGTAATTGAATTCTGGAATAGGTCGTGTGAAGAAAGAACACCTACGTATGTGCGTTCGAGCTCTGATATCTCTAAATTTAATTTGAAGATAATTTTTCTCCCTATTTAGGTAGGAGTCAACATTATACTTCCACATTTGGAGGAGGACGTCAGCGACAGATATTTCCTAAGCAGCCTTCGCGACAGCGGTATCGCCGTTGTTGTTGAAATGATTCTCATTCTAACTCCTGTATACATTTCTTGACATAATATAAAAAGAACTGTCCCTCTTTGTACTTCAAAAGAGGAGCGAGGCTGTCTCTCTACTGATACTGTTGCGTTTTCTAAGTGTTCACCAGTAAACTGCTGTTCTTGGTTTGCCTTCTACACAACATTTCTATGTGCTATTTAAAAATTACGTCTGTCGTAATAGTAATTTCCAAGTCTCTATATGAATTTTCGGCCTTCAGATTTGATTCATTTGTGCTATAAAGGAAATTCATGTAAGTTTCTTTTAATTTTCATATGGAAGACTTCATACATGATCAGTAGTGTAGTATAGGATACTACACCATAAAACCCATAAATGGTATCGTTAATTTCGTGTAACACCAAAGATCCAATATAGGACCAAAGATCCAATACAGGGTGCTGGAAGCAGTAATTCGGAAGCTTTCGTCAGCGACTGAATGAAGTGCCACAATCTCATCTTTAAGAATGCAAACCTACAATGAATTTACTATTAATTCAATGTATTTATTTATCGATCAACAGTCGTAAATCTACGTGTTTATAAATGCACCATTTGTTCTTTTTCGGTACCCGATAAAACCAGAAAAAATTATTTTTGTGTACCAATACTACAAACTATGGAGAGTGACACTCTTATTCTTCTTAATTATTGAAAATTGCTGAAGCTTTTACCGAATGTTCTGAAGACGATGTTCTCTACCTATGGTTTACATTTCATTGGTATCTCTATCCGTTACTAAACGCAAACATTCAAAGTTATCAAACATACGCAAACAAACGCAAGGGGGGAAATTATCCATTTATACATCTGATGTCTCAATTATGTAAACAGATTATTTTAATAACATGTATTGTAGATATTTATGTAGAAACGCTATTTTCCAATTTTAGAAAGTCGTCAACCGTTACCAACACAGACCACAAAAATCCATGCTGTTTCGGAACCAAAAGCATCATCTGTGTTGAGAGACGATGTTCCGATCGCCAAGAAATTAATAACTTAATTTTTGTTTTGTTTCGTTTTGTTTCAGACTCTGTATATAAACGTACAAATGAACAAAAAGAACTAGTTTACAGAATTCTACTTTGATAAGCAACACGCCCAGTTTAACGTCGCCACAGTTCAGATTTCCGCAGCCACTGCACAGTGCACACACGTCGAAAAGAAACACAAACATAACTCGGCAAGACTGACTGAATGTGTTCAAATGTCTGTAAATCTATCGGACCAAACTGCGTGGTCATCAGTCCGTAGCTTACAAACTACTTAAACCTAGGTAAACTAACCTACGGACAAACACAGACACCCATGCCCCAGGGAGGACTCGAACCTCCGCGGCGAGCAACCGCGCGCTCCGCAGCGAGGTGCTTTAGACCGCTTTTTTTTTTTTTTTTTTTTTTTTTTCTTTTTTTTTCGGGTCTCCTTCCTCCCCTTCAACCCGTCCTTCCGCTCACCAAAGTCGCCTTCTTCGGCGTCGGCTTCTATCGGCCTTTTTATTCCATTTCTTGGAATTAAAATTTGTACGTCTCTCTTGGACTTGAAAATAAAAGACCGTCTTGCGTGAGTTCGTTGAAAAATAATAATAATAATAAAAATGAAGCTGATTTGACGAATTCCCGTCTCGCTGTTCCACAGCTTTATATCGAAAATATTGCAAACCAAAAGAAAGTCACTTCTTCAGTGGTAAACAAACTATTTCCTCCTATTTACTATTCGATAAAATAACTGTTTTCTTCTTTTTCCATGGCACTGCCCACCGTCGATTTCAAAGTTTGTCTTCTCGTATTGTGTTCGCAGTTTTGCATGTCCGTTTGAAGTTCATTTTCTTTGTACTTCTTGTATGTACTTAGTATAAAATGGTTTCTTCTCTAACCTTGAAACGCGTCAGTCGGCTAGTGCATAGGATTTATTTGAATAAAATATACAAATGAAAGAGGGGGTTAATGATATATCTTCTTTCAAAAACAAAAATTTATTCTGAGGTACTGCTCGTTTCATTATTACTTTGTTCTTCATTTGTTCATGTTCTCTTCATTTGGTTTATTGTATTTATTGATTTATTTGTTTAGTAATTAATGTCAGTTTTATTTTACACACTCCATCGCTAATCATGTTGTTTCAGGTGCATTTACATGATAGTTCTCTTTAGGAAATTGGCGTATTGACGATGATAATCATGTACTTGTAGTAGGTTTTGGTGCTGGGTCGTAATATACGTCCAAAAGTCCTCTTCACTCTTTTCATTGTTTGTCAGAATATAAAATACCGTATGTCCCCTTAACCAGTTGACGGCATTGTTCTTTGTGTTGGGATAAAGTTTTTCATCGGGTAACAAAAAACTCGTGGGTGTGATTGTATGCGGAGATGTTCTCTGGATGATTGCCAGTTTTCGTCTAACCGACTGCCAAATGTTGTTGACTTTATTACATACAAACTGGTGTTCGTCCGTGTCGTTGAGATTGCAGGTAATACACACAGAGGAGTCTGCCATGTGAATGGAATGAAGACGTTCATTTGTTGGTACTTTTCTGTTAACTGCGTAGTACCACGTTGCCCGCACGTTAGTTGGTAAGTGCAAATGATGGACGTTTTTCCAAATATTTGACCAATTGAATGCATTGTACTTTTTTTCTATTATATTCTTGCTATGAAACTTCATAAAGTTTTTATATACATCTTTAACACTAAATACATATTTCTCTGCAATCCTCAGTCTTAGATAACTGTGTTCTATTAGAAAATGCTTGAATTGGTACAGTTGATTGGGGATGTGATGAACATCAATTGGTGCATCGCAGTTGGCTGGTACTATTCCATTAAGTAAGAATGCTGCTATGCTATTCGGTGACTTTTTCCACTGTTTATAGGTCTTGCAGCTGTACAACGCTTGTGCTTTATTATAGACGTCTGTAAGGTTTAGGCCACCTTCGGTAAATGGTAAGGTCAAAGTTTCAAACTTAACTTTGAACATGTGACCACGGCTGACGAAATGACCAAAAGCAGCCAGAATCCTATTTGCCACGTCTTTTGGCATGGGCAGGACTTGCGCCACGTAATTTATTTTTGATGTTAGATAGATGTTGACGAGTTGCACTCTCTGTATTTCATCGATCGTCCTGAGTTTATGTTGGTGGATGCTGGCACGTATGTTATTCAGTAATTTCCGATAGTTCAAAGTAATTGTCTGCCGGATGTTTGGTGCATATTCTATTCCAAGACATTTGATTGTGGAGGTCTCCTTTATTGGTCCTTGGATGGGAACTCCTAAACCACGCCCAACATTCATTATTGCACATTTATTCCTGTTCAGTTTTGCGCCGGAAGCAAGTGCGTACTTATCTATTATTTCCAGTGCCTTGCATATCTCTTCGTTATCTCGGACCAGAAGGACGACATCGTCAGCATATGCCTTGCACACTATCCTTTCTCCATTTATCGTTATGCCTTGGAGATGTTTACTTAAATCGAAAAGCAAAGGCTCAATAGCTATTGCGAAGAGGGACATGGATAATGGGCATCCTTGTCGCACTGAACTGTTTATTGTAATGGGTTTGCTGGCTTGACCATTGATCATAACTGTGGAGGTAGCACTGCTTAAAAAGTTCTTTATAACTCCGATAAAACGTTGCGGAAAGTTCATGCAACCCATAGTATGAAACAGATAATTATGGCTGACTCTGTCAAAAGCCTTCTCAAAATCCAATGATACTAGCGCGCCTTTTATTTGACAAGCTCCAGCAATCGATATGATATCCCTATAATCGCACAGTGTGTGGTGGATAGATCTGTCTCGTCCTACGCTCGACTGATACGAACCGGTGACGGTATTCATTACAGATTTTAATCTTTCGTTCACAATGCGGGAAAATATTTTATAGTCACAATTAAGTAACGTGAGCGGTCTGAGATTTGTTATACATTTTCCTGCATGATTTTTCGGGACTAGAACTATTATTCCTTCTCGAAAGTCACTTGGGATATCACTGCTAGCATTCATTAGTTCGTTGCAAATGCTCGTTAGTTTGGGTATCATTCGACTTCGGAATGTATGGTATAGCTCAGCTGGAAGTCCGTCACGCCCAGGAGATTTGTTTTTCGGACTTCGTAGTATGGCATCTTCAACTTCATCTTGCGTTACTTCAGCTAGCAGGTTATTTGCCTGATCCTGGTCCAGCTTCCGTGTCAGTCCTATTGTCATAACATTTTGCGCCATTGTGTCAGTTGTGGCATTGCTTAATAACTCTGTGAAGTATTTATGGATTTCGTTTTTAATCTCATTTTGCTGCGTGAGTAGTCTGCCATCCATGGATCGTATTTCAGTTAATATTTTCTTTCGGTGACCCTTCCTTTCAGTAATCAAGTGGTAAATTGACGTTTGTTCTCTTTTGACATCGTTTTGAAGCCTTGATCGTATTTTACAACCTTCAAGTTGTTTTCGTTTCAAAGCTAAGAGTTTCGCCTGAGTTCTTTTTATATCCAAATGGTTGTTAATTACTGATGGATCATTTGTGTACAAGTCTCGAAGGACTTTGAAATAAAATTCAGTTGTCTGTTTTTGCCAATCATTTTTGTCACGTGAGTAGTGCATCATCGCCCGTCGTATCGACGGTTTAGCACATTTGAGCCACCACGTAAGTGTCGAGGGGTATGAGGTGAATTTTTTCTCGCACTCAGTCCACACAGTATTGAATATGTCGTGACACTCGGGGTCCTGCAAGTGTGCTACATTTAACTTCCACAGGCCTCGTCCCCGGTATGTTTCCTGTCGTTTGAGGTTAATGGTGCAAATATATGTTATGTGATCTGAGAATATGGTAGGCCATAACTCTGTCTGCAGTACGTGCGTTTTTAAATGATCAGACACATATATCCTGTCGATGCGACTGGCAGAATGACTTGTAATGTAAGTAAAGCCTGGCAGCGCACCGTTTTTGAGTTCCCAGGTATCAGTCATCGTCAGTTGTTTGATTATAAGGTCAAGTTCGGCACAATAGTTAAAATTGGGCGTTTGATCTTTAGCCGACAATACACAGTTGTAGTCCCCTCCAAAAATCATATTGTCATATCGTCCACAGAAAAGAGGAACAACATCGTCTTTAAAAAATTCAGCTCTACGCCGCCTATTACTGGAACCAGAGGGTGCATAGATGTTAATAAGTCGAGTACCGTTGATAGTAACAGCAACACCTCTGGCGTTTGTCAGTTTTACAACATCGTGCACAATAATGCCTTCTTTGCTTAATATTGCTGTACCGAGTTCTGAGTCGTTCCCTGAATTGACAATTGCATTGTATCCTGTGATATCATCAAGTTGAATGTCTGTAACTTCTTGCAACATAGCAATATCAATATCGGCTGCGTAAAGCATATCCTGCAAGGTCTTAAGTTTTAAATGGCTGCGGATCTTATTGATGTTTATCGTCCCTATTTTATACGATTGCAATGCAATTGTAAAAGGTAGATGGACAAAATCGGTGAATATGGCAACTGATACTCATGGCGCCTAATGTCTTTAATGAATCGGAAGTGGAGGTGGCGTCCTCTTAGTTTTCTCGTCTCTCGACCTGGAGAACGAGTCTCTTTTTGTATTTGACACTTCCTGCATTTCTTCATCCTCGGGGAATTGTGCGGTTTCCTCTGCCCAGTTCCCTCCATCGGTGCATTGAAGCAATTCTTCCTCAGAACCATGTTGAGATGGAACTTTATTTCGCGAGTCCTTCGGTGTACAATTAGTATTTTCACCGCCCCGTTCGGTGTGCGTTTCTATATTTGGCGAAACGACCATACTCACAATATTTGTCATCTGTTGACTCCGTTGCGACTTCCCAGATGTCGCATCGCTTAATTTTTGACTAATTTGTTTTGCTTTTTCTCGCACTTGCTGTACTTTCTGTTTGGCGTCAGGAGGTGCTATACGCCGTTTCTTATGCCTCTTCGGAGAGGGTCCCGATTTTGAACTGTCTTCACACTCTGAAGTGCTACTTAAATCTTGGGTATTACTTTCCTGATTACTAACTTCTTCCATCTCACGCCGTGCATCCTGTTCAAAGGTTTCCGTGACTTTTTTATCGTGTTCGTCGCCAGTGACTGTTTCCGTTGCGTTGGAGGGAACGACAGCCGTCGTTTCATTATTACTGGTGTCCATTTCCAGGCTTACGGTAGCATCGTCTCTCTCATTGTTTCCGTCTATTGCGGCGCTAGACGTGGCAGCCGTGTTTACTCGGAGGGCCGTGGCGTACGTCACAGGCAGTGACGTCATCTTTAGCGGCGCGACCGGCTCCCTGGCCGGCACCTGCGTCAATCTCCGCTGCACACATTCAGATCTAACATGCCCTGTCTGCCCACAGCCTGAGCACGTACGTGGTTGGTCGTCGTACATGACAATGGCTCTATATCCGCAAACGTAGATGTAAGATGGGATATGTTTTTGAAGCTCCATTTTTATTTGTCTGACACCGTTTAGTACCGGGAACGTTTGGAAAGTTGTCCATTTTTCCGCAATATTGCTGATAACCCTCCCGTACGGTTTGAGAGCTGTATTAATCTCATCCTCAGTAATTTCGAAAGGCAGTTCAAACATACGAACGGTTCTAGTTCCAAATCCAGCATAATCAACTTGAACGTTACCAACATTGCCGTCACAATGATTAAATTTCAGTTTGCCTCTACATTGTTCAATGACCTTTTCACAGCATTCAGCATTGATCATTTTGACGTATACAGTGCTACTCACAATCGATAAATGGATCCCAACTATCTCACTAAAACTTAGCTTTACTACATCTCGTAAAAATACTTCTACTTCAAATGCTCTTGGCCGAGCAAAATGTTCATCGAACGAGAACTTCAAAGTATATTTTCTTTTAGTTTGACTCATCTTGGTGATCTACACATTTTGAAACCATTTTTATGGTAAGCGCGCGTCCGGCCGCAGCGAGGAAGTAAACAGACGTCCACACAGCACGCGAGCCGAAAGCAGACTTGAATGTGTTCAAATGTCTGTAAATCTATCGGACCAAACTGCGTGGTCATCAGTCCGTAGCTTACAAACTACTTAAACCTAGGTAAACTAACCTACGGACAAACACAGACACCCATGCCCCAGGGAGGACTCGAACCTCCGCGGCGAGCAACCGCGCGCTCCGCAGCGAGGTGCTTTAGACCGCTCGGCTACTCCACCGCGGCAAGACTGACTGAATTTCGGTATTTACATACCCGCATGGTAGTTGCGCTGTGTTGCACATACTCTGCAGTAACATCCTCATACAGAAACCTTTTGATTACCCCTTACACAACAGATGTATTCTATGTGTCAGCGATTTTCCCAGGTTTTTTTCCCCCCGCCTTCTGCTCTTTATCTTCTATCTCGTCCCCAAAAGCATGCAACACAATGTGGGCTGTACACAACAGGTCGGTACTTGTCGTTATACCGCTGGCGGTCCTTCTCCTGGGCGTCCAGTGTCCGTATGCGAGCCAGCTGTCTTGCTTCTTCGACTCTGGTGATGAGCTGTTTCACATAGTCATCCTGAGTGTCGTCCGGTGGGAACGGGAACAGCATATCCCTTGTCATCTGAGCTTCACGGCCAGGGAACAGGGAAAAGGTGTGAAGCCTGTGGTATCTTGCCTTGCTGAATTATAAGCAAATTTCACGACTGGGTGTTCTATCCCAATTCTTCTGCTCAACATCGACGTACATCGACAGAATATCTGTTAAAACTTTCTGTAAGACCATTTGTCTCTGAATTGTAGGTAGTTGTTATTCTGTGGACAATGTAGCAACGTGACATTGATTTTTCCAGGGAAGCCAAAACAGTCTTGGTCCAACCCGCCACTGCCCACACTGAAACTAGTTTATTGTGCGGTATCGCTCCCTGTATATCTAGTAAAGCCAACCAATGCCCTTGAACAGTGCAAGGAGTCCCTTTACCAGTTCTTTATTAGACACAATTTCTTCGGGTCTAGTTGTCCCAAATGTTCTGTGCCTTTTACTCTCCAATGCAATGCATTCGAAGTTTAGATGTGATGCAGTTTCATCACTGTCATCACAGATCCTACATTTAGGGTCCTCATCTGTTATTCCCATTGTATGTAGGTGTTTTTTGAAATTCCCATGGCCTGTTAGCAATCCAACCATGAGTCTAATCTCTCTCCTGTTCAGGCCCAGGATTGCAGAGCTTCTTTTAAAACATGGCTTTGACATCATTACCTTGCCATGTTTTTGTTGGTAGACTTTGGTCCAATATTCTACGTGCTGTCTTCTGAGCCAGTTCCGTAGCTCCAATTTGATCATTGCCTTGGTGATTGTCAGGACAGGTTCTGGTCCAATAAATGGACCGAGCAAGGTGGCGCAGTGGTAACGCACTGGAGTCGCATTCGGGAGGATGGTGGTTCAAATCCACCTCCGGCCATCCAGATTTAGATCTTCCGTGATGTCCCTAACTCATTCCAGGCATATGCCGGGATGCTTCCTTTCAAAGGGCACGGCCGATTTCCTTCCTCATCCTAACCCAAAACTCTGAGCGTTAGCTCCGTCTCTAATGGCCAAGCTGTCGACGGGACGTTAAACCCTAAGCATCCATCCAATAAATGGAGTCTCTGCCCCCATCCTGGCTAATCTGTCGGCATGTTCGTTGCCACTGATCCCCGAGTGGCCAGGGACCCACAATAGGTTTATTCTATTGCTTTCCCCTAGCTCCACCAGAACCCTGTGACATTCTGCAACAATTTTAGACCTTATTGATAGAGCTGAAGCATTGAATTAAAATTTGTGGTGCGGCCGGGAATCGAACCCGGACCTCCATGCTTACTAGGCAGACGTCTTAACCGTTTTTTTTTGTTTTTTTGTTTTTTTTTTTTTTTTTGTTCTATGGGTAGTTCTCCTTGAAGCGGACGCTGATCGTTTTTGTTCGTTCTTGTTCGGTGTGTTGTCGGCTCAGCTTTTTTTATTACAGAGAGCGTTGAGCTCTCTGACCGGGCGCGCTTAGCCACGGCGCCCGGCAACCGTTAGACTACCACACCACTAACGATTAAGGCGCCTCGGAATAGTCTATGTACGATTTCCCTCCACAACACAAACTTTAATTCAGCTTCTTTGTTCCAAAGATAATTGCCACTACTGCCAAGGCTCTCCATGCAGCGGAATAGCACCTCAGCAATGGACATGGTGGAACAATCCTGTTATGGTGATATAAATATCAATTAAATACAATGAAAGAATCCCAGAGACGGATTTTCGTCTCAAATATGTCAAAGACATTATTGATAGAGCTGAAGCATTGAATTAAAATTTGTGGTGCGGCCGGGAATCGAACCCGGACCTCCATGCTTACTAGGCAGACGTCTTAACCGTTAGACTACCACACCACTAACGATTAAGGCGCCTCGGAATAGTCTATGTACGATTTCCCTCCACAACACAAACTTTAATTCAGCTTCTTTGTTCCAAAGATAATTGCCACTACTGCCAAGCCTCTCCATGCAGCGGAATAGCACCTCAGCAATGGACATGGTGGAACAATCCTGTTATGGTGATATAAATATCAATTAAATACAATGAAAGAATCCCTGAGACGGATTTTCGTCTCAAATATGTCAAAGACATTATTGATAGAGCTGAAGCATTGAATTAAAATTTGTGCTGCGGCCGGGAATCGAACCCGGACCTCCATGCTTACTAGGCAGACGTCTTAACCGTTAGACTACCACACAACTAACGATTAAAGCGCCTCGGAATAGTCTATATACGATTTCCCTCCACAACACAAACTTTAATTCAGCTTCTTTGTTCCAAAGATAATTGCCACTGCATGGATGCCTTGGCAGTAGTGGCAATTATCTTTGGAACAAAGAAGCTGAATTAAAGTTTGTGTTGTGGAGGGAAATCGTACATAGACTATTCCGAGGCGCCTTAATCGATAGTGGTGTGGTAGTCTAACGGTTAAGACGTCTGCCTAGTAAGCATGGAGGCGCATTCCCTCGGCGGCAGCCGTGCGGGTCGGACGCGCGGAGCGGCCGCGCCGCTGTTTACGTCGTCGCTGGCGGCCGTTGGCGGTGTTTACTGGTGAGTGCAAACTTTCGCATTTGCTGTAGCGCTGAAAATGACAACATGAACGACTTCACGGAGCGGCTTGAACGAAAAGACACTTTGAAATTTACTTTTGATCCGACATTACCACGACCTAAGCCTTTTGAAGTAGAATTGTTTATTAGAGATGTCGTGAAGGTAACTTTAGATGACTTGATCGGTATTCATTTGTCGATCGTTAGTAGCACTGTCTACCTTAAATTGGTTAGCCCTGAAAAATGCGTTCAAATAATCGAATCTTGTGGTGGACTCCTAAAATTTAAACACTCAAACGGCCATGTCGGTGAAGTGAGAGTTACACAAGCCGGTCTTGGACTGAGAACCGTCCGAATCTTCGAATTACCCTTTGAGATTACCGCCCAGCAGATTAATGACAAGCTTAAGGATTACGAGACAGTGGTCAGTAACGTCGCCGAAAAGTGGTCTGGACAACACATCTTCCCAGTCCTAAACGGCGTCAGGCAGGTAAAAATCGAACTGGTAAAGCACATCCCGTCCTATATCGTTGTCTGCGGATTTAGAGCCGTAGTTATATACGAAGGGCAACCGAGGACTTGTTCGGCGTGTGGCTCGACAGAACATGTACGTGCGCAGTGCATTCAACGGCGTGTCGCGCAGATACCGATAGGCGAGCGGGAGAGGCAGGGCCTGACGGCTACGTTGCCACTGACTTACGTAGCCGCCGCCCGGGTGAACACCGCTCCAGAGCCAAGTTTAGATGTTGCGCTGGCTGCTGTACGTGACCAGATGGAACATTCCGCACCAATGGAGACTGATACGGTACCAGACAGTCCCACAAACACCTCTACGGACGTTGGGGAGGGAACCACGAAGGTGCAAGACCAAAAACCGAATGATGACTTAGTCCTAGAGAACGCGCAAACCGACGGTGGCGCTTTCAGAGAGGACCCACCCGAGACAATCGACAATCAGGAACAGGAGGCTAAGAGCTCATCACCTAAAAAACAAAATAAGCGACGGAGAGCACACCAAGGGGCGGCGAAAAACGCGCAGATTTTGCGCGAGAAAGCAGCCCAGATCCTCAAGAAAATGACGGAGGAGACAGCCGGAACTTCTCCGGAAAATTCTCAAACCTCCAAAAAGTCCCGGACAGACGTAGCTGAGACTGGCCAAGGGAGGAACAACTTAGAGACGCCCACAATGGACCAGGATGTTGGAAGTGAGCAGCGAGAAAAAACAGGAAAAGACAGACATGACGGTAGTCCACCACTGAACTGGGCAGATGATACTGATGATTGCTCTCCTTGTGAAGACATGTCCGACGTACAGAAAGATACTGGAAGAACGGCTGCTGGAGTCCGGACCGCAGAATCAAACCAGCTACAGAAGTCTGCTGCTGCTGCTGCCGCTGCAGTCGACGATGATCCTGACTTCTTCTAAATGGTGCTTACTTATAATAATTACAAAAAAAGCTATAGTATGAAGCATACCTCTAGCAAATGACCCCCTTGCAGGCCTATCGTGTTGCGACAATTAACATCAACAAGATTAGCAGCACTTTCAACTTACGGAATCTTCAAGATTTCTTATACGCGGCCGAAATCGACATTGCCATGTTGCAGGAAGTAGTAGCAGAAATTAGTCTCGACCACATCACGGGCTATAATGCTTTGATTAATCCCGGATTTGGCAGTGATCTCGGGACTGCCATAATGACGAGAGAAGGCATCGTCGTCACCAATGTGGAACGACTCACCAACAGCAGAGGTATTGCTGGTACTATTAATAACATACGACTGATTAACGTGTATGCACCATCCGGGACAGGGAAAAGGCAACAGAGAGCACAATTTTTTAAAGAAGACATTGTACCACTCTTCCCAGCCGGTACCGATAAAATAATCTTCGCAGGCGACTTTAACTGTGTAATTAGCCCAAAAGATCAGACTCCCAACTTCAACACTTCTATGGAGCTTCAAACAATAATTAGAGATTTAAACCTAGTAGATACGTGGGAGCTAAAACACGGCGATGCGCCGGGGTTCACTTATGTGACCAATCATTCCGCCAGTCGCATCGACAGAATTTACACGTCGTCGAACCTGGGAACACACGTCCTGCAAGCAGAGAGATGGCCGACGGTGATTTCCGATCATGCGGCGTACATATGTACTGTCAACCTCGATAAACAAGGCACCTTCAGAGCACGAGGATCATGGAAACTGAACGCTTCACATCTAGCGGACCCAGGTTGCCACGCAGTTTTTCGAAACACGTGGGCAGAATGCGAAAGGAAGTTTGAGAGGTTCGATTCAGCCATTAAATGGTGGCTCAAATGTGCCAAACCCGCACTAATAGCAGCCATGAAACAATATTCCCGCGAGAAACGTTCTTGGCAGACAGACACCATTGAGTTTTACTTTCATTGTCTGCGAGATTTATATAGTCAAGATACTACGGTAAGGGAAAATTTTGCTCAAATTAAAAGAATAAAGGCAATAATACTATCACTGAAGCGGAAACAATTAGAAGGCCTCAAAGTTCGAACACGTCTTCATAATGCGGTACATGAGGAGACAACGGCAATGTACCATGTAATACAAGAGCAGAAAAAGAGCAAACGGAAAATACTGACTGAATTGAAAACTACGGACGGACGACTTCTAAAAACTCAACCTGACATACGGGACGAAATTTATAAATATTTCACTGTATTATTAGCTGAAAAACCAGCGGATGAATCGGCGCAACAAGCCATTTTGGCAAAGACGTCGAGGAGATTAACTCCAGAAGAAGTAGAAACCCTTGAGACAGAGATAACAGAAGACGAAGTACTGGACGCAATACGACGCAGCCCGAAAAATAAATCGCCCGGTCCCGACGGACTGTCGGCAGAATTCTACCAAACTTTTCAACAACAGCTCTCCGGTAAGATGACTCTCATATGTAATGAAATCATCGATAACAGGGCTGTCGATATGAAAGAATTCTGTGAAGGAATAGTAGTATTAGTCCCTAAAACCTCAGCAGGCAAATCCGTCGACAATCTGAGACCTATTACATTACTTAACACTGACTACAAAATTTTCTCGCGCCTCCTCATGCAGAGACTAAACTCGGTGATTAACACTGTCACAGGCGAGTACCAAACGAGCGTTGGTAAAGACCGTACAATCTTTCAAACATTAGCCGAATACAGGGACATAATAGCGACAGCGGCAGCCTGCGACATAAAAAGCGCCATAGTGTCGCTTGACTTTGAAAAGGCATTCGACAGAGTTAACCACTCGTATCTCTTCCGCACCATGGAAACGATGAACTTCCCACAAAAAGTCACCGACACAGTAAAAAGCCTTTTGGCAAACAGCGTATCGAGAATTTGTGTCAATGGGCAACTCAGCAGACCTATCAAAGTAATGAGCTCGGTCCGACAGGGCTGCCCCATGACTATGTGTTTGTTCGCCATAGCTCTTGAACCGTTCCTGCTATCCCTGACTCACGACCTACCTGGATTAAGAATACACGGCCAGAAGATCCTATGTCAAGCTTATGCTGACGACGTTAGTTTCGTGGTAACAGATGGGGAGCAAATAAAAAGAGCATTGGAGATTATATCGACTTACGAGGCCGCATCAGGGGCGAAACTGAACCGGCACAAATCAGGAATTATGAATATTGGCCGTGGAATAGAATTTAGAGGTGATACGCCGATAAAGAGCATAGACACACTGAATTGCCTCGGTATTGAATATACGCAAAACGTCCGCCGCACGGCTGCCTTAAATTATAAAAAATTACTAACAAAAATACGGGCCGGGATCCAACAACATAGTCTGAGGAACCTAAACGCCATACAAAAAGTGACGCTAGCCAACGTCTATATTACAGCTAAAGTAAATTACGTCGCCCAGGTGCTGCCATTGCCGAAGATGATGGCCCAGAAAATGTTATCACCGCTCGGTCACTTTGTGACTAGAGGTCAAATCTTCAAGGTCGAATACCAAACCTTAACACTGCCAACTGAGAGGGGAGGCCTCAACCTCACAGATGTTTACCTGAAAGCGAAAGCGCTCTTTATCACCAAGATGTACAAACAGTGGAGACGCTCGCCCAACACCCTAACGGCCCACCTCTTAAGTGAAATAGCACCGGACAATATGGAGCCGCCCATCGACGTCCACCACATTTCCAATGCGCTTTGTCACCTAAGATACTTCCTGCTGGAGCTCAGCTATCTCCAGAGAAGTACTCCCGAGAAGAACCGCTACACGGTAAAGTTAGTCTATGACAGCCTGACGAAAAACAAACGGGGAAACATAGCAGAACAGAAGTATAAAGGACCTGACTGGCAAAAAATTTGGGAGAATATCCAGGACCCAGACTTAACTTCTAATGTGAGGTATAATTGGTACATGGCGGTAAACAGGAAGATCCCAACAAAGACAAAATTACATAAAATTCACTTGTCTGACAACCCATACTGTAGCAGCTGTCATATAGCCGATACGGAAGAACACAGATTTACGTGTATATCCGTTGAAGATATATGGCAACTTTGTACTCATAAACTCGCAAACATACTACGTATGTCACCTAGGTCAATCACACCAAGTCGATTACTGAACCCGGACGAAGTCCCTTATCCCAATACGAAGAGGAAAGCTGTCAACTGGCTAAAGGGACAGGCAGTAAACTATATTCTATCAGAGAAAGAAAAAAGTAAAGAAGATTTTTGGCTAACATTATTGACAGAACACCAGAAACTTCAACGAAGAAAAAAGTACAGGGAAAAATATGGATTATTCTTAATTAGAATATTAACTTGAGCAGACTAATTACCTTCGAAGGTGTTTTTTTGTATTTCCATTTATTTTTAACTGTTTAGAAAAATACATTACTTTACTGTTTTTTATTTATCCTTCTACATGGAGTGGAGTACTCCGCTTTTGGTTTTAGAGAAGAAATTCACAGCTCGGGCAGTACGACGGATTTTGGAGACCAGCGCTTCGAGGTTAATGGGAAGTCAAATTAAGAATTGAGACTCAATACGATGACACGAGAATATCACTGAAACTTTGCGATGGCAAACATTTTCGAGAAGACGAACTTCGAAGCTGCCGGAACGACGAAATCGATTCAACGTGCACCTACGACTCAACGAAAGAGAGAGAGAGAGAGAGAGAAACAACACAAGAAGCAGCACTGTTATTTTTATTTCTCATCGGAAAAGGAAATTTTGTTTATAATTACCAAAAAAAAAAAAACAAAAAAAAAAAAAAAAAAAAAAAAAAAAAAAAAACGGTTAAGACGTCTGCCTAGTAAGCATGGAGGTCCGGGTTCGATTCCCGGCCGCACCACAAATTTTAATTCAATGCTTCAGCTCTATCAATAATGTCTTTGACATATTTGAGACGAAAATCCGTCTCAGGGATTCTTTCATTGTATTTAATTTTAGACCTTGTTGCAGGAGCTGCCAGTGATCTCAGGGCTCCATGGCTGTCTAAATAGATATAGATGCTACGATCTATGTAGCACCTACGCAAATTCTCCTCCACACATGCCCTGATGGCAGTGATTTCGGCCTGGAATACTGAGGCCAGTTTCCCTAGAGAGATGATACCCTCCAGTCTTGGCTGCACCCCGTATATCCCTGCCCCAACGCCATGGTCTGATTTTGACCCGTCAGTAAACCAGACAATACCCCCGTACGGTGTCTAACTATTTTCTCCCACTGCTCCCTACTTCCAATTGTTATACTGAAAGGCTTGTTGATCAGTATGGGGTTATAGTATAGTCGGCTGGCATTTCCTCAACCTATCCTATATTTACCTCACTCACTATTTTAGTGTGAGATTATGGATATCTCAAAGAGCTCCAGTTGTTGCCAGTTCTGAGTCTGTATGCACCAGCTGCTGCCTCCATCTTGACCCAAAGGTGTAATGGGGGCATATCCAGCATGGTTTCCATCCCAGAAGTTGGTGTGCTGCTAATTCCGCCTGTTCTGGCTAAGCAGGCTAGTCTCTGCTCCTTTCCAAGCTCCTTAGCAGCAACCTGCTCTTACACCTTTTTCCACCACATGATCCTGGGTCTAATCACCGTGGTGTATGAACGTGATATTACCTCTGATACTAGTTTCGACATGAATACTTTTCCTGGATCAGATATCATCACGCGTGGTGCACAGTGCTTCAAAATGATGTATTCTGCTAGGAATTTAGCTATCTCTGGAGCTTCTATAGTCGGCACAGGTTTGGTGACAGCGTAGCGGATGAGGTAGTCAGTAAAGACTATCATCCATCGGTTACCGGTTGTCGACTTTGGGAACCTACCTAAAAGGTTGTTTCCAATCCAGTGGAATGTAGCTGCTGCATGTGACCTGGACTTAATTTTGCCACATGCTGCGGTCTCTGGCACTCCTTGCAGTGACTCACATAGTGCTTGACAGATCGGTAGAGACGATGCCAGTAATACCTGCGTCTGATTCTGTCTAGGTTCTTCACGAATCCCAGATGATCGGATATTGGAGAATCGTGAAAATACTTTAGAATAGGTTTTCCGAGATGAGCTGTAACAACTAGTAGCCATTTGGGGCCCAGTGGATTGTAGTTCCTCTTATACAATGTCCCGTTTATACATTTAAACTCTCCTTTGGTCGATTATCCTTTCACAAAGGTTACTGCGGGGTTGTAAGAATGCAGCTGTAATGTCACGTAACACAGTGAGCTCTGAAATTTCTCCCATGCTCTGGTGTTTTGCTAATGGACTCCTCGAAAGGCAGTCGACGTCCTTGTGTTTGCGCCCATTTTTGAATAAAACTGTGACATCGTACTCCAGGAGTCTTAGTGCCGAACTTGCTAGTCGACGTGATGGATCCTACAAATTGGTCAGTCAACATAAAGAATGGTGGTCTGTAGTGACGGTGAATGGTTTACCGAATAAATAAGTCCCGAACTTGTTGATAGCCTAGATAACAGCGAGACATTCCTTCTTGGTTGTAAAGTAGTTTATCTCGGACTTTGAGAGAACTCTTGATGCATAGTCTATCACCTTTTTAGCACCTTCCTCAATTTGTACAAACAATGCACTAATTCCATAACAGCATTGTCGTCGTATAAGGCTAGAACTTGTGCGGAAGTTACAGCCACCTTAAGTTCACCGAAAGCTCTGTCTTTCTTCTCATCCCAGTAAAACTTAGCGTCTCCCTGAAGATGTTCTTACAATTGATGTGCCTTATTACAAACACCTTCTATGAAACAGCGATAGCATGAGGACAGCCAGAGGAAAATTCTCACATCACAAATGTGATGAAGAGTTGGAAATTCTGTGACTGCCCTTACTTTATCTGGATCAGGACGGACACCATCTTCGTTCATTGGGTGCCCCAGCATTTTATCTCTTTGGCGACGAAGAGACACTTCTTTGGGTTGAGGTGGAGTCCTGCTGTCTAAACACACTTAGACACAGTTGATGTCCTTGAGAAAACGACAATGTCACTGTCCATTTAAGGTGTCGAAACAACCTGTCCATTATGCATTCGAATATGGCCGGGGCCTTACATGACTTTGAATTCAAAGAGACTGTCATATGTGATAAAAGCAGTCTTCTATCTGTCAGCTTTGTCTACCTCGATTTTCCAGTAACCTGTCTGCATGTCCATAGGTGATGAGTATGTAGCTCCTTTCAAGCAGTCTAAGTTGTCGTCAATGCACGGAAATGGGTAGATATCTTTCTTTGTGATTTTGGTCAACCGACGATAGTCGACACAGAAACGCCACGTGCCATTCTTCTTCTTCACGAGGACAACTGGAGACGACCAGGGACTCTCTAAAGGTTGACTAATGTCATCGTGCAACATCCGGAACTATCCGACTTTCATCTGTACGAAAGCTGGCTAATTGATGGATGATCTCCAGTATTGATAGTGTTTTACAGTGGGCTGTTTCATCTGGCTCTTCTGCCTGATCCGAAATACACCTGGAAATTGAAGTAGTGTGGTTAACACTTGCTGATGGTCAGACCGGACCATATATGCAATTCCATAGTAGTTTAGTGCGTTGTCGGCAGTAATAGCAGAGCATGAGACTTCGCCAATGACGTTGAGTTCACCATCCTAAACTGGTTCATCTATCGCAGTACACATTCCTTTAGGATAGAGTAACGATTTATCGTGAAAATTAGTGATCGAAAGTTCTCCTCGGCCACCTGTAAAGCTTATGATAGCCGCTGGTGTGTATTATTTCCTTCGTTATACTGATTACCTTTTTGCGATCGACAAGCACTTTACAATTCAGTTGGTCATCTCGGCAGCTGACTGGAATTTCTCTCATTGTTAACGGCGGCATCTCAACATTCTCGACAGCAAACAACCTCCCAGGCGAGTTTGTGATACGTGTACTCGACGGAACGACTTCCTCAATTTGTAGCTCAGATATTCCACAGTCAATGACAGCCTGGATGCCTGAAGGAAGTCCTATCCGAGGATGGCGTTATGGCTACATTCTGTAAAAAGCACAAATTCACACGACTGCGTCTGTTGTTGATAGTTATTCTTGCGTCAAATGTTCCCCGACGAATTTTCCATTTCCGACATTTAGCACAGTTGCTATTGTATCACAGAACATTATCTTCTTTAGTGTACGGCGCCAGTCATTCGACAATACAGAAGCACCCTCCTGAATCGACTAGTGTACGGACAGGTTAGCCGTCGAGCTGACGTCAGTGAGATTTTGCGACATCTTAGCGAGTGTCGTCCACGGAGGATTTTCATCTGCGGCGGCCTTACCTCCATTGATGGTCGGCACGCCTAGCGGCTAGCCTAGCGGCTGTTATCTCTGTAAGGCGACGGTGAATGGCGGCAGCGACCACGTGTAGGATACGGCGACCGGCTTCGCCCATAGGCCGACAGTAATCGTCTGCAGTTGACTACCGTTGAAAGGACTGCTCCGATAGTTGGCATATTGCGGCATAACAAATTGTCAAATACTCGTCTTCTCTCCTTACAGTATCGTACGACATGTCCGGGAAGCCCACAGTGAAAACACAATGGTGTGTTGTTTCTGTCCTCCAAATATATGTCCTGCTGTGAGGCGTCATAGTTGACGGAGGATTTGGTTGTGGCCGCGTCGGTCTGTTCCTAGGCTGCAGTTTGGCGGCAGCAGCGTAAGTCACAGTAGGGCGAAGCCATTCTTCATGTCGGGTGCGACTGGCGGGGCCGACAGGTCTAATGTTTGAAATACCCCTTCCTCAACAGCGTCATCCATGCCCATAATCTGGTGCTTGCTTGGTCCAGCAGTCCCGGCTGCCATAAACTGATGTAATTCTTCTCTCATAATTTGTCGTATGAGAGGAGCAAATTCAGGCTCGTCTTCCACAACGGTCATAGGGACAACATTTGGGCGTCTGTCATACGCCTTTCGTCCAACTCTCCTCTGTTGTAGTTGAAACGTCTTTTAACAGACGAAATGCCCTTCATCGGGTCTGAATTTTTATCAGCCTCAGTCATATCGGGTTTAGCTACGTGACATAGGGCCAAAACACTCTGTATATACTGCGTTGACTCATGTCGTTGGGCCCTGTTCTTCAACTGCCCTTTTGATAAACTGACTTGTTGCTGCTGGTCTCCAAAGTCTTCTTAAGTCCTGTCTGGAATTTTTCTCAACTACCAAACTTGTCCTCGTTATTTTCAATTCACTGATGGGCCGTCCCATACAGGTAGAGATATACGTTTGTCAAGGACAAGGACATAGTGTGTTCCCACCTATTATACGTGGCGACTCAGTCCCATCCTTTCAGCCACTTGTTTGGGTCCTATTCAGCGTCTCCAGAGAACACAGATGGGTGTCTGATATACAGCTGGCTAACTGCTGTCCGTATCCATGGGTATTTCGATGATACGGACTTTCGGACGGAGGTAGTCAGTATACCCTTTGTATTCCAATTCTTGTCAGTGTAGGCGATGGCTCCCAACCTGCATAATCGGAGACAAAATGTTCAAATGTTTGTAAATCTCTCTGACTTAACTGCTTGGTTATTAGTCCGTTGCTTACAGACTACTTAAACTAAGTTAAATTGCCCCAGGGAGGATTCGAACCCCGTCGCGGGAAGCGACGTAACGTAAAGGACACTCGATAACGCAGATGTATTGCAGGATACCCGGCGCCTCCACGAGAAAGTGTCACGTTCAAAACTGCAGGTGGTCCGGAATTCGAAGGCTGTTCGTTAATAGAGCGCAACACTTTACAATTAGAACACAAGGCATCCTAACACTGGCATACACTCAGTGCACACTGTCTCCTGCTTGAAATGTTTCACTAATTATACATAGAAAGAATTTTCTGGAACTTACAAGTAGATCAAACATAGGAAACATGTAGATCATTCTAGAAATATCTATATAAAAGTGAATGTTAGCCTTTATGTCCTTTATGTGTTCATAAACTATTCATTCTATTGTGATTAAAATTTGGTGAACTGTTCACCGTACGCCCCCGAAGGTTCCTGTTCATAGGACAAAAGATTACGAAACATAGCTCACGAGATATGACATCATAAGTAATCAGAGACAACCGCGTGAGAATACTCAGGTTTATGCGTCAATTATTGGACAACGGGAATAGTTAGGGACCTGTAACAATGTTTGCATGTAATTTCGGACGTTTATGAAGCGTTTCGTAACTGACTTCCCCCCCCATACACAAACACACACACACACACACACATACAAATGATGAAACGAAAAGAAGTCTACAGCTCACAACAGTTTCGCTGTTGATATCGTAAAACTGTAACGTCAGGCTTGACCTTGTGACTGTGTATACTGTTGACTTCGCAACATATTTTGCATATAGTATCGAAATGTATCACTAAATGTGCCATCAAATTTATATCGCTGTACGACACCTACTTCAGGACATGTCTATATTAATAAAGATGAATTGCTGCATGTATGAAAGCGCATCACTTCAGATTGGCTTGGCCGATTTTGCTGATCTTGTCTTTGTTCTGTTTGTAATTCTCAGGTTAAGGTTTGTATTAAATAAAATATTTTGAAAATCTACCGGAAAATACCAGAATTCGAGAAAAACTGGAAGTACGCTTCCAGGTAGGATCATTTTCTAAATTCTCCAACAACCAGCTTATTCATTCGCTACTCGCCTATCGACCAAATACGCTCTAACGGAGCGAATAAATACGCCAAGGGGTTAGAATAAAGGGTGATGGCGTTATACACACAAGGTTAAAACAGCCCGACAGATTTAACATGAAACGTTGATACTTTAGAAGCCCTTCATATTATTCTTACCTCCATGGTGTGAACCGGTGGTGATCATATCTTTGGGGCGTTTCAAAGATGTCACTTCGCGGTATTTTTGAGTGTTACAAACAAAATGAATGCAGATCGTAGTTTATTTTTTAGTACAATGCCTCCATTGCAGCGTCGTAATATCGGTCAGTGTTCGCGCAACTCAATGACAATTAATAAAGCGCTAGGCCAGTCGTTGGAAGTTTGTAGAATAAATCTTGAACCTCCGTGTTTTTCCCATAGGCAGTTGTACGTGGCGTACTCGAGACTTGGTAAACCATATGCACTGTTCGTTCTCTCTTCGGACGGAAAGATTCTCTTCGGACGGAAAGACAAAAAATGTCGTTCATCAATAAGCGTCACAATGATCGCAACACAAAGACTTTCGAAACGTTGTGTTTCCATTCTACTTATTTCAATTAATTGTTTTATCTCATTTGGAATTTCTATCATTAAAGTATGATCAAGCTACGATTATTTCAGGTGATTGGCAAAATTCAATTCAATGCATTTCAATTCAAAAACTCTCAAGAGGATATAAACATATTATTTAAAACATTTCCATTCTGCTCGCTGCGAGAAAAAACATGCTAAGCTGTGCTCTAAAAATTTTGTTTCCTTCTCCCAGCCATTTTAACATAAAAAGTGAAAGTCGTTTCTGGGAATGAAATATTTTTAAATAGGGGGGATGATATCGACGCAGACAGGAGGGGGGAGGAGATGGATATAGTGTAAGATGAGAGGGAGTGGTGTGAAGCCGAATGTGATGGAAAAAGATAGGGAAAGGAGGAGATGGACGAAGGAAGGGGGAGGTGACAATGGGGAATAGAGGAGGGAGGAAGGGATAGACATAGGGCGAAAATGAAAGGGGATCAGGGTATATGTCCCATACATATTAGCTACTGCGAAGCGTAGCCGGGTTTGCTGGTTGGTACTAAATACAAACAAATCCATTTTTTCTCCTCGTGGCGGGATGTGAAGCGGGGACTGCACGCATAGCGATCTGCGATGGTAACCACTGCATCACGTGTTGCGTCGGAATACTCGCGCTAATACTTACTTTCTTTTCCACCCCCATTTACGCACTAGGACGTAATCTCCCTGTTATCTATATCTACATCTCAAATTCAAATGGTCTAACCTTTGTACAAGTATTGGGCCAAACTGCTATGGTCATCAGTGTCCAGACTTACAAACTACTTAAACTATCTTACACAAAGTACAACACACACACCCATGCCCAAGGGCGAAGTCGAACTTCCGGCGGGAACAGGCACCTAGTTTGTAACATGTTGCTTTAGATCATGCGGCTAATCCCGCGCGGCAACTTACATCTAATTTACTCATCATGTATCTCTCCGCAAACATTTATTGACCGTAGCCAAACTGCAGTCCCACATTCTTTTCCTCCAATCCTGTTTGAAATTTGAAACAACCCCCAAAGGCCTCACTTTAGAAGTTTCTATCTCAACCATACTCCTTTTTTCTATTGGTCTTTCCTTGACTTTGAAATTAGCCAGTCCTCCGCTCTTACCTATCTTGTCCTTGAACAATATGTTGCTTCTTGTAACCACTTCTCCCAGTAGCTCATCTCTGTCGCTTGAAGGTTCTTCTTAGCACCTGACAGTATCTTCGACTTCCACACATCATCCAGTGATCCATCATCACCTCGTGGCCTAAGTTGTGAGCAAGCTTTCATTTCTGTTCCCTGTTCCGTTTTTCTTACCTCCTCTCACACCTGATGATCGAATACAGTTTCTGAAGGTAGACGATTTGCGGTTTTTGTTTGACTATCGGTGCTACAGAAATAAATTAAGTACTGGCCATTCAGTCTATCTCCTTTGAAGAATATTTAAACATCTCAGTGTAGAATTTTCATCAATAATCGGAAAAGATTTTTGATAGTTTTACTTGAATAACTGTAGACTGAAGTCATGGTCGTTAGAACTGAAGGTAAATCTCGAAAGATTCAGTACATATATGGCGACTGCTAGCTTAAAAACTAACCTTTTCTTTAGTTTCTTGAATGATTTAGCTGGAACACAAAAAACATGCATCTGAATGACTATATGACAAATAATATCTCTAATATATATGAAAATTCCCCTCTACCAGGTCGCTACAATGTTCGGTTTGTTGCATACTGAATGGTGCATAGCGTAATCCACCGTGAAAACATGATGAACCTCGTTGCTAAGTGACAAAGTTCAAAAACAGACTAGTACAAATTATGCCATTTTTGTGCGAAATTGTGGTTGTATGAACACCTCCGGAAATGTAAGATGTTTCTGACAAAAAAATAAGTTACAATGAATATAAAATGGTGACTGTCCTCTCTGTAATACATTTTTCTTCGTATATACAAGGTCGGAACTCGTTCACACTTAGGTCATACGTGTGTACCCCCTGGGAGCATCTACATGCCGGAGAAGTCCGCATACAGCAACGAGCACCATGTGGCTGCTGCAGAAGCCTTTTAATGACGGACTCCGTGATGCGAATGCTGGGCAGGAGCTCTTGCACATAACTCGACGGCCTTTCCCAACACGTAGCGGTCCTGAGAGCAGCTGGTGCCTTGCTGAGACTCGCAAGAATTTGCTACTGCAACGCAGAGATGTTGTCTATTCCGGATAGATACATCGTACAAGGAAGTTTACAAGATTTGATTTTGAAATAATTTTGTATCTGTAACATTTTTAGTTTCAAATTCCAGTACATCAGTAGCTGTTTCGGACACACATTTCCATTGGTGTATGGAATTATGTTGTGTACTCTTTCGACGAGGTAAAGAGTCAGCATTAAATAGTTATAAGTCTTAATATCCTGAAAGATAAGATGTGTATTGTAATATAGTAACGGTGGACAAAATATGGACAACTAACAGAGACACGATATTTATTGGTTAGCAAGAAGTGGGCCCACCATTTGCTTTGAGAACAGGTGCTACTCTTCGAGTAGCAGAACTTCTCTTTATAGTTTCCCACATAATGTAATCCCTTCTTGTACCTAAATATGTACCAATTACTCCAACAATGTTGGAGCTGTGTATCAGATCCACATTCTCCGCTCTAAAACTGCCAATAAAGGTACAATAATGTTCAGACTTGGTAATGATTGATAATGATACAACAATTATGAGTTATATATATATGCCGGTGACGGGAGATGGTCCTTTCTTCAGTGTGGAGACACTCCTATGCCCTTACTCTTACGGGAATTAGTTTACCATAACTACGAGTTTGTGTTCGGTGGGCAGGTGTAAAGTTGAGAATGTATATCTGACAGGAAGCGTATTTGAGAATTCCGTGCAGGTGTGGTGATCGTTGTGTCCCCAGTGGTGTAGAGGTAAGCAGGAGACCCGGGTTCGAGCCCCGGCTGGGTACACACTTTACCCATTCGCAGTTAGTCATACATTCCGTAAACATGACAACAATTATGTAACATATCCTGAAGCTCTAAATACAATCTTATTACGCTACCGGGATTCTTAGTGAGTACCATTTAATCTTTCAAAAGATGTTGCAAGGCTATCGGTAGAGTGTCGCTCTTTCAGTCCACATGCCCTACTGAAGTTGGTGACAAATGTCGTGAATAGCGTACTCCACCTGGAGTCTCTGCTCGCTCGAAAAGTATTTCCGTAACAATCTGACAGATAACAATGTAGTAGCTTGCGCGTAGGAAGGAATTGCATTCCGCGTTCCTGATGCTCGGTCGAGTGTGCCGTGCACCCGAATGTCAATTGTTGCCCCTTTTCATTGCTGTAAAAACACTTCAAGTAATCTACTATCACGCTACATCGTTTTATGAGTTTATTTTTTCATCAGTAGCTGTACTTAACTCGTGAGATAGAACACTACAGATTTTCATTTCACTTAATTCTTCAGTTCCGTAACGTTTCTCAACCGATTTTGTAGAAAGTAAGCGTTTTAAAGATATTACCTACGACAGTGTTAACTATTCTACATTTAGTAAAGACTTAGCCCTCTCCAGTGACGGACTAAGGCTGTCGTAGGCAAGACAAAAGACAAAATGATGTCCCCCGTCCACTATTAAAAAAGGTTACTTTTAAGATTTGAACGCCCCCCCCCCCCCCCCCCCCAAGGACGAGATACACGGGACAGCCTAAAAAATATTGCTTTCGAGAGGTGGAGGTCTCAGAACGAGAGGCCAAGGGAGCTCTAAAATCCACGTCGTGCTTTCGAGGTATTTGGAGGCCGCGGAGGACGCATAAGGAGAAAAATACAAGTACCAGCGGTCGATGCAGATGCACTGTCTGTCGAGCCGTCGACTACATTCCGTTTTCCCTCACACACATACACGAATTTTCTATTCTGCGGCAACGTATTACGTTGAAGAATGAAAATGTTCAAATGTTTGTTAAGCTTATAGGACTTAACTACGGGGTCATCAGTCCCTAAACTTACAAACTACTTATGAACTACTTACGAACTAGGACGGCACAAATATCCATGCCCGAGGGTGGATTCGAACCCCCGACCGTAGTGGCCGGGCAGACCGTGACTGAAGCGCCTCAGTCCCCTCGGCCACCGCGGCCGGCATAAGAATGATTAACTATGTTAATAAAGTAATCGAGATGTTACGTTTCTTATGACTCAGATCCATCCACGTTGGCCGGCCGCGGTGGCCGAGGAGACTGAGACGCTCCAGTCACGGTCTGCACGGCCAATACGGTCGGGGGTTTGAATCGCCCCTTGGGCATGGATATTTGTGCCGTCCTTAGGATAAGCTAATTCATGAGTAGTTTGTAAGTTTAGGGACTGATAACCCCGTAGTTGAGTCCCATAAGCTATACAAACATTTGAACATCCACGTTCTTCTTGCCATCAAGTTCTTCAACTGAAGTCGTCGGCCTCTCCCTGTCGCTGGCAATCAACTCATTTGAAGTACGTTACGACGTTCGGAGGCATACAATATCTGTGTGAAGTGATTACGACACTAGTTCATTTGACAATTCGGCGTCTAATAGAAGTTCATTCTAATTTTCCGGAAATTTTTAAAGAAAACTTCAGCATCTCTGAATGTAATATTAAATACTTTTGTATACTTCAGAGCCCATTTAGTTTAATTTCGGCCTGTACTAATCTCTTTCAGCCTGTTTATTTAGTTGCACTTCTTTTTCCCGAACGGGATTTGTCCTTTCTTCGTTCTCTGCACCGAGAGCAAAAATGGCAATGTTTAATTTATTGACTAAGTAACTGCAAAGCTGGCGTATACCAAATTTAAGCAGTACAAAGTGGCGAGATATTATAACATTATTACGAGTGTCGTCCGGAAAGTAAAGCGACAGTGGGTGTATCATAGCGAAAAACGTGTTGGGAACCTTGGACTAACTGTTCCTCTACATAATGGAATTGTTTAGAAAAATTAAGGATTGCAATGTCAAAACTACATCTTCACTCAAACTTTCACCTCATCCGTTTCTTGAACGTGTCCTCCCAGAAGACTGTCGTTCATAAGGCGAAACAAGTAAAACTCACAACGTGCTAAATACCACTGACCATTAATTTTGCCAATCACCTGAATTTTAGCCACGCCGCGGGGTTTCACTTTGTCATGACGAATTTGGATCGATTTCGAATTCTTGTTCGGGCTGCTCTAGGGACAGCCCTGTTCCATAAAATGAATGAAAATGTCTCCATTGGCATCACAAAATACTGTCGCCATGAAATTGTTTGGAGACAGCCAGCTGGCTTCTGAACTTTAATTTATAAGAGAAGAGGTGTTATCGCGCAACTTAGAGAGATCCTGTGTTTCGGATCATAACCATATACCCTCATTACAACAGCTGTTTGCAGGACAGAGACATGCCTTCGATAGCTTCAAATGCTTCCAGTGGCTCAGAAACTTCCACACTTATGTCCTTCAAATAACGTGTCAGCTCCCTCACTAGCCATTGCGCACACGCTTTCCGCTACTACACTCCTCGCCATTAAAATAGCTACACCACGAAGATGCCGTGCTACGGACGCGAAATTTAACCGACAGGAAGAAGATGTTGTGATATACAAATGATTAGCTTTTCAGAGCATTCACACAAGATTGGCACCGGTGGCGACACCTATAACGTGCTGACATGAGCAAAGTTTCCAACCACGTCTCATACATAAACAGCAGTTGACCGACGTTGCCTGGTGAAACGTTGTTGTGATACCTCGTGCAAGGAGGAGAAATGCGTACCGTCACGTTTCCGACTTTGATAGAGGTCGGATTGCAGCCTATCGCGATTTCGTTTTATCGTATCGCGACATTGCGCTCGCGTTGGTCGAGATCCAATGACTGTTAGCAAAACATGGAATCCTTAGGTTCAGGAGGGCAATACGTAACGCCGTGCTGGATCTCAACGGCCTCGTATCACTAGCAGTCGCGATGACAGGCATCTTATCCGCATGGCTGTAACGGATCGTGCAGCCACGTCTCGATCCCTGAGTCAATAAATGGGGACGTTAGCAAGACAACAACCATATGCAGGAACAGTTCGACGACGTTTGCAGAAGCATGGACTATCAGCTCGGAGACCATAGCTGCGGTTATCCTTGACGCTGCATTACAGAGAGCAGCGTCTGGTTGCACGAATGGCAGAACGTCATTTTTTCGGATGAATCCAGGTTCTGTTTACAGCATCACGATGGTCGCATCCGCGTTTGGCGACATCGCTGTGAACGCACATTGAAAGTGTGTATTCGTCATCGCCATACTGGCGTATCACTCGGCGTGTGGTATGGGGTGCCATCTCGATCACATCTAGTTCGCATCGACGGCACTTTGAAGAGCGGCCGTTGCATTTCAGATGTGTTACGACTCGTGGCTCTACCCTTCATTCGAACCCTGCGAAACCCTACATTTCAGCAGGATAATACACGACCGCATGTTGCAGGTTCTGTACGGGCCTTTCTGAATACGGAAAATGTTCGACTTGCCAGCACATTCTCCAGATCTCTCCCCAATTGTAAACGTCCGGTCAGTGGTGGCCGAGCAACTGGCTCGTCACAATACGCCAGTCACTACTCTTAATGAACTGTGGTATCGTGTTGAAGCTGTATGGACATCTGTATCTGTTGACGCCATCCAAGCTCTGATTGACTCAATGCCCAGGCGTATCAAGGCAGTTATTACAACCAGAGGTGGGGCTGTTCTGGGTACTGATTTCTCAAGATCTGTGCACTCAAACTGCGTGAAATTGTAATGTCAGTTCCAGTAGGCTATAAAATATTTATCCAATAAATACCCTATATCATCTGCATTTCTTCTTTGTGTAGCAATTTTTAAGTCCGGTAGTGTATAAGTCTTTCACCATCGCATTGACGGCGTTGAGGCCACAGCCTATTTATGGAGCAAGCTCACGAATTGTGACTCGTCTGACCGCACTGATCAGTTCATCCAGTAGTTGGCTATTCACGTCAGTGGTCGCAGTTACGGGCCTCCCACTGCGTGATTTGTCTACAATGTTGGTTTCTCTAGAGTTCATCATCCATCTCTGGATATTACTCATGCGAATCATGTTGTTTCCGTAGTTATTTTTCAGTCGCCCTATGGATGTAAACAAGGATGCACACTTCCTTTTTCAAGTATTCAATGACTGCACACTGTTTCAGCTTAGAGTCCAAGTCAAGTTTCTACGAAAAAAGAAATTACGGAACAAGAGTATCCAGTAAGAGCTACTGTACCAACTTGTGAAATTTGAACTTCATACATCAGTACATAAATAAGTTCCGTACATAGATGCACTACATTCAGAACGGCCCTGGCAAATTTTAAGTAAACATATTAGCTGTTGTACCTACTGAAATTCTATAAGTTAAGACAATGCTGGATAAGAAATGTTCAAATGTTTGTAAAGTTTAATGAACTTAACTGCGGGGTTATTAGTCCCTAAACTTACAAACTACTTATGAACTACCTTATACTAAAGACGACACAAACATCCATACTCGAGGAGGGATTCAAATCCCCGACGGCGGACAGCCACGCGCACCGCAACATGGCGCTACAGTACGCGCGGCTAATCCGCCGCGACGCTGGATAACAGAGGAGTTACTGAACTGCATTGATGATACGACAAAATATAAAAATGCAGGAAGAGAAGCAGCAAAAGGAAATACAGACGGATGAAAAATGAGGTTCACAGGAAGTGCAGACTGGCTAAACAGAAGTGGCTAGAAGAGAAATGCAAGACCGTAGATGAATGTATAACTAGGGGAAAGATAGATACCAACTACAAGAACATCAAACAGATATTTGGAGAAAAGAAAAGCAGCTGCATGGAGAACAAGAGCTAAGATAGAAAACCAGTTCTAAACAAAGCACCACCCCCATGAACCACAGACATTGCCGAGGTGGGGTGGCTTGCGTGCCTCAACGATGCAGATAGCCGTACCGTAGGTGCAACCACAGCGGAGGGGTATCTGTGGAGAGGCCAGACAAACATGTGGTTCCTGAAGAGGGGCAGCAGCCTTTTCAGTAGTTACAGGGGCAACAGTCTGGATGATTGACTGAGCTGGCCTTGTAATATCAGCTAATGTGGCTTTGCCACACAGCTACTGCGAACGGCTGAAAGCAAGGGGAAACTACAGCCGTTACATTTCCCGAGGACATGCAGCTCTACTGTATGAAAATATGATGATGGCATCCTCTTGGGTAAAATATTCCGGAGGTAAAATAGTCCCCCATTCGGATCTCCGGGCGGGGACTACTCAGGAGGATGTTGTCACCAGGAAAGACAATACTGGCATTCTACGGATAGGAGCGTGGAATGTTAGATCCCTTAATCGGGTAGGAAAATTAGAAAATTTAAAAAGGGAAATGGATAGGTTGAAATTAGATATAGTGGGGATTAGTGAGGTTCGGTGGCAGGATGAACAGGATTTCTGGTCAGGTGAGTACAGGATTATAAATACAAAATCAGTTGGGGGTATCACAGGAGTAGGTCTGATAATGAATAAGAAAATAGGAATGCGAGTTAACTACTATGAGCAGCACAGTGATCGTATTATCATTGTCAAGATAGATACGACGCCAACACCGACCACAGTAGTACAGGTTTATATGCCAACTAGCTCTGCCGATGATGAGGAGATCGAAGAAATATATGAGGAGCTAGAGGAAATTATTCAGACAGTTAAGGGAGAGGAAAACTTAATTGTGATGGGAGACTGGAATTCGGTAGTAGGAAAAGGAAGAGAAGGAAAAATAGTAGGTGATTATGGACTGGGCAGGAGGAATGAAAGAGGAAGTCGCCTGGTAGAATTTTGCACGGAACATGATTTAATCGTAACAAACACCTGGTTTAAGAATCACAAAAGAAGGTTGTATACATGGAAGAGACCAGGAGACACCGGAAGGTAGATTTTATAATGGTAAGACATAGATTCCGGAACCAGGTTATAAACTGCAAGACGTACCCAGGGGCAGATATAGACTCTGACCATAACTTGTTGGTCATGAACTGTAGGCTGAAACTGAAAAAACTGCAGAAAAGTAGGAAAAGAAGGAGATGGGACTTGGATAGATTGAAGGAACGTGAAGTTCTGGAGGAATTCAGAGGGAGATTTAGGCATCAATTGACAGAAACGGGGGGAAATAAAACAGTAGAAGAGGAATGGGTAGCATTGAGAGATGAAATAGTGAAGGCAGCAGAGGACAAAATAGGTAGAAAGGCAAGACCTACAAAAAATCCTTGGATATCACAGGAAATACTAAATTTAATTGATGAAAGGAGAAAATATAAAAATGCAGTAAATGAAACAGGCAAAATGGAGTACAGATGACTAAAAAATGAGATTGATAGGAAGTGCAAAATGGCTAAGCAGGAGTGGCTAGAAGCCAAATGCAAATCTGTAGAAGAATGTATGAGAAGGGGAAAAGTAGATACCGCCTACAGGAAAATAAAAGAGACATTTGGGGACAAGAAAAGCAACTCTATGAATATCAAGAACTCAGATGGGAAACCAGTTCTCAGCAAAGAAGGGAAAGCTGAAAGGTGGAAAGAATACATAGAGCAGCTCTACAAAGGAAATGAACTTAGAGACTATGTTGTTGCAAGGGAAGAGGAAGTAGATCCAGATGAAATAGGAGATGCTATACTGAGAGATGAATTTGACAGAGCCTTGAAAGACCTAGGTCGCGACAAGGCCCCAGGAGTAGATGCAATACCCTCAGAGCTACTAAAGTCTCTGGGAGAGTCAGCCATGACAAGACTATTTGAACTGGTGTGTAGGATTTATGAGACAGGCGAAATACCCGCGGACTTTAAGAAAAATGTAATAATCCCCATTCCAAAGAAATCAGGCGCGGACAGGTGTGAAAATTACAGAACCATCAGTTTGATAAGTCATGGTTGCAAGATTTTAACGCGAATTATCTACAGGATAATGGAAAAGCTGGTAGAAGCTGACCTCGGGGAGGATCAGTTTGGATTCAGGAGGAACATAGGAACCCGGGAGGCAATACTCACTTTACGTCTTATCTTAGAAGATAGATTAAGGAAAGGCAAACGTACATTTTCAGCATTTGTAGATTTGGAGAAACCATTTGACAATGTTGACTGGAATACACTCTTTCAAATTCTGAAGTCAGCAGGGGTAAAGTATAGGGAAATGAGAGTTATTTACAACTTTTACAAAAGCCAGACCGCAGTTATTAGACTCGAAGGGCATGAAAGGGAAGCATCAGTTGAGAAGGGAGTAAGACAGGGTTGTAGCCTTTCTCCGCTGTTATTCAATTTGTACATCGAGCAGGCGGTGAAGGAAAGCAAGGAAAAATTTGGAATAGGGATTAAAGTACAGGGGGAAGAAATAAAAACATTGCGTTTTGCTGATGACATTGTAATTCTGTCAGAGACAGCAAAGGACCTGGAAGAGCAGTTGAATGGAATGGACAGTGTGTTGAAGAGAGCGTATAAAATGAACATTAACAAGAGCAAAACAAAAATAATGGAATGCGGTCTTAGAAAATCAGGCGATGCTGAAGGAATTAGATTAGGTAACGAAACAATGAAGGTGGTAGATGAGTTTTGTTACTTGGGTAGTAAAATAACTTGCGATTGTCGCAGTACAGATGATATAAAATGCGGAATGGCAATGGGAAGAAAAGCATTTTTGAAAAAGAGAAATTTGCTAACATCGAATATTAATATAAGTGTAAGGAAGTTTTTTCTGAAGGCATTTGTGTGGAGTGTTGCCTTGTACGGGAGTGAAACATGGACGATAAGCAGTGCGGACAGGAAGAGAATAGAGGCCTTTGAAATGTGGTGCTACAGAAGAATGCTGAAGATTAGGTGGGTACATCGCATAACTAATGAAGAGGTACTGAACAGAATTGGTGAGAAAAGGAATTTTTGGCATACCCTGACCAAAAGAAGGGATCGCTTGGTAGGACACATTCTTAGACATAGAGGAATCGTAAATTTAGCATTGGAGGGAAGTGTGTGGGGTAAAAATCGCAGAGGGAGACCAAGAGACGCGTATAGTAAGCAGATTCAAGTGGATGTGGGTTGCCGTTCTTATGAGGAGATGAAAAGGCTTGCTCAGGATAGAGTAGGGTGGAGAGCTGCATCAAACCAGTCTCCGGACTGAAGACCATAACAACAAGCAAAGATAGGAAAGATGAAAGATGGAAGGAATGTATAGATGGCCTACGGAAAAGTAAATGATCTTGAAGGCAGTATTCTAGAAATGAAGTGGAGGAAGATAAGATAATAGATAAGATACTCCGGGAAGAATCTGACAGAGCACTGAAAGCTTTGAATCGAAACAAGGCCCCTCGAGTAGATGATAGTCCGTGTGAACTGCTGATATCATTAGAAGAGCCAGTCATGAAGAAATTTTTCCGCTTGATATGCAAGAAGTATGAGACAGGGGGAATACCCTCCGATTTCAATAAGAATGTAATAATTCCAATTCCAAAGATAACAAGTGCAGACAGCTGTGAAAATTATTTAACAATCAGTTTAATAAGTCAAGCTTGCAAAAAAGTGACACGAATTATTTACAGGTGAATGGAAAAATTTGTGTATTCCGACCTTGGGCAAAATCAGTTTGCATTAGGACAAATGCAGAATTACGGGAGGCAGTACTGACATTACGACGTATTTTAGAAGATATGTTAAGGAAAGGCAAATCTACGTTTTTAGCATATTTAGACAGGGAGGATGAATTTGAACATGTCAACGGGAATTCACTCTTTCAAATTCTTGAGACAGCAGGGGTAAAATATAAAGAGCAAACAGTTATGATAAAATTGTAAAAAATAAATAAATAAATAAATAAATGAAAATAATAAAATAAAATAAAACCAGACAGCACTTATTAGAGTCGAATGGCATGAAAGGGACGCTGTGGTTGGGAAGGGCGTAAAGCAGGGTTGTAGCCTTTCCCCAAAGTTGTTCTATTTGTATATTAAGCAAGCTGTGAAGGAATACAAGGAGAAATTTAAAGAGGTAATTAAATTTCGGGGAGAAGAAATAAAAAATTTGCGGTTTGCCGATGACATTGTAATTCTGTCATGGACAGCAAAGAACCTGGTAGAACAATTTAAAGAAATGAACACAGTCTTGAAAGGTGGTTATAAGTTGAACATTAACAAGTGTAAGTGGTCGGTAATGGAATATAGTGACAGAAATTAGGCGATGCTAAAGGAATTAGATTATGTAATAACACGAGAAAATTGGTAGACGAGATTTTTATTTGGGTAGCAAAAAAACTTCTTACTGTCGAAGTAGAGAAAATATGTAGTGCATAATGACTACCGGAAGAAAAGAGTTTTTAGAGAAGCGAAATTTGATGATATCCAGTATTAATTTAGAATTAGGAAAATCCTTTCTGGAAGTATTTTTCTGGAGTGTAGCACAGCGAGTGAAATGTAGACAACAAGGACTTCAGACGAAAAGATGATAGAAGCTTTTGAAATGTGCTACAGACGAATGATGAAGATTAGGTGGGTAGATCATTATGAGGAATGAAGGAATCGTTACCTTAGCATTATAAGGAAGTATGTGGGGTAAAAATCGTAGACGGAGACGGAGGGACAAATACAGTAGACAGGCTCAAAAGGATATAGGGAGCGGTTCTTACTTGCAGATGAAGGGCCTTCCACAGCACAGGGTAGCGCGTAGAGTTAATCAACGAGTCTTCGGACTGAAGACCTCAGCAACAACTCCTCGGACGGGCACAGCCAGCCAGCTCCGAGCATTCGCTGCGCAAGCAAGCCACGTCCGAGCGAGGTGTGCTCGATCTAGCAAGACCCATAATATGCAGGTCTCTAGCGGCGAATACCGAAAATGTCTGCGCATTACAAAGAGGGACGATTCGGCAGCCGTCGTACCAAGTATCCTCTCCGCTTTATCCGAGACGTCGACTGCGAGGTCCTTTACTCGACCGAGGAGATAAAAAACGATGATGGCGATGTTCCGCCACATTCCTTCCAGACTGCACTCCCAAGATAAAAGTGGAAGTATGCCGAGCGACGCGTACCGTTGGAAAGCCAGATGGAGGAGTTGATATAACGGCGACAGGGCAGGAAGAGGGACCCATCCTCCTCCCATTCCTCGCCCCCTCCTACCTCCCCTCCCCCTCCCCCCGCTAGAGTCGGTGCTAAAATGAAACGTGAGGAGCGGCGGCGGCGGCGCTTGGAGAGCCATCTGGCGACTTGTCGCACCATTGCTTGTGATTGCACCCGCCGCTTCCCCTGGCACGGGCGCGGGCGGCGGCGGCGGCGGTGCAATTGTCGGAAACGTCGTCGTCGATATGGCCCTCGGCAGCGCCCTCGCCGCTTCTAAGTGTACTCCCAGGACACAGAGGGCACGCCCACGCACGTAAACCTCGGCAGCAGCCTAAAAACTCAACATACGATCGTCGCTACAGTTCAAAGACCTTGTAAGGCTTTGCACATTAAGCCAGCGCACAATACGTTCTCGCAAACACAGTTCTTTGGCCGCGGCACGTATGGCGTATTTTGCGTTCTTCCTTGCGTTATGGAATACAGCAGCAATCCTGGCTACGTGCTGACACAGAGATTGAAACTTTCTGGCCGATTAAAACTGTGTGTCCCAACCGGGCTTCGAACCTGGGACCTTTGCCTTTCGCGGACAACCAGTCTACTAGCTGAGCTACCCAGGCACGCTTCACGTCCGTCCTCACAGCTCTACTTCCGCCAGTACCTCGTCTCCTACTTTCCAAACTTCACAGAAGTTCTCCTGCGATCCTTGTGGGACTAGCGTTCCTGGAAGAAAGTATTTGTTGTAGACATGACTTAGCCACAGCATAGTGGAGTAAAAATATCGTTCTGGAAACACACCAACATTAAAACCATATTACACACGGCAGTTTTTTTTATATTTTAATTTATAAATTTCATTATTTTCTGCCGGCCGCAGTGGCCGAGGGGACTGAGGCGCTCCAGTCACGGTCTGCACGATCACTACGGTCGGGGGTTCGAATCCCCTCTCGGGCATGGATATTTGTGCCGTCCTTAGTATTAGCTAGTTCATAAGTAGTTTGTAAGTTTAGGGACTGATGACCCCATAGTTAAGTCCCATAAGCTATACAAACATTTGAACATTTGAACATTATTGTCCAGTCGTGAACAACTTGTAGTCGTAAAAGTCATTACCCAATTAAACACTCCAGGTGTGATTGATTGTGATTATAAGCAACCAATAATTTTTATCAATTATTTTGTTGTAATCATGAGTCACAGTCATGTAATATCTGTTAAATGAGTTAACTGCCATTTGACTGTATTATTTTATTATGTTTCGTCACAATCCGGTTTTCGGCTATATAGCTGTTTTAAAGTGTACAATTACGTCAATTAATTGGTACATGTAGGAAACCAAGAATGGTGATTTGGTTTCCTACATGTTCCAATCGATTGACATATGGCTATACAGCACAAATCCGGATTGTGACGAAAAGTAATAAAGTAACACAATCAAATGGCGGTTTAATCATTTAACAAATAATTTTAAGTCGACCGTACGTATGGATAAGACTGCTGAAGGTTGATGTAAGTGCACGACTTCTTTTAATTGGTCTTTGTTTCCTTTTCACTGATAATCCAAAAACAATAAAATGCGGCATAGGCTAGGTTCCAAACTGAATTCACTGCAAATTTTATTTGTAGAACTTGTATTTTTCTAATAAGTCACATAAATGAATGAGTCACGGCCTTCGTCTAACAGTTCTAAACATGTAACCACAGTTCTAAACATGTAACCACAGTTTAAATGGCAACATGTCAGGTACAATCATACGTTGTCCACACCATTACTTTAGTGATCTTCCGAACAACAACCGGCGCGGTTGACGCGAAAACCGGATTCTTCATTCTCTCGAACAAAGGTCACAATAACAGGTTCCAGGTAATCTGTAATTCGCTGGGAGGTCAATCCACGAATATTTGGGGACACACTTCAAGTTCACCCACCGTAACACTACAGAACCATAACTGACATACTCTGTCACCAAATGGCGCAATCAGCGCCCACTATCGATATGCTCGTACTTGATGCACCTGTATGTCTCTGAAATGAAGAGAACTGACTCCTTACAGCCATAATCCCACAAATTACATGTAATATTATGTAGAGCGTTACAAACATTTCTGTTCGATATTTGGATAATCCCTAAAGAACCGAAGAAAGTGGTACACCTTGGTAATATCGTGTAGGGTGCCTTCGAGCGAAGTGCTTCCTCACGTCGTGGCATAGTCTATCTCTGCGGTAGACTTGGAGGGAGCTGAAACAATGCATCCTGCAGGGCTGTCGATAATTCGTAAAAGTACGAGTGGGCGGACATCTCTTGAGAACAACTTATTGCAAGGCATCCCAGACATGTTCAATAATGGACATGTCTGTGAAGTTTGGTGGCCAGCGGAGTGTTCCTGGAACCACTATGTATCAATTTTGGACGTTTGGTGTGTCGCATTGTCCTGTTGGCTTTGCCCAAGTCCGTGGAAACGCACAATGGACATGAATGAATGCACGTGATCAGCCACAATGTGTACGCACGTGTCACCTGTCAGTGTTTTATCTAAACGTATCAGGATTCGTACATCAACTGCATTCGCCCCACACCATTACAAAGCCTCCACCAGCTTCAGCAGTCCCTTGCTGACTTGCTGCGTCCCTGGACTCTTGAGGATATACACACGCATCCATCTTATCGAGACACTTGGAAGCGTCACTCGTCAGACCAGGAAACATGTTTCAAATCTTCAACAGTTCAGTGCGGCTGTTGGGCCCAGGAGACGTAAATCTTTGCATTTTACAGACAGCAAGTGCACAAGAGAGCGCCTTTGGCCCCGAAAGCCCATATCAGTGGTTTCATTGAATGACTCGCACGCTGACATCTGTTGATGGTCCAGTATTGAAATCGCAAGCAAGTTGCGGAAGAGTGTTCCTCTGTTATAGTTAACGATTCTCTTAAGTTGTCGTCGGTACTGTTCTTGCAGTATCTTTTTTCCAACCGGAGATTTCATGTTAATCCGAATTCTCGATATTCACAGCGTCCACCGGCCGCGGTGGCCGAGGGGACTGAGGCGCTCCAGTCACGGTCTGCACGGCCACTACGGTCGGGGGTTCGAATCCCCCCTCGGGCATGGATATTTGTGCCGTCCTTAGTCTTAGTTAGTTCATAAGTAGTTTGTAAGTTTAGGGACTGATGACACCGTAGTTAGGTCCCATAAGCTATACAAACATTTGAACAATTTTTTCACAGCGTCCCGTGGAATGGTCGTACGGGCATATTCCCTCCTCATAACAATCTCGCAGATTTCTGTGTCCCATCTCTCGTGACTATATCACTATGTACAAACCCACCTAAATCGAGATAGCACTAGTAACCGATCTAACGGCTAAGACAAACATGTGTTATCTTATATAGGATTTGCCGACCAAAGCGTTGTCCTCTAAATGTTTACATATGTGTTCGCTTGGCCCTTCATTAGAGGCCATTTGAAAAACTGTTTGAACAGTTACCTACTGGCAGCAGAACAGCCCATGACAGCCCATCCCAGCTGAGTGCAGCACTGGCCACGTGGGCTATTTGTAATTCCGAAGATGACCTACATCAGGTCTAAACAGGTTAATTGAAACTGTTAATTTCTGCGATCAAGACTGTTTTTTGTATATTGACCGTCACTATACGCCAGTCACTACTATTGATGAACTGTAGTATCCCGTTGAAACTGCATGGGCATCTGTACCTGTACACGCCGTCCAAGATCTGTTTGACTCAATGCCCAGGCGTATCAGGGCCGTTATTACGGGCAGAGGTGGGGTTGTACTGGGTACTGATTTCTCAGGATCTAAGCACCCAAATTGCGTGAAAATGTAATCACATGTCAGTTCTAGTAGGCTATAATATATTTGTCCTATGAATACCAGTTTATCATCTGCATTCCTTCGCAGTGTTGCAATTTTAATGGCCAGTAGGGTAGGATGGGTATTAATTTAAGCCCAATTAACATCTGCTGGAAATGGAACCGAGGAACGCGCACAAGATCTCTAGGAGGCAGGTGTGGTTCGTCGTTCACCAACGACGTGCGAAATTTAATATGACTTTAGCTATCATATTACCTCGACAACGGTAAACAATCACTGGATTTTAAATTTTGACTTTGTCAATTCCTCTGACTTTTTACAAAGTTTGAATCGATTTGTAGAAGTGCGAATTGTACAGGTAACACGCTTCCGTAACCCATGAAAACAATTCTTCACGCGTAAAATTCGAACTGTGTACATAAAAATGGTACCATTAATTGAATATTATTTTTATCCACTTGATATATTTTGCGAAAGGAAGTAATTGATTTACGCAATTTTCATGTCCAACAGTTTAATTTCGTCGTTCAAATTTAACTTGCATATTGGAACGTTGATACAGTAAGAAAGATTTCAGCGAGTTATTTACCTTTGTATGCTGCTAGAATAGGTTTTTTTTTCCCACTATGGCAGTTTGTGTTTTATTCTACTGTCAAGTACTATTCTGCTAATGTATAGTACCTGTGTATGTAAATAGACAAATATATTTGCGTCAGAGATTTTGTTTACTGTTCTTACACCGTTTCACGTTTTGACAGTTTCTGAGATGCATTATAGAGGCGAAATATACACTGACAATGGAATAACGCCGTGACAGTCGTAATGGAAAAAATATTCCTATTCTATCGGAATACAAACATAAATAATGTAATTGTCGGTTCGCGATATACACTACGCTGTGGGGTGTGCAGTAAAATGAAAAAATATGAAAGTTGTTCCAACTGCTATAATAATGTGCAGCAGCCCGTATCTAACGAAAATCTATCCACCGCCTGTTCAAAGTTCAGTCAGAAACCGAGCTCCAAAATCTCACCACACAGCGATGATGCGTAGTTACAATAAATTGAGTTAGTTGAAATTCGTCACGGCGGATTAGCCGTGTGTACTGGGGCACCGTACTGCGGCGCGAGCGGCCGTTCGCCGTCGGGGGTTCGACTCGCCGCTCGGGCATGTGTGTTTGTGTTGTCTTTAGGTTAGTTTACCTTAATTTAAGTAGTTTGTAAGCTACGAGCTATTAACCAAGCAATAGATTTACAAACATATGAACATTTTTTAAAATCTTTTCATATAATAGAATTCAGATCTGTTAAAAAAGGAACGTCTAGACAGAAGTTATTGCCTTTATTGAGTTACTTCCATGCCGTCTATTTTTCTGTTCTTAATTCCTGCAATGATTAGCTGATTCAATGAAATCGATTCTACAAACTACACTTCTTTGACTGCATGGTTGTAGTCTGAGCCAGCAGCTGAAAAGGTGAATGTAGCACGCCTCGCAGAACAACCTGAAATGTCACAAAAACAACCTTAAATGTCACAAAACAACCTGAAATCTCACAAAACAACCTGAACTACTCGACAGCCTTGGAATGAATCAAAATGATCATTGTATGTCCACATAACTGTGCAGCAGTAGGAACTGAAGAACTTAATTCGAAATTCTGTTACTCGATTTTGAAACGTTTCGCTGTAGGGGCAGATCCCCTTGAAATTTTTAATTTTTTGTTCTTTTTGTGTGGGTAAAAATGGTACTTCTTCTTTTGAACTGATGCGTTCCAGCATATAGACGACCTTCTGCTAAAACACCTTACCTGTTACAGAACCATACATTTAGGGGTCTATTATGATCACTCTGTAACTATATAAGGAAATGTGGTATTTAGCATCGTCCTTGTTACATTGGACAGAAACAGTAAGTTATTGTTGTAATTGAATTGTGAATCAGTAAGAATGACGTGACTTGTATACTTTTCTTTGAGATGTTGGGAAGGTACAAGGCAGCCGAACGTATTTTGTACTGGGATTCTATGCACAAGCGTGTTGTGATGAAGCCTTTCTTCATTTTCTTCGGGTATTGAATACGAGGCTCGTCCGAAATGTAGAACCCGTTTGGTAATGAAAATGAAAACTAGTATTAGCAAAGATTTAAGTTTTAATGAAAAGAATATACATCGAATTACTTATCTACATAGACACCATGCAAATTTAAACTCATAACGCATGACCAGTTTTTGTATTCCAGCGTCATATTCTTCGGCCAAAAAGTCTTTGAGTTAAGTAAAGAGGTGAAGATCTGAACGAGCTGGGCTATAGGATGCACGACTGAAAGTTGTCCACTTGAACTGATGCAGAAGTTCTGATTTTGTCTCCACGAGTCATGAAATTAATCAGGAGAACTTGACGTCGATCCCAGGAAACAGCAGCCACGACTTTACGGGTAAACAGAGCCGTCTTTGACAGTTTTAATTTGTTTGATGGACGAGATGCATTGATTGTCGTTTAGTCGGAGGTGTTGTATACGAATGCCATATTCGTCATCAGTGACTATGCGAGTAAAAAACGAGTCTGCTTAAACAGAATTAATTTTAGAAAATATCAAAGCTCCAGCCATACACTTGGTTTGGTCTTCATCAGTAAAAACATGAGAGACCCATCTAGCATAAAGTTGTAAATGATGGAAATGGTCTAACAATTTCATGAATAAGTGTTCATACTGAAATGTTCACAAATTTCATCAATATTATGGTGCGCCGATCGTTCTTCACTAATTCGTTAATTGAACCAAGCAGTTTGTCAGTAATCACAATTGGTTTCATCGAACGCTCGTAATCATGAGTGCTCTGTCTCCCCAAGTTGAAATTACGACACCAGCGCCAAACAGACGAACCGTCCATAACGTTTTCTTCATACACGTCTTTAAATTGATCATGAATATCAAATAGCCGTGTGTTTGTTGCGTTGAGAAACCTGATTATCCTTAAATTCACAACGGGCGACATTCTCTCTTTTTTAAACATCATAAATATTAATAATAAATTTCGGTGAAACGCCCGAAACGCTACACATAGAAAGCAAATAAACAATTGAGGGATACAAGTTCGTAGGTTTCCACGACCCGTGTCATATTGAATAAAACAATTCTGCGTATAAGGTCCCTTCGCAAAGGGACTGCCGACGTTTCGACAAAAATGCAGTGCCCCTCTTCAGGGCCGTTAACTGTTGTATGCTGCTGAATGTTTGCCTATATATACTGAGAGCTTTCTGTTATCTGATACCAACGTCATACAATTAGGACGGTGATAGGTTGGCAGTAGTCTTCGCAGCTGGAAACACCATCCCATGGGTACTAGTTGCTGATTGGCTGTTGCCTTCCAATTGGGTACAAAATTTTGCCTACCAATTATTTACCAGTATAGCAAATGCACGAGCCGAGTGATTCGCTACTGACAACCTATCACCATTTTATATGTACGATAAAAGAAAAGTTCACAGTACATAGGAGCAAATATTTAGCAGCATCCAACAGATAACCGCCCCGAAGAGGACCACTGAGTAAAAGCCGAAACGTCGGCAATTCCTTTGCTAAGTGTTTTAAAAATGACGCGGCCTAATATCAGGAATTGTTTTATTTAAAAAAATAATAAAATTTAAAAAAACTGAGTGCGTTAGATTCCACCCAGGGATTTTTCTGGTCATTATAGCTTCATATGGCGCAAGCGGGTACTACTTTCTGGACAACCCTCGTAGATTGGGGACCATTTTGACGGAGCTCTGTTAATTACTACATTCATAGTATCTATAGGACAGTGTCGAAACTATCGTCCCACAAAGCAAAAGCAGGCCAACAACCGAATAACCACAAGCTATGTAGTGATCGTTGAAGTCACGATTTTTGTTAACACACTAGGCGATGCTGGATTTATGGTGTAAGGGCATTGAATGTCTAGATGTCGAGCGCCCAAAAACTCCTATCATCATCATTTACAGTATAACAAAAACACGGATAACACTGCCTAGCTGCGAGGGAATTAACGTACACTCTAAGGGGCGTAGCTACGGAGTGCGCGGTTGCTCCCCGTCGGAGGTTTTAGTCCTTTCTCTGGCTTGTGTGTGTTTGTGTACGTGTGTGTGTCGTCCTTAGGGTAAGTTAAGTAGTTTGTAAGTCTAGGGACATGACCACTGCAGATTGATCCCATAGCTTTATAACATTTGACTTTTTAACATTGCCTAGATATGGATTAAAAATTTTCATTTGCCATAATGTATGTACCGCAATTTAATAAATTATTAAGGTAAGAGCCGACGCAGTGCTTGTAGTAGTGGTAGTGGTGGACGGCATGGATACGATGGAGGGAAATTTGTTATACGTATCTACTACTAGGAGGGTCCTGCGAAATCCACATTTAATCTTAGTTATGGGCCAGATGGACGCGGACACTCAAAAGAACAATTTCTGGGAAGTGGACTGGTGTTCTGCATAGGCTGTCAGACGGAAGGTCATCTGTTCAGTTTTTGCATTCTGGTGTGTGCCACGTACCAGAGCGCCTAGCTATCTATTTGGTGCATACCAATCCATACTGACCTGGCTATTAGAGCTTCGAATGTTTCTACCAGTGATATTGTGGTATCACCACACCCTCATCATTATTTTCTGTATGCAAAAGAAGGACCCCCTTATTTCATCAAAACCTCGTGGCGATGTATAAAATAGTGGTGTACAAATGGGTGACAAATTTCTTTTGACCTGTGGAGCCACCGATTCTGTATAAAATGCATGACTTCACGAAGAGATGGTTCTGAAGTGACTTTTTGTGCAATGTGACGGTAGTACATGAGTGTGTAAATAGTCTGAAGGTCCTCTGATCAACCTGACAACAGGAATTCTCTGAGGAATCAAATGGAGAATCGGCACCCATTGGTATCAGATCCACTATTTATTGCTGCTTTGTAGGCCTCACACCAAGTCATATCAGTTTTTAGACAGCAACAAAATCAAAATTTGCAGATTTTATGTTCAATGGAGCGTAACAGGCTTTCAGAAACTAAACAGAGCCGTTATCTGCTGACTGATCAGCAGATGGAAACACCGCTCATACAAAATAGGTGGAATTTTGTAACTTCTGAAATTATGGTGTGTGACTTTTTACTGTTGGTTGTAATTACACTGTGACTTGGTGTTTTAATAGCGAAGTCTGTCGTATGATTCTATGCGATGGGAGAGCAGCGTTTCAATTTTATTGCACGATGCATCACCTGCTATAGTCGGCGTCACCTAAAGGCGGCCCAGTTTTCAGTCGTTCTGCGCATCCCCCACCATTACCGCAATGACAGCCAATAATGTTTATTCTGTAGGCGCGTGACTGGCCGCGAGTTACGCAATGTTTCTCCCGCAGGCGCAACTGTTGGTGCGCTGCCGTACCCTTCAGGGGCTCAGCATTAATTTGCTGGGTACGGGCCTGGCGAACCCGGGGTCCTGAGCCGTGGGCTGTGTCGCGCCAACAGTCCGCTACACCGTAAGCTCTGTGTGTGCCTCAACGACCATCGTTCGGCGCGACGGTGGAACGTTGTACGTTTCAGAGCCCGGGGATCTTGGCTTAATCGCCCGGGTCGCGAGGGCAGTACAAACCTTTATAAAAATCCTCAATCTCAAGGTATGCTACATGCTGAGGAGATGCATGGCTGTTGAGGTTGAACAGCCGCTAGCGAGCAACCTCTGAGGAACCTGCCGCACCTCAGTTGTATAAGGCTTACCCAGGCAAGCCGGGCTCTGTCTGCGTGGACGCTTATTTCCCTAGCTGCTCGTGGGAACACCATGAAAAGACCGCGAAACTTTGGGGGGCGTACAACCGTCGTCTCTAAGCGCGGTCGAGGCGATTACAACCCTGCACAATATGACCTCCAAACGTTTTCTTCCTTGTCCACACCATGGGAGGAACGTAGGGCGAAAGTTCAAGGTGAGGCGTATGCCCCAAAATATCTGGTCTGCACGCGAAATGATGGGGAATCATTTATGACAACGAAGCCAATATTCTTCGTCGAACATTTAGAAGATAAGTATGGAGAGTTAGAGGGTCTGTCAAAGATGAGATCTGAGTCGGTTCTGATAACGACGTCTTCCCCAGCGCAGTCACAGGCCTTGCTAGCCTGCGACAAGCTGGGTGAAGTTCCCATTACGCCACATAAGACCTTAAACATGGTCCAGGGCATCATTTTCCACAGTGATCTGCTGCTGCAATCAGACGACGAATTGAGAGCTAACTTGGAGGGGCGAGGTGTGCATTTCATCCGCCGTATCTATAGGGGTCCGAAGGACAAAAGGGTTGCCACCGGTGCCTTCATCTTGCCTTTCGAGGGCGATTCATTGCCTGAGAAAGTCAAGGTGATGGTCTACCGGATGGACGTAAAGCCCTACGTTCCGCCCCCTATGCGCTACTTCAAGTGCTGGAGGCTTGGTCATATGTCCTCCCGATGTGATGCCATCTCAACATGTCGGGAGTGCGGGCGTGCATCGCATCCGGACGCCCCTTGTACCCCACCTCCAGTGTGCATCAATTGTAATCAGCAGCATCCTCCTTTTTCGCCCAACTGTTCTGTACTCCACAAAGAGGGCAAGATCATGGAGTACAAGACCCTGGATCGGCTGACATACGCGGAGGCCAGACGTAAGTACGCGAAACTCCACCCAGTGACCATGACGACACCATACTCAACAGTAGCTTCATTGTCGATCCCCACAGTCGCCAAACAATAAAGTGTACCACCTATGCCAGCGAGCCCCCAGGCCTGATCCACTCAACCTGCCCCCTTGACAGTTGGGGGCACTACTCCTTCGGTTGCTCCCACACTCTTCACGTTGGGAACAACAGATAAACCATCACAGGGGACGTCGGTCCACGCCCCACAGTCGGAGAAACAACAGCCTTCTCCGGCTCCTCTCGCCCGGAAGGTGTCCCACGGGACACTCCCTTCTGAGGCTTCTCCTCGCGGGAAAGTAGATCCCAGCAAATGGCTGAAGGATCACCTGGCTGCTGATCGAAGGGCCTCCTGCCCTTCGTCAGCTACTGCCGGCCCGTCTGAGAAGCCCCCACAGCCCTCAACACCGAAGGGCCAGCGAGAGGGCAAGAAAAAAGAAAAAAAGAAAAGGGATTCTTTGGTGGCTTCCAAGCCACCCACTCCAACATCCTCTGCCTCAGAGGATGAGGTCGAAATCCTCGCTTCCGCTGAGGATCTCGCACTTCTTGATTCACCTGACCATAGGAGCTCTGCACAACCAGGTTCACCTGAATCTATGGTCTTAGATTCTGTTGATCCTGATCATAGCCGGCCGCAGTGGCCGAGGGGACTGTGGCGCTCCAGTCACGGTCTGCACGGCCACTGCGGTCGGGGGTTCGAATCCCCCCTCGGGCATGGATATTTGCGCCGTCCTTAGGATTAGCTAGTTCATAAGTAGTTTCTAAGTTTAGGGACTGATGACCCCGTAGTTAAGTCCCATAACTATGCAAATTTGAACATTTTTTGATCATGACCATATAGCAACAAATGTTCCTTTGGAATGATCTTCTTCTTTTCTTTTTGTTTTATGGCCTTAGAGCGTGGAGAACGAATTATTCTCCTGTGGAAGTGCGGCGGCTTCTTTAATCACCTGGCTGGGCTGCGACAATTACTGTACCGCTACCCTGCATTTTGTATCGCCCTACAGGAGACATGGTTTCCAGCACAGCGGACCCCTGCCCTCCGTGAGTATCGGGGCTACTACCGCAACAGGTCCATATCTGACAGGGTGTCTGGCGGTGTCTGTCTGTACATCCTGGACATTGTCCCCAGTGCCCCGGTGCCACTCAACACCATTCTTGAGGCAGTGGCTGTCAGAATCAGGGCCACACAGGAATTAACTGTCTGCAGCTTGTACCTTCCTCCGGATGAGGATGTGTCTCTCAACAACCTTACTGCTTTGGTCTCCCAACTTCCCGCACCATTCCTCCTATTGGGGGACTTCAATGCCCACAACCCTTTGTGGGTTGGACTCCAGACCACAGGCCGCGGTAGGGATGTTGAGACATTATTGGTGCAACAAGACCTTTGCCTCCTGAATACAGGTGCCCCCACGCATTTTAGCGTGGCATATGGCACGTATTCAGCGATCGACCCCTCCGTCTGCAGCCCCAGCCTTCGACCACATCTTGGTTGGCGTGTATATGATGATCCCTGTGGCAGCGACCACTTTCCAATCTTTGTCTCGGTCCCACAGTACCAAGCTGAAGACAGCTTACCCCGTTGGTGTCTCCAAAGGGCTGACTGGCCTGTGTATGCTTTAACCGCTGTCATCGCTGCACCACTGCCAGATGACATTGACAATGCAGTCCAGCAGGTGACTGATAGTATTGTCATGGCCGCTGAGGCAGCAGTTCCATAAACCACCGGTTCCACTAGGTGTAGGTCCGTGCCTTGGTGGACACGGGAGATTGCTGAGGCTATCCGGGAACGTCGGCGAGCGCTCCAGCGCCATCGACGCCACCCTTCCGTGGAGCATTTGGTCGCTTTTAAACGGCCCTGTGCGCGTGCTCGACGACTCATACAGCAGAGCAAGCAGGATTCCTGGGAGCGGTATGTAGCCAGTATCGGCTCCCGCACCTCCCTGGCTCAGGTATAGACGCAAGTCCGACGCGTCTTTGGATACCACCCGCCGACAGGAATCCCATCCCTTACCATTCAGGGTGTGCTCTGCTCGCTCCCAACAGCTATGGCCGAGCATATGGCAGAGCACTACGCACAATGCTCTGCGACTGCCACGTACAGTGCCGACTTCCGCTCTCTGAAAGATAGGGCCGAGCGGAAACTGTAATCCTTCCGCACTGATCGTCGGGAACTATATAACGACCCGTTTAATGAGTGGGAGTTCCGAACTGCCCTTGCTGTGTGCCCAGCTACCACTCCAGGACCCGATAGGACCCACAGCCAATTTCTTTGACACCTTTCACCAGAATTTCAGCGCCGTATTCTCGCCCTGTTTAACCATCTATGGGCAGAGGGGGTATTCCCATCGCAATGGCGGGAAAGCACTATCATCCCGGTGCTGAAACCTGGTGCACATCCTCAGGTGGCTGACAATTACCGTCCGATGAGACTCACCAACGTTCTCTGCCAGCTCTTCGAACGTATGGTGAGTCGACGGCTTATGTGGATCCTAGAAGAGCATGGACTCCTTGCTCCACAACAAGGGGGCTTTCGCCAGGGCCGTTCTACCATTGACACCCTCGTGTCACTGGAGTCGGCCATTCGCACTGCCTTCGCTAGGCGTGAGCATTTAATTGCTGTATTTTTCGACCTTCGTAAGGCGTATGATACTACCTGGCGCCACCATATATTGACTACTCTGCATGACTGGGGCCTACGTGGCGCCCTTCCTATTTTTATTCGCAATTTCCTCTCCCACCGATCGTTTCGGGTGAGGGTTGGGGCACCTTTTAGCTCCCCCCGTATTCAAGAGAACGGTGTCCCACAGCGTCCCTCAGCGTTCCATTGTTTTTAGTGGCGATAAACGGTCTTGCTGCGGCTGTGGGGTCATCAGTCAGTTGCTCCCTGTTCGCCGATGACTTCTGCCAGTATTTCAGCTCCGTTAGCATCGGCGCAGCTGAACGATGGCTGCACGGTGCCATCCGAAAGGCCCACTCATGGACCTCTACTCACGAATTTCAGTTCTCCGCACGGAAAACACGCGTGATGCACCTCTGTTGCAGTCGGGAAGTTCACTCTGACCCAGAGCTCTACTTGGGTGGTGAACTACTTCAGGTCGAGGAAACATATCGCTTCCTGGGCATGGTCTTCGATGACTGGCTGACTTGGGAGCCACACCTACGTCAGCTGAGGCAGAAGTGTTGGCGGCATTTAAACATTCTCAGATGCCTCAGCCAAACTGGTTGGGGAGCAGCACGTTCCACCCTTCTTCAGCTCTACAAGCCCCTTATTCTGTCGCGGCTTGATTACGGGAGCTTGGTTTACAACTCAGCAGCCCCTTCTGGCTTGCGGGTCCTAGACCCTATTTACCACACAGGTGTGCATCTTGCGACAGGGGCTTTTCGCACCAGTCCCGTAACGAGCCTTCTAGCTGAAGCTGGGGTTCCCCCTCTGCGGTATCGCCGGCAACGGGTTCATGCTTCACCCCACCATCCGAACCACAGGCTTCTCTCCCCGCTTTCTGCACTCCCTTCCCCGCAACGTCGGCCCAGGTTGGGTTTCCCGATTGCGGTCCGTGTCCGTTACCATCTCTCCTCACTTGATTCCTTACCACTTCCTCCACCTTAACATTACTCCCGCCGTATCCACCCCTGACCTCCAAACCCAGTTGACCCGCAAGGTACTTCAGGTTTGGAATTCTGAATGGGCAGACTCGACCGAACCCAATAAGCTCTGTGTTGTCCAGCCCTCAACCGCTGTGTGGAAGGCCTCCCTGAGGGGTTCTCGCAGGGAGTCGATTGTCCTTTACCGACTCCGTATAGGCCATACTTGGCTTATGCATGGTCACCTCCTGCGTCGTGGGGACCCTCCTCAGTGTATGTGGTGCGCCTTTGACAGTCGCCCACATCTTACTTGAATGCCACAATTTAGCCGCAGCGCGACGATATTTTAATCTCCCTGACGCTTTGCAGCTTGCATTAGCTGACAATACCTCCGCGGTTGACTCTGTTATAAATTTTATGCGTGATTGTGGATTTTACAAATCCATTTAAAGTTTGTGTGTGCCTGTCATTACTCTGTCCTCCACCTGCTTAAGTCTTTTAGGTAGGTGGTTTTAACGTGTCCCAGAGTGGCTGGATGTGTTCCTTATAGTCTGTGAGTTTTAAACTTTGACTTGTTAACGCACTTACTTAGGAACGCTTAACAAAATGTTTTATCTCTTTGACTGGAACAAGGGACTGATAACCGTCGCTGTTTAGTCCCTTCCAAAACCCAACAACAACAACTGCTCTCCCGTAGCTCGTCCCCTCCTCCCTTTCCCTATCGCTCCGGCTCTATGTGCGAAAGCGCCTTCTTATGGACGCCAGATATAGGACTACTTCCTTGTTCGGGTCGGACGAAACAGTGACTGCCGAACAAGGAATCCTTTAGGCGCTAAAATGCATCTTAACAGTCTTTGAACCATACAAAAGAAAGATCTTTCGTTGCAACATGTTCAATGGAGCGCAATTTGTGCTGCATGAGGGATAAACGCAATGTGTTCTATCAGTTTTCCCATTATGACCCGCAACTATTTGACGTTCTAGGGCACAGACAAATCCTTAATGCTCATTAATTTGACTGCTCCAGCTGTATTAATCAGATGAACGTCAGAATTTATTGGTACTTACCAAATAGGATTTTCGTGTAACGTATAACTGAACTGTCTTGTAAATTTTGTTAGAAGCAACCGAGCCTCAGACGTACTGATTTCTTATGTACAAATGCCGTCTTGACAACTTCTCTCTGCCTCTGAGTGCAGTGCAGTCCAGTCCATCAATTCTGAATTCATGATTGTTTTATGGCGCCCTTATTACACTAAACATCTCTCTCAGACCGGCGATGGCGCCCTTTGAATTACAGCAGAGACGTCCGCAGCGAGGCGAAATGGCCGGGAATGTTGCTCATGCATTATTCACGTCCATAAAGCACTCCGTCATAAACGAAAGCGCGGCTGTTCATGTCTGCACAACTGAGACGAGGCTGTGTAGGCGCCATGTAGCTTAGAAGTGACAACAAGAAATCAAGGTGTATACACGGTGCTGTATTGTCTCTGGGAATGTGGAAAGATGTGACAGTCAGGTCACTGCTGTCGAACAATAGGTCAACGAGATACGTAACTCGACGGTTTTGCGCAATATTAAAAGTACTTTTGGGGTAGACGGTAGATGTACGTATTATTTTTCTGCGTGCCGTATCCAATCTATAGGCTTTCTTTGCGTGACTGAACTAGAATTTCTGTAATATGATTAATATTTTATGTGGTTTTTCCTGCCGTAGGTGCTCGTCGATATTATCATGTTGCTTTTCACTATACGCTGAACCTGTCTACTTCTTGTTGCACATCTTCTGTAGGGTTTCATGCTAATTCTGATATAGCTCTCCCCCAGTGTCTCATTAAAATGATGAGTGATTTTCAGTCAGAATAGTGAAAGACCTACTCTCGCGTTTCATGAGGCAACAGTTGTTCACGAGAACTACGTGCTCAGCGTTATGACGGTTTTGTAACGGCATCCAACGCCTTCCTAACGTGGCTGACTGCTGAAAGGCAACACAGCTCGCGGTCACTTTAGCTGTCAATCACCGAGTAATTTTAATCGGAGGATAGTACGCGTAATCGTTTTTCCTTTTATCATTTTGTGCAAGTGTCAGTGAAGTAAGTTTAGTAAAAGTTTGAAATTATATGTGAAGTTTATTGGAAGTAGACGGGTATTAACATTCGCAAGTAATTGGTGAACGTAATTGGTACGTTAGAGAGCTGTCATCTCCTAGACAAACTCACAGGTTCCAATATTGTAATTTTGTAATACTTTTCTTTATCGTGCTACATATTACACACTCTCATAAACAATGTGTCACAAAAACTGCTCTATCACGCAACGCGTGGATAACGAAACCATATTCATCCATTATTTGAGAATGAGAACACTTACCGACATGAAGAAAACGTTTACATGCAGTTTTATACCTTTGTAAACTATGTCAATGAGCACCCTAGCAAAAACAGAAAAGAAGTTTATCGCTATCTATCTTCCCACCGTTCGTGCTGTAAAACTACGGAATTCTACATGACGTTACAATTCTTTCTTCTACACTACTAAATGCTGTTGTTGTTGTTGTTGTTGTGGTCTTCAGTCCGCAGAATGGTTTGATGCAGCTCTCCACGCTACCCTGTCCTGTGCAAGTCTCTTCTTCTGAGAATACGTTCGGCAAACTACATCCTTTTGAATTTGCTTACTGTATTCGTCCCTCGATCTCCTCCGACGATTTTTACCGCACACGCTTCCTTCCAACGCTAAATAACAATTCCTTGATGTCTCAGAATGTGTCCAACCAATCTACCCCTTCTCGTAGTCAGGATACGCTAGAACTCCTTTTCTCCCCGATTCGGTTAAGCACCTCCTCATTAGTTATGTGATCTAACCATCTAATTTTCATCATTCGTCTGTACCACAACATTTCAAAAGCTTCCGTCATCCTCCTATCCGAACTCACTATGGTCCACGCTTCACTCCCATACAATGCCACACTCCAGACAAATGCCTTCAGAAAGGACTACCTAACATTTAAATTAATATTGTATGTTAACAAGTTTCGCTTCTTTAGAAACACTTTTCTTCCCATAGCCATTCTGCATTTTATATCTTCTTTACTTCGGCCATCAGAAGTTATCTTGCTACCCAAATAACAAAATTCATCTACTACTTTTATTGTCTCATTACCTAATCTAATTCCTTCAGCATCGCCTGAATTTCTGACATTGCATTCCATTACCTTCGGTTTGCTCTTGTTAATGTTCATCTTATATCTTCCTTTCAAGACACTGTCCATTTCATTCAATTGCTCTTCCAGATCTTTTGCGGTCTCTTACAGAATTACTGTCATCGGCAAACCGCAATGTTTTTATTTCTTCTCCCTGCACTTTAATGCCCTCTCCAAATTTTTCCTTGCTTTCCTTTATAGCTTGCTCAATGTACAAATTTAACATCATTGGGAAAAAGCTACAACCCTGTCTTACTCCCTTCCCAACCTCTGCGTCCCTTTCTTGCCCTTCGCCTCTAATAACCGCTGTCTGGTTTTTGTATAGGTTAAATACAACTCTTCGCTCCCTGCACTTTACCCCTGCTACCTTCAGAATTTGGAAGAGTGTATTCCAGTCGATATTGTCAAAAGCTTTCTCCAAATCGACAAACGCTAAAAACCTAGGTTTCCCTTTCCTTAGTCTATCTTCTAAGATACGTCGTAATGTGAGTGTTGCCTCCCGTGTTCCTATATTTCTCCTAAATCCAAACTGATCTTCCCCGAGTCCGGATTCCACAAGATTTTTCCATTCGTCTGTAAATAATTCGTGTTAGTATTTTGCAACCATGACTTATTAAAATGTTAGTTCTGTAATTTTCACACTTGTCTTCACTTGATTTCTTTGTAATTGGAATAACGATATTCGTCTTGAAGTCGGAGGGTATTTCCCCTGTCTCATACATCTTGCATAACAGGTGATGCAATTTTTTCACAACTGGCTCTCCTATCGATATCAGCAGTTTAGACGGAATATCATGTACTCCAGGGGCCTTGTTTCGACTTAAGTCCTTCAGCGCTCTGTCAAATTCTTCTCGCAATATCATATCTCCTATCTCACTTTCCTCCATTTCGTCTTCCATTTCTAAAATACTGCCTTCACGTTTATTTCCTTTGTATAGGCCCTCTATATATTCCTTCCACAATTCTGCTTTCCTCTCTTTGCTTAGTATTGGTTTTCCGTCTGAGTTCTTTATATTCATACAGCTGCTTTTATTGTCTCCAAATATCTCTTTTATTTTCCTGTAGTCGGTATGTATCTTTCCCCTAGTTATGCATTCTTCTACGGTTCTGCATTTGTCCTCTAGCCACTACTGCTTAGCCAATCTGCACTTCCTGTCAATCTCATTTTTCAGACGTTTGTACTCCTTTTTTCCTGTTTCACTTGCTGAATTTTTATATTTTCTCCTCTCATCAATTAAGTTCAGTATATCCTGTTTTATCCAGGGATTTCTATTATGCCTTGTTCTTCTGCCTATATGGTCCTCTGCTGCCTTCATTACCCTATCTCTCAGAGCTACTGTATTACTTTCCCCCGTTTCAGCCAATCCTTGCCTCATGCTCTATCTGAAACTCTCAACCATCTCTGGTTCCTTCAATTTGTCCAGGTTCCATCTCCTAATCTTTCTACCTTTCTGCAGTCTTATAAGCTCTAATCTGCAGTTCATAATCAACAAGTTATGATCAGAGTCTATATCTGCCACTGGATATGTTTAGAACCTAGTTTATAAATCTATTCCTTAACATTATTAAGTCAATCTGGTACCTTCCAGGGTACCTTCCTTAAGGGTTAGAACATACCACGCTTCGACCCGTAGAATGCCGTCTTGTTTTTCTTGAAGACGACATCCTCCTGAATAGTCCCCGCCTGGATATCCGAATGGGGGACTATTTTACCTCCGGGGTATTTTAACCAAGAAGACGCCATCATCGTATAGTCATACGGTAGAGCTGCATGTCCTCGGGGGAAGTAACGACTGTAGTTTCCCCTTGCTTTCAGCCGTTCGCAGTAACTGCATGGCAAAGCCATGTTAGCTGACGTTACAAGGCTAGCTCAGTCAATCATGCAGTTGTAACTTGACACAATTCCGCGTGTTTCACGCGTAAAAACAGGGGATCCGAGATTTTCTTTATCCAAATCGGCCGCCGTCTCGATCATTTCGGATAAATGGTAATATACTGTTCTGCATTTTCTTAACAGTGGACACATCTTAATTGCGAACAATTTTATTTTCCCCATTGGTGTCCGTTATTCAGACGCTTTACATATGTATATCTTGTAAGGTGGCAAGAAATTTCACCATCTTACATGCTATGCTTACGTATTAATTGTTGTAACTTTATAATTTATTTAATATTCATGGACGGTACAACAGATATACAAAATCACGGTGCTGTCCACGGACACAGCTATGTTTACATGTGAGACCGGCGAGAGCTCACATGAACCGAGGCACGCCTCGCACACCGCGTGCTAGCCCGGTCATGGCGGCGCTGCAGGCCCTCAGAGGCGGCGCCATCGTGCGCCGGACTCTGCCGTGGTGCGGCTTTTAGATGCCGCGGACGGACGGTACGCGGCTTGCAGTGGCGCGCTCCAACATCCCTCCCCTCTTCCGGGAAGCCGAGATCGCAGGTGGAGGCGGAAGATGGCCGGCGAAGCTGGATCGTGGCGACCACAGGAGTCGCCCACGTGACCCTGCGGCGGGGGCGACCGCGGCGGGGCGGGAGCCGGCCGGAGACGGCGAGCGCCTCCATCGCCTCATCTGCGTCCGAGAGGATGTCGTCAGCACGTCGCTGCGCGGCCAACCAGTCCGGGGGCACGTAGGGGCGGAAGTGCCCACGCCGGCGGCGACCAGGTCGTGGCAGGGTCCCCGCTAGCACAGGTGACAGTGGCGGAGAGGCCAGTCGCATCTCGACGTCGCCACTGAAGGAAGACGCCTCCTCTGCTGGCGCTCCGCCCCGCCGCCGGTGCGGGAAACGACATGGCCGCGTCCGTAGCAGGACCCGAGCAGGCAGGAGGCGGGCGCGACGGAGGAGCACCGGCCGGAGCGTCGACCCGCGGGGAGAGAGGCCGCATCTCGACGTCATCATCAGCGGCGTTATGGACGCCCATCCGTAGCGCCAATTCCCCGAGCCTTGACGAGCGTCGGCTCCGACGGTAAGGCGTCGTCGTGACGGTGGGAAGGGGGCGAGAACGCAGCAGAGGCTGCGACAGCTGTCAGCGGTCCCAGGGGTGCTCCGGAGTAGGCCACGGAGAAAAAGTGCGCCGGGGGGTAGCACACTGCTTGCTGGGTAGCACACTGAGTGCTCGTACGAACCAACTGCTCGATGGCGGCATCGATTCCTGGTCAATAGACAAAACGGCGTGCAAGCACCTTCATGCGTGTGATACCCCGGTGACCCCGATGTAACAGAGTTAACATACGAGCCCGTAAGTCAGACGGAATGACGACACGAGGCTCGTCGGAATCGGTACTGAGGAGGAGGACACCGTCATAACTGACAGCCGGTGTTGAAGCTGGAAATAGGTGCGCAGAGGGCCAGCCTCTTTGTTTGGCGGACAATCGCTCAGGCCACCCGGCGGTGACATGCTGAAGCACCTCCCGGAGCACAGGGTCCCGACGGGTGACTTGCGCGACTCTATTGGCCGTAATCGGAAGTCGCTCAATTGCGTCGTGCAAACGTTCGTCAATCTGATAATCGCCACCTCGTTTTTGTCGAAGGAAGGGTCGGGGCCCATGGGCACACGGGACAAGGCATAGGCATTGGCATGGTGCGACGAGGGCGATAATGAATTTCGTAGTGATAGGCACTCAAAAACATAGCCCAACGTTGGAGACGTTGCGAAGTCCGGTCTGGACGATGAGAACGCGGGCCAAACAGTGCCACCAGGGGTTTGTGGTCCATGATAAGGTGGAATTTAATGCCACACATGAAACTTCCGAACAGCATAAACAATCGCCAAAGCCTCTTTCTCAATCTGAGAATAATTACGTTGGGCATCTGACAACGTCTTAGTCGCGTAGGCAATGGGCTGCTCGGAACCATCATCCAGTCTGTGGGCCAACACCGCTCCAAACCCGTGCTGAGAAGCATCTTAGCTAGGAATAGCTGTCGGCCTGGTGTAAATGTGCCGAGACAAGGTGAAGACTTTAACATTGATTTGATGCGTGCGAATGCCGCCTCACAAGCAGCAGACCACACAAACGGAACAGGAACACCTTTCTTTCGAAGTGCGTTCAAAGAATGTGTGACCTCCGCCACATTAGGAAGAAATTTGGAGTAGTAGCTGACGTTGCCGAAAAAGTACTGGAGTTCCTGCAAATTCGTAGGACGAGGAAGATGGTCAATCGCCGTAACCAATTCCGACCTAGGGCGGACGCCATCTCGTGACACTAGGTGTCCCAAATACTCAATTTCAGATTGGAAGAACTGTGATTTTTGAAGATAGAATTTGAGACCTGTCGCGTGCAATTTCGTGAACAAGAGCCGCAGGTTGTTTAAGTGATCTGTGCGGGAGGAACCGGTGACGATGATATCGTCCAGATAGTTCGCACAGCACGGAATGTCGTCCAATAACTGTTGCAAGAACCGCTGAAACATCGCGGGCGCACTCGCGACCCCAAACGGCAGACGTTTGTAGCGGTACAGCACGAATGGAGTATTGAGAACCATGAATTGTTGAGAATCAGAGTCTAAGGGAAGCTGGAGGTACGCTTCCGCCAAATCAATTTTTGAAAAACACTCACCGCCCGCCAATTTCGCATAAATGTCGTCCGGTTGGGGAATGGGAAAACAATCTATCACTGACTGCGAGTTAACCGGAGACTTGAAATCACCGCACAACCGAAGGGCTCCCGTGGGTTTCTTTATTATCATCACAGGTGTCGCCCACAGGCTAGAGGAAATTGGTTCGATGATACCCAAGCCGTGTAACCGATCCAACTCGTCCTTAACCGCTGGGCGCAAAGCAAAAGGAATAGGCCGGGCGCGACAAAATTTCTGAACCGCTGTAGGTTTGAGAGTGATGTGCGCCTCGTAACCAATGGCCATTTCCAAACCCGCCGAGAAAAGTGCTCCAAACTCGCGGCAAAGGGAATCCAATTCAGTAAACGGTATGGAGTCAGACACAAGATGAACAGCGTCGTGAACGCTGAAACCAAACGCCGTGAACGCATCCTGGCCAAAAATGTTTTCTGAAGCCGCGCTTGTGACGGCCAAAAACGTGACGGCGCGCACTACGTGCTGGTACTCCACCTCAATCGTAAACTGACCGAGCACTGGAATCGGCTGTTTACCATAGCCGACCAAACGACGAGAAGTCGTTACAAGAGGCGGCTTCCCAAGTGCCAAATACGTATCCAAATTTGCGAGAGAGACGGAGGCACCGGTATCAACGTGAAAACGGAACGGACGATTTTGAATTAGAAGTGTGACATTAATCTTTGAAGAAGTGACCTGCTCCTGTCCAGGTGCCGTAGACAGACAGTTTACTTCCATTTGGGACTCGTCAGAATACGGCGGCCGACCGCATGCGGAAGTCCGACAAACAGCGGCCACGTGGCCTTGTTTACGACAGGACGCGCACCGCGCGCGGCGGAAGGGGCAGCGCAGGCGATCATGCGCATGAAAACAATCCGGACAAGAGGGAAAGTCACGTTGTCGGGATGGAACGGTGGAAGGTAACCGTGAAGAACACGTAGACGACGAAGAGTTGGGCGCCTGTGGGGGCGCGAGGACTGTACCGCCGCCACCTCTACCATTTCCTGAAACTGATCCGCTGCCGCCTTAGACACCTCAAAAGCTTGTGCAATAGACAAAACCTCGTCAAGGGTGGGATCCTGTAACCGCAAAGCCTCGTGACGCACAGCCCTATCAGGAGCCGAACGGACAACGACATCGCGAATTAAGGAATCTGCATATGACTAATGACAATTTGCATACACAAAACCGCACTTACGACTCAAACCGCGGAGGTCCGCCACCCAGGACTGATACGACTGACCAGGTTTCTTTCTGCTTTGATGAAAATCCAGGCGGTAAAGCACCACGTGCGTTTGCTTCCGATAATAAGAACTAAGCAATTCCGATATATGGGAAAAAGACAACTCGGCGGGCTCTGCGAGCGGAGCTAGTTTTCGTCGTAAACGAAAAGTATCGGGCTCGATCCACGACAAGAAGAAAGACTTGTAAGTCAGGATCCGTTACCTTAAAAGCTGCAAAATGCTGACGCCGCACGTAGGAGTCCCAGTCTTCCTTAGACTCTTGGAAAGCCGGAAAAGCCGGAGGAGCGGGAGGGTAGGCATGGGGCGGCGGCTAAGGGCCCGCAGCAGGACGAGAAGACGTAATCAACTCCGTAAGCAAAGCTAGCTGTTGCTGCTGCTTTTGCCCTAACTGAAGCAACGCCGGAACCATAACCACCGCAACAGAAAAACACGCGTAAGAACGAAACTCGTCGCCAATTATACTGTTGTAACAGTATATCTTATTGAATACTCATGGACGGTACAACAGATATACAAAGGCACGGTACTGTGGTGGCAAGTCACGGAGACAGCTATGTTTACATGTGACACCGGCGAGAGCTACACACGATCCGAGGCACGCTTCGCACAGCGCGTGCTAGCCCGGTCGTGGCGGCGCTGCAGGCCCTCAGAGGCGGCGCCATCGTGCGGCGGACTCGGCCGTGGCGCGTCTTTTAGATGCCGCGGATGGATGGGACGCGGCTTGCAGTGGCGCGCTCCAACATTAATAATTAATAACGTGTATTTATTCATAATGTAATTAATGGCATCACTTTGATTCCGGATAATGTGAAAGCAAAAATACGTAGGAAGAATGGGAATATTAATGTTGACTAGGTCACTGAGAAAACTGGTTGATGCTGGTGGCAACATTTAATATTAACAATATTGCATGTAGTACTTTTCTTCGTTGGGAACAGGGACACAACCAAGTTAGTAAGAGTGGCCAGCAAGTGGTTGAGGGACGTCTAACGGTATCACGAAGGTGCGGCGTGTTGACCCGCTGGTGCGACGTCACAGGTAACTGACCGGCCCATCGCCGCTGCCAAAAACTCATGGGCAACGGTACGATTTTGAGATGATTTTAACTGCCAAACCGTCGAAACCTTCTAGAGCTTTCTAGATGGTTCTAGAAATTTCTTTTTCGTGGGAAAGATGTTTGAAAGGAAGTAATGGTTGGGGAGTGAGATTTGAAGCTATAGTTTTGAGTGGCTCTTGAGAATACGGTCTGGAGACAGTTGTGGCATGCTGGAAAGTGAGTTAGGGATTCGGCTAACCGCGCTCGTGAAGCGAGGATACAGGTGGGCAGTTACTGGCAAAGCATCCAGTGACTTAGTTCACCATTAGTTGCAAGTGCAGATTGCAATACATGAAGTATTCATAATTATTTCTCTGCGAGCACTTCAGTAAAATGTATTTGCATTTCGAAGCACTCATTTAGAAAGCTTAGAATTGAGCTTGTATTATTCTGCTTCTAGCCAGTGAGGGAAGCAGTCTTTGAGAACCTCTTGTTCGAATTTGATACTAGAGTGTCTTCAACTGAGGAGTTTTTTGAACGAAGTACTTCGTTCACTGTGTAGCCACAGTTTCAGCTTCACGTTGAACCAACCCATCCACGATGGCCAGCCGCCATTCGTCTTATCAGAGCAATACTGGGAATTGGTGATATACGCACATTGCATTTGCTATAGAGCAGTTAAAGAAAAATGTACCTTCCACTAGTTGGCTGTGTTCTTGAGCTTTTGGTTGTGTTCTCTACAGAGTTAGACAGTGATTTTTAATTTCCTTTAAAACAGTAAAAACTTCCTCAGTATCAGCCATTTTTCATAACAGGTAGAGGTTTTACTATCATTAAGTTTGTATCATAATTCATTCCTGAATTTGTGCACCGTCCTTTTTTTAAAATTAAATTACTATATTGAACATTGAAACCTTCGATTTCTTATTTATTAGCATTAGGAATCAAGCTGTTCCTAATGATAAGAAATTGTCTAAGATTCAAACCACAATCATTACATTCTGAGTTGTAATTATACTGTTAAATTAAATTGTATACCCACCTACGTAATTTAGGGTTGGCATTCACGCCGAAAAAAGCCTGTCGAATAAAATACTTTATTGTAAAGGAACGTCGTCCTTTGAATAAACATTTTATGTCTCCAAATGTCATATACAACGCAGTGTGCCCAGAAGATGACAAATTATATCAAGTGATTTCAGTCCTGTACTCAAGCGTGATTTTTTATTTCAGTATGGAAGGTTCAATGTCAAGCCACTAAGTAAGAGGACGAAGGGGGGGGGGGGGAAGGTCATATGGACGGGGAGCAGACAAAGGCAGATGATTGCGGAATAGATAGGCCTTACCAGTGATTGGTTCGCTAGTTTTCATGCTCTTCTGTTACAGACAGCACAAAAAGGTTATCGTAATAGATGCGTAATTACTTCTTCAGTATTTAAAGTGCTGCCATCTGATGATGTGTGATAGGTGAAGCACCAGTTTGGGAATACATCAAATTGTTTTATAAATTTTCCACGTTGAATATTTTTTTGAAATTGATATTTTCCATCATATAACTGCTGGGAATTGCCGAGTATGTTAAGATGTAACAGTAAATTGTTTCGACAGAGTTTTCTATCAGAGAAAAGAGCTTTGCTACATTTCCGACCCTCGCCAGTGTTTAAAATAGCTGTTTTACTTCATGTGGTAGCGCGCAACACTTTATTACTTCGAGAACGTCATGTAGTGGCCAGTGAAGCGAATCGGAGGTGGCCAAATGCCAATGAAAACTGCTGCCAAGTCCATATCGCTGTTTAAGGGCTGCCCGCTAGTTGGACAGCCGTGGGTAGTCGAGTGAGAAATCGCTGTGGCTGTGGAGGTCGCAGACGGTCGGAATGAGAGGGCGGTGAACTTCCGTAAGGCTGCCGCTGTCTCGGATGCCAATGACGATGGATCGCTAAACAGCATACGAATGCGTAAGCTGATTTAAACGAGAAAAGGTACTGTTTATTGTTCTTCTTTTAAAAAGAATACTGTCTCTAGTTCGGAGAGGCACTGTACAAGAAAAAATTACATTTACTAAACGGAAGGTTCAAGAACATGTGAACTGTAGGAATAGTAGGGAGATCAATGAGTCTGAGGTAAACTGCTAAGTCCGAAACTGCATGCAATAAAGGGGAAAGCGTATTTCATCATGGAGTTTAGTTACAGTAGTTGTCTTCGGGAAATATCAAATTGAAATCAATCGAACTTGAATCTGGGAAGGTGGGTGTTGTCGGAGAGGATTGGAGGTATTTATCGGTGAAACATGGATTACTGAGTAAAGCGAAACAACTCTTTTCTCTCGAGTCAGCAAACAACGTTGAAACCACTCAGAAAGAGCCCTATAGAGGCTTGCTACCATGATGCAATCAGGAAAGTTTACTACGTTATGGGATAGCGTAGTGGGCGAAGGAATTTTGATGGGGGTACAATCCAATTCACCTGGATCCATAAATTATTCTAACAAACCATTACCCGTAAATTTAATAGTAATTCAGCTTAGCTTTTGTGAAAATGTGTTGAATGTGGTTTATTCATATAAATAAACGTTTCCTAACTTTCTTCACGAGGCAACGAAGCGTCGAAAACGTGATAGAACACAGGAAACAGTAACATACACTGAGGTCACAAATGTCTGGAGTTAATGAAAACCATAGATACAGATGGCGCTAGTATCTCGGACGCAACATATAAAACAAGGGCGATGTATAGCCAGATGCGTCATTTGTACTCGGGTGATATTGTCGCGTTGAAATGGAAACAGGCGTGACTTCGAAGGCAATTAAACACAGCACTTATACTGAAAGCACGTTTATTACGAACTCAACATAAACGCAGCACTGACTGCCTCTCAGGCAGAGTGATCTGCTATTTATACACAGACAGAATTTACCAGAAATTAGAAGAACAGTTAACATAAGAAACAAGTAGAATTTACAAGTGAACATAAGAAAGATGTAGAACCGTCTGGAATTGTTAATTACAAAGAAATAGATTTTTGCCGGTGTGCGGGATTGAACCAGCGACCTTCTGCACCGCAGTCCTTGACGCTACCCCTGCGACGCTACCCCTGCGCCACGCCGCCAATCGGTGTTCGTCGTCTCTCGCGGCATTGCTCCCTCTCCTGGAGAAACAGCGACCCGCTGTTATGATCCCTGTGGAGCCAGCTGGAATGTCCTGGATCTTGACCCTGTCATGGATCCTATGTATGACAGTTCAAGAAAACCCTTCCCTTCTCCATGATTATCGACGACAGACGTTCCTGACGTGGCTTCATCAGGAACATCACCGTCCTTAAAGTCCTTGAACAAGAAGCCATTGTCGTCTACCTGTTCTTCAGGATCGTTGTAAGGCTTCATGCGCAGGACGTGAACAATGTCTCTTCGTTTTTGACGTTTCGACGACGGCTCATAATCCTCAACTTCGTATGTGACGGATGACAGGCGGCGTATGACACGATATGGACCAAAGTATCGCTTCAATAACTTTTCTGACAGTCCAACCTTCCGTACAGGGGTAAAAATCAATACCAGATCTCCTGGGCTGTACACATCAGGTGGGTGCTTGTCGTTAAACCGCTGACGATCCTTCTCTTGGGCGTCCAGTGTCCGAATGCGAGCCAGCTGTCTTGCTTCTTCGACCCTGGTGATGAGCTGTTTAACATCGTCGTCCTGAGTGTGGTCCGGTTGGAACGGGAACAGCGTATCCATTGTCGTCTCAGCTTCACGGCCATGGAGCAGGAAAAACGGAGTGAAGCCTGTGGTGTCTTGTCTTGCGGTATAGTAAACAAATGTCACGACTAGCAGAATTGTATCCCAGTCCTTCTGCTCAATATCGACATACATCGACAGCATGTCGGCTAACGTCTTGTTAAAACGTTCCGTAAGACCATTTGTCTGAGGATGGTATGCAGTTGTCATTCTGTGGACAATGTTGCACCGTGACATTACCGCTGATACTAGTTTTGACTGGAATACTTTTCCACGATCAGATATAATGACACGTGGAGCTCCATGCTTCAAAATAATGTCTTCTACAAGGAATTTTGCGATCTCTAGAGCTTCTGCAGTCGGCACAGGTTTGGTGACAGCGTAGCGTGTGAGGTAGTCAGTGCAGACTATTATCCAACGGTTACCGGTTGTCGACTTCGGGAACCTCCCTAAAAGATCGATCCCTACTCGGTGGAATGGAGCTGCTGCCGGCGGAATCGGTACGAGATGTCCTGGAGGTAATTGCGGCACATGCTTCCGTCGCTGGCACTCTTTACAGTGTCTCACATAGTGCTTGACAGATCTGTAGAGACCTTTCCAGTAATACCTGCGTCTGATTCTGTCTACGGTCTTCACGAATCCCAGATGACCGGATATTGGAGCATCGTGGAAATATTTGAGAATAGCTGACTGGAGATGAGCTGAAACAAGGAGTAGTTATTTGGGGCCCAGTGTATCGTAGTTGCTCTTATACAATATTCCGTTTATAAGTTGGAACACTCCATTGGTCGGTTCTCCTTTCTCCAAGGCCTCTGTCGTTTTTAATAGTGCTGGATCTTTCCTCTGTTCAGCTGTAACGTCATCTAATTCAGTGAGGGCTGAAATTTCATTAATGCTGTTGTGTTCCACTAATGGATTCCTCGAAAGGCAGTCGGCATCCTTGTGTTTGCGCCCGTTCTTGAATACCACTGTGACATCGTACTCTTGGAGTCTTAGTGCCCATCTTGCTAGTCGGCCTGATGGATCCTTCAAGCTAGTCAGCCAACACAAAGAATGGTGGTCTGTCACGACAGTGAATGGTTTGCCGAATAAATACGGCCGGAACTTGGTGATAGCCCAGACAAACACGAGACATTCTTTTTCAGTTGTAGAGTAGTTTATCTCGGACTTTGAGAGTACTCTTGACGCATAGGCTATCACTTTTTCAGCACCTTCCTGAACTTGTACGAGCACTGCACCAATCCCATAACCACTGGCGTCTGTGTGAAGTTCCGTTTCTGCATTCTCGTCGTACAAGGCTAGCACTGGTGCGGAAGTTAGACCCTCCTTTAACTACCTGGAAAGCTCTTTCTTTTGTCTCATCCCAGTAAAATTTGGCGTCTCCTTGCAGAAGTTCTTGTAATGGACGTGCCTTGTTACAAAATCCTTTTATGAAACGTCGGTAGTATGAGCACAGTCCGAGAAAACTTCTCACATCACGAATGTGCTGAGGAGTTGGAAATTCTGTGACTGCCCTTACTTAACTGGATCAGGACTGACACCATCTCCGTTGAGGATTTTTATCTCTTTGGCGACGAAGAGGCACTTCTTTGGATTGAGGCGGAGACCTGCAGCCTGAACACACTTCAACACAGTTGTCAGGCGACTCAGATCTACTACAAATGTTTTCGAGAAAACGACAATGTCATCTAAATAGCAAAGACACGTCGTCCACTTAATGTGTCGAAGCAATTTGTCCATCATGCGTTCGAATGTGGCTGGAGCATTACATAATCCTAATGGCATTACTTTAAATTCATAGAGGCCGTCAGGTGTAATAAAAGCCGTCTTCTCCCTGTCAGCTTCGTCAACCTCGATTTGCCAGTAACCTGTCTGCATGTCCATAGTTGAGAAGTAGGTAGCTCCTTTCAAGCAGTCTAAGGTGTCGTCAATACGCGACAATGGGTAGACATCTTTCTTTGTGATTCTGTTCAGCCGCCGAAAGTCGACACAGAATCGCCACGTGCCATCCTTCTTCTTTACGAGGACTACCGGAGACGACCAAGGACTCTTCGAAGGTTGAATAATGTCATCTCGCAACATCTTCTCCACTTCCTCTCGAATTATCGTTCTTTCAGCTGGCGACAATCTATACGAACGCTGGCTAATTGGCAGATGATCCCCCGTATTGATCCGGTGCTTTATCGTGGGCCGTTTCGTCTGACTTTTCCCCTGCTGAGGTGTGAATGCACCCGAAAATTGGCGTAGTATACCTAACACCAGCTGGCGTTGTTCCTTGGTCAGTCCAGACCCTATTGGCAGTTCCACGTTTGTTTCTTCCAGCGTGTTGTCTGTACTAATAGCAGGGCATGGGTCTTCATTGATGACGTTGAGCTCACCGTCCTGGATTAATTCAGCTGTCCCGATACACATTCCCTTGGGGATAAGTTGTGACTGCTCGTGACAATTTGTGATCCAAATCTCTCCTTGACCACGGTAATACTTATGATAGCCGCTGGTATGTAAATTTCTTTTGTTAGCCTGATAAACCTTTTACTATCACCAAGAACTTCACAGCTTAACCAGTCATCTGTGCTTGTGACTGCAACTCTTCTCATTGTCAACGGCGGTATCGTCACATTTAACGACGAATAACTTCCCAGAAAATTCTGTATTACTTGTATCCGGCGGAACAACTTTTTCAATTTGCAGCTCAGATCTTCCACAGTCAATGATAGCTTGGGATGCCCGAAGGAAGTCCCATCCGAGGATGACATTGTGACTACATTCTGTTAACATGACAAATTCAAACGGCTGCGTCCTGTTGTTGATTGTTATTCTTGCGACACAAGTTCCTGCTGGATGGACGTACTTTCCATTCGCGACCTTCAGCACAGTTGCCCCCGTATCACAGAACATTGTCTTCTTTAATGTGCGGCGGTAATTATCCGATAATACAGAAAAAGAGGCTCCTGAATCAACAAGTGCCCGGACAGGTTGGCCGTCGATTATGACGTCGATGAGATTTCCCGACATCTTAGTGACTGTCGTCCATGGAGGATTTTCATCTGCGGCGGCCTCACCTCCGTAGATGGTCGCCTGGCTTAGTTTTCCTGGGCGCGGCGGCTAGGGGAGCGGCTGGTACGTCGGTACGGCGACGGTGAACGGCTGCGGCGCGTCGGGGAGCGACCTCGTCTAGGGTACGGCGATGGGTTTCTTCCCATAGGTCGACTGAACTCATCAGCAGGTGATTGCCTGGGATAGAACTGCTCTGACGGCTGACTTCTTGCAGCAATATAATAATCGAATTCTCGCCTCCTCTCTCTGCAGTAGCGTACGACATGTCCAGGGCGTCCACGGTGGAAACACAGTGGTGTGTTGTCTTCTGTCCTCCAGACGTCTGTTCTTCTGCGGGGCCTCATCGTTACCGGGGGAGTTGGCTGTGGTCGCGTCGGTCGGTTCATGGGCTGCCGTTTGGCGGCTGCAGCGTAAGTCTTAGCAGGGCGACGCCATTCTTCACGTCGGGTGCGATTTACGGGGCAGACAGGAGCTAATGTTTGAAATACCTCGTCCTCAGCGGCGTCGGCTCCCTCGTGACTTACAGGGCTCGCATCCATGGCCATAATCTCCAACGAGATTACGGCCACACAACGAAAATTAGCAGATTTTCATCGATGAAGGGTAATTGGAGACAGTAACACGAGAAATTAAATTTCGGTAGTATTCCGATATCCACCCTGTCAAGAGACTGCCGTGAATACCAAAATTCTGTCTTTACCTCTCACTACGGACAACGCAGTGCCCTACACTTAATGACAGATAACCGTGGCGTTTGTTTCCTTTCCAACTGTCAGTTGTAACAGAAAAGAACCACTGTGAATAACCGCAGAAATAAATGTGACACTTACGACGAAGTATCCCTTAGGACAGTGCTTCACAGTTTGGCATTAATGGGTATGGCAGCAGGCGAAAACTTTATAGTCATTGTTCGACCTGACTTACCCAGCCATTTATAGGGGGACCTACAGTTTAACGTGGGTTCCGATCCACGGTGCAACACAGTATTTTTCACATCAGCAACATTGCCAGAGGTGAAACACATTCCACTTCGAATGTGACAGATAAAAATCCTAGGAATTGGCAGGGATCGAACCCGCGATTGATAAAAAAATCTTCAAATGTTTGTTAAGCTTATGGGACTTAACTGCGGGGTCATCAGCCCCAACACTTAGAAACTACATATATACTAACTTATACTAAAGACAACAGAAACATATATGCCCGAGGAAAAATGCGATCCTCCGACGGGAAACGGCTTGTCACTGAAACAGCATGGCGTCACCCCAGTGTTCATCATAGATCAATCCGTCGCCATCAATCGAGAATCGTGGGAAGCCTGTCCAGTCCAATTGAATTACGAGTAGGTGTATATCACTATAAAAAAAAGGTTCAAATGTTTGTAAATCTGTGGGACTTAACTCCTTTTGTTATTAGTCCCTAGGCTAACAAACTACTTAAACTAAGTTAAACTTACCAAAGGACAATACACAGACACACACACACACAAACCCATGCCCTTGGGAGGACTCGAACCTCCGACGGCAAGCAACCGCGCGCTCCATAATGAGGCGCCGTAGACCGCTCGGCCACACCACAGCAGCTAAAAGAGAGGTAAAGCAGTCAACAATCCACAAATTGAATACCTCAGTGCTTTACTAGGGTCCGTCCTACTCGAGGTGGTATGCCGTTGTCTTCCTCCGACCTGCAAAGTTACTTACTCTGCCATTTACAGGGGGACCTACAGTTTAATGTGGATTCTGATCCACGGTGCTACTCGTCATTTTTCACATCAGCAACATTACCAGAGGTGAAACAAGTGAAGTTATAAATAAAAATCCTAGGTCTTACCGTGCGTCAATGCCGCTACCTTTGGGTTCATAGTCTGAAGCTCCACCACCGTGCTAGCGAGCCACACTATTTCACTATACAAGCAGAAAAAGGCTCCTGTCGGAGCACAATAAAGTCTGACAGGTACTTTTAAAAGACCGAAAGAAAAAGGGGGCTTCAGCTACCTCAGTCATCATTGCGCCTACGTCACCAAAAGCTTTGGCGTACCAATGTATTCTCACTCGTTTAATACAAAACAGACTGAATCCTTTCATCCAGTTTCTCACTGTAATGAAGTTTACATACATAGCATCCCCCCTACACTCCCACTGTCAGCATATGCTCTCTCCGACTGTATTGTCTCCTGACTGTTTCTCCAAATGTCAGCCTCATCATCACTTTCTCTCGTCTTCTATACCATTATTTTCCCCACTTTCACTGTCTGTCTACCAATAACTACGACCCAACCTTCTTCTGTCATATTGCACTGTTACATTTTTTCTCATAGTGTGCGGTCTATTTGGTCATCATATTTCCGTTTCTACACATATCTTTGCGGATGGATTGGTTGTGTTTGTACATCTTAGACCGAAAAACGTGAACATAAGCATAAAGACAATAAGTGTAACATATGCAAAAATCATTTTTTCTATGACTAGATTACTTCAAATTGTGTGATAGGTTAAAAGTGGGCCACTGTACGAAATAAAAGCTCTATTCTGGTAGGAGGTACCCAGATAAGAGTTTACTGTTATAACAAAGCTTAATTTTAGCAGTAAAATTAGCAAAAGGTCCGTGGGAACTACCGGCTACTCCCTGTTGCGAAACGTTGTTCCTGCCCCAAATTGAGAATGGACTTGGTTCAAATTACTCTAATAACAGGAAGTTAACGATACAGTGGCCAATATACGTAGGAGCTCACACGAAATAACATACAGGCATTAATTAATAAACAAACCACCACAAAGTTATTTCATAAAGATGGCTAAGAAAAACATATATGGCGCAACGGAACTTAAACATAAAAAAAATTTCATCTGAGCCTGTTCTCAGACTGGTGAAAAACAACTTTAAAGAAAAGGGGGAAGGTGCTCGAAAGCTGCAATTTATAGGCAACTGAAAATTATACTGAACTTCGCTTGTTTATTCAGGTCGAACGCAAGCAAAATGGGGAACCAACTTTGTTAATACAATAAAAGTACATCCCATTAACATTATCTAATACTGGCGATGCCCAGCATTGAATTTAACATAAATTATACAGAACTTAACGCTACTGGGGGGGGGGGGGGGCAGGATTTACAAACAACACTACAACACTCACTCGCTCACATTCACGCAATGCAACAGCGAAATTCACCAAAATCAGCGTGCTGAAGCGAGGCAGAAGCAGGCGGCGCTGTCGTAGGCGAAATTCAGCAGACCAAGAGTTACCACACAACACAATATACAATAAAACTGCGAAGATGGCTCTGGTCTGTCGTGCCTGATTCGAGATGGTGCTTGAGTATAGCAAAGTTAAGTTGCATTTAGATAAGACCGCGAACAAACACGCTAATGGCGACATGATCGCACTCCACTGAAGTTGAAATGGTTAAAAATCGGATTCATTACACAAACTCACGGCGGACTCTTAAGTTGCAATCTGTGAGTAAACTATTTAGGCACTGGTTTTATGAGAAGTGGCGTGAATTCAGATGACTAGCTGCAAACCCCTGGGGTCGGAGTTCGGAACCACGTGGTTCCGAAAACCGATAAAAATGTATAAATTCAACAAATAAAGAAAACTGACTATGGAAAGCAACCCCTAGAACTGTGTAGAATTTCATAAGGAAGCTACTGAAATGCAGCAACAGGCGATTGGGAGCGTTCACAGAGACGGAAGACGTCCAGTCTCAAAACCAATTACAAAATCCGAAAAATACACATAAAAACTACCGCATGCAACCCACAGAAAAGTTTGGAATTACAAAAGGAAGCGAATGAAATACAGCTACACACGTTAGGGAGCGATTACAGAGACGTATGAAGACCAATCTCAAAAAACCAGAAAAGTGAAATAATTACACAGACGGAAAAGTGAGAATAAAAACTACGGCATGCAACCCTTAGAAATAGATAGAATTTCATAAGCAACTTATTGAACGAGGTTGTACAAGGCTCGGCGAGAATTACTGACAGACTGAGTGCATACTGCAAGTTCGTAAAAGAAACAGCAAAATTAAAATAGGCGGGGACAGAAGATTGCGAAATGTTAGTGGAAATCAGAAGGATACATGCATAGTTACTTTCCTGATGAGCAACAGGGGAAGCTGAAGGCTTTGTTCTAAGAACCAACCACGTGGAACACATATCACTCACGGAAGGAAATGATAAGAAAAATTTTACATGGACTGTACAAAAATAAACATATCGACTCTTAGAAATCGGGCCCCACAAAACTAGAAAGAATTTACACAGAGTTCGTACACCGCCACATAATCACAAAAGGTTTGAATATACCAGGCCGTTATCAAACTGCAACTAGTAACACATACACCGCGTTTATCTGTTAGACATCACTGGATTGAAAAACTAGAACACATTTCCGTGCACGATTGGAAAAAATATTCCTAAAAATGAATCTAAGTTCAAGAGTCTAAGTTAGACATGCTAGACAACTAATCGCTACTATCTCCGTGGACACAAGAGCAGAACCAACCTTACCTCACCACAATCTGAGCACAAAAGTGAAGACCGTGTGGCCTGGAGGCGCGAAGCTACCGGAAACTGGCAAAACCCAAAACAACAGTGGTGGTTGGGAGAGAGGATCGCGAGTCTCGCCCTGGAGAGGGCTCGTTGACTGGCTGGTAACCAAAGGTGTAGAAACCTCTTTGTTGCATCAGCAGCAGGGGTTGGTAACGACTAACTATCGACTCTGAGCCAGAGAGAACAGTGCAAACCGAGCTATTAGTACCTACATTCAGACAGCCATTAGATTCTCGCACATCAATTTAGAAGTAAAATAAGTACACATTCTCACAGTGACCATGGCGTAGCGGAGAAGCCATACTTATTGCCACATTCATAATCACAATAATAATTTTTTTTAAATAACAAAATCCTAGCAATATTAACTAACATTTCAAAAACTAATATTTTAAAACATGAAATAAAAATGCTATTCCTAATGCCTCGAAAAGATTGGGGTTCTAGTTTTAACAAAATGCTAAACTAGCAACATCAAATAAATTACAATTTCATAACAAATATATGGAAGACGACAGACAGTCGTCTTTCAAGGTTTGAAAGTAGCTTGAACACCGTCTCTCAGTGGAATTGGCATTTATGGTACGCAAGCATGTTGATTTTTCGGGAAACGAGAAAATTTTGTTACTAGGAAATTTCACCTATTCTCTATGGTTATTTACTTGTACATTTGCATTCGACGATTCAAAAATCGTTTAAAACTAATTTTTGTAATTTTGCGGGTAGTTATGGTAAATTTCAACTTTCATAATTTGATGTTACAAACGTATGGTAAAAATGCAACGATTTGCAATGAATTAAACAAATGAAGAAACGGTAGTGGCCATATAAAAATCTGTAGCATCAAAACAGATACAGTGATTAGAGAGCATAGAGTTGTAGAAGCGAGAATGAATATCGAAATTCCCAAATGCACCAAAAATAAACGAAAATTATTTTGCCTCAAGACCATAAGTTACCACACTGGCGGCATGGTGCAAGGTATAGCGTAATCGACTGCGGAGCTGAAGGTCGCCTGTTCAATCCCGTCAAACGGCAAAAATTTATTTCTTGTATTTATCATTTCCAGAATGTTCTAAGTGTTTCTTACGTTCACTTGTAATTTCTACATGTTTCTTATGTTAACTATTCTTCTAATTTCTGGTACATTTCGCCTGTGAATAAATAGCAGAGCACTCTGCCCCAGAGGCAGTCAGTGCTGCGTATATGTTTCAGTTCTAATAAACCTGCTTTCAGTATAAGTGCTGTGTTCAGTTGACAACCCTGCCTTCGAAGTCAAGTCTGCTTCCATTTCAACGCGACATTGTTTGGTGGAGGTGCCGGGTACACTGTGCAACAGCTGCACCACCGTGGCTCCTATTAGGCAACGCAAAATCCGTCGCTTACACGGACTAGAACCGGAATACAAGGGATATACCAAGTACATCCTTCCGAAAGTTCATATCATCCGAAGAACCATCAGACACCCGTCGGTGTTCTCTGGACACGCTGGACAGGATCCCAACAAATGGCTAAAAGGGTACTACCGAGTCGCCAACTATAACAGGTGGGATCATACAATGTGCTTGGCCAACATTTATTTCTACCTGGAAAGAACAGCCCAGCAATGGTTCGAGAACAACGAGGAGAAGCTGAATGACTGGGAAACGTTACAGACGGAACTTAAGCAGACTTTGGAAACCGCCAGCGACAAATCCGCTCGGCGGAAGAGCAATTGAAGAACCGGTCCGTACGACATGGTGAGCCGACACAGTCGTTCATACAGAATGTTTTGGCCCTATGCAACACAGTTAAACCGTATATGACTGAGGCCGACAAAATCACGCACCTGATGAAGGGTATTGCAGAAGACATGAGACGTCGCTACGACGGAAGAGTTCATCAAGTGGTGCCAGCGTGTTGAGGAGATGCAACAAAATAGGGTTGGACAAAAGAAGTATGACAGACTCCCGAATGTTGTCCCTATGGCCGTTCTGGAAGACCAGCATGACTTTGCTCCTCTCATACGACAAATTGTGAGAGAAGAATAACAAAAATTTATGGTAGCCGGGACTATTAGACCGAGCGATCATCAGATTATGGCCATGGATGTAAGCCCTGTAAGTCACGAGGGAGCCGACGCCGCTGAGGAAGAGGTATTTCAGACATTAGCTACCGTCTGCCCCGCCAGTCACATCCGACGTGATGAATGGCGTCGCCCTGCTATGACTTACGCTGCAGCCTATGAACCGACCGACGCGGCCACAACCAATTCCCCTGGCAACTATGACGCGCCGCGGAAGAACAGAAGTCTGGAGGAGAGAAGACAACACACCACTGTGTTCCCACTGCGGGCGCCCTGGACATGTCGTACGCAACTGCTGAGAGAGAAGGCGAGTATTCGACAATTATTTTGCCGCAAGACGGCAGCCATCAGAGCAGTTCTATCCCAGGCACTCACCTGCTGATGATTTCAGTCGACCTATGGGAAGAAGTCCATCGCTTACAGTCGGCGTACAAGGTACCAGCCGCTCCCCTAGCCGCCGCGCCCAGGAAAACTAAGCTAGGCGACCTTCTATGGAGGTGAGGCAGCCGCAGATGAAAATCCTCCATGGACTGCAGTCGCTAAAGATGTCATAATTGACGGTCAACCTATCCGGGCACTGGTTATTTCAGGAGTTTTTTTCTCTGTATTGTCGGATAATTACCGCCGCACACTAAAGAAGACAATGATCTGTGATACGGGAGCAACTGTGCTGAAGGTCGCAAATGGAAAGTACGTCCAGCCAGCAGGAACTTGTGTCGCCGTTTGAATTTGTCGTTTTAACGGAATGTAGTCACAATGTAATCCTCGGATGGGATTTCCTTCAGGCATCCCAAGCTATCATTGACTGTGGAAGATCTGAGCTGCAAATTGAGGAAGTCGTTTCGACGGGTACACGTAATACAGAATTTTCAGGGAAGTTCTTTGTCGTTGCGAATGTGGCGATCCCGCTGTTGACAATGATAAGAGTTCCAGTCACAACCATAGATGACTGGTTAAACTGTGAAGTGTTCGTCGATAGTAAAAAGTTTATTACGCTCACACATTAGCGGTGGCCGAGGAGAGATTTTGATCACTAATTGACACGAACAGTAACAACGTATCCCCAAAGGATTGTGTATCGGGACAGCTGAAGCAATCCAGGACGGTGAGCTCAACGTCATCAACGAAGGCCAATGTTCTGCTGTTAGCACAGACAACACGCTGGAGGAAACAACCGTGGAACTGCCAATAGGCCCCGGACTGGCGAGGTACAACGCTAGTGGGTGTTAGCTATACTACGTCAATTTTCGCGTGCATTCACACCCCAGCAGGAGAAAAGTCAGACGAAACGGCGCATGATAATTCACTGTATCAATGCTGGAGATCATCCACCAATTAGTCAGCGTTTGTATAGAGTGTCGCCAGCTGAAAGAGGAATAATTCGGGAGGAAGTGAAGAAGATGTTGCACGATGACATTACTGAATGCTGATTCTAAAATCACGCCACCCTTCTGCCGTCCGTGCTGAAACTACAGACGTTTCCATGCTACCGTGGAGCCAATACCAGACCCCCACGTTTGATCACGTGTGATACTGCTGCAGGGCACTGAGGTGGGAGAATCATTTCCTTCGCTCTCTTCAGTTTGAGTTCTTGTAAGAGGTCCAACCTCGGTGCGGGGCGAACGGCGGCATGCCGTCCGCTCCCGCCTAGCGGCTGTTCGGTATCAGCCACCAACTGTGTGAACCATTACCGTAATCATTACCTTTTCCGTTTTCTAATCCGTTTAGACTGGCATTCATTCATTGCATCCGACTCCAGAGCGAGTCCTGCCATGTATCCCGTATTTCAGAATATTAACTTCAATTCTATCTTTTATTTTCCAGTCAGCCACCCTTTCCTATGGCGCCCACAAGCCTTCACCGCTCCGCCTTCCATCCTAACAACGCCTCCAACTCATCTTATTTATGCAGCACTGGGATGGGTTGTACAATTTGAGTATCATCCGTGGGATAAAGATTAAGTGCTGTACAATGCCATTTGAATTATGTAATGCTCCGGACAACTCCGAACGCATGATGGACAACTTGTTTCGGCACCTTAAGTGGACGACGTGTCTCTGCTATTTATATGACTGCAGGACTCCTCCTCAAGCCAAAGAAGGGCCTCTTCGTCGCCAAAGAGATAAAAATGCTGGGACCCCTAGTCAACGTAGATGGTGTTCCTCATAATCCAGAAAAAGTAAGGGCAGTCACAGAATTTCTAACTCCTCAGCACAAACGTGATGTGAGAAGTTTTTTCAGGCTGTGCTCATACCACAGACGTTTTATAAACGGATTCTGTTACAAGGCACGTCCATTGCAAGACCTTCTTCAGGAGACGCCAAGTTTTACTGGGATGAGGCAAAAGAAAGAGATTTCCGGGCACTTAAGGAAGCTCTAACTTCTTCACCGGTTCTAGCCTCGTACGACGAGAATTCGGAAACTGATCTTCACAGAGACGCCAGGGGTTATGGGATTGGTGCAATGCTTGTACAAGTTCAGGATGGTGCCAAAAAGGCACTGTTAGGAAAGGTCAAAGAAGTTACCTATTAAGGCTAACAAGAGCCTTCAACACTACCTCGGACGAAGCACTCTGCGTGGTACTGGGGATACCTCCAATAGACTTTACCATACGACTAAGAGCTGCAATGTACTGGCTGAAGGCGAGGAAATACGACAAGGTCCACGAACTTGTTGGACAAAAGATAACAGAACGGAGGCAACTAATTAAATGGAGAATGGACACATGGCGAAGGGAATTGGATAACTGCGACTTTCTCCCAAATATAAGGGAACGTCTTCGAATGCGTCATATCAATCCCAGCTGGGGTATGATCCACTTTCTAACGGGACACGGCCCCTATCCCCCACTCATCACACGTATGGGTCTCAGTGACAATTCATTCTGAACGTGTGGAGAAATTGGGACCCCAGAACACACTGTCATACACTTTCAGCTCTATAAAACACACACTCAATGTAAGTTTAGGGAGTGATGACCCCGAAGTTAAGTCCCTTAAGCTTGACAAACATTTGAACCTTTTTTTGAGGCGCGTGTTGAAAATGGAATAGAGTTGTCCTTTTCCACACTCCCAGTGCTATTTACCGGTTGACAACACATCTGGCATCACAAACCGTGTTATCTGTACCGTGACATCTATAGGATCTACCACTTCTGCCCTTATCATATGACGATCTCGGCTGACGCTGTTCTGCGTTGTCGTCCAGAACTTGATGTACGGGTGCGAAAAAGCGCACGTGACCTCTGCAGCCAGCAACATTGAAAATCTGATTCAACACGTCCAACGTTTTTGGGCAATTTTCCAAAGGACTATCATGACACACGGGAGGCCACAAGTTTGCCACTTTTAAAGTCTTTCGATTGGCTGTAGGAACAGTAACAAGGGGACCACCAGGAGTGTAAATAACGAATTTTGATGGGTCTCGGATATGAGGGTATCCTCAATTTTAGCGACGGGCTTTGATTTTCTAGAAAATTGTTGTTGAAGTTCAGTGCGCGCTGTAAGATGCGTGTAGTTAAACATGTTCCAAGCAAGTGAGCGTGCGCAGCGGTTAAGGTCTAGTGCTGCGTTCACCGTGTTTTTCCTTTATTAAAAAAAAAAGGTCCGAAACTATTCAATATCATTTTACAGACTATCAACAGACACTATAAATTGTGTGAAACTATTATGAAGATTAAAGTATGCAGGCTGGGTTAAACAGAAAGCGTACTGGCCGTGCAGACTTTCCTCGCGAACTGTGTGTATTGTGACAGTGTATCGCCCTTGTCACAGCCTTTTGTTTAACCCTGGAGATATAATTTCATAATACGCAGAGTTCGCACATACAGTCCTCTCTGTATTACGAACATGTAGCGCCATTGTCAGACAAACGACAGTGACCTAGCTCCTTAACCGATAGTTTGCTTTTCTCCTCAACGTCCGTTACTCGCAAAGCATTGTTAGTGCCGTGCGTGTTGGCAGAATGCAGTGCAATGGATAACTCAAGTGTGTCTACGGAATTGCAACCAGACGAAGATACATCAGGAAAAACGAGAGGCGAAATCACTAACGCCATCACATACGCCTGAAAGTGGCAAGAGATGTTGGCCTATACAGATAAAAAAAAAAAATTAAAAAATAAAAATAATGCGGAGAGGACTCGAACACGGTGGTAGACCTAAAACGCTGCGCCACGCTCACTTGGAACAGGACTAACGTTACGCATCTTACAGCGTGTAGTGAAGTTCAACATTAATTTTCTCAAAACCCAAGTGGATAGCCTCATACTCAGCGTTTCTCCCTCTACAATACATATGCTAGACCCATCAAAATTCGTTATTTGTACTTCTGATGGTCCCCTTCTGAGTATCATGGCTGTGTATATTCCGTATTACAGGGTGCAAACAGTTGGCGACAGCACAGGCACAGGTGGTGGTGTGTGTGTGTGGGGGGGGGGGGGGGGATGGAGTATCCCCGACCATTCCGGCACCTCCCAAAAATTTTCTAATTCTATTACTTTTTATTATTTTCAAGAAAAAAAAAAAAGAAGAAACAGGTCGGCACCGGAAATTTGAAATAGTACACGTGCAATAAATCACAATGTAACTGTAACTTTCCAAGCACAAGTGAAGTTGACAATGGGTCGCCAACGTGATGCCGCCACTGAGAAGGTGTGCTGTTGTTACTGTGAGTGGCTTTCATGCCGCCGCGACCAGCTTTAATGCTACCGCTATTGTTACTGCTATGCTGAAGTTACGAGCCGATTGCTCATATGCTTAGTAGGTCAGCGGCGCCACCGAGTGGAATCTTATGAAAAACAATAGTGTTATTTTACTTCTATAGGTTCCAAATGACAAGCCAAGATCACAAACTAACAATTTATTAAGTGACGACCGGTTTCGGTGCACTGAGTCACCATCATTTGGTCATATATATGTTATAATCTGGTCATCTTGTTGAAAAATTGGGTATAAAATAACAAGTGCAACATTTCTCTTAGTCACCATATAAAAAATACATAAGTTGGTTTTTAACTTTTGTATTTTTTTATATAGTGACTAACTGCAATGTTGCACTTGTTATTTTATACCCAATTTTTTAACAAGATGACCAGATTGTAACATATGTATGACCAGATAATTGTGATACAGTGCACCGAAAACGGTCGTCACTTAATAATTGTTACTTTGCGATCTTGGCTCGTCATTTGGAAACTATAAAACGAATTGATCGCCTCCAGACCAGACGATGTCAGGTAATCTTATTATTTTACTTCAATTTTTACACATGTTAATTGAACAGTAAAGACCTTCCTCGTTGGCTAGTAACATATAAGCTGTTTAATTATGTTACGATCTCATTACATACACTCCATTTCCATCACGTTTGTCTTCTTCCACTTTCAGATTAATGCCAGTCTATTCATTTAATTTATTATGCAATTGTTTTCGTAGTATAATTGCTTAAATTATAAAAAAGTGTAAAAACAAGTTGAATGTCTGTTCGGTGTACGCTTATCACGCCCAAACGACAAGACGCAGAGACTTAAATATTTGTACAGTTACTGATTTACACCTGAGGAAGGTTTTAGGCACGGTTTTATAGTGATTTGATACATATTTAGTAATATGAAGAACATAACGCGAAATGCGGAACAATAATTACTCTTTGAAAATTATATTTACTCTTTGAAAATGGTTTTATTGGTTGCATTGTTGCTTGAGGGTTGATAATGATAAAAGGATGGAGTATATTGGGATGGAAAGTTATCGGTGTATCTAAAATTCTACGTGTGTGTGTGTGTGTGTGTGTGTGTGTGTGTGTGTGTGTGTGTGTGTGTGTTAATATTTCGCTCTGCAGCGAAAACTACAGAACACTAACGAATCCCCTGTGTGTAATTGATGTCGGAAGTCTCCCGTTGTACACCACAGTAGTTCCATGCCGATAGCTATAAGGGGGTGGAAGATAAGGCGGTTGAAAGTCGTCAAATTATAAAAAACATTCGGACTGAAGGGCAGCGATGACGTTTACGACTCTATAGCAAGGAGGTTACATACAGCGAAAAGTGATGCCACAGACTATATTTTTGGTCTATGCGTGCTGCATTGTCTTCTGCTCTTTCTCTGTAAGGATAACTATACGAATAAGGAAATATAAGAATAAATAAAGCAGTAAAATAGAAATTTCTTTTAATACATCTCTTTTAAGAAAATCGATTTGACGTTCGGCGCATTATCTATCATAATCAAACAACACGCGAGCGGAGCCGCGGGTTTGAGCTAGTAGATTAATAAACATAGTAGGCTGTATTTTTAAAAAAAGTAGCCCCTCCCCGCAGAACCAAATCCTGGCTGCGCCACTGGTTGTCGTTCTGGCAGCTATTTTACTATGGTATCTTTTGGCGGATGACGTTAAATCCAGTCTCATTACATGTACACTTGACAGCAAAAAAAGTGGATCACCCCTGAATTCCTAAGTGGAGACCGCACCTCACGCTATGCAACCACCATTGCACATCTGCGTCGCAGGTCGTCAAATCATTGCACAGTACAGTTATTACCTTGCCCCAATAGGTACTAAGTAAGTTTCCTATTTCTCCTTATGGCATTCAGGCAAGGTACAAACCAATACTTTCGTACAACAAATATTAGAATAAACATCATTAGAGATGAGACAGTAACACTTGTAAATTAAATTTAGTTGCAATAAGTGAAAAGTCAGATACGTTATCACACTTGTTTAGTGGCATTATATGTTTTTGTTCATGATCTGAATCTGAACGCACTGTTAAGCGAAAAACAGTTGTATGCCTGATCGAGATGCGATTACAGGTCACGCACTTTTTCGTGGCCCCTCTCTGATCGGCGGAAGTCGGCTGAGCTCATGTGTCAACGGAATGATTATGCTCTCTACCAACCTTACCTCGTAACAGCATTGTACACCGTAGACCTCATCAACGTATTGTTGCTTTGTGCTTCGTATTGATTATTGTCTTCCACTTTGTTATTTGCTAATATAATTCCACATACCCCGACGACTTTTTTTATAAGAAAGAAGGCTGACCTTGAAAGTGGTGTGATTTTTATTCTGTTACGACAGTAAAAAGAGGCAGAGAGGGTTGTTACACCCGCTTTATAAGTCCCTTTCAAATATTAACATTTCGTAGATATGGGTTCCACTTTTCTATTACTCAAACATTAAAGTGATACTTAATTTCGTGTTCCATCTGTAACGCCTTAACCCCTTACATGTTATTCTTGTTTTAAACCTCTAATCTATACGCCGTAAGCTGCCAGCACTGGGGGAAAGAGGCGGGGCTTGTTCTAACAGCCAATCCGCTATCAGCTGAATGCAAGCTTCAGCTCACAACATTCTCCGCTCAGGGGCCACGTTTAAGTGCGCGTGATCTCTAGGCATAAATAGACGTAAAGCACGTTTTCATTAGTTTCTTAGACCGAAGTCTGAACCCAGAAGTAAATGATAATCTTAGCACTGCACCAGGAGTTGCATGAAGCTCCTATTGTTGCTGAGAGGTAACCGCTGAAGATACGTAATATAGTGCAATTCACAGATGTCATACATCATAAAGTTGTGGAATAGAATAGAGTGTATTGATGATTTGTTAACTAAGCACAATCAGATGTCACATATCAAATATGTTCACAAATAGTGTTATACTGGCACCTAAAACGATGATACAATTAATTTTTCTCCGGCAGGGACTCGAAACCAGCACCATTTGCTATTGTATAATAGGAAGGAATACTGATGATATATTTAGTGTTTCTTCCGGGCACTACAACCCTGCACATACCGTCACTCTTGACCTGACACCATGAGGCGTCAAATATCACATTGTCGTTCACAGTAATTAGGATCACACCGTTCGTAGAGACGTGGAAGGGGGTTGGGTATTTTGCGAAAAATTTGTTTAATTTAGTAGCGCATGGACATGTGCAGTTTTGATTTGAAACAAGGCAGAGTCCTGCGTTCTTTATTGGAGATACTGGAGGTGTAGGTGGCACTTTTGTGGCCGTTAAAAACTGTTACCCCCAGCGGGAATCGGACCCATACCTTAGCTATTATAAATTAACCTCATCCCGGCCTCCAGCGAAATACAGATGCGCTGGCATAATGTTTTGTCATCATGGAGTACTTATTAGACAGTACAACCAGTCAAAGAGCTCAGAGGTGTCTGGCTAGGTAAGAATTTCTTGGCCGCACGGGATGGCCACGTAGTGTGAGGCGCCTTACCGTGGATTTTGCACGATATTATACTACGTTTTAGTGTGCTACATTAAGATTTGATATGGCATTCTGTAATAAGCTTATTTAACTATGAGCTCATTATAATAAAGATTGTTGAATATTAGGCATTTTTATAGTTATGAGGAACGTGGATTATGCGTTAAAAATTTGAAATTTAGAAAGTATCTTCGTTTTGACATTTATTCACCACGTTCAGGAACACAAACAGACTTCGATGAAGGAGGTTTCTGTGATTTACTGGTATGGTCAGTGACAAGGTATCCGATAACTGGCAAGTGTATCGAGCAATTATACTTCATGGTGTGATTGCCTTCAATAGTCATACTGAGGTTACAAAACAGCAATATGGATTCTGATACAATGTCGCTTCGAAAATACGATTACATGCGAAGCATAATATCGAACTGGGGAGGATGGGGGGAGAACGTCAGTCTCTGCCATTTCAAAGCTTCGATACTGGTATTTGTCGGAATAGATGTCCATTTTAATGGCGACAATAGTGCTTGCACGGTAAGGTTCAGTTGTCCATTACATCCACATGCTTTTCGAGAATCAACGACAGAGAAATAATGAAAGTTATTTTAAAAAATCTGCCAAGCACAAAATTGTGAAAAGAAGGACGGAGATGCAGATAATATTTCAAGGGAGGGGCAGCAGGAGAGAGGGCGGGATCTAGGAATGAACAGGAGTGCAGAACTGGAAAATAAAAGAGTGAAATGCTTGCAAAGTACTCCTTACTTATATATCACAGTTTGTTTTAGGGCCGAGACAAAAGGAACGAATGTTTTAAAGAACGAAGGATGGATTTTCGAAGATATAAAAGAACACTGTTTCATAGAGAGGACCCATGGACAGTAAAGAAAGCAGACATTAGAAGAGACAGTATTGTTTTACCGGAAACCACAATTTTTTACAGCTTTTTGGGGGAATAGACCAAAAGGGTAACTGAGGTTATAATGTAAGGGAGGTGACAGAGAGGAAGAGAGAAAGGAGGAAAAATTAACAACGAATAAATACTAGACAAATCGTCTGCATATTTTGTTGAGGACGGAGGGTGTATTAATGAATGGAGGGGAGGAGAGAGACGTATTTGAAATAAACTGATTACTCTGTATGCATGGAGTCTAGGAATAAATGAATAAAAATAGGATATTGAGTGAAATGAGAAGCATTGAATTAATATTTTGCCACAGGCGGGGATCGAACCCAGACCTCCATACTTTCTTTAATTCAATGCTTTTCCTTTCGCTTAATTTCTTTGACATACTGACGCGGAAAACTGTCTCTAGATATTTAAATTTGTAATAAAATAGGATAATAAAGGAACTGTATATTTAAAAAAATCAATTTAAAGGTGACTCAAAGGAAAAAGAAACTCATATTTTATTTCTTCTATAGTCTCACTTAGGAGATTAAAAATAAATTATTTGTTTCTTTCATAATACATCTCAGCGTAGAATCTGTAACGCCGTCAGACCAGCTTCTCTTCCGTAAGAGCGACGACTCTATCTCGAGTTGATTGCTCGCAGTGAGACGGCCTGATTTGTATTTCGGCTGTCTGCTTTTACTATGATGCCAGGAAGTAAACATTCTGTATTTACGTCAGAGCCCCACTCTGCGCTGTGCTGGGGGCTGTTAGACATCACCGCGACCGCCAGCTTGCTGGCCTCCACCAAGCCTCGCCTTGGCACGAGCTGTGGTTGGTCGGCCAGCCCATAGCTCTCGAGCCACGGCTAATACAGGAACAGACCGCAAAACCAGGCACAAACGTTTCTGCCAACCTCCCCAAGTGTGTAGTATTAACTTCCACAGCTAGAGCTATTTTGGTATAAAATGAGAAGCCACTTTATCTTTTGACATTTCATTCAAATATTTAACGAAGTTAAAGAATAGAATCGTGATAAACGTAGCTACTACATAATGTTTCACCTAGATAGCAATCATACGACACAGGAAACTATCTTTTCAGCGCTCTGAATTAGATTTAGACACAAGAAAATATGTATTCAACCTAGAAAACTACGTATGTTTTAAAATTAAACAATTCTGGTGGGAACAACACAAATATAGATATGTAGAATATCATTCACGTTTTGTGTACTTATAAAGTATTCTCATTGTCTCTGAAACAATAAGTGCTACGAAACAGAAATACCTTCTGCTAAGGCCCTTCATTTACACGAATGTTCTGTTATTCATAGTGAAGTGTTTCGTAATGGGTTCATAGGATCGCTATAGTTTCTCGACTGTTCCACGCTTATACGAAGATCGAGAAAAAAAGTGCCAAAAAGGATATATGCGAGTTCTAATTACCATTATATTATTCTTAAAATTCAAATCAAATGTTCGAATATGTGTGGTATGCTAAGTTCAACAGTCCCTAAACTTACACACTACTTAAACTAACTCTGCGCGGTCTTCTTATACTTGTACCATACTTTGTATGGTAATGAGTACAAAAGCTCTTTTCATTTGTAGGAGAAGGTTCTTTCCGCTAATTCACTATACCGAACAGTCTGATATCTTTTTCCAACTTTTTCAGCTTTTTGAGTGTCCTCCCTCTATATCGCACATAATAATCGCACATTGCTCAGCAGTACTGCGGAAGAGGTGGAGCAATTGTAGGGTTTGTAGCCTCCTAGGGAGACGTTTTAATCTTCTAATGGTTGTGACAATAACAGGCGCTTGTTTTATCTTCGCCAAAACATGTATATTTCGTAGTTAACGTTGTTTTCAATTGTACCCACCAGAAATTTTGTTATGTGTATAGTCCATAAATTTGTTTTGTTTATCGATTTCTCAAGGACTGACAAAAAATTTCTGGTAATATCATTTTAAAATTGGCTCTCTTTTCTGAGGTGCTTACTAGATAGCAGCATAATCTGTCACAAATATTTCTCAATTCGATATAGCAGTTTGTAGCTCTGTCAGAGTGTGGGTAAAATGTTACTCTCGCTCCAGTTTGTAACTGAGAGCTACTGCCTCTTAATCTTTAAAGAGCGTCGACATTTTCATGTAGGAAGCGAACAGCTGCAGCGTGAATCGCCTCCTCATTGCCCTTGTGAAGGTCAATGCAGATAATTCAGATAGTAGGGATCGAAAATAGTTGTCGTTGCTACGTGAAATTCATCAGCCTTGTCTATAATCATATATGTGATAAGTAAATGACACACCGAAGTTCAATTTTCAGACATTTTAATTAGATTACCACCAATAAGTGAATCTTTCTAAAGAACAGACTACACATAAATATACATAACTAAGGAGAAGACGAGTACAACTCCAGACTTCAGCGCAAATGCACACTACCTCTGAACTCTCGAGGTAATCGGCAAAGCACCACGAGCAGTGAGTGCAAATTGGAAACGGCAACTACGTGAGCAGTGTGAGGAAGTTTGAGTCTTGTGGGTGACGAGGGGGAGAGGCGTGATAGCCCGCGCAGCTGCGATGATCCTTGTTTTTCCGCTCGTGCAGTGGTTATCAAAATGTTCAAATGTTTGTTAAGCTTATGGGACTTAACTACTGGATCATCAGTCCCTAAATTTACAAACTACTTATGAACTACTTACGAACTAGGACGGCACAAATATCCATGCCCGAAAGTGGATTCGAACCTCCGACCATAGTGGCCGTGGAGCAGTGGTTACCGTAACTGCTCAGATAGCAGTAGGAACTGGACCGGAATTCCGGCTGGGCACAACTGTTCAACTTCCCCAATGCGAGCACTCAGTGGCCACAAGCAGCTTGTGTCGGATTATTTCTTTTAATCTATATTCTTCTCTGTCAGTCCAAGAAGCAGAACAACTATCACCAGACGTGATCCACCGAGTTGTCATTTCACTACCATAGTCGTACCAGGAAGATCATTTGTCTACAGGCAATGTCTTTCTCGAGTGGTACAACACATTATGCATGCCTTAATTGCTTCTCCTATGACGTGAGGTCGAGCATTGATGTATTTATAGTGAGGGAGACGAATGGAATGTTTCACAGATATATAAAGAAAATAAAAGTAATCCACTGAGTTAAAGATCCATTGTATCGATATCGACATGTAACAGGACGTTTGAACAAATACTTTTTCCAGCGTTATGAAATATTTAGAAAAATTAACATCAAACCGGCAAAGATTTCTAAATCCTTACTCTTGTGAGACTTTGGCGATACTACATTTTAATGATCTACTGAGTACTCTCAAACTAATTTCATATTTTTAGAGTGCCAAAACGATTTTTGGAATCTTCAACGCCGCACTGGAGTGGCCAAGAGCATTGAGGTGCTATGCTCCGATGAGCGAGGCCGCTCCTCGTCGGGGGTTCTAATCCCCCCCCCCCCCCTCGGGCATGGATGTTTGTGTCGTCTTCAGTATAAGAAGGATCCTAAGTAGTGTGTAAGTTTATGGACTGATGACCCCGCAGTTAAGTCCCTTAAGGTTACCACAAAAAAAAAAATAATAATAATTCAGCCATAATCAACTTCTTAAGTCCTAAGTTGTGCGACTGGACTCGTGATGTCCTATCTGCAAGGTAATAGTTTGCAGTAACATACGAGGAGTCAACTAGTGATGAGCAATCAGAATATTGCTCTTAGATTTGAGGCAGTTAATGCTGTCCACTACTAAACTCAGAAAAGCAAAATCAATTGCGAAATGAATTTGAATTTGTATGTTCACGGCGCAAATGGCGACAATTAACCTTAAACATCAATATGAGTTTGGCTCTGAACATAAGTACTCAGAGTTTCGTCAGCATTCTAGATATCGATAAGGTTATAAATATAACGAAATTCCTGGGGGTGCAATTAAAACCGATGTTAGCTGTGAATAACACATGTTTTGGCGAAGGTGAAACAAACGGTCTGTTATTGACACTACCATTAGAAAATTTACACGTCTCCTAAGGAGACTGCCAAACCTACAATTGTTCCCCCTCTTATGCAGTACTGCTGAGTAGTGTGCGATTATTACCTGATGGAATAGAGGGAGGACGTCAAGAAGCCGGCCGCGGTGGCCGACGGGACTGAAGCGCTCCGGTCGCGGTCTGCACGGCCAACTACGGTCGGGGGTTCGAATCCCCCCTCGGGCATGGATATTTGTGCCGTCCTTAGTATTAGTTAGTTCATAAGTAGTTTGTAAGTTTAGGGACTGATGACCCTGTAGTTAAGTCCCATAAGCTATACAACCATTTGAACATTTGACATCGAGAAAGTTAAAAGAATATATCAGATTATAACTCGCACATACGCTATTTGGCACTTGTATTTATAATTTTTATTATTATTATTATTAGTTGTAGTAGTAGTAGTATTTCGAGCTTAGTATAAGCGTGGAACAGTCAAGAAAATTAAGTGATTATATGAACCCATTACGAAATACTTCACTGGGAATAACAGAACAATCGTGTAAATGAAGAGCCCCAGAAGAAGGTAATTTCCGTTGTTTAGCACTTATTGTTTACAGACACATTGAAAACCCTTTATAAGTACACAAAACGTGAATGATGTACTACATGTATACATTTGTGTTGTAAAATTAAACAGTTATGGTGGCATCAAATTGCTTCCATTTGTAAGATAACTACATATTTCATTACGTCTAGATCTAATGCAGAGCGCTGAAAAGAGAGAAGCCGGCCGCGGTGGCCGAGGTGACTGAGGCGCTCCAGTCACGGTCAGCACGGTCACTACGGTCGGGGGTTCGAATCCCCCCTCGGGCATGGATATTTGTGCCGTCCTAGTTCGTAAGTAGTTCATAAGTAGTTTGTAAGTTTAGGGACTGATGACCCCGTAGTTAAGTCCCATAAGCTTAACAAACATTTGAACATTTTGAACACGGTCTACACGGCCACTACGGTCGGGGGTTCGAATCCCCCCTCGGGCATGGATATTTGTGTCGTACTTAGTTGTAGATAGTTCATAAGTAGTTTGTAAGTTTAGGGACTGATGACCTCGTAGTTAAGTCCCTTAAGCTTAATGAACATTTAACAAAAGAGAGAATAATTTTCTGTGTTATATGATTGCTATCTATGTGAAACATTATGTGGTACTACGTTTATCATGATTCTATTCTTCGTGAAATATTTGAATGAAGTGTCAAAAGATAACGTGGCTGCTCATTTTATAGCAAAATAGCTCTATGTGTGGTAGTTTATTATACACGTTAGGGTAGGTTTGCAGAAACTTTTCATACTTCAAGGGTTGAGTCTCACTGCATTAGCCGTGGCTTGCGAGCTACGGGCAGGCCGGTCACCCACAGCTGGTGCCGAGGCGAGGCTTGGCGGAAACCAGCCAGCTGGCGATCGTGGTGACGGGCAACAGCACCCAGCACGGCGCAAAGCGGGGCTCTGACGTAAATACAGAATGTTTACTTCCTGGCTTCATAGTGAGAGCGGAAAGCAGAAATACGAATCAGCCCGTCTCACTGCGAGCAATCAACTCGAGATAGAGTCGTCGCATTTACTGAACAGAAGCTGGTCCGATAGCGTTATAGATAATATGCTGAGATGCATAATGGAAGAAACAAATAAAGAGGGATTCTGAATAAATTGTTAGTCCTTCAAATTTCTTTTTAATCTCATCTCTATTTTCATATTTCTTAAGTGAAAGACTGGGGAAGATCTCTTGGCAACAGAAATAAAATATGTGTTCCTTTTTCCTTTGCGCTGCCTTTAAATTGAAGTTTTTTTTTTTAAATATACAGTTTCTTTATTATCCTATTTTTATTATAAATTTATATACCTAGTGACAGTTTTCCATGTCAATATGTCAAAGACATTGAGTGAAGGCAAAAGTATTGAATTAAAGTAAGTATGGAAGTCTGGGTTTGATTCCCGCCCATGCCACAATTTTTATTTCAACAGTTTTCCGTATCAATATGCTAAAGACATTGAGTGAAGGGAGAAGCATTGAATTAAAGTAAGTAAGGAGTTCTGAGTTCGATTCCTCCCTGTGGTACAAATTTTAATTCAATGCTTCTCCTTTCACTCAATATCCTACTTTTTATTACATTTATACCCAGCCTCCATGCAAACAGAGTAATCCATTTGTATGGACGCTGTCAAAGTAATTTTTGTTATTTCAGATACGTCACTTTCCTCCCCTCCATCCATTAATACACCCTCTGTCTAACACAAAAACGCAAACGGTCTTGCATTTATTAATAGTTAATTTCTCTTATGTTCTCTCTGTCTCACTCGCTGTCGCCGCTGTTGCATCATAACCTCAGTTACCCTTCTGGTCGGTTCCCTCACAATACAGCATGCACTCTCTTTTAATTTATGCTTTTGTTACTGTATATCAGTCCTCTGTATGAGACCGTGTCCTTTCATACCCCCTTACCAATAATAAATTCTTCGTTCTGTGAAATACAGAGTTCTGGTGTTTCGATTGACCTCCTCTGCTTTCATCCCAACAGACTATATCGTTACACATGGTATATATTTCCCGTTTTAGACACCGTTTTCTAATGCGTAAACGACGCTCCTTGCTAATTTTAAGATGCGTAATATTTCATTTATTATGGTAAGAGCTATGTTACATTCTTGAGCGCCGCGCAGAGTAGCTGCGCGGTTTAAGGCATCATGTCTTGAACTGGGCTTCTGCTCGCGTCGGTGGTTCGAGTCCTTCCTCGGTCTTGGGTGTCTGTGTTGTCCTTATGGTAAGATAGTTTAAGTAGTGTGCAGACTGATGAGGTTAGCAGTTAAGTCCAATAAGATTTCACATATATTTTTCATACAAACGTGAGCGAAACGAGACTATAGTTAAATAAGCATACAGCAACATGTCATACAAAATCACCACAGAGCATGCTAAAACGTAGTATATTATCATACGCAATGCTACGTAATTCTACATACTGTATATAACATTTTCGTTATAGTCCTAATGGACAAATCACCTGAGGTCATTAATCCCTAACTAGCCTTACATGCTACTTTAATTAATTTATACGCTAAGCAATACACGCACACACACACACAGACAACTACACATGCCCGAAGAAGGAGTCGAACATCTGGCTGGAGCGACCGCAACTCCGCGACAAGACGCCTCAGACCGCGAGGCCAAGAAATTACTGTTACGTAGACAGATACCGCCGAACTATTTTACTTCTCGTGCCATGTGTTTTGCACTCCATTTTGACGAAAAACATTATACTACCACTTCTGAAAATCGGTAGTTAATCTTGTAATGGCTAAGATATGGTTTGTTTCCTACTAGGGAAACTGTTTTTAACAATCGTAAACATCCCCCTCTCCACCTCCAATAGCAGAAAGTAAGGAATTTAGGACTGTAGCGTCTTTCTAATCACATTACACATATCCATTCGCTACTGACTAGGACAAAGTAGGATTAGTTTTCGTTGTTTCTTCAAAATGCCAAACCCCTTCAGGTCTCTACGAACGGTGCGATTCTAATTACTAGTAAACGAGATTGAGAGAGTTGTTACCTAGTCATCTGAGGTCAACGCTGACGATAGGCGCGGGGTTGGAGTCCCAGGCAGCACAACGTTATTTATTGCGCTACTTCAATATGTTTGTAAGTGTTTGTAAATCTATCGGACTCAACTGCTTGGTTATTAGTCCGTAGCTTACAAACTACTCAAACTAAGGTAAACTAACCTAAGGACAACACAAACACCCATGCCCGTAGGGGGGACTCGAACCCCCGACGGCGAACAGCCGCGAGCACCGCACCATGGCGCTCCAGTGCGCACGGCTAATCCGCCGCGTCTTGCGCTACTTCTAGCCGAACATATTCACGCTATGGTGAGAACAGTAAGTATTTCATCTCTTTGCGTATATATAATAAATAGCGAATAGAGCCGTGGTTGGGTCCCTGCCGGGAAAGAAATATATAGCGATATCTGTGAATTTATTTAATATCTGACGTGTGATCGTGCTTCGTTAACGATTCATATAGGTACTGCGTTCTGTTCCACAATTTTATGACGTTTGACACCTGTGAGTTGCACTGTATTATATACCTCTGGTGGTTACCTTTCAGAAACAATTTGAACTTTATGCCATTTCTGGTCCAATGCTAAAGTTAACCTGGTTCGAACATTGGCCTTGTAAACCGATACCGATGAAAACTTCAATGTCTTATGTCTCTTCATGCCTAATCTAGCCTCGATCAGAAACGCAAGCTTTTTATGGTCAACAGTGCGTTCAAATTCAAAGCTCGAACAAAAACTCATTGCGTCATTGAATGAGTTTGATAAGGTACCCGATTTGTCACTTATTGTAATTAAATTGAATTTACGTTGCTCTCTTGACTCTAATAACTTGTATTCTAATGTTTTTTGTATGACGGTATTGAATTACATGTGAACCGAATGCCAGAAGAGCAATGTTCTCTACTGCTTCTTCGGTACCCATTGTGAATTGTCGAACGACTGTACTCTAAAGGGGTTTTGAATGTGGAGTACCTGCAACACAGCTACGTTAGTTGGGTTGCAATCAGCAGTTATCCACTTTTTTTTTTTTTTTTTTTTTTTTTTTTTTTTTTTTTTTTTTTTTTTTTTTTTTTGCTGTCAAGTGCACTATCCCCCAGGTGACATCTGCCGTCATAGAATCAAAATCTGATTTGTCACTCCAGGTACACTATTTTTATTTACCGGTGTATTCTGCACGCTATTTTGAAAATGTAGCGTATACTGGAAAGTAGAATTGATGCTTTCTAGTCCTCGCCAGCGCCGCAGTGTCTCAGCGTCGTGGTGGCAGACTGCCGGGTAGCGTCGCAGCAGACGTTTGTTGCAATCCCCGCAGCACAATGCCCCCTCACACACAGACACAGAGAGCGCGGCTCTTGTTCGCGGGCGCACAATGCAGCCGAGTTAAATGTGGGAGATGTATGGCAGCAGGCGTGCCCGCAGGTGTGGCGTCGCGGCGCGGCGATCCGCCGCTCTCATTGTTGATCGGCGGCGGTTACTGCGCATGCGCGCCGGGTGCCGCCACTAATGACGCCCGCGGCGGCGCGCCGGTCGCCATTCTGCGCGCTGCCTCTCGACTCGTCCCGTCTCCGGTCGACTGCGCCGGCTATCGACGGAACCTCATTGCGAGACAATGGCGGCGCCATCGGACTCGATCGAGCGTCGGCCGCGGCGCTCTCCGTGCGCGTCAGCCGCGGGGATCCCCCGCTAAATAGCGTGTAATGCTCTCATTTTCGGTCTAGCGTGTGTCGGTCACGCTGGATGAATGTTTGCGTTTTGCCGAGAAGATTATCCACCAGAGCATGCGCAAAAAATGTAAGGGAGAGCTGGGCAAGATGGGGTGGAGGGCAAGATGGGGTTTTTGTAATTTCTACCACGACAGGTATCGCAACCTAGTGGCGAATAGTTGAAGTAGTAGGCACTTGCTATGCGGGTGCCTGACAGTGCTAGCAGCCATTTTGAGCAAACGTGTTTCCGTCTGTGCTGATATAATTTTTCGTCATTTTCAGACGTGAAAAGGAAAGAGAAGTAATAGTTTCCCATACTCTTAAGAATTATCATTGAAAAAACAGCTTGTTTAAAAATAAATTAATGCATGCAATAACTAATTGAATATATCCTTGGTGCTATAATATTAACCTAACGTAAAAATGGTCCCTGGGGACAAGACGACGTACCTAGTGGCAGGGCAAGATGGGGTACTCCCACTAGATACCACGTCTTGTCCCACATGAAATAACATGAGCTGCAACCATGTTGACTGCCATAAACGGTTTCAAAAGAACAGGAATTTGCCCTTTCGAACGAAACATCTTCCCAGATTCAGTGTCTGAAGCTTCTGTCACTACAGACACTCCTTTAACTACGAGGCAGCTAACGTTTCTGTCAATAATGACCAAGGAGAGGCGTCAGTTGGCTCACATAAGCAGTTTATGTCAGAGACAAGCGATGGCCCTGTCAACCAAGCCGGTACTAAAGATCAAGATGCGCTTGCTGTAGGACTAAGCCCAGGGTGCTCACTTTGGAATGATAATAACCCCAATTTCCACACTACAAACAAGCAAGCTTCTGAGAATACACCAATCAATTAAGGTCATTTGCTGATTCACCTTAACGGATTGTCCCGATCCCTCATGTCGGAAAGAAAAACATTCGAAAAACAGTCTTCAAAACAGGAAAAACTGTTGTTGTTACTAGCTCCCCTTACACAAGAGAATTCCTGGAGAGTGCAAGTTAAGCCCGGAAAAAAGAAGGAACAAGAAGGAAAGATTCACCTGAGAAGACTGCTAAAAAATCCCTCTTTGTTTGTAAAGGCAAAAGTGGGAAGAATGAAAAAGCAATGACGAACTTGGCAAAGAAGATAAAAAAAAATGAAAAAGAAAGCTCATTAGAAGAAGATGACACTGCGTGCCTCCTCTATTGGGGCTATTTCTACTCGCAGTCAACAGAAGGATGGGTGTCATGCGTCTCTTTCAAAAAATGTTCTCATTGTTCATGTGCGGGAGAAGAGGACTAGGATGCCGAGGTACATCACGTGTGTGAATTTTGCTTACAAAACGACGATAATAACTGAATAACAATAAACTGAACTTTAACATCACACAATATTTACTTCATGCATTTTCATTAGATATTAAAATAATTCTTTCATAAATTTGTAAACCCGTGTTCATTGAATAATTTAATTACCTTTGTCTTATACAGTATTGAGGTAACCCATCTTGCCTCAACTGCGTTCCCCATCTTGCACTCAATGTAGGGCAAGATGGGGTACTTGGTAAACCCTGGGGAAATATATATTTTTAAATAGTAAATACTAACAATTTTGGTCCTAATTTTTTTTATAAACTCTAGAAATACTGAAATTTAAGGTGCATTTTGTAAGCCTACAAAAAACTGTTAAGTGCTTAAGTTCCCCGTCTTTCCCCGCTCCCCCCTATAGCGTTTTACGGAACGCGACAAAGCTGATATCTATAAATGGGGGTATTACTCGCTGATCCACCGAGAAACTCACCAGGCCTAGCGCGACACCCATCTGAAGCTTTAACCGGTTGAGCTACGATTATTGACACACATTACCCACGAGTCGGAATAGAGACCAGGCCTAACCACCCATGAAATACGCGCATGCGCATTATGCACCACTAGCTTGCGTATGTGCAGAATGGGGTATTGCAGTAAGCTTTCTGCTTGTTATTTGTTTATGATTTATTATCGTTATTGACATTCACGTTACTATAACTGTTTTCACACGTCCGTGATAAGAATTGTGTGCATTTTTTTTTCACTAAGTACATTCTCATAAATGGAGTGAATAAAGACAATATTTAATTATGATGAGACCTTCGTTTACACTTTCTACGTCGGTTGCTACCCTTCATATTCTAGAAACGGAAGAGAGAGTCGTTAAGCGTCTTAATTACGGTGTACAGAAAGGGTAGGTATTTTTATGACCCATCCGATTCCCTGAATTACAATATGGAACGCCATCAATCGTTTATTTCTGAATAATATGCACATAACCTTAAAGACACCAGTTTTTGAAAATAGACTACGTCCATCCTCGCGTAGTTTCAAAACCCTTGGAGATCTTCAGGTCATGGTTCTTTAATTTTTTGAAAACACCGTGGAGCATCAGCGATCAGAATGATTAAATTCACTTAAAAGTCAGTCAAGATCGAAATTTAGTTAGGGATACGAGTTTCGAACACTTAAACAGCCATCATCAGACCACTACGAGTTGACAGCAATCATTCAGAGAGCTCCTGCTTAATGCAACTGGTTGCCAACAGTAAGGCTGTAGTGGTCTCAGGATGGTCAGCTAAATAGCCGAACCAGTTAACCTTTAAATAAATGTCGATCTTCACTGACTTTTCCAGACAAGTTCCAACCCAATATCGTCAGGATTTTCGTTGTCTTGGTGCCCCAATCTGAGGATTTAGGGCCAGAACAACAGCACCATTAACAGGTGGGCCCTCCATGTGCGAAGTGCTGTATAAACGTGGATTTAGACGCACATATACTTGTGCAACCGAGCGTCGTAATATAAAACCAAATTGTGAGTCTCCTTTTCCGAACAGTTATGACGCAACGCCCTAATAACAATTACTTAATAAAATGACAAAATCAGCTTCTCATTAAATAGGAACGACAATCTGACAGAAATAATTTGAACGAATGACGTTCTAAGAAATCACACAGTTTGTCGCGGTTTCTTGCGCGGTGTGAATGAACGACTACAAGAATCATATAATGCCCGATTCTCCTGCGTAATTGTCGTTCCGTGAGCATGCGCAGATTCTCGCCAGGATCCATCGTACACCATGTACCAAGTTGACGTGCAACAACATTCCATTACGGATATTCACGCATGGGGCGGTAATGCATAGGTGTAAGCCTCAGGTGCACTTCGTACTAGCGTCTTAACACATACGCAAGCTCGCCTGGACACAATTAACACACGGCGACAGAAGCGAGCTGATAATTACAATTACACGCTGCCCACTAAAACTGCAACGCCTGAAGGACGCATTCAGATCAGCGGAAATTTTCAGCACGCGTTTGTGCCAACGACTGAACGTGACTGGCATTTCAGTGCAGTCGCACATCGTGGGCTCCTGCAGCGGCATTTGTAAACTCTTTATAAAATTCCGTGGATTTTGTTAAACGCCTTAACAGCTTCAGGCTGGATGATTCAGATATCGTGGTGAGTTTTGACGTCATTTCGTTGTTTACGAGGGTACCCCTTCAAGAGTCACTAGATTTTATTGGTCAGAGGTTTGACGAGAAGACCACCGAACTTTTTAGGCATGTCTTGACCTCCACGTATTTCCTTTTAATGGTGAATACTACGTACATTGTTGTTGTTGTTGTTTAGAGGGGACTAGACTGCACGGTCATCAGTCCCCTGTTGCGAGCAAAGCCAATGCGGCGCATTGCAAGATGAAAAAGACAATCATTGAAACACACAAAAGAGAAAGCACAATGGGTACACAATGACAAGGAGCATTGAGTTCATGACACACAAAGATGAAAACTCAAAGAGTAAATAAAGATAATTGGACTAAAAAGTTACAGCAGAATGTTGTGGCTGGCTGATCACGAGGATAATAAAGGATGAGCCAGCCACTCTGCACATTCTAAAACATACGAATAAAGCAGGTCAGACAACACAAAATAAGAAGAGTAAAAAGTTATGAGAGATGGGTGCCTGAGAGATCAGGCTAAGGAACCCACCTTTATATCAAATGGTAAAACCCAGCTGTACGGATAAAACGTAAAACTCGGTCAGCCATAGAGGCATTGTCAGATAAAATCAAGGCAGGCGCAGTAGGTAGATTAAAAGACTGCCGCAAGACGGCTAAAAACGGACAGTCCGACAGGATGTGGACCACTGTCAACAAACTTCCACAACGGCAATTCGGTGGGTCCTCTTGACGTAAAAGATAGCCAAGTGTCAACCACGTATGGCCAATACGTAGGCGACATAGGACAACAGAGTCCCTACGGGAAGGCCTGAAAGACGACTTCCAGACGGCCGTAGAGGACTTGATCGCTCGGAGCTTGTTGGGAGTGCTCAGTGTTGCCCATTGTGTGTCCCAAGCCTCAAAAACCCTGTGGCGCAAATCCATTCGGATATCCCGTTCTGGGATACCAATATCCAGGGGAGGAGCGGTGGTGGCGAGCTTAGCCAGCCGATCGACACGCTCGTTCCCTGGGATGCCAATGTGGCCAGGGGCCCAGATAAAGTCCACCGCACATCCAGACTTGCCGAGTGAAGCGACGGCGTTTTGGATGGATTGCACCAACGGATGGGTAGAATAATAGTTTGAAAGGGCTTGCAGGCCACTAAGGGAGTCGCTGCACACGACATACGACTTCCGGGGGCACGTTTTGAGGTGGTCAAGAGCACGAGAAATGGCGATCAGTTCAGCTGTAAAAATACTACAGCCTGGCGGCAGGGACCGTTGTTCTGTGTGGTCGCCATGAATAAAAGCGTAAATGGCTCTGCCATTTACCAGGGAGCCATCAGTGTACAGGATTTCTGCATCACGATGAGCAGCAAGAAGTGCCAGAAACTTGCAACGGAGTGTAAGTGGTGAGACTAATGCCTTTGTATCGCAGGACAATTGCAGGTGGAGCTTCAAACGGGGGATAAACCAAGGAGGAAGACGGGATGGGCAGGAAAAAACCTCAGGGAGAGGTAGAGAATTAAGTGAGGAGAGGAGTGTACGAATCCGGATCGCGATCGGAAGACGTTGTGGAAAAGGAGGGGTAACAGTAGAAAACAAAAGCCTGCGATTTGGATGGTGTGGCGTGGCATGGACTCTAGCAACATAGCTAGTGAGAAGCTGCTGCCGGCGGAAGTGTAATGGAGGAATCCCTGCTTCGGCTAGAAGACTTGGCACAGGGATGGTACGAAAGGCCCCAGTCGCCAGCCGGATACCACCATGGTGGATGGGGTCAAGGATCCTCAAGGCGGATGGTGCTGCTGAGTCATATACGAGGCATCCGTAATCAAGCCTTGATTGTATCAAGGACTTGTACAGCTGCAGGAGGGTGGAACGAGCAGCACCCCAAGCAGTATGGCTCAAGCAGCGAAGAATATTAAGATGCCGTGAGCATTTTTGTCGCAGCTGACGCAGATGTGGCACCCAAGTAAGTCTGTTGTCGAATACCATGCCAAGAAACCGATGAGTCTCTGCGACAACGAGTAGTTCACCACCGAGATATAACTCGGGATCCATGTGAACTGCTCGCCGTCGACAGAAATGTATCACGCAGGTCTTCTGCGCTGAAAACTGAAAACCATGGGTAGAGGCCCATGATTCAGCTTTCCGGATGGCTCCCTGTAGCCGCCGTTCAGCGACGCTAATACTAGCCGAACTATAATATAAACAAAAGTCATCTGCAAACAAGCTGGAACAGACAGAGGATCCCACAGCCGTGGAAAGCCCGTTTATGGCGATTAAAAACAAAGGCACACTGAGGACGGAGCCCTGTGGGACACCGTTCTCTTGGATGTATGAGGAACTAAGGGTGGTACCCACCCTAACCCTAAAGGAGCGGTGGGAGAGAAAATTCCTGAGAAAGATTGGAAGTGGGCCCCGTAAGCCCCAGTCATACAATGTAGCCAGTATGTGGTGGCGCCAGGTTGTGTCGTACGCTTTCCGAAGATAAAAAAATACAGCAACAAGGTGTTCACGTCGGGTAAAAGCTGTACGAATAGCCGACTCCAAGGACACAAGATTGTCAATTGTGGAGCGGCCCTGACGGAAACCCCCTTGTTGTGCTACCAGGAGTCCCCGGTCTTCGAGGATCCACATAAGCCGCCGACTCACCATCCGTTCAACGAGCTTACATAGGACGTTTGTGAGGCTGATCGGACGGTAACTGTCAGCCACCTGTGGGTCAGCGCCAGGTTTTATCACTGGGATGACGGTGCTTTCCCGCCATTGGGAAGGAAAAACACCGTCTGCCCAGAGACGGTTAAACAAGGCGAGCAGTTGGTTCTGAGCGTCCACAGAAAGATGCCGAAGAAATTGGCTATGAACACGATCTGGTCCTGGACAAGTATCGGGGCATGCAGAAAGGGCACTTTTAAACTCCCACTCGCTAAAGGGTGCATTGTATGGCTCCCGGCGACGTGTGTGAAACGACAGTGGCTTCCGCTCAACTCGTTCTTTAATGGCGCGAAAGGCTTCACTGTAAGCTGCAGTTGAACTGATGCCTGCATAAAACTTTGCCATGTGCTCGGCGACAGCAAGCGGGTCTGAGCAGACAGTACCCTGTAATCGAAGACAGGGGATTCCTGTTGGTGGGCGGTACCCGAAAAGTCGTCGAACCTGAGTCCACACCCGAGAAGGTGAGGCACGAGATCCAATAGAGGCGACGTACCTCTCCCAACAATCTTGCTTACTTTGTCGTATAAGCCGTCGTGCTCGGGCCCGTAGCCGTTTAAAAGCAATCAGGTGATCGATGGTGGGATGTCGCCGGTAGCGCTGAAGTGCCCTACGCCGATCCCGAATGGCTTCAGTGATTTCTTGTGACCACCAAGGCACAGATTTGCGCCGAGGGGACCCTGAGGTGGTTGGAACAGTGGCCTCAGCAGCGGAGACTATGGCGACAGTCACCTGTTGGACTGCCACATCCACATCGGCTGGCAGTTGAGAAGGAATGACAGCAGCAGAAGTGTAACGTTGCCAATCAGCCCTATGGAGGGACCATCGAGGCAGTTGTTCCGCCTGTCGAGACTGTGGGAGCGACAAAAGGATAGGAAAATGGTCGCTCCCACAGAGGTCATCGTGGGCCCTCCATGTGAGGTGTGGAAGAAGGATCGGGCTGCAGACCGAGAGATCGATAGCTGAGAAAGTGCCATGCGCAACACTGAAGTGCGTCGGGGAACCAGTATTGAGAAGGCAGATGTCTAGTTGTGCAATAAGAGCTTCAACATCCCTACCACGTCGAGTCGTCTCTATTCCGCCCCATAAAGGGTGATGGGTGTTAAAATCCCCCAAGAGAAGAAACGGTGGGGGCAGCTGTGCTACCAGAGCAGCAAGATCAGTGGGCGAAACATCCCTGTCTGGAGGAAGGTATATTGAACAGACAGTCAATTCCAGCATAGCCAGAAGTCGAACAGCAACAGCCTCAATAGGTGTGCAGAGAGGCACAGCAATACTGGGGACAGTGGCAAGGGTGTATATACAGACACCACCAGAGGCTCTACCACAGTCGACACGGTTGTTGAAGTAGCCCCGATAGCCTCGAAGGGCCGGGGTCCACTGAGCAGGAAACCAAGTTTCCTGTAGAGCCATACACAACACTGGGAAACGGCACAACAACTGCTGTAGCTCAGCTAGATGGTTGAAAAACCCTCCGCAATTCCACTGGAGAATGTGATTCACGTGGAAGACCATGATGAAGGACTGAAAATATTCAGCCCAAAGATTTGCGGTCTGCCTGTCGTTGCACATCTGCATCATCAAGGAGCATTGGCTCAAGCGTCTTAGTGAGGGCCAGATCCTCAAGAGACGCGAAGATCTGAACCTCATCTTCCGATGTAGATGATGCAGGATTCCTTGACTTTGAAGTCTTTGAGGAGACTTTCTTCTTCGGTTTTTTCTTCTTTACCTCCTGCTGCCCTTTCGGTCTTAAGGGCTGGGAGGACTTCTCACTAGCGGTTTCTGGGCCCGATGTCGATCGGGAAGCCTGACGACTGGGGGCAGGTGGATCCTGCAGCCTCTGGCTGGGACCCTCCAAACCACTCGTGGAAGCCTCAGGAGGGGGTGCCACAAGGGACCCCTGCCGGGCGAGAGGGGCCGGGGAAGGCTGGTGCTTCCCCGGCTGGGGAGTGGGGACTGGAGTCCCCGGTGATGGGGTAGATATTTCTCCCACAGGTGTTGTGGGAGCAAGAGATGTGGATGGTCCCCCACCCATCTGAGAATACACCAATCAATTAAGGTCATTTGCTGATTCACCTTAACGGATTGTCCCGATCCCTCATGTCGGAAAGAAAAACATTCGAAAAACAGTCTTCAAAACAGGAAAAACTGTTGTTGTTACTAGCTCCCCTTACACAAGAGAATTCCTGGAGAGTGCAAGTTAAGCCCGGAAAAAAGAAGGAACAAGAAGGAAAGATTCACCTGAGAAGACTGCTAAAAAATCCCTCTTTGTTTGTAAAGGCAAAAGTGGGAAGAATGAAAAAGCAATGACGAACTTGGCAAAGAAGATAAAAAAAAATGAAAAAGAAAGCTCATTAGAAGAAGATGACACTGCGTGCCTCCTCTATTGGGGCTATTTCTACTCGCAGTCAACAGAAGGATGGGTGTCATGCGTCTCTTTCAAAAAATGTTCTCATTGTTCATGTGCGGGAGAAGAGGACTAGGATGCCGAGGTACATCACGTGTGTGAATTTTGCTTACAAAACGACGATAATAACTGAATAACAATAAACTGAACTTTAACATCACACAATATTTACTTCATGCATTTTCATTAGATATTAAAATAATTCTTTCATAAATTTGTAAACCCGTGTTCATTGAATAATTTAATTACCTTTGTCTTATACAGTATTGAGGTAACCCATCTTGCCTCAACTGCGTTCCCCATCTTGCACTCAATGTAGGGCAAGATGGGGTACTTGGTAAACCCTGGGGAAATATATATTTTTAAATAGTAAATACTAACAATTTTGGTCCTAATTTTTTTTATAAACTCTAGAAATACTGAAATTTAAGGTGCATTTTGTAAGCCTACAAAAAACTGTTAAGTGCTTAAGTTCCCCGTCTTTCCCCGCTCCCCCCTATAGCGTTTTACGGAACGCGACAAAGCTGATATCTATAAATGGGGGTATTACTCGCTGATCCACCGAGAAACTCACCAGGCCTAGCGCGACACCCATCTGAAGCTTTAACCGGTTGAGCTACGATTATTGACACACATTACCCACGAGTCGGAATAGAGACCAGGCCTAACCACCCATGAAATACGCGCATGCGCATTATGCACCACTAGCTTGCGTATGTGCAGAATGGGGTATTGCAGTAAGCTTTCTGCTTGTTATTTGTTTATGATTTATTATCGTTATTGACATTCACGTTACTATAACTGTTTTCACACGTCCGTGATAAGAATTGTGTGCATTTTTTTTTCACTAAGTACATTCTCATAAATGGAGTGAATAAAGACAATATTTAATTATGAGGAGACCTTCGTTTACACTTTCTACGTCGGTTGCTACCCTTCATATTCTAGAAACGGAAGAGAGAGTCGTTAAGCGTCTTAATTACGGTGTACAGAAAGGGTAGGTATTTTTATGACCCATCCGATTCCCTGAATTACAATATGGAACGCCATCAATCGTTTATTTCTGAATAATATGCACATAACCTTAAAGACACCAGTTTTTGAAAATAGACTACGTCCATCCTCGCGTAGTTTCAAAACCCTTGGAGATCTTCAGGTCATGGTTCTTTAATTTTTTGAAAACACCGTGGAGCATCAGCGATCAGAATGATTAAATTCACTTAAAAGTCAGTCAAGATCGAAATTTAGTTAGGGATACGAGTTTCGAACACTTAAACAGCCATCATCAGACCACTACGAGTTGACAGCAATCATTCAGAGAGCTCCTGCTTAATGCAACTGGTTGCCAACAGTAAGGCTGTAGTGGTCTCAGGATGGTCAGCTAAATAGCCGAACCAGTTAACCTTTAAATAAATGTCGATCTTCACTGACTTTTCCAGACAAGTTCCAACCCAATATCGTCAGGATTTTCGTTGTCTTGGTGCCCCAATCTGAGGATTTAGGGCCAGAACAACAGCACCATTAACAGGTGGGCCCTCCATGTGCGAAGTGCTGTATAAACGTGGATTTAGACGCACATATACTTGTGCAACCGAGCGTCGTAATATAAAACCAAATTGTGAGTCTCCTTTTCCGAACAGTTATGACGCAACGCCCTAATAACAATTACTTAATAAAATGACAAAATCAGCTTCTCATTAAATAGGAACGACAATCTGACAGAAATAATTTGAACGAATGACGTTCTAAGAAATCACACAGTTTGTCGCGGTTTCTTGCGCGGTGTGAATGAACGACTACAAGAATCATATAATGCCCGATTCTCCTGCGTAATTGTCGTTCCGTGAGCATGCGCAGATTCTCGCCAGGATCCATCGTACACCATGTACCAAGTTGACGTGCAACAACATTCCATTACGGATATTCACGCATGGGGCGGTAATGCATAGGTGTAAGCCTCAGGTGCACTTCGTACTAGCGTCTTAACACATACGCAAGCTCGCCTGGACACAATTAACACACGGCGACAGAAGCGAGCTGATAATTACAATTACACGCTGCCCACTAAAACTGCAACGCCTGAAGGACGCATTCAGATCAGCGGAAATTTTCAGCACGCGTTTGTGCCAACGACTGAACGTGACTGGCATTTCAGTGCAGTCGCACATCGTGGGCTCCTGCAGCGGCATTTGTAAACTCTTTATAAAATTCCGTGGATTTTGTTAAACGCCTTAACAGCTTCAGGCTGGATGATTCAGATATCGTGGTGAGTTTTGACGTCATTTCGTTGTTTACGAGGGTACCCCTTCAAGAGTCACTAGATTTTATTGGTCAGAGGTTTGACGAGAAGACCACCGAACTTTTTAGGCATGTCTTGACCTCCACGTATTTCCTTTTAATGGTGAATACTACGTACATTGTTGTTGTTGTTGTTTAGAGGGGACTAGACTGCACGGTCATCAGTCCCCTGTTGCGAGCAAAGCCAATGCGGCGCATTGCAAGATGAAAAAGACAATCATTGAAACACACAAAAGAGAAAGCACAATGGGTACACAATGACAAGGAGCATTGAGTTCATGACACACAAAGATGAAAACTCAAAGAGTAAATAAAGATAATTGGACTAAAAAGTTACAGCAGAATGTTGTGGCTGGCTGATCACGAGGATAATAAAGGATGAGCCAGCCACTCTGCACATTCTAAAACATACGAATAAAGCAGGTCAGACAACACAAAATAAGAAGAGTAAAAAGTTATGAGAGATGGGTGCCTGAGAGATCAGGCTAAGGAACCCACCTTTATATCAAATGGTAAAACCCAGCTGTACGGATAAAACGTAAAACTCGGTCAGCCATAGAGGCATTGTCAGATAAAATCAAGGCAGGCGCAGTAGGTAGATTAAAAGACTGCCGCAAGACGGCTAAAAACGGACAGTCCGACAGGATGTGGACCACTGTCAACAAACTTCCACAACGGCAATTCGGTGGGTCCTCTTGACGTAAAAGATAGCCAAGTGTCAACCACGTATGGCCAATACGTAGGCGACATAGGACAACAGAGTCCCTACGGGAAGGCCTGAAAGACGACTTCCAGACGGCCGTAGAGGACTTGATCGCTCGGAGCTTGTTGGGAGTGCTCAGTGTTGCCCATTGTGTGTCCCAAGCCTCAAAAACCCTGTGGCGCAAATCCATTCGGATATCCCGTTCTGGGATACCAATATCCAGGGGAGGAGCGGTGGTGGCGAGCTTAGCCAGCCGATCGACACGCTCGTTCCCTGGGATGCCAATGTGGCCAGGGGCCCAGATAAAGTCCACCGCACATCCAGACTTGCCGAGTGAAGCGACGGCGTTTTGGATGGATTGCACCAACGGATGGGTAGAATAATAGTTTGAAAGGGCTTGCAGGCCACTAAGGGAGTCGCTGCACACGACATACGACTTCCGGGGGCACGTTTTGAGGTGGTCAAGAGCACGAGAAATGGCGATCAGTTCAGCTGTAAAAATACTACAGCCTGGCGGCAGGGACCGTTGTTCTGTGTGGTCGCCATGAATAAAAGCGTAAATGGCTCTGCCATTTACCAGGGAGCCATCAGTGTACAGGATTTCTGCATCACGATGAGCAGCAAGAAGTGCCAGAAACTTGCAACGGAGTGTAAGTGGTGAGACTAATGCCTTTGTATCGCAGGACAATTGCAGGTGGAGCTTCAAACGGGGGATAAACCAAGGAGGAAGACGGGATGGGCAGGAAAAAACCTCAGGGAGAGGTAGAGAATTAAGTGAGGAGAGGAGTGTACGAATCCGGATCGCGATCGGAAGACGTTGTGGAAAAGGAGGGGTAACAGTAGAAAACAAAAGCCTGCGATTTGGATGGTGTGGCGTGGCATGGACTCTAGCAACATAGCTAGTGAGAAGCTGCTGCCGGCGGAAGTGTAATGGAGGAATCCCTGCTTCGGCTAGAAGACTTGGCACAGGGATGGTACGAAAGGCCCCAGTCGCCAGCCGGATACCACCATGGTGGATGGGGTCAAGGATCCTCAAGGCGGATGGTGCTGCTGAGTCATATACGAGGCATCCGTAATCAAGCCTTGATTGTATCAAGGACTTGTACAGCTGCAGGAGGGTGGAACGAGCAGCACCCCAAGCAGTATGGCTCAAGCAGCGAAGAATATTAAGATGCCGTGAGCATTTTTGTCGCAGCTGACGCAGATGTGGCACCCAAGTAAGTCTGTTGTCGAATACCATGCCAAGAAACCGATGAGTCTCTGCGACAACGAGTAGTTCACCACCGAGATATAACTCGGGATCCATGTGAACTGCTCGCCGTCGACAGAAATGTATCACGCAGGTCTTCTGCGCTGAAAACTGAAAACCATGGGTAGAGGCCCATGATTCAGCTTTCCGGATGGCTCCCTGTAGCCGCCGTTCAGCGACGCTAATACTAGCCGAACTATAATATAAACAAAAGTCATCTGCAAACAAGCTGGAACAGACAGAGGATCCCACAGCCGTGGAAAGCCCGTTTATGGCGATTAAAAACAAAGGCACACTGAGGACGGAGCCCTGTGGGACACCGTTCTCTTGGATGTATGAGGAACTAAGGGTGGTACCCACCCTAACCCTAAAGGAGCGGTGGGAGAGAAAATTCCTGAGAAAGATTGGAAGTGGGCCCCGTAAGCCCCAGTCATACAATGTAGCCAGTATGTGGTGGCGCCAGGTTGTGTCGTACGCTTTCCGAAGATAAAAAAATACAGCAACAAGGTGTTCACGTCGGGTAAAAGCTGTACGAATAGCCGACTCCAAGGACACAAGATTGTCAATTGTGGAGCGGCCCTGACGGAAACCCCCTTGTTGTGCTACCAGGAGTCCCCGGTCTTCGAGGATCCACATAAGCCGCCGACTCACCATCCGTTCAACGAGCTTACATAGGACGTTTGTGAGGCTGATCGGACGGTAACTGTCAGCCACCTGTGGGTCAGCGCCAGGTTTTATCACTGGGATGACGGTGCTTTCCCGCCATTGGGAAGGAAAAACACCGTCTGCCCAGAGACGGTTAAACAAGGCGAGCAGTTGGTTCTGAGCGTCCACAGAAAGATGCCGAAGAAATTGGCTATGAACACGATCTGGTCCTGGACAAGTATCGGGGCATGCAGAAAGGGCACTTTTAAACTCCCACTCGCTAAAGGGTGCATTGTATGGCTCCCGGCGACGTGTGTGAAACGACAGTGGCTTCCGCTCAACTCGTTCTTTAATGGCGCGAAAGGCTTCACTGTAAGCTGCAGTTGAACTGATGCCTGCATAAAACTTTGCCATGTGCTCGGCGACAGCAAGCGGGTCTGAGCAGACAGTACCCTGTAATCGAAGACAGGGGATTCCTGTTGGTGGGCGGTACCCGAAAAGTCGTCGAACCTGAGTCCACACCCGAGAAGGTGAGGCACGAGATCCAATAGAGGCGACGTACCTCTCCCAACAATCTTGCTTACTTTGTCGTATAAGCCGTCGTGCTCGGGCCCGTAGCCGTTTAAAAGCAATCAGGTGATCGATGGTGGGATGTCGCCGGTAGCGCTGAAGTGCCCTACGCCGATCCCGAATGGCTTCAGTGATTTCTTGTGACCACCAAGGCACAGATTTGCGCCGAGGGGACCCTGAGGTGGTTGGAACAGTGGCCTCAGCAGCGGAGACTATGGCGACAGTCACCTGTTGGACTGCCACATCCACATCGGCTGGCAGTTGAGAAGGAATGACAGCAGCAGAAGTGTAACGTTGCCAATCAGCCCTATGGAGGGACCATCGAGGCAGTTGTTCCGCCTGTCGAGACTGTGGGAGCGACAAAAGGATAGGAAAATGGTCGCTCCCACAGAGGTCATCGTGGGCCCTCCATGTGAGGTGTGGAAGAAGGATCGGGCTGCAGACCGAGAGATCGATAGCTGAGAAAGTGCCATGCGCAACACTGAAGTGCGTCGGGGAACCAGTATTGAGAAGGCAGATGTCTAGTTGTGCAATAAGAGCTTCAACATCCCTACCACGTCGAGTCGTCTCTATTCCGCCCCATAAAGGGTGATGGGTGTTAAAATCCCCCAAGAGAAGAAACGGTGGGGGCAGCTGTGCTACCAGAGCAGCAAGATCAGTGGGCGAAACATCCCTGTCTGGAGGAAGGTATATTGAACAGACAGTCAATTCCAGCATAGCCAGAAGTCGAACAGCAACAGCCTCAATAGGTGTGCAGAGAGGCACAGCAATACTGGGGACAGTGGCAAGGGTGTATATACAGACACCACCAGAGGCTCTACCACAGTCGACACGGTTGTTGAAGTAGCCCCGATAGCCTCGAAGGGCCGGGGTCCGCTGAGCAGGAAACCAAGTTTCCTGTAGAGCCATACACAACACTGGGAAACGGCACAACAACTGCTGTAGCTCAGCTAGATGGTTGAAAAACCCTCCGCAATTCCACTGGAGAATGTGATTCACGTGGAAGACCACGATGAAGGACTGAAAATATTCAGCCCAAAGATTTGCGGTCTGCCTGTCGTTGCACATCTGCATCATCAAGGAGCATTGGCTCAAGCGTCTTAGTGAGGGCCAGATCCTCAAGAGACGCGAAGATCTGAACCTCATCTTCCGATGTAGATGATGCAGGATTCCTTGACTTTGAAGTCTTTGAGGAGACTTTCTTCTTCGGTTTTTTCTTCTTTACCTCCTGCTGCCCTTTCGGTCTTAAGGGCTGGGAGGACTTCTCACTAGCGGTTTCTGGGCCCGATGTCGATCGGGAAGCCTGACGACTGGGGGCAGGTGGATCCTGCAGCCTCTGGCTGGGACCCTCCAAACCACTCGTGGAAGCCTCAGGAGGGGGTGCCACAAGGGACCCCTGCCGGGCGAGAGGGGCCGGGGAAGGCTGGTGCTTCCCTGGCTGGGGAGTGGGGACTGGAGTCCCCGGTGATGGGGTAGATATTTCTCCCACAGGTGTTGTGGGAGCAAGAGATGTGGATGGTCCCCCACCCATCGAGGGGGCAGTCGATGATTGTTGGCTCATAGGGCCCACAGATGGAGATGACACTGGTACTATCGATCTGAATGGAAGAGGTGCCGCTGTGACTGCGGCAAAAGATGACGTCATCTTCACAGGATGGAGTCGCTCGTACTTTTTGCGTGCCTCAGAGAAAGTAAGCCGTTCCAGGGTCTTGATTTCCATTATTTTCCTTTCCCGATGAAGAACAGTACAAGTTGGCGAGCAGGGCGGATGATGTTGCCCGCAATTTACACAAACAGGAGGTGGGGTACAAGGGGTGTCCGGGTGTGATGGCCGTCCACACTCCCTGCAGTTTGGGCTGGAAGTACATCGGGACGACATGTGCCCGAACTTCCAGCACCAGAAACACCGCATTGGGGGAGGGACATACGGTTTGACATCAACACGGTATACCATTATCTTGAGCTTCTCAGGCAGTGTATCACCTTCGAAGGCCAAGATAAAGGCACCGGTGGCAACCCTGCTATCTTTGGGTCCTCTGTATACACGCCGGACGAAGTGAACCCCTCGACGCTGCAAGTTTGCTCGCAATTCTTCATCGGTCTGGGACAACAGATCTCTCTGATAGATTAGACCCTGGACCATGTTTAAGGACTTGTGGGGCGTGATTGTCACAGGGATGTCACCCAGCTTATCGCAGGCAAGCAATGCCCGCGATTGGGCTGGGGACGCCGTTTGTATCAATACAGCCCCACTCTTCATCTTCGAGAACGACTCCACTTCGCCAAACTTGTCTTCGAGCTGTTCGACGAAGAACTGTGGCTTAGTAGACAGAAAGGACTCTCCATCGGAACGGGCACATACTAGGTATTGTGGTGAGTATGGTTCAGATCGGCGAAGGTCTCTACGTTCCTCCCTTGGGGTGCCAAGGGAAGGGAACGTCTTAGGATCATAAGCAGTTGCATCGAATTCTGTTTTTCCACGCTTAGAAACGCCAGGTTTGCGTATGGCGACGCTATTGATTGCTCGTTTCATTCTCGTCCCACGAGCAGCTAGGGAACTAAAGGTCCAGGCAGAGCCCCGCTTGCCTGGGTAAGCCTTGTACAACTGAGGTGCGGCAGGTTCCTCAGAGGTAGCTCGCTAGCGGCTGTTCAACCTCAACAGCCATGCATCTCCTCGGCACGTAGCACACCTTGAGATTGAGGTTTTTTTATAGAGGTTTTTACCGTCCTCGCGACCCGGGCGATTAAGCCAAGATCCCCGGGCTCTGAAACGTACAACGTTCCACCGTCGCGCCGAACGATGGTCGTTGAAGCACGCACAGAGCTTACGGTGTAGCGGACTGTTGGCGCGACACAGCCCACAGCTCAGGACCCCGGGTTCGCCAAGCCCGTACTCAGCAAATTAATGCTGAGCCCCTGAGGGGTACTACGTACAAACGGAGAGAGTTGCCATGGGTAGCCCACTCTCTACTGTGGTCGCAAATTTGTACATGGAGAATTTCGAGGAGGAAGCCCTGGGATCATCTGAATGGAAACCTACTTGCTTTTTCCGTTACGTGGACGACACTTTCGTCATCTAGCCACATGGTATGGATAAACGCCTTGACTTCCTTACACATCTGAACTCCATACACCCTAACATCAAATTCACTATGAAGACTGACACGGAGGGTAAATTGCCGTTCCTTGACGTCTTGGTCTAGAGAAGAGCTGATGGCACCATGGGTCATAGTGTATATCGGAAGACAACGCACACTGATCTTTATTTACACGCAGACAGCTGTCATCACCCTTCACATAGGAATGGGGTACTTAAAACTCTAGTACATCGAGCGTGCACTATCTCCGACGCAGAGAGTCTACCCCAGGAATTGGAACACCTGAGAACTGTATCTCGAACAAATGTGTACTCAGAGTGGCAGATTCAGCGGGCTCTCCGCCCAACCACTACATCACAACCTGTGGAAACGGATGAAAACACGAGGGAGGATGTAGGCACTGCCTTCGTTCCATATACCGTCGCACTCTCGGGGAAGGTCGCCCGCATTTTGAAAAAACACCAGGTTGGAACGGTTTTTTGTCCGCCGAATAAAATTCGTCCACTGGTGGGGAGCGCCAAAGATGATCTCGGTTTGAGGAAAGCCGGCGTGTACAAAATTCCGTCTCAGTGTGGAAAGTCATATATTGGACAGACGATGCGTACCGTAGAAGATCGATGCGTTGAACACCAGAGGCACACACGATTGATGTATCCGAGCAAGTCGGCAGTCGCTGAACATTGTTTGTCAGAGAATTATGCGATGGAGTATGAACGCACTAGAATTCTGCTACAGACGTCGAGATACTGGGACTGCGTCGTTAGAGAGGCCATTGAAATTCGCATAAGTGACGACTTCATAAACCGTGAATGTGGCTATAATCTTAGCAAAGCTTGGTAACCAGCGATTGGGTTAATTAAGAGTAAATCTAGCAAACGTAACGAAGTGATGACCACGGCGGACAGAGCCCTCACACCGACGTCATCTCAGACGGTTCCACTGCGCGGCCGCTGCGCGGAGCGCGGACCGCGGAGGGGTCGCTCCGTGGGACGAGGGTATTTAAATCGCCCGCTACCGGGCTTGAACCCAATTCCCTTCGAGCAGTCGTGGCGTGCGGATCTCCGTGCCGGCGCGTTTCCAGAAGCTCAGTCCGTCAGTTCACCTGATGATGGCGACATGTATGATCGCCGAAATATTGTGCCCGTTGGACACTATAGACCGGCAGTACACCCGTAGATATTTTGATTATTTTTATAAAAAAACTAAGGTGTGGACGTACTGGAAATGTTCTGAAAATCCGGTGTCGCCCGGCTACTTATTTACTCCAGTCTTTAGTCCACCTGTCCTACCCTTTTCTCTCTCTGTCCACATTATCTCTCTGCCCATATCGAACTCTTCCCCCTCTCTATCTGTATTCTTCATCTCTCTCTCTCTGTTGATCTCCTCCTGTCTTTTCTCTGCCCATCTCCCCCTTCCCGTTTCTTTGCCAACAGCTGCCTCGTGTCGCTGTCGAACTCCTCCTCCATCTCCTCAGTCAATTGCCTCCACCATCAGTGAAATCTCTCTCTATTTATAAATGTTGTGTTGATTTGTGTGTGATTACCAAACTCATAAAGTTCTTTACCGATTGAGTTACAAATTGTCACGACGTTTCACTGTAACACAGGAAGAATTTTAGATACCTATTTATCTAATATATTACACATAACACACACACACACACACACACACACACACACACACACACACACACACACACACACACATATATATATATATATATATATATATATATATATATATATATATATATATATATATATATATAATGACACTTTTGCTATTATTGGCAACAACTTTTCCACATTGTAAAATTTATATAAATTCGTATATTATATATGAAAATAGGTATGTAAAACATGCGCATAATCCAGTCGAACGTTGTATCAATATTTCAAAGCTTTCAGTCAAGACCTTTCGGAGATACAAGATTTACAACATGGGTATAAGTTGGATATCTAAGACGAGATACAAGAAGAGTGGGCAATGACGAAGAGGGGGGGGGGGGAGATATATATGTACTTTTTTAATTGTAAAAAAAAAAAAAATAAAAAAAAATGTTCAAATGTTTTTAGAGCTTATGGGACTTGACTATGGGGTCATCAGTCCATAAACTTACAAACTACTTATGAACTAGCTAATACTAAGGACGGCCCAAATATCCATGCCTGAGGGGGGATTCGAACCCCCGACCGTAGTGGCCGTGCAGACCGTGACTGGCGCGCCACAGTCCTCTCGACCACCGCGGCCGGCTTTTAATTGAAACGAAAACACCAAATACCAACTTTGTAGTTCAGGCTTCAAAACTGGCTTAATAGCAGCATTTTTCAAAAATCATTTCATCCCCTATTTCAACCACTTAATGGCTGATTTTCAGAAAAAGCTGAAAGACGCCTTTTTTAATATATTAACCAAGAATCCATATACCAATTTATGTAGCTCCAGCATCAAAATTGACTGGATAACAGCGTATTCCCAAAGAACATTTCATCCCCTATTTCACCCTCTTAGGGGTGGAATATCGAAAAATCACCTCCCAAACGATGCCAACGGTGTAAGATGAACACCCTCAGCAAATTTCAGATTTTTATCATCCGTGATTTTGGCTGGGCGATGATGAGTCATTAATTTAATCAGTCTATCAGTCAGTCAGTCACTTGGAAGATTGCCTTTTATTTATAGATATTATGTATTGCAAGCTTTTGTGATGTCTCTCGAAGATGGTCTGTGCAGTGAGCCCTATTATTGTCGTGAGTGCACTCGTGCTCTCCCGATAATCCATTTTTAGTCTGGGGCAAAGTCCCAGAGATAAATTACATTGGTTCCAATAGCCCGGTTCAGACCAAGGTTTTCGGGAGGTTTTCCTTGGTAGTAAGGCGTATGCCGGAACTGGTAGGCCCCTCTTCCGCGACTCTTTATGGGCCGGATCTCAAACAGCCCGATCCACTCCTTGGAGTGGAGAATGAAAAGAATTTTATTTTATTTTATTTATTTATTTATTTATTTTTTCAAGCGGAGTCACTCACATAGTCGTGAACATAGCGGCCCCCTGAGTGGAGGAGGAGGAAGCCGCTTACTAAGTCGGATGATTAGGAGGACGACCCGGCTATTCAACGAATTGATGGACGATGAACATATCGGTTCCCTGAGTGGAGAAGGAGGAGATTGAAGGTGGATGGAAGGGAAGGGAGTAATGAACAGACGCCGGGGAATAGATAGAGGGAGGATGAAGAGTTATAGTGGGGAAGCAGGAGATAAGCATATCGGATGGGATATAGATGGAAAGAATGTTGAAAACAATATAGAAAACAATATCTTTTACTAAGATGAATTATACGTCACATGGTCCAGAGTCCGTAAACTGTTCTTTGTGTTTCTCTAGAAATGAACGAGAAAAAAGTATTCTATATTTTGGGTTTAAAATAATGAGTATCTGCGAAAGTATATTTATTACAACTTTCGTGCACATAGCCACGGTAGCATAACAAACAATATTGATATGATTTAAGCATTCTGTCGGTGATTCCAGGATCACATGAGTTACAGTATTTCTTTTTCTATTTAGATCATAATAGAGTGAGCCACAGCGAAGCGTGGCCGGGTTTAGCCAGTATTATATAACTGTGTTAGTCTTCAGAGTGACCAGTGAAGTGGTGACTTCTTTATTGCAAAGTACCCTGCGCCATGTACCGTAATAAATATTTGTGATGTTCCTCTTGTTTTGAAAGTTACGTGTACAAAATTTGATCAAGATTGTAATGAAATGGAAGATTTTGTCCAAGTTGGTATTTTACGGAGAAAGCGATTTCCTCTTGTTTTAAAGATCATGAGCGCAAATTTTCATTGCAGTTGTATGAACAGTACGGCAGAACGTAAAATACGAACAAACATTGTTTGTTTCCCATGCGTCTCAGTGTTTATAACCATATCTGCTAAAGTATATGTAATACAATGAAATAATTTTGTACATACATTCATTTGCATATATCGATACTGACTGAAAAGCATGTGGTGAATTCATGTGGTAGAAAATAATTAATAAATTTATAATGCTGCAGTTTTATTCACGCATCTCAGAGTTAATAACGTCATATCTCCTAAACTATCCGTCGTACAGTTTTATCGCAATCGGATGTACAGTACGGTAGCGCATGAAACACAAACAAACATTCATTTTTGTATATTAGATAATAATTAATACACATATGTGCTGACTTTCATGTTGACTAGTCAAACAATACGGATGCTTGTAGTAACGTACCCTGTAATTGAGGATGTCACTGAGGATGACAAACTGGATAGTGATTTCTTTAAAAGCTTCTCATGTCTTATATAAATAGTAATGTAAGTTTATTTACCTCCTCACCATAACTGTAAATAATGTAAAAAATATGTCACAAAAATGTAACATTTTTGAATACGAGTATACACCAACTCTGTGCAAAAAGGAACTTCTCTAAATGTGTACACTCTTTGTAAGTCTGTACAATATAACCCCTATGTAACATGTTTCTTTACAAGAGCAGTGTAGTGATGTTCTCTATATGTGTGAGATTCTGTACCATGAAGAAGGCACAATACCTGTAAGTAGAAGCTTAAAAAAACCATTTATAAAAATAATGTAGATATAATGTCCAAATATATTTACTCAAACTATTCTCAGACAGCAGTATCATGTCTAAAACACATGGCAACAGAAACAGAACATTACATATGAAGACATTATAATAAATACAAATACGAGGCGCGTCCAGGAAGTAAGTTCCGTTTGGTAATAAATTGTACACAGATACAGAAGAAATATTTATTGCACAAAATTCTACAACTCTTAAACTACTTTTCCACATAACTGCCGAAATTTAGCAGGCATTTTTCATACCGTGGCACCAGGTATTGTATACCATCTTCATAGAAAACTGCCGCCTGTGTCTTCAACCAGTTGGAAACATCAGTGATCGTGAAATTTGGGGGAAGTCCATACGGAGAGCACTAATTCTAAACCTATGGTTTTCCTGGATCTTGCCATCAATCGCGTGAACCAGTTCTTCTGTAACCAAAGGTGGACGCCCACTTCGTTCTTCATCGTACACATCACTACGCCCGCCATTGGACTGTCGGACCCATCTTCTCACCATCGAATCACTCATCGCATTTGGTCCGTAAACATCGCAAATTTGCCGATAAATTTCACTTGGTTTCACTTTCCTCGTATTCAGAAACCGAATCACCGACCTGATTTCACAGGCGGCGGGATTTTCAATCAACGTCGACATTTCAAACAATCACAACAAAACGTACGTAACTGACAGCGATTTTCAAATGGCGCACGTTCTTCTCCTTGATACACATCGTCTACAGCGCATGTGCGAAACTGCAATCGCAGCGCTGCAGCGGAGATAAATTGAAACGGATCTTACTTTCTGGACGTGCCACGTGTATAATATATGGGAATAAATTCTCGAAACAGCAAAGTCACACTACATGCACTCACTCTCACAAGCAAATAAAAGAGTAACGAGAAAAATAAAGGGTGACACTGCTGTTAAAAATGCAATTAAGTGATAACGAAATGATGTACAGTTGCCACTTTTCATGTCCTATAGTTGGTAACGTTAATAACTACGCAAAACTCACTTGCAGAGTTCATAAATGATAATTTAAAGTCTGTAGAACGTAAGAGTTGATTAAGGTGCAAGAAGCGATCCTACAGTACAGCTTCATACGTAACCAGAGGCTTCGCCGACTCTGTGACAGTCATGGCTGCAGATTTCTGGATCTGCGTTATCGGATGGGGAATTGTAGGATGCGTCTAGATAGATCAGGGGTGCACTACACTAAGGAAGCGGCTACTCAGATAGCAGAGTACTTGTACAATGCACACGGTGTTTTTTTTAGGCTAGGCGCTAACTCTGATGAGCACTCGCCTGTCAATATGCAGGCCGCGTTCGGGTAATAAAATCCACTATCAAAATATTAGCCGCGAACTTTCAAAGTACTAAAAACAAAATTCCCGAATTTGCCGCACTCCATAGACATTATTGTGCTCAGATAGTTTTAGGCACCGAAAGCCGGCTAAATCATGATGTGGCAAGTTCAGAAATATTTGGCGAGGCGTGGAATGTTCAAAATTCAAATGTTCAAATGTGCGTAAAGTCTATGGGACTTAACTACGGGGTCATCAGTCCCTAAACTTACAAACTACTTATGACCTAACTAAGACTAAGGACGCCACAAATATCCATGCCCGAGTGGGGATTCGAACCCCCGACCGTAGTGGCCATGCAGACCGTGACTGTAGCGCCTCAGATTCCTCGGCCACCGCGGCCGGCGCGTGAAATGTATATCGGAAAGATATATCGTACACAACTGGAGGAGGAGTGTTCATCGCTGTGGATGGCACTTATAACACGTCTAAAAGAAGTAAAGTTAATAGTCGGGTGATTTTACCTCCCCCCCCCGCCCCATAGTGCTGCTGTAGCAGTTTTAGAGTCATAGAGTCATTCAAAGAAAGTATACACCAGGTTGTGCGTAGATACCCGGGCCAAGTAATATTAGTCGCGGAAGACTTCAACCTCTCTAATTACATTTCAGGCGGTACAAAATGTTCAAAAAAACATGTTCAAATGTTTGTAAAGCTTATGGGACTTAACTACGGGGTCATCAGTCCCTAAACTGAGAAACTACTTACGAACTTGGACGGCACAAATATCATGCCCGAGGGGGGATTCGAACCCCCGACCGTAGTGGCCGTGCAGACCGTGACTGAAGCGCCTCAGTCCCCTCGGCCACCGCGGCCGGCCAGGCGGTACAGACAAGCAGTCTTGCAAGCTACTTATGGACAAATTCTCAAAAAAAAAAAAAAAAAAAAAATAAATAAATAAATAAATAAATAAATAAATAAAGTCTCGAACAGTTAAACCGGCAACCCAGGCGCAATGGAAATATTTTAGACCTTATAACTACGAAAAGGCCTGAATTTATTAACGATGTCTGTCTAGAGACAGGAATTAGTGATCATGATATTATTATAGCGTCGATGGTGACCAACGTTCATAAACCAATCAAGAAGGCTAGGAGCGTGTTTTTGTTGGGAAGAGCCGATAAGCAATTGTTAGGATCGCACTTAGAAAATGAATGGGCATCGTTTAGTTCCGATACTATGGATGTAGAGGAATTGAACATGAAGAGTTAGAAAAATATGAGCCTGTAAAGTCTATTAAGGATGGAAAAGATCCACCGTGGTATAACAGTAATGTTAGAAAGCTACCGAGAAAGCAAAGACTTTTGCACTCTCGGATCAAAAAAGAACACGCAAATGATGACAGGCAAAAGTTAGTAGAGATTCGTGCGTTTATAAAAAGATCGATGCGCAAAGCATGCAATAATTACCATAGTCATACCTTAGCAAAAGATCTTTCCGAAAACCCTAAAAAATTCTGGTCCTATGTAAAATCGATAAGTCCATTATCCGGTGACTCGTCGATCATTCCAGGGCAATAATAGAAAAAAGCAAACGGAAAGCTGAAGTTCTAAATTTAACCTTTAAGAAATCTTTCATGCTGGAGGACCGCACAAGTATACCATCATTTGATCAACGTACTAATTCCGAAATGGAGGACATAGTAATAGGAATGTCCGGTACAGAGAAGCAGCTGAGAGAGCTAAATACGAAAAAGTCTGCTGGTCCGGATGGAATACCAGTTCGGTTTTACAAAGAGTATTCTGCGGTATTGGCCCCTTACTTAGCTTGCATTTATCGCGAACCTTTAATTCAGCGCAACGTTCCTAGTGATTGGAAACATCCCTTAGGCTGTGGCTAAGCCATGTCTCCACCATATCCTTTTTTCCAGGAGTGCTAGTATTGATTGTTTCCCAGGAGAACTTCTGTGAAGTTTGGAAAGTAGGGAGGCGAGGTACTGGCGGAATTAAAGTTGTGAGGCGGCTTCGTGGGTCGTGTCGGGATAGCTCAGTGGGTAGAGCGTTTGCCCGCGCAATTCAAAGGTCCCAGGCACAAAATTTTAATCTGCCAAGGAGTTTCATCTAGGCGTAACATTGCAGAGCGATATGAAATGGAACGAACCTGTAGGGACAGTTGTGAATAAGGCGGACAGCCGACCGGTTTATTGGGAGAATTTTGTGAAGATGTAATTCATCTGTAAAGGAGACCGCGTATAAAACTCTTGTGCTATCACGTCTTGAGTATTGCTAAAGTATTTGACCCTCAGCTAATCAGTTCAATGGAAGACGCAGAAGCAGTTCAAAGGCGAGCAGCTAGGTTTGTTACTGGTAGGTTCGACCAATGCACGAGTGTCACGGAAATACTCCGGCAACTCAATTCGGGATCGCTGGAGGAAAGACGACGATCTTTTCGTGAATTTCTGTTGAGGAAATTTAGAGGGCTAGAATTTGAAGCTCAATATAGTACGATCTTGCTGCCACCTTCTTACATTTCGCGTAGTGATCACAAAGACAAGATAAATTAGGGCTCGTACGGAGGCATATAGGCATTCATTTTTTCCTCGTTCTATCTGGGAGTAGAATAGTAAAGGAAGAGTCTAGTAAAATAGCCCCCCATTCGGATCTCAGGGGGATGTTGTCATTAAGAAAGGCAATACTGGCATTCTACCGATCGGAGCGTGGAATGTCCGATCCCTTAATCGGGTAGGAAAATTAGAAAATTTAATACGGGAAATGGATAGGTTGAAGTTAGATATAGTGGGAATTAGTGAAGTTCTGTGGCAGGATGAACAGGATTTTTGGTCAGGTGAGTACAGGATTATAAATACAAGATCAGTTGGGGGTATCACAGGAGTAGGACTGATAATGAATAAGAAAATAGGAATGCGGGTAAACTACTATGAGCAGCACAGTGATCGCATTATCACTGTCAAGATAGATACGAAACCAACATCGACAACAGTAGTACATGTTTATATGCCAACTAGCATAAGGATAAGGAGATTGAAGAAATGTATGAGGAGTTAAAGGAAATTATTCAGACAATTAAGGGAGAGGAAAGTACAGTGTACCCTTCGCCACGTACCTTATGGTGGATTGCGGAGTATATATGTAGATGTAGTATGAAATCCAGAATTGAGATCACAGCAATATCTCATTGAGTGGACGAGTACACACGTTTTGCTCACTTCCGTCCAAGATGACTTTGCAACCGATGGCAAACATTTTGTCATTCGTTTTTAAGATACCTATACTACGAAATTTGGATTTGGACATCATACAAGCTTGTAATGACCTTTTTCCTATAAATGACAACTTACATAGGTTATTCATCATTCCTAGCAGATTGATAAAAATAAGCAAATCCTTAGATATTTAAAATCGACTCGCATTCTGGGGGACGGCCGTTCAAATTCGCCTCCAGCCATCCATATTTACATTTCTTTGAATTGTTCCAGGTAAATTCCGGGGTGCTAACTTCCAAAGGGCCCGTTGATTTCCTTCCCCATGCTTATTACAGCAATTTTAGTTTTTGCTTGTGTTGTTGATGGGACATAAACTCTAATCTCCCTTCCTTCTCTTCCGTACATAACTATAGAATTTGTCTTTTACAAGCAAACTTTCTGCTGTAACAACGAAAAGAACGGAACCAGATGAATAATATATCAGAGCACAAAAAAGCCAATTTTGGTTCGCGTTTAACAGACTATTCAGAAAATTTTGGCATGCGAAGATATTCGATCTCTTGTTCTGAAAAACATAATCAGAAATTGACGGTGAAAGAAAGAGGACAGCGAGTGCGGAGCCCAGTCATGGTGGGAGAGAAATAATGGAATTAAAACAGATAAATGGATGGAGATAGTAACAGTTGGAGCAAAAGAGAGAGGAGACGGTGGAATCAGAAAGAGATATTATTGGAGTCAGTACATAAGCGCTGGGGGTCTGAATCATCAAAATTGTATAAAATGAAAAATTGTAAATAATTTTCGCCATTCTCTTCATCTTCGCGTTAAAGTTACGCGGACTAGGGTTTACAGAGACCCTAACAATCTATTTGCAGACATGTGTATAGAGGAGAAAATGGTTACTGAAGAGACAAACAGCAGGATGTTGGAAAGAAAAAGAAAGTGCCAATTTGAGAGAAAAGAATAGAATCGACAATGGTACACAGAAGCTTAAAAAGGGTGTACTCTGCTTATTATTACTCGCTTATGCTGGAATGTGTTATTTACTGGAATAACTATTCACAATTGGTAATCGTATTCATTGTCCAGAAACTGGCAGATGGAGTAATATCTGGTGTAAGGACGAAAACCTCTTGTCAGCCTATAACGCTCCTGCTATCCAGGATACTCAGAAGTAATCTATAGAAAACGGCAAGTTACGTGCAATAACTTTTCACCGTTGAAGTTTCACCTACCGCACCGTTCCCAGCCGCTTCTCACAATTACGCAAAGTTCCTGAACAGTAACGCGCTCCTCCGAGAGGATTACCGCGTGCTTACTAATGGATAATGGCATCAAAACTTAAGTTTCCTTTATCGCAGATATGATACAAGGGAAAACTTTATAAACTAATACCCAACTATTGTGAAAATTAACGTTTCTTTGTACTGAGGTACCAAGAAATTTTATAATAAATACGGTCGCCAGACTATATAGTCAAATGAATGTTTCAAATGATTTTATAAGCAGTAGCATCAACTACGTGAATGATTTTTTAACTTTGGAATAGACATACAAAAGAGCAAAGGCTGTCAGTATCCAAGTATTCACTCGGTTATGAAAGTTAGAATGAAAATAATTAATTTTTATGGTAACTTTCTGTAATCAGAAAGTGAAAAATATGTCCCAGAGTAATATACACTGCTCTTATGATGGTGTGCCAGATATTTGGGAGTAAGTGTATGCGGTTTGTAGGAAATATCAAATTTTGTATATTCTAGGCCTAAATTGCCTGCTTGCATATACAATAGCAAACTTGTTTGTATCAATGGGTGACAACTGTATATTTTCATATAGACTATGTGCGTTAGTAGTAAAACACTTTTCCTACATTACTAATTTACTTATATGGAACGCCCTTTTTCATTTCATTGAAATAAGATTACTTTCAGACTAAATAGTTTCAGTGTGACACTGCAATTGTCTTGTAATTTTATTGTTACCTTTCAGTAAAAAAATGTTCAAATGTTTGTAGAACTTATGGGACTTAACTATGGGTCATCAGTCCCTAAGCTTACAAACTACTTATGAAATAGCCAAGTCTAAGGACGGCACAAATATCCATGCCCGAGGGGGATTTCGAACCCCCGACCGTAGTGGCCGTGCAGACCGTGAGTGGAGCGCCTCAGTCCCCTCGGCCACCGCGGCCGGCACCTTTCAGTAAAATCGAATGACTGTACGACAGGTAATTTGTAAAGCAGAAAAGACTACTACTAAATCTGAAAAGAGAATGAATTACAAAAGATTATTCTGCTGTTCTCCTTCTTTAAATAGCCTGAACTGTGTAAGCTACTTTCTGAATCAGTAAACAGTAAAAAACACACTGTACAAACTAACTAAATTGCTGATTGTTCATAAATTTAACACTGTCTTTCAATATCTTATATATCAAGGTAATTATGAAGAATTCTAGCTATCATCTGATTTTTAATTTAAATAATTACTAAGGAATGATATCAGTTTATTCACTGCATTATTAAATATCGAGGATACTCGGGTAATCTTTTGCACTTATAGGGTTAGGAACCTAAATGGTCAGTGACTTAGGAAAAGGCCGGCCGCTGTGGCCGAGCGGTCTGCGGCATGTCACACGGTCTGCACGGCCGCTGCGGTCGGGGATTCGAATCCCCCCTCGGGCATTGATGTTTGTGCAGTCTTTAGTATAAGCTAGTTTATAAGTAATTTGTAAGTTTAGGGACTGATGACCTCGTAGTTAAGTCCCATAAGCTTTACAAACATTTGATTTTTGACTTAAACACAGGTTAAAATGAAATTTGGTTGTTATTCATAATACATACAAAAGTGAGTCTCTGGCTTACAAAAGTAATATAGATTTCGTTTCCTGTGTTCATAGAGAAGAGCAGGTGCGTGGTTCGCCGTTGCGCAAATCGTACAAGTATGGTCTCATACAGTACTGTGGCTTTAGCAAATTTAATACAATGAACCCATCAATATTTGCGCTAATGCCCAAAATATGCAGCGTTCGTCTTCAGAGGCCATTTCCATAAAATCTTGCAATACTGGCCTGATAAAACACTGCCTTAGCAGCACGCTGCTCACCCATCGAAGGCTCAGACACTACTCAATCAAATAGAATGTTCGTAGCGCGCAACAACACTGTTTTAGCTCGCATTCCCACCTTTCCTATTACCGCATGCTCTTTCCGTTTTTGAGTTCTTCCCACAGACTTTTACGTTACACATACATATATAAAACCCCTAAGCCAGATCCTCTATAAAGCTGTTACAATAAAGTAATCTCAAAATTATTAACATTTCAATCCACACAAGATTAAAATACATATTTTAAGATACATTAATAAAATATAAAAATGTTCAAAGCTTTCATGAGTACAAAGACACCTCACCCATAGAACATTACTACACATTCATTAATACGACTATGGAAAAAAATCAATATGCAAGAAATTTGTACATTTTGATGAAATATAGCAATATTCAAATACTGTCTTTTATGGTGTCACAAGCCCCTTTTCAGTAGCCTGGTAACCAGTCAACACACATCTCAATTAATGACGTTAAAAATATCAGCTCATACTTTCTTGAAGCTTATGCAGAAAGTCATCCACTGTTCTGCTGCATCCATTTCAGTAAGCTGCCTCGAGTTTGGCAGTAATCCACGACTTTTCAAATCTAAACTGAAGAGTTACCTCACTGTTCAGTCTTTCTAATCTCTTAAGGAATTTATGAAAATTTTTTAAGTAAATAAGCTAATTTCTGTGTTTACGTTATCGATTTACTTACTTAGCCAAGCCTTGTGAATATGAGTTACATTTTACCTATCAGCACTCTTTGTAACAGTTTGATGTACTGACTCGTTCAAGGATCATGGAGACTTGCTCCTCAGTTAGGTCCTGTGGAACATGATAAATGTCATAAAAATATTACTTGAACGGAAGCTGCCGAAATGGTTAGTTTTAAGAGGTAACTGGTCACTGGTCAGCCAGGTGTCTGTGAACACTGACGATTCGTCAAAGATTTGGTTGACCAACGTATTCATAGCGAATTTATCTGGTCATCTCTGGAGGCATTCAATACCTTGATGGACTGATACAGTCGAACAGGAGTCGAGGTCAGGTGTGCAGACCAGTGGTGGATGAAATGCCAGGAACAGCAGAAAACCAAAGTTGAAGCTCCACACGTCATTAGAGATATCAAGACGAATACGGATGAAGGCAAGCACGGAGACCACTGAGACAATGGCATTCCGCCGTACAATATGTCTGCGTCTGTAGCTCCATTGACTACGATGCAGGGGGCCCGGGTTCGATTGCTGACAGCAGACTGAGTTTTGTGTGTTGGCCTCATTATCATCTCCATGATGACTGGTACGCAATCGCTGATGAGACTTGAAATAGGTGGCCAAACAAATCCAAATGGAATCTCACAGCTAAAAATGCCGTAAAATTATTTAATTGTCATCACAGAGCATCAACGACTTTCCGTAGTAGATCCAGCGGTTCCCGCTAGATCACTGAAGTCGGGGTTCACTGTAGCGTGAATGGTTCAGTGTCTGGGTGTGTTGACTACTGTTGGCACTCTTATTGTAAGGACAACTGAGGAACTACTTAATTGAGACGTAGCGGCTACGGTCACGAAAACCGATACAACGGCCGGACAGTGGGGCGCTAACCACATACCACTCCATACCACATCGGTTGACGCCTTCGGGCGGAGGATGCCACGGCGACCGATCGGCATCTGTTTGGCATTTCGAAGCCTGTAGGACGGAGTTAAGTTTTAGTTTTAGATTATGAACCGGTGTGAAATGAACTGAGATCCAACAATTCTGGTCGCGACGGAGTGGCCGAGCGCATTATGGCGCTATGCTCCGATGCTCGAGGTCATTCCCTGACGGAGGTTCGAATCCCCCCTCGGGCATGGATATTTGTCTTGTCTTTAGTATAAGTTAGTTTATAAGTAGTTTGTAAGTTTAAGGACTGATGACCCCGCAGTTAAGTCCCAGAAGCTTAACAAACATTAGAACATTGTTTTGGAACAGTTCTGAATTTCTTTGCGTAGGAACTGGATTCAGCACTGCCTATGGCTCGTTATAATGCGCATGGGCACCACTAATCCACTGACAGCATCCTCGGGACTTAATGAGTACGAAATGGCAGTCAGGATAATTCACAATTTCGTGGAGGTAAGCAACTTCTGTACCCCTTCATACATCAGGGGATAGCCGTACGTGACGCGGTAGCCGCCTCAGCGTTCTATATTGGAAAGATCCTGCAGCGAATGGTCATCTTCTGACCAGTTTCGATGTTTGAGCCGGTAGTTTCTTAATCATTCACAGCATGGACACTTCGATTCATTGTCGACGACATTGCCAGAGTGGGCTGCCCTATGAACACTACAAATTTTTCAGTACAATAGTCATATTCTTGGTATACACAGAACACAAAAAAAATCACTTAATGACTTCAGAACGTGACGAATTGAGGAACACTAAGTAGTACGCTTAAATTCTAACTCCATGGAAATAGCCTTGACCAGGCACGGAAGGTGTCTTAGCAGTCCTCGCAGAGGTCACAGCAAAAGCGCACAGGTGTCACAGTGTGGAGTTCAGATACCAAGTCCGTAGTGCAGCTGAAGCCAAGGTCCTCCTGAAGGCTGACGACGATACTGAGAAGAAACCCTCATTTCCACCGGCTTTCTCTGGGTACCAAAATCACTTTGCAAGGTTTACGTTTGTTATGCTGTAAGAAAGATTGCCTGTTGGAGGTCGTCAAAAAATCTCAAAATTCAGAATGCGTAATGATATGCTGTAGTAATAATAATTTCGTTATTGAATGTAGCAGGAAATCACAACTAATGGGTCGCAACAACACTTTCGCAGTGTAAGTTAAAATTTTGAATAAATAAAAATTGATATTAATTAACTTAAAACAGTCACTGTGGTAATTAATTAAGCTTGGCCCTATCTGACTTAGCATTGACTACAGCCTCCAACCAGCACCTCTTACGATTCACGAACAGCACAACTTCACTAATAAATGTGTCAGAATTCAAGTAGTGGTGGTGGCGTGTTCGTGTTATAATCAAATCGTAATAGTTGATAGACCCTGATTGCAATGATAATAGCTCAGTATTGTGAAACTCCGTGGTGCAATGAGCTTCACAAACACTACAGTCAAAGTTGTCAATAATTTTGATAATATTTTTTAAAGCATTCAACTTCCTTATAAAACTTTACGTGAACTATTTTTGATTAATTGGTTCCAGCGCCTGGGTAGCTGAACAGAGTCTGGCATTTAACGTATTTCATAAAAATTACTTTCGTCAAGTTTGGCTAATCAACTATAATTCTTTGATTGCTGTTAGCCTGGTTACTTTCTATATAAATGAAACCAACCTTACTTTACATGCAAACTCTCTTGCAAGTTAAAAGCTTTGGCATAATAATTGATTACAAAACTTAGAACAGCACTGCACATTAATTACTAGTCTCTGTAGATGTAACACGTTTAGCAATTCTTTAACTCGTCTAGCAATTTCTTTATAACTTATCGTAATTACTCTGAAAAAAATGATTGAACTTGTTAGTCAATGTACAGGCTTGCCTAATCAACATAATCTAATAATGGTGAGAATGCGGTGACTACAACTACTTACAAAATTAAGACTGGTTTAAAAATAAGTCATATATAATTGAACCAAAATTCTGATTGGGTTGACACTACATATACATGCATACAAAATAAAATGTTACAATAGTACTCATCTGTTTTCGTCGTCTTCGTCGTGAAGTCCATACAAGACTGATATGATTACAATAGGTACTCTTACTGCTGGTTCAAAAATATTTTTATCGACAACTCTTTGTACAGCTCATCTGGCTGAAATCTCCATGCATTGATATCACCTCGATACACCTTCTAATCTCCGTAATAAACGTAATGATCACTCTCGGTGACAATAGACTTGATAACCAAACAATTACTTTTCTTGCACACATGAAAAAACATTACACAGATCACTTTCGAGTATAAATAAACTTGTTTCGCACTTCCTTCAATACATTAAACAGTACGCCTCTCAGGCTTATTGCAATTGGATTAAACTCGCGCCACACTGCACCTACCGTGCCTCTGCACCATCAATTTATGTGTTTACTTTGTCGAGTTCGCTCCGCGATTGCTGTAGCAGCGCGACACTCACAGCTACTCCTTCTGTACCAAAGACAGTCTTTACAACAGGTTCAACATTTTCTCTGACGCATTGATAACTTACAGCATAGGAATGTCCGTGCTTTCATGCGGGTTTACACATATAGTACATGTTTAGACTAAATGATTCAATATAGAAAATGACGTTACATAAGAAATATATCTAGCATACAAGAAATGAAAAATACATGAAATAAACAAATTTAAGACAATATATACATTACGTTAAATCAAACTTTAAGATACAGCGACAGGTGTACTCTTTCAACGCTTTTAAGAAATTATGTTAGATGATAATTTCGTTTTAAGTGTAGGACAGAAGAAACTAAAGCAATTACCTATGCCATCAACTATGTGACACCTTGGCGCTTCAAGATGTCAGCCGAAAATCTAAGAAAAAATTTCCATATCAAGAAATTAACCTTATAAAAATTTTAACCAACTATTTTCGATCTGTGACAACAAATTTCAGATTGTTCTCATTTCAGACCACTGTAGCTGTTTTATACTCAGTGAAACGATACGCTTCTGGTGGGAAACGGTCGCACTTATAGTTGAGAAGACGAGCAAAAAATTCCCACCATAATGTTTACAGATTATTTGGATAGAATTAGAACTGAAAATAACACAATCCATGACTTATGTTTTAACCATATACACGAACGCAGTTTCCATGAGCCATTAGGCACCAAAATGGAAGTTGGTGCATCAAACCAAATACTGGAAATGACAACGAAATTGTAAGGCGTTATTTTAAATTTATGTTTAACCTCGTGTGTCATAAAATATAACCTTTGCTTATATGCAAACAGCTGAGAGTAAAGGTATTGTGTGGATGTATCTAAAGCCTCGTGTACGCTTTAAATGGAGGGATTCAAATAGAGAAAAAAAGTTCAAATGTTTGTTAAGCTTACGGGACTTAACTGTGGGGTCGTGAGTCCCTAAACTTACAAAGTACTTATAAACTAACTTATACTAAAGACAGCACAAACATCCATGCCCGAGGGAGGAATCAAATCCCCTACGAGGAACGGCCTCGCGCATCGGAGCACAGCACCTCAATGCACTCGGCTACTCCGCCGCGGCTGTTATACATTTGTTATTAAAATACACTAACCACCATTTTAAGCTACAAGCAATGAATAACTTACGTTAGTATTTGGCTTTACAAAATTAATTCTGAAAACACAAAGTATTCTGAGCATGGTATATTGGCAACCTTTTATTCAAATGCTCTGGGCCCTTGTTTCTCAAAATTTTATCCGAGTCAGCTCCTCCTGTACGAATAACCCACTGCCTGTATCTACAAGGAACTTATAAAAAGGGCAAATCAAAGCGTTAAAGACTATTTAAAGTAAACGATCTCAGTAGACCTGATAGTAGCCTCCTTAAATAAACAAAGTTAAAGTACGTGTCCACACGAAATTCGGTGAAATTTGTAAATAAAAAAACATTATCACACGTAAAATCATTGATGTTTTTGGAAACATTCAAGGCTCATTGATATGTTCCATGTCTCGTAAAACGTGTTAATTTTTCGCGTTTTTGCGAGCATAATCAGCATTATGTCGTTGTGACATACGGTTGTAGCATGGGCTGCACCGTTTCCTTAAAACTCTCTTCTGTGCATCATATTCCTTCAGTGAATGTTTCGGTTTGCAGCTGGAAGGTCTTGTCTTGTTGGGATCATCTTAGAATAGACGAGTGCTTCCACAAGACATTATTTTAAATTACAGATGCCCATTTTCTTACCGTTCATGTCATTGTACAAATGCAGAGCATTTACAATACATGTACAAATTATAAAATGGAAGACAAGTCTCTTATACCATTTTTCAGATTTTCTTATGTATGGAGCATACTCTCCGAGAGGTCTATAAACGTCTTTCCTTTGTTATACTGAACAACCATAGCAGGTTTACCTATTTCCCTTCCTCTTTGAATAGCCTGGGCCATTGAGGCATCATGTTTGGTACTAAGCATTAGCACGTCTCTTTTATCCTTCCATTTCAGAATGACGGGTTTGTTTTCATTATGCGGGGCTATAACATCCACTATTTTCAGTTTCGTCGTGACCACATCAGGAGGATTATTCCATTGATGCGCAACGTGCGTACATTTCGCTGTATTAGCTTTGTAGAAATGAATCACTGGTGTATCAGTTGTTTACATAGAGTGTTCTACCACTACCTAAGAGTCCCTGCATCAGATCCATTACCACTCTCTGGGAAACAGACGTATCACCTGATCTTCCTTTTCCAGTATACACTTTGAACGTCCTTGTGTAAAATCCACAAACACACAGCTTGAAAACTTTTATCCCATTTTTATGTCTTTTGTATTGTCGAAAGCGAATACGTCCAAGAGATGGCACTTGCTTTGGTCTATATAAACGGCTTCTTCTGTTGTGTAGGATTCCTTGATATTCGTACTCAGAATATCCAAAAAATTAGATATTCTTACGAGCCTCTCTTCTGGATCTGTTTCATCCTCATTATTCGATAGGTGTAACATAGAAAGTAACAGTTCAAATCTGCTACGACTCATTATTTTTTGAAAACCATTTTGATAAAATATTCAAAATGTTGAATGTTTGTAAAGCTCAAGGCACTTCACTGCGGGGTCATCAGCCCCTAAACTTACAAACTACTTGCGAACTACCATATACTAAAGACGATACAAACATCCGTGTCCGAGTGTGGATTCGAATCCGGGGTACGGCCTCAAGCATCTGAGCATAGCGCCTCAGCCGCTCCACCGCGGCGATAAATTCTTTTTGTGGACCAATAGTGCCTGAGTTTGTGAAACGGTATATGTCCCATCTAAAGACATATACCCAAAAACATGCGCATTTCATCAACGTTCGTGTCAATCCATTATGCTACCCTTTGATTTGAAGGCTCGAGCAAAGCAATGTTTTGCGCATCAAACCTGTTGGTCTGTTGGACCAGTAGCAATATAATGTTATCTTCTATAAAGTGTTCAAAATATGCGACAGGAAGTAGTCCTTGAAGCTGTTGAACAACATCTATCGGAACGTAAGTGTTTGGAGAACAAAAAGTAAAATTAAGTCTGTCACCCGCTCCAGGTTCCCATTTGTTCCTGTCTGAAATATTCGCAAGAGTAACACCGTCATTGGCTTCAGAATCGAGTGATCCTGCATTATTCGGTTAATCATCATCATCTTCATCTTCATCCTCAGAACTCAAAGTGTTTTCGCCATCAGATGAAAAATTCGGGTCTCCAACGCAATCGTTAGAAAGGCCTGGTGCACAATATTCAGAGAGACTATTTACCATTTCATCGCTCTCCGCATCGGCGACACTTCTGTTAGCCATTTCGTTTCAAATTATGTAATGAAATACATCTGTTAATTTCCTAACCAACACAGATTCAACAATCACAGATTTATGTACCACAATGTTCAAAAGATATATTGATGAAGTGCGATGCGCCCAGTAAAACACCATTTAGCACATCTAGAGGTAAAGCAAAGTTAGTCTCCAGCATACCAAGGGTCTAATCCAGAGTGTGAATGAGAGGAGAAGCCCAAAGCCGTTCTAGTAGTGTTCCGCACTAATCAATGGTGAGCAGCGTCCAAGGAGCGATGCGAGAAGAACTGCCGTCTGGCTGTCAAATGGTCCCAGAGTTGGCATAGACAGTGCTGTAACTTGGACACGCTCTACGTCGCACAGCTGGAGTTCTGTATAGGAGCGAGATGCAGTGTCGACTGCAGAGTTGAATCCTTGGCGGTTGTACGTATCTGTCTGCCGCCTCGGCATTTATGCTGCCCGGGGAACTGACGCGCGCGTTTGGCTGCCTATGAGGCAGGCTGTATGTGATGCACAATTGCTTCGTGGAATCAACTGCCCATCGGTGAGCATTTTTAATAAATACATAAAGAAACTAAAAAAAAATCAACGTCAAAAAGAAAAGGTATATCGCTCATTACCAAAATATCATAAGCCCCAAAGTTACCAAAGATGGACGAAAAGTACAAGGTGTCTCTCGAAAGACGCCTGCCAGGCGTGCGCGGATCGCGCAGTCCGGCTCCCGGCCGCCGCCGCCGCATCCACCGACCATGGCAGCGGCCGATTCTAGGACTCTATTGTGCCGCGGACGCATACACTGAGTTAGTCTAAAAAACATTGCCATCTGAGTAAACTAAGTTTACCTTAATTTACAGTAGATTTTCAAAATGACGTCTGTCTGTGGAAAGAGCGGCCTGACATCTCTTGAACGCATTTGCGAACACTCAATGCATTTTGGCTGCCGAAATCTGGCAAATGACTAGTCGAATCTTTTTTCACGAAACAATAAATTCTGACAGGTATGTGAACAATATCCTGAATCCAGTTTTTCAAGAACTTTCACCCAATGAAAAGCTGTTCGATTATTTTATGCAGGACAGTGCACGACCACTCATTGCCAATGCAGCAATACGAAGTGTTTTTGATGATAGGATAGTTGACTGGCCTCCTCGTTCTCCAAATCTAAATCTCTCTGACTTTTATCTTTCGGGAATGTTAAAAGACAAGGTGTATGAAAGCAATCCCCATACACTCGAAGAGTTGGAAAACAGGATTCGACTAGTCATTTCCCAGATTTCGGCAGCTGAAATTCTTCGAGTGTTCGCAAATATGTTCAAGAGATGTCAGGCCGCTCTTTTCATAGAGGGACATCATTTCGAACATGTATTGTAATTAAAGGTAAGCTTAAGTTACTCAGAAAGCAATGTTTTTTTAGACTTTAACTCAGTGTATGCGCCCCCGGCACAATAGTCAGAGAATCGTGCGCTGCCATGGCTGGGGAATGCGAGGGCGGCGGCTGGGAGCCATCCCGTGGGGTCGCGGACGCCTGGCAGGCGTCTTTCGTGAGACACCCTGTATATTTGCTCAGGAAGGCAGATAGAAATACAATGCTTCTTGAAAGACAGTTTCGACCAATTCCCAACCCTAAATGTAAGTGTAAACCAGATGTGGCTCCAATTCAAAGAAGTGGTATCGACATCAGTTGACAGTTTTTTACGAAATAAATTAATGAAAGGAGGTGGTGATCCCCCTTGGTACACAGAGCAGGTCAGGACGCAGTTGTAAAAACAACGAAAAAGACATGTTAAATTTAAACGAACACAAAATTCCCAGGATTGACGATCCTACACAGAAACTCGAAATTTCGCGAGGACTTCAATGCGAGATGCCTACAATACTTTTCACAACGAAACACGTTCTCGAAATTTGACTAAAAACGCAAAGAGATTTTGATCGTATGTTAAATATACTAGGGGCAAAACACAAAAATACCCTCACTACTTCATAGCAATGGCGATCCTGCCGATGATAGCGCTACTAAAGCAGAGTTACCAATCACAGCTTTCCGAACACATTCAACAAAGAAGACTAAACCTATATTCCAAATTTAGATCTACCGAGTCCAGAATCAGTAACGCAGATATCGTCGGAGTACTGAAGCAACTTACATCACTTAACAAGAATAAGTCTTCTGGTCCGGACTGCAAACCCATTAGATTTCTATTTGATTATGCTGAAGGGTCTTAAGAACCATATACAAGCGCTCGCTCAAAGAAGTTGCACAGGTCACCCCTATATACAAAAAACGCATTAGAAGTAACCCAATTGATTCTAAATAATAACTGTGAAGTCGTCCACATCAGTACGAAATGAAATCCGTTAAACTCTGTTTGCAAGATAAATCAATTAAAAGTGAAGGCCGTAACCTCTACTAAATACCTTCGAATTACTATTACTTCAGACTTCAACTGGAAAGTACACGTAGATAATGTCGTGAGAAAGGGAAACTATAGACTGCGTTTTATTGGCAGAACCCTTAAAAGATGCAACAGAAGTACTAAAGAAACTGAATACACTACGCTTGTCCGTCCTTTTTCGGAGTTTGCTGCCCAGTCTAAGATCCTTATCAGGTGGGTTTGACGGACGGCATCGAAAGAGTTCGAAGAAGGCCAGCTCGTTTTGTATAGTCATGATACAGGGGAGACAGGGTTACGAAAATGATACAGGATCTGGGATGGGGATCATTACAACGGCGTTTATCGCTGCGGCGTGGGCTACTTACGAAACTCCAATCGCCAACATTCTCCTCCAAATGCGAGAATATATTGTTGACTCCAACGTACATAGGTAGAAATGATCATCAGAATAAAATACGAGAAATCAGAGCACGAACGGACAGATTCTTCCCGCTCGCTATTCGAGAATGGAATGGAAGATAAATTAGTATAGGGTAAGGTACAATTCCGATCAACATAAGTTTTCGCGCCATTTGTCAATTTCATGGTGTCTCGTTGAATGGCGTTTTAGTGTAGCAGTTTTCTACAGCTCCTCCTGTCTTTTCCAAGAACACACCACTTTGTGCTACGGAGATATAATTTTTTTTCCTTTTAAGAGGTAAGTGAAGCTACTTAGTCCAACGCGCTCTTACACATTTTCTGGTTAAAGGTGATTGGATTCGCTGCTAAATATGCAATGTTTGCTACTACGAAGTGTGCATTCGTGCCTTAAGGAAAAAGTGCTTTCTATGTGGAAGATGCCCATTATCAAATTTGTACGAGGAAGTGATCATAATTGTACCTAGGGAGGTACATTTTCTAACGATTTTTCTCAATTCTGTAACCTTTTCTAGTGTTTATACCAACAATTGTAACTGTCTAATATTTGTGTTACATATTCATTAAACTTCCGGGAACAAGTTAAATAGTTAAAATCATTTATTTTCTCATTATATTTCCAGTTACAATGAAATTGTCCGAAATGATCGAAATTGTACCATCTTACCCTAAATATTGTTCGATGAACCCTCTGCCAGGCACTTAAATGTGATTTGCAGAGTATCCCACGTAGGTGAACATGTATATCGGTTTAAGTGAAAAAAAGTGTGCGGTCCCGCAGACCCAATAACGTATTATAGCACGGCACTCAAAGTGTTACCGGAAGCTTGCACAGTGTGTGTGATTTCATCCAACCTTAAAGATATGATAGTTTTTATCTCGATTAATAACCTTAATATAATTCTTTTGCCAATTATATGATTTTCTTAGGCTGCGTATCAAATTTCTGGTGCTATTCTTCAGCTCGAGGTCTGGGTTAGCGGCAAAGTTTTTATTTGGAGAGCCTGTTCGAACTCGGTATATGAATATTGGATAACAAGAGAAATAAGCAAATACAGAAAAATGCAATTTGTAAACCCTGGGATACAAATGAATCAAAAATGCTACTCTAGTGTGGTCATGTTCTAAGTATGTTTTGTACAACATGGTACTAACGAGTGCGGCTGTGGATGAGCCCTGGCAGCAAAAAAGACGTTGGCCCCCAAGACCGTGGAAGCAGGATGTAGGTGAAGCAGGTTAACGAAGAGGGCAGCTGTATGGAGACGGCGCCGACATGAAGCAGTGGAAAATGGGGAGCGAGAAATGGCGACAACTCTATTAAACGCGGACGTGTATAAATATGAGGCACAACACAACTTTCCTGTTTTACGAACACCGTGCGTTCCGAGTGTAGCTTGAGAATTGTACACGTAAATCAGAGAAACTGCCTCCCATAACTGGAAGTAATAACTGTGAATGTCGTTTCCGAGTTTGTGTCAGCTTTAACGGGAGCATACTCGTATAACTCCGGTGTTAACTTCACGTTATTACTAAACCAATGTCTCCATCCAACGTAATGTAGCCCGAGCAAGGCGAAATTTTGCAACTGCAAAACTACTTCCTACTGAAATGAGGAATTTGTTAACGATGTATTACTAGTTAAACAATAATTACATTTCATTCTAATTAATTTATTCACCTTGCAACTTAAAAATCCGTGGCTTCTCCCTTCTAACAATGGAGGAAATATAACGTTTATCGTGAAAGTAATTACATATTGAGCAAAGGAAATCGTTAGAGTCGTTTTCCACGTAACCTGAAACTGAACTGTACGGTATTAAAACGTGAAACCGTGTCTGTATGTGAACAGAAACATGTCACTGATCATGTGCGACGTGACAGTTACAGTTTAAATTTACCAATAAAATTATATGATGGCCCTATCTATTAAATAAACTGTTTAAATACGAATTTTAGTGTGATTCTTTCCTGGAAATAGTTTAAAAGCATCCGACATTGAACCATGTAAAATTACGTGTGTATGATTGTTTAGAGCGCAACGGATTACACAGTAAATGAAAGCAACACTGTTAATGACATAGTTATAATAAAAATCGTAATCTGGTTAAATACTAATCTCGTATGTTCGTTGATGATGATCATGATGATTATGATTGGCGTTTTTGGGCGCTCAACAGCGAGGTCATCAGTGCCGTTGCGTATGTTCGAAACGTAATGTCTGCTAAGATTATTTCAAAATTATTTTCAGTATAGTAGGCCTAGTGACTAGGATATACTCACAGTTCAGCTGGGAGAGCTAAGAAAAATAAGTGTCTATCGGCTACTGGACTATTTTGCCAGTTTTGTATGAAATGATACTTCAACTAGGATATTCAGAATAAATTAACCATCAATGTCACTGAATCTGGTGACATGCCTGACACAACAATCACTACACTGTCTTATTGGCATTTACATAATTTTCAAATCTGATTGTCTTTAAAATAACACAAATGAATGAAAATACTTTCTTTATTACGAGAAAATTGAGTTTTCCTTTAACTATTAAGCTTATTAATTAAACTAACTATGTGCTCTTTCATCAATACAACTGAACTCTCTATTTATAAATTTCACTTTGAGAACCTGTGTGTTACTTTTATTATCATTAGTTATGCAATCTGATTTCATAAAAAAATATCTTTCACTAATGTTCTTTTCAATTTGTAAGTCAGTGCGTTGCTCTTTCAGACAGCAAAAACTAAAGACACAACCATTTGATCTAATTCAAAATAAACCTTCAAAATTATGAAAGGAATGGAGAACCGGTAAGTGACTTAAAGTTAAATCGAAACTTGGAACTTTTATTAACTAAATTCATTCATAAGAAACGCTAAGCACCTCCTACAACAATAATCATATAATAATAAATATAGAAGATTTACCCTTTTCTTTGCAAGAACAATTACCTATTTTTCAGCTAGTGATACAATGGTCTCCACCAAATGAGAGGCTTTCATTGATCAAGATATAATTAAACAGAAATAACATATAGCGTGGCTGTCTAAGCTACCAGACTAACTGGCAGACAGCTTCTCTATTACATAATCTCCTCTCACCACATCTATATACAGACTGACTGCTCACTACTCACAAACTGCTTGCTCGCTACTTACAGACTACTTGCTCACTACTTGCAGACTGCCTGCTTTGCACTAGTAGTTGTTACACAGTATTTTCTACGCATTGTACGTTCATAAAAATATATGTATGTATGTTTGTATGTATGTATGATTCACATCATCTCCTAAACTGCTGAACAATTTTCAATCACACTTGGATCACTCACTACATGAAATCGGACAATAATCATGAAAAAATGTTGTTCAAATGTTTTTTAATCTTAAGAGACTTAACTGCGGGGGGTCATCAGTCATTAAACATACAAACTACTTATGAACTGCCTTATACTATCCATGCCCGCTCGGTCACTGCGGCCGGCTACAATAATCACCGTCGGGATGAAAGCCACATATGACTCATAGGTAAGGAGATATGACGTCATAATCAGTGAGTCACAAACATCGGCAGCGTCAAAGACCCATAAGTAATAAGACTTTATTAATCTACTATTTGAGAATGAGAGCATTCTGCGACTTACAAAAACGTTTACACATGCTTCCTAATCTTTACGAAAACTTTATCACTGACAACCTCAGCTAAATGATGAAAAGATAAACGTATACCTTTACTTTTCCGATGCTCATGCAGTAAAACTACGGCATTCAGTATGACGTTACTATTTGTTATTTCTACACTACGTACTGTATACCAATGAATTGACCTCCAAAATCGTATCAGAGTAGCCTGCGACATAAAGTTCAGGAAGTATGACGTCGTAAACAACGAAATACCTGAAAATCGTATGGAAATATATGACCTCATCAGCCTAGGCCCTTAACTTTACAAATATTTGGACATTTTGCAGTAATAGTAAAGATTTTAGGATGTGGTAGTATAGACGCACTTGCAATAAAAATGCCGAATTTTATTGAGTGCAGAGATACAGCTGTTAGTATCTAACTCAAATGAATTTAAAGCATAGGAAATGAAGAGGTTCCAAGTTGATTTTGAAAAATTCCACCACGAACTTCAATGCACTGTTGACTTCTCTTGATAACACCACGTGTAGCTCTTGTGAGGTCGTCTTCGTGTTCTTTTATTAGAGCTGCAATGTTCACATTCCGAACGATTAAATCGGCTCTTGCGGTTACTCTTCTTTGTAGACTTTACATTCCAGCCATCCGCATAGGCAAACATCGAATGCGGTAAGTTCCGGGGAACTCAGTACTCGTATCCACCGATGCACATTCTGGTGAAAGGTAGGTTCAGATCGAACGTGCAGTAGCCCCATCATGCTGGTAGAACATACGAATTTGTGTAGTAAAAGGAATCTCTCCCTGTAATGCTGGAAGCTCATGTTCAAGAAACAGTAGATAACGGCCTCCTGTAAGGTGATGTGATAACACTACAGGCCCAATCAACTGGGCCGGCCGCGGTGGCCGAGGGGAATGAGGCGCTTCAGTCACGGTCTGCACGGCCACTACGGTCGGGGTTTCGAATCCCCCCTCGGGCATGGATATTTGTGCCGTCCTTAGTTGTAGGTAGTTCATAAGTAGTTTGTAAGTTCAGGGACTGATGACCCCGTAGTTAAGTCCCTTAAGCTTAACAAAAATTTGAACATTTGAACCAATCAACTGGTCTTCTGTCAAACCCCACCACACATTTACAGAAAAACGTTCTTGGCAATGTGTCTCCACAATGAAATGTGGGTTTCGTTTCAGACCATTGATGTGATTTGGAACTTTAATTGTAATCATAATTTTGTCTCGCTCAGAGACCTGATGCAAGTATTTCAATTGGACGCCACTTCGGCTATTTGCGTGGCTGTGACCTACCCCAGTTATTCAACCGGGGAAAGGGGACTTAGAGTTCATCGTTAAATCCGAACAACATGTCGTTTCTGGCGACCACTCACTTTTACGAGAGCTGAAGGCTGGTTAAAACACAGATCGAAAAATTCGAACCCGCGTCCTTTCAGTTTCCATCCGAACGTTTTACTCAGACCACAAGGCCCGACACGAGTATTATTGATGCGTCACGAGTGAAATTGGTCTCTTCAGTGAAGAGTAAAAATTGGATGACGTGGCGATTTTCTTCTATACAACGACAAAATATCAATCGCTTATCTTAATCTCCAACTCTAAGGTATTGAATCGGCAGTATTTGATTGATCTGGAAACCGTGCATGAGTAATGCCCACCAATGTATTGTATGTGGAACATCAATACGTGCAGAAATATTGCTTATACTCCTTGAAGGACTACGTTCTACCAACTGAATAATGCTAGGCACTGTAGCAGTGTCACGCGGTGCACTCAGAACACAGATGCGCACTTTCGAATACGACAGTCTGAGGTTAGGAAATCGTATACCGCCTTGTCTAGGAGCAGCAGCACCGACGTGGCCAAAATCACAATAAAAACTGCAATAAAATCTAAAGCACGACTTCACTTGAAGTTCAACATTCTACTGCTTGCATTGCATGACTAGGCCCTTATAAAAACATAGCGCTGAGGCGGAATAGCCGAGCGCAATAAGGCGATTTTCTGCGGTGCGAGCGGTCATTCCACGCTGGAAGTTCCAGTCCTCCCTCGGGCATGGGTGTGTGTGCTGTTCTTAGCATAAGTTACTTTAAGTAGATTGTAAGTTTAGGGACCGATGAACAGTGCTCCTATAACTTCACAAACATTTGAACATTTTTCAACCCTTAATGACCTGTGTACTAAGACGAAACAAAAATCCATTGTGTATCTTTGAACTCAATTAAACTGAAGTGATTTATGTGACCTTTTTATTGCAATTTTTCCGTACTAGCGTCTCATAAAATATGTAGTAGTTCTCCTGGAACACACTGTATATACGAGTGTTGGAACTTAAATAGTGGCAACAGTGCTGCGGACACTCTATGCATTGGAATCTACTATTACCGCTGATATCAGACGTTGTTGACATACCTACTTTACCTCCGAGCAAACTGACTCATGCCGCGGTGGAGTAGCCGAGCGGTCTAAAGCGTCTCGCTGCGGGGCGCGCGGTTGCTCGCCGTGGAGGTTCGAGTCCTCCCTGGTGCATGGGTGTGTGTGTTGTCCTTAGGTTAGTTTACCTAGGTTTAAGTAGTTTGTAAGCTACGGACTGATGACCAAGCAGTTTGGTCTGATAGAATTACAAACAAAAAACTGACTCGCCTGTCCCACGTCACCGGCGTGCGCACAATCGAGGGGAACAGTCACTTGCGAGCGAGCGGTCTAACGTAACGGTGTCACTGTGTTTCCGAGACAGGAACAACGGAGTTGGATCATGATTGAATATGCCAGAGAGCCTACGGCATGATAGTGTCACCAAGGTCTTCAAGAGGCGTCAGAGCCCCGTATGGTGAACGTTATGGTGCTTCTCGTGTACGACTGCGCTGTTATCCTGTCATTAAGATCCTACGCGGCTGACCGCCAATACACAGTATTACTGTTCGTTTCTGGAACATCACCTGCGACCAGCGTTGTGAAAGAAACAGCAACACTTTCTGTGCAACCCACCCGTCATTTTGCACTAAAATATGCGGGCGCATACAGCGCAACCTGTGGCTGCTGTGTTCAGTCGATGGGACTGGGAAGTACTGCACCATCCTTCATACTGCCCGGAGTATTGTCCTCGTGACTTTGATTTGATTCCGAAGGAACCACTTCGTGGCATTCGCTTCAGAACTGTTCCAGAGATTCGAAGGCAGTAGACCGCTCAATTCCCACCGCCAACAGACCAGGCACTTCTAACGGTATACTACACCTTCCGCATCGCTGACAACGGGTTATACACAACGCTGGTGACTACTTTGAAGGACGGCAGTATGTGCAAACATGTGACGCTTTTTTGTCGGTTGTGAATAAATAGTTGCCACTCTTTATGTTCCAACCCTCGTATATAAAGGGTGATTTAATATTAAGCCTTAAAAACGCTGTAAAAATAACACCATTGATCAGGATGACGTGAAATTGAAATGTTATATTATCGGAGGAAACGTATGAAAGAAGAGAAATATATAACGTGAAAATTGATCAATAGATGACGCTGTAAGCATCATACTTCAGTAGTAGTCGACTACAAATGACAAATGAATCATAAAACAGTGCCTGAGGCGTAAGTTACTACTCAGTGTGCATGGGTGTACACGTGTGATACATAAGACTGTCCACTGCGGAAAGGCAGTATCAGTGTATGGGAACAAATTTGTTGTTAAGATCAAAAATGTTCAAATGTTTGTTAAGCTTATGGGGCTTAACTACGGGGTCAACAGTCCCTAAACTTACAAACTACCTTTGAACTAGCTAAGACTACAGACGACACAAATATCCATGCCCGAGGGGGGATTCGAACCCCCGACCGTAGTGGCCGTGCTGACCGTGACTGGAGCGCCTCAGTCACCCCGGCCACCGCGGCCGGCTGTTGTTAAGAAGTGCTTACTGTTGTCGCGTTAGTGGACACTGAGCGACGCCAGACGATTCGCAAGCTCGTCCAAAACACCGGATTAGAGCATACGATTGAGCTTAGCATCTTAAAGGAACGCCTGGGCATGTGAAAAAATTGCACCAGGATGGGTTCCGCATCAATTGACGGAACTGTAGAAATGGATGCGTTACGACGCTTGTCAGACGCACTTTAAGTGCTATGAGACGTAATCCGCGTCGTAAGAGTGAAAACTGAAGCGCCAATCCATTGACTTGCGTCATTATGGAACGCCGAGAAAATCGAAAGTCGAAAGTGCTTCAGATCCCCAGTGTGATGAAAGTTACGGTGATTCTCGTGCACGACTATGTACAACGGGTTATACACAATGTTGGTGATTATTATGAAGGACAGTAACAGGTGCACACATGTAACGCTTTTGTATCGGTTGTTGTTGTGGTCTTCAGTCCGCAGACTGGTTTGATGCAGCTCTCCTGTCCTGTGCAAGTCTCTTCATCTGAGAATATTTCGACAACCTACATCCCTTTGAATCTGCTTACTGTATTCGTCCCTCGGTGTCCCTCTACGATTTTTACCCCACACACTTCCTTCTACTGCTAAGTTGACGATTCCTTGATGTCTCAAAAGTTTCCCACCAACCTATCCCTCCTCTTAGTCAGAATACGACAGAAATTCCTTTTCTCCCCAATGCTTTTGGGCACCTCGTCATTAGTTACGTGATTTACCCATCTAATTTTCATCATTCGTCTGTAGCACCACATTTCAAAAGCTTCTATCATCATTTTGGGCCGCCGCGGTGGCCGAGGGGACTGAGGCGCTCCAGTCACGGTCTGCACGGCCACTACGGTCGGGGGTTCGAATCCCCCCTCGGGCATGGATATTTGTGCAGTCCTTAGTCTTAGCTAGTACATAAGTAGTTTGTAAGGTTATGGACTGATGACCCCGTAGTTAAGTCCCATAAGTTCTACAAACATTTGAACATTTTTGAACATCTTTTTGGTTGAAATCCTTATTGTCCACGATTCACTTCCATACAATGCTACACTCCAGAAAAATGCCTTCAGAAAGGACTTCCTAACATTTAAACTAATATTGGATGTCAACAACTTCGCTTCTTCAGAAACGCTTTTCTTCCCGTAGCAATTCTGCATTTTATATCTTCTTTACTTCGGCCATCAGAAGTTATCTTGCTACCCAAGTAACAAAACTCGTCTACTACTTTTATTGCCTCATTACCTAATTTAATTCCTTCAGCATCGCCTGATTTTTCGACGCTACATTCCATTATCCTTGCTTTATTCTTGTTGACGTTCATTTTATAACCTCCTTTCAAGATATTGTCCATTCCATTCAATTTCTCTTTCAGATCCTTTGCGGTCTCTGACAGGATTACTATGTCATCGGCAAACCGTAAAGTTTTTATTTCTCCTTCCTGAACTTTAATTCCCTCTCCAAATTTCTCCTTGTTTTCCTTCACTGCTTCCTCAGTATAGCTACACATTGAACAACAATGGCGAAAGGCTACATTCCTGTCATACTCCCTTCCCAACCTCTACGCTCCTTTCATGACCTTCGACTCTAATAACCGTTGTTTGGTTTTTTTATTAGTTGAGTATAACTCTTCGCTCCCTATATTTTACTCCTGCTGCCTTCAGAATTTGAAACAGTATATTCCAGTCGACATTGTCAAGAGCTTTCTCGAAATGTACAAACGCTAAAAACTTACGTCTGCCTTTTCAAAGCCTATCTTCTAAGTTAAGTCGTAATGTGAGTGTTCCAACATTTCTCCTAGATCCAAACTGATCTTCCCCAAGGTCGGATTCCAGCAGTTTTCCATTCGTTTGTGAATTATTCGTGTCAGTATTTTGCAACCATGACTTATTAAACTGATAGTTCTGTAATTTTCACATTTGTCTGCACTTGCTTTCTTTGGAATTGGAATTACTATAATCTTCTTGAATTCGGAGGGTATTTTCCCTGTCTCATATATCTTGCGTACTAGGTGGAACAATTTCTTCATGACTGGCTCTCCTAACGATATCAGCAATTCAGACGGGATGTCATCTATTTCAGGCGCCTTGTTTCTACTCAAATCTTTTTGTATCGTTTGTGAATAAATAGTTGCCAGTATTTAAGTTACAACCGTAGTATATTTGTAGCATAATTTTTTTTCTTTTTTTTCCTTTTTTTTTTTTTTTTTTCAAATCGTTGTTCAGCTTATGGGACTTAAGTACGAGGTCATCTACTTATAAAGTAAGTTATAGTAAAGACAGCACAAACATATATTCCTGAAGGATGATTCTGACCTCCGACGGGTAACGGCCTCGCGAATCGGAACATAGCGCCTCAATGCCCTTGGCCACTCCTCTGCGGAATTTGTAGCATAGCTTGTATACAAGATGAGATCATTTTGTAAGACATATTCTAAAACAACAAGAAATCGTGAGTTCAATATGACAGAGAAGTGCGCTTGTAAAGCTAAGGTAACAAACTATTGAAGTCATCGGTCCCTAGATTAACCAACAACTTACACTAATGTATGCTAAGGACAACAAACACCCACGGTTGAGGGAGGACTTGAACCTCCAGTGAGAGCATCCACGTAATCTGTGACAAGGGCGGCGTACTTAAAGGTTACTTGCAGATTAATTATGTAAATGTAGTTCCGGTTTTCCATTTGCTACTGAGGGAAGAATAGGCATGCTCATCACAGCGTAGCGTGGAGACATATAGCACACCAGCCTCGGGACATGGCGTTTGCTTCCTACGTCCCGTACGGAGCAGGTGCGACCAGACGCTCGCCATATTCTCTGCACGGACGGCAGATCGCTCATCAGGGCGGACAGCGAAGCGAGGTCCTCGTTAATAGTCAGCATCGGGAGCGGGCGACGGCGGAGGCCGGCGAACTTGCGTAATGAATTCAGGAGTGGAGGGGGGGGGGGGCGGCGATGGCACCGTCTTGTGCCTCAGGCAAAGCGGCTCACAACTTGAGGACAGCTGTTTAGCCGAGCCGAGCCGCGGCGACTGCTAACAAGTGCGACAACTTGGCGGCAGTGCTCTGGGGCTGGCTGGCTGCGGGTCCTGCCGCAGAGGGAGGGGGAGGGGGGTGTGGTGGAGGCGGGCAGCAACCACTGACAGCGGCGAGCAGTCGCGTGCACACGTAAAAAAAAGGCGCTGCGTCATCAACACTCTAGAAGTTATGACCATTCACATTAAATGAAATAGAGGTTCATAAAAACAATATATCAGTTTTCTCTATTGTTAACGGAAACAAATATTGACATTTTTTGCTATAATAACATAGAAAAAGGTATTAAAACAAGGAGAAGCATCGAATTAAAATTCGTGCTTTGTCTGGGATTCGAACCTGGTACCTCCTGCGTGATAGGCAAGCGCTGTGGAGCGTTTAGCTAACACAGCCTTAAGGACAAAGCGAATACATGGACTGCCTTCAAGAACGTCTCCCTCAAAACCACAAATGTTACTTCTGCCTCAATGTTCCCTGTGAAATTGGTATCAAATTGCCAAGGCTCTCCTAGATTTGGATAACACTGCAGCAAAGAACGTGAATGGGAACAATCCCGCCTTCTTCCTCAAGAAGAGGTGATACAAATACAAACAATAACTCAATTCCTTGAGACAAACATAGTCTCGTTACACCAAATGTATTAAATGTAACATTTAATTTATTATTCAATAAACACAAAATAATTTTGGTATAACGAGACAATATTTGTCTCAAGGACTGAATTATTGTTGATTTTTCTATCACCCGTCACTCAGGAACAAGGCTGGTTTATTTCAAGTTCTTTGCTGGGGTGCTATTCCAATACAGGAGAGCCTTGGCAATTTGATACTTATTTCCCAGGGAACATCGAGGCAGAATTACAGTATCTGCTGTGGAGAGATACGTGTTTTCATACAGTCCGTGTAGGTGCTTTCTCCGTAACGATGTTTTAGCTGAGTGCCTTGCTAATAAGCAGTGGGTCCGGCTTCGAATCCCAGAACAAGTTTTAATTCAGTGCCTCTACTCGTATTTAGTACCTTTTGCATAACTAGACAATGTTTGTCTCAAGAAATGAATTGTTGCTGATATTAATAACAGACATTCTGAATTTTTCATCCAGATTACAGCATACGCCAGTACCACTAATACCCGAAAACGCGTCCTTTTGAAGTGATAGATGGCTGTATTTGTCGTTGACTGTCCATTATACCATCAAGAGACGGTTGGTCCAGATTGTCCCACTCCTCATTGGCGATTCTCTCAGATTGGTTGCTGCGTTGTCTCATCCAAAACCAGCCCTTTCCTATTTCACCTAGGCGTGTTCGATAGGGTTCATGTCAAGAGAACAAGCTGGCCATTCTAATCTCACGATTTCATTGTCACGAAGAACAGCATTCATGAGATGAGAACAATGAGCCGTAGGATTGTCGTCGAATATGACGAATCCCTCACCGAATTGCTGCCGATATGCTTCACTATACGTTGAAGGATTTCATCCGTGTACCGCGAAGCAGTTTGCCTTCAGCGACCACCAGTGCTGTACGGTGGCCAACATAACGCCGCCCCAATACATCCGGGAACCACCTCTTGCACTCGTTCAGGCTGCGTCCAAGAATGTCTCTGACGGCTGTCTGGTTGAAGTGAGATGCGAGTATCATTTGTGAGTAGCAACTGAGCCAAATCTGACGAGTCCATCCAACATACTGTTGGGCCCAACTTAACCGCGCAGCATGGTATCTAGGTCTCAAAGCTGGACCCAGCCATGGAGTCGGAAAGTGAAGTTAAATGTCATGCAGCCTATTACATAGAGTCGAAACACGATGTCCTGTGGCAGCAAGAAAATAATTTTTCAGCATCTTGGGCTTCTTCATAGGGGTTCCAAAGAGCTGAAATCGGTAAGCAGTGGTCATCACCTTTGGGAGGCGAGAGAGAGGCAAGTCATCGACAGTTCATCTGCGTTCCTGCACGCCTTTGGATCAGTCTGAGACGTCTGGAAACTTCCTTTTTGGTCACTCTCTCTCTCTCTCGACACAAAGAAACAACGCCGATACGAACAAACTTCGGAATTTCTAACCATGGCAAAATATAATCAACAGAAACAGTGTTCTGTCTGCTGTTATGATTACAACTGATGGGCCCATCGCATTTGCTGTCCTCATGCGAAGCTGTTAATGTATTTGTGCGGGTTCAGTGACATCTATAGACAATATAAAAAACTGTCTCTATGAAGCAGTATACTCATTAAACTTTAGTGTTCAGGAGATCTTGAAATCATGGTGGTGGAACTCGTCTTTTATTTGTGTAATTGATTCAGTTATTTCAGAAACAACACGTGTTATAATTTTCTAATCGCAGAAATCACATGTGGGACGGGGGGAGGAGTGTAAACCCTTGCAAAATGATTTTAGAAATTTGTGGGTAGCGCAGAAACAACACACGTGAGAAAACTGTTCGATTTTGATTGTATAAGGAAATAATATAGCCGCATTCGAATCATTCAAATAACTTGACTATTAATAGATAAAATTATGGGCATTCAGCCGTAACCATTTATTTCTTACTGCTAATATTTAGGCTGCATATCATTCAGCCATTATCGTAACGATACTTTAGACTGTCGGCGCAGTATTTCCGTCCACCTTCTACAGTCCAGAAGTAGCAAATTGACGGAAAAGATGCATAAGCCTATAATGCCCTCCATGGAGACTATATGGAATCGTAATCTGTGGTTAACATCGACGGCAGAGAAATACGAAGCCATAATGCCAACTATGGACAGCATATGTAATCACACTGCCGTTGTCTTTGATTGCGCACAATTGTGAGTACCAGATTCCAAATTTTATTAAGAATAAACCCATCATACTGATTAATTAAATTACTCGCCAGCCGAATTTCAATAGCATCTTTAAAAACCGAATTCCAATTGTACGCAATCAAAGACAACACTAGTTTTTCGATTGGCTACGCTTTTACAGTGAAGATAGTGGACACAAACACTTTGCCGACAGTCTAGTCTTTTAAGTATCATTCCGATGATGGCTGAACGATATAAAGCCGAAATATTAGCAATAAGAAATAAATGGTTACGGCTAAATACCCATAATTTTATTTACTGCGATATACGCCAAGAAAATATGAAGATTTACATTTTGACTATTACAGGTATTTCATATAAGTTCACTGTCGAAGTTGAAAGTTGGCGCATGATCGGTTTTCGATCGCGGATTAACCTCTTCGAGCCAGCGATCGACATAACCAGTTCACGCCAACCAGTCACGCATTCCGCCCAACCCAAATTTTTGGTTTATCGCACACTTGATGGCAGTGCCTTGTGCCTACTATTTTCCCTTGCTCGTAGCTCTGTTTCTATTCTTGCAAGGCATTGGGCATAGAAATTGTCTTTGGCCTTTTATAGGCATAAAGTACTACGTAAGCGTAGTACTGATAGTGTCTGCTGTTTTTAACATCAAAACTTCATATACAATACCCATAGAAAATAACATATTCTTTACAGACTCTTGTGGCCTGTACCGCAGAAATACTTACGAAATGTATTGTTTAGATAGAGAAGCAGCAGTTTCAAGGATGTCTAGCATTGACAGAAGGTATTTTCTTGAAAGCGACGAGCTCTTTTAATAACTAATATAGGTTTAGGAAACATTGATCATGTGGTGCTCACTTTTTTTCTGTTTCATTTTGCGTAAATGTATACTGACATCAATCATACTGTCAGTCAGAACTGCAACTTTATTTTTGGAAATACTTTCTGCAGCACAGATAAAAGCTGCTGTGTATTCAGTAATGCCACAAAGGAGATATGTAAAGTTGTCTTTAGACTGCAAAAACGGAAGTGAAGATGGCAACATAAAGCTAGCGCTCCCAAGAACAAAATCGTAAAGGCTACTTATGGAAGCAAACAAATGATTACTTTCTGCATATTTTGTATTGAGCTAGTCATGTTGAGGCTCTGGCATTTCGTAGTATCTATTTGCCATGTTTGTTGTGTACCTAAAAACTATCGTCTTAGAAGATGGTATGTAGGACTGTATTTGTGGTAGCTGTACAGTAGTCTCGTCAGTTCGAGGTGAACGGGACCTGGATCACAACGAACTATAGAAATTTACATGTGAAAAAGAAGAAAATCGACCTTGAAAGGAATACACGTGTATTAAAAAAAGATAATTTTAAAAAGAATGTTTTAAATAGTCATTTACATTGGCGATCTTCTTCTTTTACGTGATCAGGCCTCGTTTCCGTCTCCGATGCTTCCTGTCAATCGCTGTTATCCTCCACCTGTCCACATATATTGCTGCTTGTTTCAGGTCTTCATGGAGACCATCTCTTTAACGTTTCCTTGGTCTTCCTCGGGGTCTCCTTCCTGCAGGAACGAAATCCAGGAGCTTCTGAGGCACCTGCCATCTTCCATCCGGGTCACATGACCGGCCCACCGCATACGCTTGGCTTTTATGGTTTCTGCTATGCTGGGCTGTTGGTATAATTCCTGAAGCTCTTGGTTGTGTCTGATCCTCCATTCCCCTGTGTCTGCATCCAAAACCGGACCGTAGATCTTCCGAAGAACTTTTCTCTCAAAAACAAGGAGCTTGCGGAAGTCCTGTTTTCGAATACTCCATGTTTCACAGCCATATAGCACATCAGGCTGCATCAGGGTTTTGTACAGTCGGATTTTGAACTGTCTGGATAGATATTTGGAGCGAATCAGTTGCACTATGGTGTGGTACGATCGCTCTCCAGCTTGAATTCTGGCTTTGATCTCCGCTTCACAAGAACAGTTGTCTGTGAAAAGTGCCCGCAGGTATTTAAATTCACGCACTCTCTTGTAGGACAGGTCTCCTATCTGCAGTGGCTGTAGATGTCCAGTAGTCTGCCCATGGGTCATAACGAGCTACTCTCTCTTGGCTTAGGGAACAGCCCATCTCCTTGCCTGAGTCCCGTCACAATTTCAAATCCTTCAGTTACACGATTTCTCATTTTAACTTTAGCACGTATGTCGCTCAGTCAAATCCTTATCAGATTGATGAGTTTCTCTGCCATCCCAAACATTGGCAGCCTAAAGGCTTTAAATTTTTTTCACTATTTACATCGCGTTATTATTGTGGAGCGCCTTTTTCTGAGAAGATAGAATGTGCACACAGTTGTTGCTTTTTGTTTTATGACACTCATGTTTCTGGCAAACCCATAACTTCGAGACTCTCAATATTGGGTGGGACCCCACTGTATCGATTTCATTTTACTTATTGCCTAACTTCCAGAATTATTTTTTCGTTTTTAAATAGAAAATGCCACAACTAGGAGAAATGAATCCAATTTGGAAGTACTTCAATGCAAGTACTGTCGATTTATCTAAGCCTGTTCGCCTTCCATGTCATCTTCTACGGACTGGTGATAAAGCTTACACAAACACAAGAAGGCTCAGTACACAGGGAGAGTATCTAGAAAAATGTGGAAAAACTAGTTACATGTGGTGTACTTACTTACTTAATTAATTGCCGGCCGCGGTGACCGAGGGGACTGAGGCGCTCCAGTCACGGCCTGCACGGCCACTACGGTCGGGGGTTCGAATCCCCCCTCGGGCATTGATATTAGTGCCGTCCTTAGTCTTAGTTAGTTCATAAGTAGTTTGTAAGTTGGGGGCTGATGACTCCGTGGTTATGTCCCATAAGCTATACAAACATTTGAACATTTGAACTTACTTAATTTTCATGTCCGGAATTAGACTTCTAACTTTCAAAAATTAGCAGCCGATATGGTTTTGTCATTAGCCTCCCATAAGTCTTCCACTGTACATGACTATTGTAAATATGGACAGATAAGCAGGTATTGAGGATGCTGTACAGAACCATTCAGAGAGTGTCCTTATTAGGAAGCCTCATCACTGCATGTTTGTCTTGCACTTTGGCACTTCTACCCTCATACGGTTCAGGGTTCTCCAGACTGTGTATGGCAGGTCTCCGCCAGGTGCCAGTTCTTCTTTTGCTGCTTTATTGTGGATTCCCAGACCGATTTCCCACTTTGCAATACGGTTCTCTGCGACAGATCCTTCCAGAGCTCGGGTACGTGACAGGAAGCTCTTCCACGAACGATGCCGTCGATCTCAGGCTGTTATCATTATAAAGGGTGACGCGTGTCATTTTCATGCTTGGTTTTTTCAACTTCGGCAGCGATGTCACGTCATTTATTGGCGGTGCGATCCCCATAATTAAGTACATCTTGTCTACTGGTGTTGGTTTCAAGCATCCGGTCACAATCCGTACCATATCATTCACCGCGATGTGGTGTAACGTAAGTATACAGAAATTTTAACTTAATGATGCAAGTTTCGGTATCGGTTTTGGCCGAAACTACAAGATGAGCCGAATATTTGGTTACGGTTGTGGCCACAAATCATGTTTCGGTGGAACTCTGGCGAGTGGTCTGGAGCGCGACGTTGCAGATCGCGCGGCCACCCATCTCGGTGGTTCGAATCCTCCCTCGGACATGGATATTTGTGCTGTCTTTAGTGTAAGTAGGTTCATAAGCAGTTTGTAAGGTTAGGAACTGATTACTCGCAATTAAGTCCCATAAGCTCTACAAATATTTTAATATTTTTTTCGAACTGTGGTCCTAACGCAAACCGTTCGGAATTCATAACTTTATTTCGTATAACTCAATAGTTGTCACCCTGTACCAGAGAGTCGTACCTGCATTATGCGACGATTCGCTCTGATGAATTCATCAACGCGAATGAAATGATTCTCGAATTTTGGGTCGTGAGATCCAACATCTGAGACAATATTTGACGTTGCAACCAGAGTTTCCTTAATTACGAGTACCGACGCCTCCAGATTCACCCATTACTGATGTCGATAAAATCATCACCGTACAGAGCTCTCTTTCGCCCAATTACAGTACACTGGTTCTCACTTGAATACTGTTCATCAATGTGGGATCCGTACCAGACGGTGTCGACAAAGGAGACAGAGAAGATGGAAAGAAGAGCAGCATGTTTCGATACAGGTTCTACAGTCTAACATACGTAGTCCCGACAGTCACTGCTGTGAAAGTTGTTACCGACTTACATTTGCAACGACACTAGCGCTCCTAGTGGTGAGCAAGGCGCCGTAAGGGCGCAGTCTAACATAAATAGGGACACGACACTTCCACTGGGTTTTGTTACACAATGCGACAACATCGCTCCAAACGGCCAGCGAGATACATTCCTGAATATGATATTGGATGATCGCGAGTAGTATCATTTCTACTGGTTTTAACAAAATTTACATAACGGAAAATATGAAGTGCCTTAAAAATAGGTAACTTCAAAATGCTAGATTACAGGACAGTTTACTAAAATTATCTTGTAAACTACTGGCTTTCACTGAAAAATTTAGTTTACTATAAAAAAATGGCTGGAAAATACCAAAAACCCTGTTTTTGGAAGAAAGACGTAGCGTTTCTATTCCAGAACTTTGTTTCTTCTCTATAATTCCAGTACAATCTGCGAGCGTGTAACGTAGGAAACTTGTATAGAATGCAATAAGTATAGTATTTAACATACAAAATTAGCCACCACGGCTGCAGCTAAAGCAAAACTTCAGACGTGATAATAAACGGCAAAAACAACCTAACTGTTTCTCAGCAAAGAAGAAACCACCTGCACAATTTTTATTACAGCAGAACTCATCAATGTACCTGACCTTGCCTTATCGTTCACCACACTGCTTGATACGGTTGCGGATTATGGAAGCAGTAGAATATGAGGACAATTCATGCCCTTCTAGTGGAAGAGCGTTACAACGTGAGTCGGCGAAGGAAGAAAATCGGCCGAATAATGCGCTCCATATTCCATACTTCAACATATATTAACAATAGAACAAAATAGTATGAGGCACGTCTTCTTGTAAACGATGAAGTTTACACAATGAGTACAAGAAAAAACATTTCTTATCCATCATGGCTATATCGGCCACTTCTTCTTTTCTTAAAAAAAAAAAAAAAAAAAAAAAAAAAAGTTCAAATGTTTCTAAAGTTTATGGGACTTAACAGAGGGATCACAGTCCCTAAACTTACTTATAGACTACCTTATACTAAAGGCGGCACAAACATCCATGACGAGGGGGGGGGGGGAAGAAGAGGGGGATTCGAACCACCAACGGGGAACGGCCTCGCGCATCGCAGCATAGCGCCTCAAAGCACTTGGCCACTCCATGGCGGCGTTCACTTAATTCGGATTACCGGTGTCGTTAAACAATGTTACCATCATCTGATCTCTTTTTTATTTATATCTATAAATGTGAATGTCTGTTCGGTGTACGTTTATCGTCTGAACCACAAGACATAAAGAGCTAAAAATTTTGTACAGTTACTAATGTCTACCCGGGGAAGGCTTTAGGCACAGTTTTATGGTGATCGGATAGCTATTTATCTATATATATTAATCCGATTGTCTGTTCGGTGTACGTTTATCGTCTGAACCACAAGACATAAAGAGCTAAAAATTTTGTACAGTTACTAATGTTTACCCGGGGAAGGCTTTAGGCACAGTTTTATGGTGATCGGATAGCTATTTATCTATATATATTAATCCGATTGTCTGTTCGGTGTAGGCTTATCACGTCCGAACGACAAGACGCAGAGACTTTAATATTTGTACAGTTACTAATTTATACATGAGGAGGGTTTTAGGCTCGCTTTTGTAGCGATCTGATTAGCAATTTGAAGAATACAACGTGAAATGCAGAACAATAATTACTCTTTGAAAATTATATTTACTCTTTGAAAATGGTATTATTGATTGCATTGTTGCTTGATGGTTGATAATGATAAAAGGGTGGAGTATATTGGGATGGAAAGTTATCGGTGTTTATAAAAATCTACGCGCGCGCCCGCGTGTGTGTGTGTGTGTGTGTGTGTGTTAATATTTCGCTCTGCAGCGAAAACTACCGAACGTAAACGATTGGTCTGTGTATAATTGTTGTCAGAAGTCTCCCATTGTACACCATAGCAGTTCCATGCCGATAGCTACAAGGGGGTGGAAGATATGATGGCTGAAAGTTGTCAGATTATAAAAAAAATTCGGACTGAAGGCCAGCGATGACGTTTGCGACTCTATAGCAAGGTGGTCACATACAGCGAAACGTGATGTCACAGACCATATCTTTGGTCTATGCGTGCTACAATGTCTTCAGCTCTTTCTCTGTATGGATAAGCATACGAATAATTTTTTTATTTGAATGTTGATTAAGAATATTTGTTTCTAAAGAAGGTATTGTATTTCATTTCATCCTTCAAAACCAGTCTCATAGCACACTACTGAAAGATAGCTTATCTATCATAATCAACCAACACGCGAGCGGAGCCGCGGGTTTAAGCTAGTATTCCCTAAAAATGAACTAGGGTTGGACAAGTTTTGGCTAGGAAGTATTTCTTCTAGCTCTCAATTTTAAGATGGTCCATCCCTCCAACATGACATTACACTTGCACACCGAATAATGTACAAACGCACGTTGAAACAAGTTGAATGAACGTAAATTGTTACTGTAGCAGTGGACAGCGTTCGTCAACTCAAGAATAATCACGAATGACAAATACATCTACATCTACATCTACATGGGATACTCTGCAAATCACATTTAACTGCCTGGCAGAGGGTTCATCGAACCGCCGTTATACTATTTTATCTCCCACTCCATTCTCGAATAGTGCGCGGGAAGAATGAACACCTTAATCTCTCCGTTCGGGCTCTGATTTCTTGTATTTTATTCTGATGATCATTTGTACCTATGTAAGTGGGAGTCAACAATATATTTTCACATTCGGGGGAGAATGTTGGCGACTGTAGTTTCGTAAGCAGCCCACGCCGCAGCGATAAGCGTCGTTGTTGTAATGATTCCGATTCTGTATCATTTCCGTAGCGCTGTCTCCCGTGTATCGTGACAATACGAAACGAGCTGCCCTTCTTTGGAATCAACCCACCTGATAAGGATCCCACACTGGGCTGCAATATTCCATAATAGGACGGACAAGCGTAGTGTACGCAGTTTCTTTAGTAGTTCTGTTGCATGTTTTAAGGGTTCTGCCAATAAAACGCAGTCTCTGGTTCGCCTTTCCCACGACGCTATCTACGTGTTCTTTCCAATTTAAGTCAGAAGTAATTATAATTTCTAGGTATTTTGTGGAGTTTACGGCCTTTACATTTGATTGATTTATCATGTAAACAAAGTTAAACGGATTTCTTTTCGTACGCATGTCGACGACTTCACACTTCTCATTATTTACAGTTAATTGCCAATTCTTACACTATACAGATATCTTATTCAAATTGTTCTGCAGTTGGTTTTGATCTTCAGATGATTTTACTAGACGGTAAATGACGGCGTCATCTGCAAACAACCTAAGAGAGCTACTTAGATTTTCCCCTAAATCGTTTCTGTAAATAAGGAACAGCAGAGGACCAATAACAATACCCTGTGGAAGTCGATGTCTTTCTATCGATTCCTGCGAACTGTGTCCTCTCTGAGAGGAAATCCCCTATCCAGTCTCAAATTTGGGGTGATATACCGTAACCACGTAATTTGATAAAAACGGTGTCAAAAGCCTTCTGGAAATCAAGGAATACGGAATCAATTTGCGAACCCTTGTCAATAGCACACATCACTTCGTCTGAATAAAGAGCTAAGGGCTGACGAGAAATATATTGTATAATGAGTAGGCATTGCAGTAATACATGCCAGCCTGTCGCAGTAGCAGCTGCTGGTGCGCGTGAAGCGAACGTGAACGTAATTGCGAGCTGCCACTTGGGCACCGGATGATCGGATTGTAGCAACTGGCGCGCAGCGGCGTCATTAGCTGTCTCTGCGACTAACAAGCCACCTAGTATCGACCCTTCTGGTGCTGTGCCGCTCTAACAAGTTTCTCCAAGGGCTAGCAAACCGTCTTAAAGCAGCGGTGGGACATCATTTGTTATTACGCAATATTAAATTTATCATTCACAACAACGGGATAACATTCATAAAAAATACGAGAGTTAATGTTCTCCACGTCTTTAACATTTTAATTTTAGTGGCGATATGACGTATAGATTAGTATGTAACACACAGCCCAGAAAGCTAATTCTTGTCCTTCTTAGATGACCAGTTTGTGCGTACTGTCCTAGGATCATCGGATATGTCTGAAACATGTGTCGTATGTTCAACACAGACCAGACAATGGCAGTATAACTTGCCGAAGCTGATCATATAAACAGTGCAAGAATTAGCTATCTCAGCTGTTGTTTTAAAATAAAGTAATAATGTACAAGAGCGGGAAAAATGCATTTTAATAGAGCCGAAGCAGGATATTGTTGAATATCTTGCAGCTGTAGTATCAAAACATAGTAAAGAGAAAGAAAATATACACTTTTATTAGACGTTCAGACATATTGCCACAAATGAAGGTGGATATAGAAAGCATACTGACGAGGCGCAAGTAAGACAGCCATGTGGTACATTTCGGAACCACTCGCACTCAAAATTACTCAAACCCAACAAAAAGATGACTGCATAGGTTCTGTGTACAGTTTTCGCCACAGCTACCTTCCCTTGTGGTAGAGGTCAAGAGAAATATACGAGTCTAGTTTATTTGCCTTATGAATTTTGTATTTGGTGTGCTTTGGCACTATTGTTGTGTGGTTTCTTTTAAAAGTGTCGTTGTTTCGGAAGGGTTTTGCTTGGACAGTAGTCTTCCGTTGAGCTACTTATTTCAAAAGAAAAATGCGATTCCTAATTGTTTCGGATGTCTGCATTTCGTTCACGTTAAAATAGTGGGTGTTACGAGTTTGAGTTACAAGGTTTCGTGTGCAGTTTATGGCATCGATGTCTCTTTCGATAAATTCAATAGAAACGCCCAATTTCAAATTAATTTTACAGTATTTGTGTACATAGTCCTCTGGTGATGTTAATGCGTGATTCCATCGAAATTCTCGTCCTTTTGGGTTATATTTGAATGGCATCCCAATGTTCCCTTGAGCCATATAAGTCAAAAGAAATATCCGATTATGTTTTTCCATTTTCTCTCTTACCCCCTAAAGACTGTATTTGTTAGTTGACATCACTGATGGTGACCACAAAACTGCAATACAATAAGAACTTTCAGCTTGGTGGTAGATATGAAATATCTATTTTACAAAAAATCAGATATCGATTTCGTTACTATGATGGAACCTCAACAGTGAAGATTGTAGGTCATGATGACTCATGTACTCTGCATGAAACAATCAACGGTCATATCTGTAAGACAATCAAAAGGTCTTTCGGTACACGTCACAAGTTTAAATCACTCAATCTTTAAACTTGTGACCTGTTCCAGAAAGACCTTTAACTTTTTGTACGGATGTGACAATTGATTGTACGTGAGTCATAATCTGCACTGATGAGGTTCCATCATAGGAACGAAATCTACATGTGAATTTTTGTAAAATAAATATTTCATATTGCCAACCAAGCTGAAACTCCTTATTTTAATGTTAAGACGACTGCTAGTAAATCTAACATACACACAACTCTCATACATTCTGAGGGAACTCTGTACCAGCCGCATAAATGAGCATTTAAGTCACAAGAATTGCCGGTGTTAATGATGCAGATATTTTGAAACACAGATTATAACTGGAAAGTAGCCAGGTTCCAGGAAACGTAAATTCCAATACATCAGATGGGCCGGCCGCGGTGGCCGAGGGGACTGAGGCGCTCCAGTCATGGTCTGCACGGCCACTACGGTCGGGGGTTCGAATCCCCCCCTCGGGCATGGATATTTGTGCCGTCCTTAGTATAAGGTAGTTCATAAGTAGTTTGTAAGTTTAGGGACTGATGACCCCGTAGTTAAGTCCCATAAGCTTAACAAACATTTGAACATCAGATGGCTTAAATGTTGCGGGGAAAACATTAGGCCTTTCATTCACAGTTTTCCAAACCACTCAAGAATTATTGCTGAAATAGGGTATACGAAGTACATGAAGTGATAACGTTTACAGATCAATAGCTCAAGAGGTACTGAGGTACCAGGTTTCGATCCTCACTCAGGCACCCATTATTTGTACACCGTCGGTCATCAGCCGCTGATTCAGCCGTCCATTCGATCAGACAGGTTGCAAATGCTGTCTTGGGATGCATTATTCTACTGCTGCTCAACCTGTTCACTCTTTTAAGAGCAGTGGGTCGACGAGTCGTCCCATCATGTCCCAACTAGCTCGACTGGACACAAGTCTTGAATATCGATGGCACGACTTGCAGCAGAGAATGTTGTTTTCCACGCGCATTGTGTGAGCGAACCTTATCCGGTTGGAACAACACTTCAGCTTCTTATTACACGAATGGCCAAAGAACGTGTCTTACAACATTCTGCACGTACTGAGTGCTGGTCAGCTTTCCCTCTACAAACCACAAAGGTCAGCGAGAGTTGTAGCAAACAGCATTTTTGCACAACTGACGTCGGCCTTGTTTGGCAATTCTCCAAATGGCCATCACACAACACCTGGGATTCACAATTTGCCTCTTTCAAATTCCCTCAATTGGCTGTTGGATACGCTATTTCATCTCTGTGACATGGCGCCTGTCTGCGTGCCACAAAATAAAAAAGACGCCGCAGTAATCAGATCGGCACCGTACACTTACAAATATAGACGTATAGTGTTCCTGCGCTCTGAACGAGACGGCCGTCATTGAGTAGCTGTTGACGCAGTTTCAGCTGCACTGGGATACCCTCACCCTAGACTCCATCCCATAAAGAAAGGCTCGAGACGTCTGCCTGTCACACTTAGTGTCAGTTTTCTTCCACGCGGCCAGAAGTCCGTCGCAACAAACAGTGTCATAGGACTGCGCCAGCATTGGTACGTTACCATAGAAATGTGCCCAAACTGACATTCCATGTGTATGAAGCTTCCGCATGAAGCCTAGTGTACATGTGACTGGTCGCCTGCAGCCGAATTGACTGCCCTTTTCAAGATAGATGGTATCTTCTTCGTATATTAGCTTAGGTGTAAGCCTACGTGTCAATCCGTAGCTGTCCGCCTGATGCAACCTATCTGCCTATCTGCTTTAATGCATGACGATCCAAACGAATCATTTTATTTTACTTTTTCTGCATGGACATCTGTACCTGTATACGCCATTCAAGCTCTGTTTGACTCATTTCCCAGGCGTATTAAGGCCGTTATTACGGCCAGAGGTGGTTGTTCTGGGTACTGATTTCTCAGGATCTATGCATCCAATTTGCATGAAAATGTAATCACATATCGGTTCTAGTATAATATATATCATCTCCATTTATTCTTGGTGTAGCAATTTTAATGGCCAGTAAGTATATTTATGGATTCTTGAGTCTACATTTGTTGCAATAGACAGATAAATTTTTCGTGTTTCTTTTGGAAACTTTAGTGATTTTATCTGTTTTGTAGAGGTTGGTGTGATATAGTGCTTTGCAGTATCGGCGTTTGCATGTTTGTACATACGTCTGTGTGTGTGTGTGTGTGTGTGTGTGTCTGTGTGTGTGTGTGTGTGTGTGTGTGTGTGTGTGTGTGTGTGTGTGTGTGTGTGTGTGTTGAAGTGTTTGACCATAATTGTTTGTTTGGACGCCAATTTCTATTAGTTTGGAGCTTCATACCATTGGTGTTACCGGTAGACTTTACAATTGCTGTTATAGCTGAGGGCGCTGCGAACTGTTGACGTGTTATGCCATTGCTTGACTCGAATGAAGAATAAAAGGTATAACTATACATCATTAAAATAAAGTGTAACGCGCTTCCTGAACTAAGTTTGGTATGAGTAACGCTGATAAAATAAATGAACATTTTGTCAACTCATTCTTGTAGAGAAAAAGAATCGAATTGAAAAATAAGAATATAAAGCAGTTATTTTACGGTCAAACAACGCAGCAGCGCATTTACAAATCAACAGTACATTCGCTTTTACTATATTTTTCCGGAGAACGTATAAAATTAAAAAAAGTGTAGTGTTACTATCGAGTAACTAAAGCGAACGCGTAATATATTCGCTAATAATACATTCTCCTACAGAAAATTGTACTAAACTGAAATAAAGCTGTTGTTTTGGAATTTAACCACTCGAGTTTGGCATGTAGCCAATAAAATATATTTGCTGTCAATACTTTATTGTAGAGTACAGCGTAAGAAATTAAAATTAAATATGAATTTTGGGGTACGATCTAATAACTAAGAGGAAGAGCGCCCCACTAGCAGCATCGGCCTTTCGAAACCATATATTAAATGTTCAAATGTTTGTATAGTCTATGGGACTTAACTACGGGGTCATCAGTCCCTAAACTTACAAACTACTTATGAACTACTTACGAACTAGGACGGCACAAATATCCATGCCCGAGGGGGGATTCGAACCCCCGACCGTAGTGGCCGTGCAGACCGTGACTGGAGCGCCTTAGTCCCCTCGGCCACCGTGGCCGGCAAACCATATATTACACGTAGGTGTAAGTTGGTCATTCACCCTGGTGTGCCATCATTTCTGAATAATACTGTAGACTAAACAACATTATCTATTATGACTCATCTTTCTGAACATACTCTTTCATTACGTGTATTTGCGTGGTGGCTATCCATTTGAACAGACGCTATGAATACGCGACCGCACTATGACAGTAACGTGACTGTACAATACCCAGCCACGTGCGTCGGTCGTGTATTGTCGACTGTTGTCTGACGCCTTCGGCCTCATTTGGCCCTACACAAAGTTTAGTTTGCGTTCTGCAGTCAGCAGTTGTAAAGCGAGTGGGTATTACCTTTCTATCAGTTTATTTAATTAATTATTTAATTATATTATCTAAACTGAATTTAATTGTGTTTTATAAAAGTGTGATTCCGGTTTATTTCAGCTCAGTTTGTTAATGATTGCTTTTGAGGTAATGTACATACGAAGAGTGACTGTATTGAAATTCGGATTGAAGATTCCGGTATACACTTTTCGGTATAGCTGCCTTCTCTTATAGTAGAGGTCAAGAGAAATTTCCGATTCTAGTTTCTTTACTTGGTGATTATTGTATTTGGTGTAATTGACACCAATCTTGTGTGCTTTTCTTTAACAATGTCGTAGTTTCTTGAGGGCCTTGGTTGGACTGTAGGCTTCCGTTTATCAGCTTATTCCAAAAGAAAACTCCAATTCCAAATTGTTTTGAATGTCGGCGTTTCAGTTACATTACAACAGTACCTGTTACGAGTTTCACTTCTGACGTTTCGTGTGCAGTTTTTGGTGTCACTGTCTCATGCACTAAGATAGAAATGCCGGATTTCAAGTGAATTTTAGTGTATTTAGTGCATAGTCCTCTGGCGATGCTGGTGTGCGATTCAATTGAAATTCTCGTTCTTTTGTGCTGGATTTTAATGGAATCTAAATCTTCCCTCAGGTCAAGAGAAATATCCGATTACAATTTTTCCCATTTTCTCTCTCATCCCTTAATGTGTTAGTTGACACCACTGATGGTCAAATAGTCAAGAATTTATTTTTATATCACTTTCATTTCTTTTCCTTCTTTCTTTATTTTTATTTACTTCGTTGTATGCCATGTATCGAGTTTCTAACGTGACAAAATCATACAATGTAAAAAAAAAGTAATCGTTACTTTATTTTAGACTAGCTTATATGCCCGTGCTTCGCAACGGTCGTTAAATAGGGACCTGTGTATATCATGTTTTTTTAGGGTTCTGGACGTAGGTCAGCAAAATCACAATCCTTGTCGGATCTCTCTGTCAAAAACTCAGTTCTCCTAACCAAGATGTCAAATTTAAGTAGAAGTCATAGTCGACAAACGATGAATGTTCATAAAGTTTTTCAAACTAAGAGTGTAATTAATTTAAGTCCGTGCTGCGGACTTGTTTTCATAAAGTTAACAATGTCTGGCGTAAACTTCTGAAAACACGTCTATCTTTGAGATAAAAAAAATATTAATAATAGCGCCATGTGTTGGTTCTATGGTGTACTACTAAAATGTTTATATCTCAACGTAAGTGCCTGCTGAAGTATTAGTATGTTGCAGAGTTGCACTGGGGACAATGTAGATATTCTGTATGCAGTGCTCCCTATTATTGTAAACTCGAGGAATGCTGAAAGTCTGACAATTCAATCAACAGAGCAGTTCAAGTCTGTTTAAATAAGACGTCATGGTGGTGTCAAGGTGCGATAAAGTAAGTCTGGGTAATCGTTGAAGGAATGGCGTCTGTAAAGAACTTTCCATTAAATATAGTATTTCCAGTGAACTGTCTTGACTGCGTTAGCAGCATCGGCCACTCTTTCAGCTAAAAGATGTCCCCACTTCCTTCAGTGTTTACTTCGCTAAGCACGAAGTTGAAATCGACCTTGTGTAATACAACTATATATTCAGAATTTGGATTATAACTATAAGTACACTTGCCTCTGCAAATTAAGACTTCTTTCTCTATCTGAATGTAGTACGCACCAAAAGTAAGTAATTAAAAATTTAAATCACAATAATGTACCGAACAACTATGAAAGCAGAGAGGTTTCTGATGAGTTTGTCGCTCGCGTGCATATATTACCTCTAGTGGCAGGCACAGAGCAGAAATATCTCTAGAGTGAGAATTCAAATGCGCAGAACAGATTTTGTGTTCTCAACATTAAGGTGGAAATGGCACGTGATATTGGGAAAAATACACTAATCGCTGACTTTATCTTGCTCCTTTTTCGTTCGGTTAAGACGTGTGACTGTGTAAATGGCCCATTTATTGACTCTTCCTCAACTTTCTTGTTGCTCCAGACACATTTATTTAGATATTATTTCATCTTACGTGGTTGCTCTGCGAAAAGGAGGTGGGGCTTCCTTACAGCCAATGCGGTACAAGCCAATCGTAAGAGCAAATAAATGTGTGGAAAGAGTGGATTACTCTTAATATCACGTGGTAATTGCAGCTTAATTTTGAGAAGATGCACAGAACGCAATGCTCACTCCATACCTATTTTATTCTATATACAGATTAGTGGTTATACCTGTCGAAAGATGCACTCCTTTTCTTTCCATGACATTGCAAAGCATATGGTAGACAGCTAGGCAGAAAAAATGTGTCCTACCCGGGTTAAATTTTACTTGCAGTGGCAGCGGTTTAGTTTGCTATCGTTAGCAACGAACTATTCACTTTAGGAGGTGGGTTAATTTATTGACCAGAACAGCATAAATTATTTACTTCGTCGTGAACATAAAGAAATATTTCCCTCATTCTACGCGACTGGTTTTTCAAAAAGCATTCAGTGGCCGTTGCCAACATTAGCACTCAACGTCGCCACCGTAAGTAAAATTGTACCTCTTCTTGTAGTATAATACACCATATTTAAGAGAATGAAAAATACGGAGCAACGCCATAATTAGTTATTTGTTGTGCTAAGTAACTAACGTCGCCTCACTTTGTCGTTTCTTGCACTATGGCGTTTTCGATGCATTCCTAAACATAACGCTCTCAAAATGTAATGAGGACAAGCCGAAATCGAAAAGAGAAGTACATAAATTCGATTTTTCCCGCAAAGAATTCTTATATAAATTAGAGCATCGATAGACGCGAAGGAATGCCGTTATTTTTTAAATTCAAATGTTCCCTCTCAAAAGAAGCAAACATATGTCGTTAAGCTGTGAATATTCAAATTGTAATCAGCAACTCCCTGTTCAATGATAGTTCGTATTTGCAGGAATAAGATTGCGGCTCTTAATTCAAAATACTTCCGTTACTGAGGGAATAAGCACACACGATCATGTATTGTTTCTTTGCAGCACTACAAAACCAACAATTCTTAGTAAATGAATGTTTTTTTTTTTTTTTTTGTCGTACCTGGGTTAAATTTTATTTGGCGTGGCAGCGGTTTACTATGTTAACGTTGGCAACAAAATTACTTCATTATCAATACAACGAATTATTCCCCCATTGTACATGACTGATTTTTCAAAGAGGATTCAACTACCATTGCACAACACCAATATACCATACCGCCTCCGCAAGGAAAGTCGTAGTCCTTGGTTCAGTGTTATTACACCTTAGTTATGTGAATAAAAAGCGCAGCATCGACAAAGACCTTTGGTCTATGTATACTATGTAAGTAACAGCGCCTAAACCGGATCTTTCCTATACTCCGCTGTAATTCAAGCATAGCAGACAACAGAAACTAAAAATTACGATATCTTTTTTTCCCTTGATCCGGTTTTGATTAAAAGAAGCTTATATGTTACCGCAAGGTACTATCAGTTGACCTATGAAACTCCATGAATGTTCGTATAGCACTATTGGAGATTTTCTGTACTACACCATACTTATAAGCAAAGTATACACATAAAACTTCAAATTACGATACCTTTCCTTCCTCTGGTCCGATTTTGATGAAATGATGCCTATGTTACTCTCCAAACTATTCTCAGTTTACCTGTGAAAACCCATGAAGTACGTTTGGAGATTATCTTTAACTAATAGACATACAGGATGTCTTTTAAAGAAAAGATTAAATTATGATATCTTTATTTTGTCCGATACGATTTTAATTATTGAAGCCTTTACGTAACTGTACGCTATGCGGAAGTTAGGTGTGAAAATCCCATGAAAATTCGTCAAGTAGTTTTGGAGATAAACGCATTCTAAGATACAGACAGACATGGCAGTTGTCGATAAAAAATTTCAATTCACGATATTGTTTTTTTCCATGATCCGATTTTTATGAAACGAAGTCTATGTGATGTTCAGCGTTACGCCCAAGTTACCTGTGAAACCCCATGCAAATTAGTGAAGTAGTTATGTAGATAAGAGATTTTTAATACTTGAACAAACAGACACGGCGGTTACTCAAAACACTTAAAATTACTACATCTTTTTTTTTTTTTTTTACCTGTTCCGATTTTGATAAAATTATGCCCATATGTTGATCCAACCTATTCTTATCCTTTCTGTGAAAACCACATGAAGATTCGTCTAGTAGTTTCGAAGATTTAAGTGAACAGCGACAGGCCTACATTTACGGATTTATTATTAGTATAGATTATTAACTCAACGTAAATTCTTCCTCAGGGCACAGACTGTACAAAATAGTTGAAAGTTGTCTCGTTACATATTTTATTGCATTTTAAAACAAATATGAAGTATAAAGATTTTGTCCCTGTCTTATTCTTCTCACGCCTCATAAAATCAAATGTTCAAATGTTTGTAGAGCTTATGGGACTTAACTACGGGGTCATCAGTCCCTAAACTTACAAACTACTTTTGAACTAGCTACAACTAAGTACAGCACAAATATCCATGCCCGAGGGGGGGATTCGAACCCCTGCCTGTAGTGGGCGTGCAGACCGTGACTGAAGCGCCGCAGTCCCATCGGCCACCGCGGCCGGTCACCCCTCATAGACACATGAAATGTAGTCCGATGTATCTTTTTCGATACATTTAACAGAACATGTTTTTTCGTGAGGAAAAAGCGTGTTTTGCGTAACTTAAAAAAATACAATTATAGTAGAGAAGCTTCTAACACAGCCATGTCTAACACAGTGCTGGGTTGGAAAGAATGAAATGATAAATTAGCAATGGTAATCCTTTCTTGAAGCCATGTTGAGCCATTCAAAAAGCACTTGTTACTGACTGCTGCTGCCACCTAGCAGTCATTCTGAGAAATACAAGCAGTTTAACTGGTCGTTATGTGGAGTGTATCGAACACGAAATATTCGGCGTTGTTTCCAAAAAGGCACTTAACGTGAATGCATGTAATATAGAAAGAAGTATCATAAATGATACGATGGGACGCCAGAGTTATTTATACCAATTTATACTTTGCCCCTTTTCCCTGCGTGTGTGACTTTCTTCGAATAATTTGATTCCTAGTGGGCTACTTATAGCCTGACCCTCCCAAAAGACGTAAATCCCCGGTTCTCACGTTAGTTTCAATTCCTTACCTGACAGAAATATTTCCCCGTTTTATATTTGTTCGGCAGCATATTCGTCTATATTGGTTTATGTTATTCTGTCGAGGAATTCTTGGAAACATATAAACAGTTCCCTGTGTTACGTTGTTTACTGTATTTACTTCTGCTTAGGACTTTTATATGCTGTAGGCTTTTCTCTTTTGACTCGATCCATGACCGTGGAGGCTGTCTCCTCAATAGAGTCCTGTGGTCGCCGTAATAACAGATGTGATTTGGATGTTATAAGAACAGCAGCGAGGGAATGACCGAGCACTCTAAGGCGCCTAGCTGCGGAGCGCATGGATGTTCGCCGTCGGAGGCTCGAGTCCTCCCTCGGGTATGGATGTGTGTGTGTTGTCCTTAATGTAAGTTAGTTTAAGTAGTTTGTAAATCTAGGACTGATGACCATAGCATTTTGACCCAATACGTGTACAAACATTTGTTATAAGAAGATATCTCTGGTCGTGTTAGCTGCTAGTACAAGACTTTTCTTCGAAAGATGACGCGATGAGTGAAATCAGAAATGTAGACTCGAATCGTCGTATACTCCCGTAGCTGTAGATGATCTACTGTTTGGAATTTCGCCCAAAAGTTTTGGTGGCAGCTGTGGATTACATTACAGCAAGTACTTTTCACGAAGAAGTGCTGATCAATAAAATGGCTTGACAAAGATTGTTCTGATGGATAAATAAGTCTATCGGATCTGAAGTGTTTCATTTTTTTTTCTGACCTTCTCACCTTCTATTTGTAATCGCGAGACTCTTTGTTTTCGTTGGTAAGGAGAAGACACGTTGCCAGTTGAAACCTGAAAAAGGTGCTGTTTCTGTTACACATACACCGTGTAGATCTTGAGTTAGGATCGGTAATGGGATCTCATAGATTATGGCATTTAAAATTAATCTCGATTATCAAAAATAAATGTTTCAGCTCCGTAGAGCTGAGTGCAAGTGAACGTCATCAAAAACAACATTTTCCTACTAAATAGTTGAACAGTCGCGTCACGAGCCTTGGCCAGGAGTTTCGTGACCCTGTTACAAACCAGGTTGCGTGTTGAAGCGCAGCTAAGAAAAGGATAAGAACATTGTTGCTCGGAATTTTTAGTGGTATATCTGATTAAAGGCTACACATTGCATGCATTATGGCCTTTGCATCTAAGAAATCGACGTTACAAGGAGTTCCGAAATGTGGGTCGACTACATTACTGAAGTAACGCTGTTCTACAGTTAGTGTTACTCATGACTTTCATTAATATATACACTGCCGGAAGAAAAGAATAAGAACATTGTTGCTCGGAATTTGTAGTGGTATATCTGATTAAAGGCTACACATTGCACGCATTATGGCCTTTGCCTATAAGAAGTCCACGTTACAAGGAGTTCCGAAATGTGGGGCGAATACATTACTGAAGTAACGCTGTTCCTACAGTTAGTGTTACTCATGACTTTCATTAATATATACACTGCCGGAAACACGAATTAGTACAGCCTCTTAAAGTTCTAAAATGCATGCAAGACATTTCGCTGATGCGGTGCTTATGGAGTTTATGAAATGATTATTGTCGGTTAGAGATCAATAGGTACAGCGATAATGAGATACTACCGTGGCAGAATAGCCATGCGCACTGAGACGCTCAGCTGCGGCGCGTCCGGTCGTTCACCGTCGGGGGCTCGAGTTCTCCCTCGGGCATGGTGTTTTGTCCTTAGCATAAGTTAAGTAGTTTGCAAGCTTAGGGACTAATGGCCAGCGTAGTCAAGTCCCTTAGATTTACAAATATTTGCATATTTTGAACTGAGATACCAGATGTCGATCCATGCTGAAACGTCCGTCTTAATATATGCCGAAACTTCCACGCGTAGTATCCATCCGATGATGCAGATAGCCAATACTGTCCTAGGATGCATTGTTTCTCGCCTGGTCGACCTGTTTTTACGAAGTTCTACCATTGCTTCGGGGAGACGAGACGCAGATGTCAGTTGTCCTCCCACGATTTGTTGCACATACTCGATTGGGGTCAAGTTCGAAGGTGGTTATGAACAAGTGAAGTTGGTGCACGTCTTACATGTCTTATCGCACCGGATGGGGCAATTGAGTTTTGGACGAATGCACTCTACCAGAAAGGGCTCGGCAGGTCTAAGTCGTACGGACAAACATTTACCACTTGCAAGCAAGCAGAATCTGTTTTCATCGCGGAGAACCACTGCCCTCCATTCCATCCTCTGCGTCGTCCTCTGACAGCAGCAACCGAGCCGTACGCGTCGATGATGTGCCAGAGGGGCTAGAGGTGTATGTTCTTGTAGTAACTGCTAGTAAGTGGTTGGCAACAGTTCGTGTTGCCTGATGTGGACTCACAAACCCTCTTACCTTTGGTTTGGTAACTGTATTATGTGCAGACTCTCCTTACAACAGAGTTGGTCAGAAGGTGCAGCAAGCTCGTTCGTTACTCTAAGCACGGCCGCTGCTCGGGAGTGGCGCAGCGAGCAGCTCATAGCTCGAGCACAGGCGCTTGCGAACGAGGCGATTCGGCCAGACTCGCAACGGAAGGGAAACCGGCCAAGTGTGGTGTACCATCTCTTGGAGTTAAAACTCTGGTATATCGACTACAGCTCCTACTTCTTTCTTAGATCTATTGAAAACAATGAAGAAAGGTTATTAAAACAAGAAATCAACACTCAGGAAAACGCAAAAAACGATTAACCAGTACTAAGCAAAGAGGGGAAAGCTGAACTGATGAAGGAATATACTGAGGGCCTATACAAAGAAAATAAACTTGAAGGCAGTATTCTAGAAATGGAAAACGAAGTGGAGGAAGATAAGAGATATGATACTGCGAGAAGAATTTGACATAGCGTTGAAGGACTTGAGTCGAAACAAGGCCCCTGGAGTAGATGATATTCCGTTTGAACTGCTGATATCGTTAGGAAAACCACTCTTGGGAAAATCATCTGGTATGGTATGCAAGATGTATGAGACAGGGCACCAACCCTCCGACTTTCAGAAGAATGCCGTAATTCCAATTCCAAAGAAAGCCAGTGCAGACAAGTGTGAAAATTACAGAACGATCAGTTTAATAAGTCATGGTTGCAAACTGTTAACACGAATTATTTCCAGACGAATGGAAAAACTTGTGGAATCAGACCTCGGGGAAGATCAGTTCGGATTTAGAAGAAATGTAGGAACACGGGAGGCAATACTCACATTACGAATTATCTTAGAAGCTAGGCTATGGAGAGAAAAACCAACATTTTTAGCGTTTGACGATTTGGAGAAAGCTTTTGACAATGTCGACTGGAATACACTCTTCCAAATTTTGAAGGTAGCAGGGGTAAAATATAGGGAGCGAAGAGTTATATTCAATCTATACAAAAATCAGACAGCGGTTATTAGTCGAAGGGCAAGAAAGGGACGCAGAGGTTGGGAAGGGAGTAAGAAAGGGTAGTTGCCTTTCCCCAATGTTGTTCAATCTGTACATTGAGCAGGGAGTGAAGGAATGGAAGGAGAAATTTGGAGAGGGCATTAAAGTGCAGGGAGAAGAAATAAAAACATTGCGGTTTGCCGATGATATAGTAATTCTGTCAGAGACCGCAAAAGACCTGGAAGAGCAATTGAATGGAATGGACAGTGTCTTGAAAGGAAGATATAAGATGAACATTAACAAGAGTAAAACGAAGGTAATGGAATGCAATGTCAGAAAATCAGGCGATGCTGAAGGAATTAGATTAGGTAATGAGACAACAAAAATAGATGAATTTTGTTATTTGGGTAGCAAGATAACTTCTGATGGCCGAAGTAAAGAAGATATAAAATGCAGAATGACTATGGAAAGAAAAGTGTTTCTAAAGAAGCGAAACTTGTTAACATCCAATGTTAATTTAAATGTTAGGAAGTCCTTTCTAAAAGAATTTGCCTGGAGTGTAGCATTGTATGGGAGTGAAACGTGGACGATAAGGAGTTTAGATACAAAGATGATAGAAGCTTTTGAAATGTGGTGCTACAGACGAATGATGAAGATTAGATGAGTAGATCACGTAACTAATGATGAGGTGCGTAACCGAATCGGGGAGAGAAGGAGTTTCTGGCATATCCTGACTGAGAGAAGTGTTAGATTGGTTGGACACATTCTGAGACATCAAGGAATTGTCAAGTTAGCGTTAGAAGGAAGCGTGTGGGGTAGAAATCGTAGAGGGAGACCGAAGGACGAATATAGTAAGCAGATCCAAAAGGATGTAAGTCGCCGAACGTATTCTCAGATGAAGAGACTTGCACAGGACAGGGTAGAGTGGAGAGCTGCATCAAACCAGTCTGCGGACTGAAAGACCGCAAAACAACAACAATGGTTCAATGTGGAAAATTCACGGGCACTACTTGCAGTAAATGAAAACTGTAATTCAGATTTCGATGAAATCGAAGGAACATTTTCTGTCTGGAAAATTAATGTTTATTTTATTTTTCATTTCATTTATCATCAGCGGATTTTGCCGGAGACCAAGCTTTTAACTTTATGTGGAACTAAGTTAAATTAGGGGGAAATATGCTACAGCTTTTATAGTTTGCAATTTGCTCGTGTAACGTTCTGGCAATGTAGCGTTCTACATCTATATGGGATACTCTGCAAATCACATTCAAGTGCCTGGCAGAGGATTCATCGAACCACCTTTACACTATTTATCTCCCATTCCATTCTCGAATAGCGCGCGGGTAGAAAGAACACCTGAATCTCTCCGTTCGAGCTCTGATTTCTCGTATTTTATGCTGATGATCTTTTTTACCTATGTAAGTGGCAGTCAACATTATATTTTCGCATTCGAAGAAGAATGTCGGCGATTGGAGTTTCGTACGTAGTCCACGCCGCAGCGATAAACGTCGTAGTGATTCCCATCCCAGATCCTGTATCATTTCCGTAACGCTATCTCCCCTGTATCGTGAGAATACAAAACGAGCCCTTTTTGAACTCTGTCGATGTCCTCCTTTTCACCACAGAAACATCTAATTTAGATCGTTCTGCAGTTGGTTTTAATCTTCAGATGATTTTACTAGACGGTAAATGACGGCGTCATCTGCAAATAAGCCAAGAGAGCTGCTTAGATTTTCTCCCAAATCGTTTATGTAAATAAGGAACAGCAGAGGACCAATAACACTACCCTGTGTTTTAAGCGTTATAATTATTGTAGTCACGTTAAAGAACCTGGCATCTGTCTCACTAAAACCAAGTACAGAGTCCAAAGTGTCAAGATATGGTAATGAAGAAAGAAACGGAAAAACTCGCCATATAACGAAATGCGCTGTTCACCAAAATATTATTAATCCACTAGAGCAGTACCCTCTATACAAAATGTAGTCTTTAATAGCGAGCTCTATAAGACACTTTCATTCGGGGACCTGATGCCTCATCAGAAAACTGCACAATCAGGAAAGTGCATCACTAATTAATTGAACTTTTGAAAATGGAATGGTTTACATCATAAACTCGAAAATCGTACATTTCGTAGGAAGTCTGAACAGATGAAGATACCACTATACGTAAACACTGTTGAGGAAATTTAGAGGGCTGGAATTTGAAGCTGATTTCAGTACGACTCTGCTGCCAACAAACGTACTTTTCGCGAAAATACCACGCAGATAAAAATAAGGGCTATTAGAGCTGATACGAAGGAATACAGGTATTCGTTTTTCCCTCGTTCCACTTCGAAGTGGGATGGAAAAGGCAATGATTAGTAGTGGGACGAGATGCCCTCCGCTACTATGCCGTGGCGGAGTAGCCGAGCGGTCTAAAGCGTCTCGCTGCGGAACGCGCGGTTGCTCGCCGTGGAGGTTCGAGTCCTTCCTGGGGCATGGCTGTGTGTGTCCGTAGGTTAGTTTACCTAGGTTTAAGTAGTTTGTAAGCTACGGACTGATGACCATGCATTTTGGTCCGATAGATTTACAGACACTTTTTTCCGCTACTATACAGGGTTTCTCACCTATCGCTGCCATCTCAATTATCTCTGGAACGACAAAAGATATTCAAAAACGGTTTTCACCAGCATAAACGTACGGCAGGGGCTTAAGAAAATAAATACTATTCAAAATTTTAAAACGTTTTCAAATACAATTTTCAACACAAACATGTATTTTTTATGGACACCTACTTTTTCGTTTGCAATCAGTAGCATAAAAAATTACATAAACATCGCAATACGCCAATTACATCCCGAGATATTGCGACGCGAAAGAAATTGAAAGAAATTAAGCGCACAGCTAGCGCACGTCCTGAGACTCAAGTGTGAACCTCACGCTGCCTATATAAGGGGCTCACACAATGGGAAGGTAAGAACAATCCACAAAAATGAACAAGAAAGACTTCCAACGCAAAGTTACATTTTTCACATTGTAAATGTATGTTTATTCTAATGAAACTACAATTAGAGCTTGGTTTCACTGTTATAAACACATTTACTGGTGCCCTGTCACCCACAGAAACTGTATTGTTTTGCATTACATCCAGCATAGAAAATACACCCACATCTTGACCATTGAAACTGTGTTACGTCAACATATGTTCGAAGTTCCATCCGTTTGCATCAATACACGTTTGGAGACGTTTAGCGAGAGATTGTTGCACAGATTGTAGAGTTTCTACATATATTGCCACCCAGGCCGTAGTAATACGATGTTGCATCTCCTCTACTGTCATTGGGGGTTCTTGATACACTCTGTCACTCACTGCGCCCCAGAGAAAGAAGTGTAATGGCGTCAAGTCAGGGAACCACGCTGGCCCCGCCCAATCCACTTATTTGGAAATGTCGCATCTAGAAAGCCTCTGGCAACTTTTGCAGTGTATGCGGGACATCCATCATGTTGGAACCACATTGATAGTCGAGTTTCCAATCCTAGATCCTCAATGAGGAGTAGTAGTGTGTGTTGAAGAAAAGATGCATATCGCTGTCCATTTAATGTCCCACGGTAAAAGTAGGTCGAACAATACAGGCAGCAATGATGCCGCACCAAACATTAACACTCCACTGCCGCAGATTCACAATCTCATGATTTGTAAATGAAGCCTCGTCCGTAAACAAAGTATTGCTTAGGAATACTGTATTACCTTGCAACTGCTGAAGGGCAAAATGACAGAATTCAATGCGGGATGCAAAGTCATTGGTGCAGTGAGATATGGAACGATGAAACCGATGCCGATGCAAGATTCTGCACACGCTACTGTGTCTTATTCCTACATCTCGTGCAATCTGTCGTACACTCACCTGAGGATTGTGCGCTACAGCAGCCAGAACAGCAATTTCGTTTCCATTTCCAGTCGCTGGCGTTGTACGTCGACGTTTTGTGGGAGTCCAGCTTCCTGTTTCCGTGAGTGTTTTGCAGATGTTGCCAATGATTCGACGTGACGGACACCGCCGACCTGCGTAGCGTTCTGCATACAGTGCCACAGCTGCAGTTGCATTTCTGTGACGTTAGCCATAAATTAAAATAATATCTAGTTTTTCTTCATGACTGAAGGTCGGCATACCGACTAGATGAAGGCAAATGTAACAAGCCACACGAAAATAGGTTTTAATGTGGCAACGTATGTGAATTACGTTACAGTTTGAGAGCAGTTCAGCAGAGCGGATTAGGAGACACCTGTACACTGAAGACAGAGCGTGCCGTGGTGATATCGGTTTGTTTACGGCAGGATACAGGCGCCAATGCATTCAACCCCTGCTCTAAGCACAGTACTACATGCTATTCATTACGTCAGAAACTGTGACGCCGTTGCTATCCATTACAAGCTACAGATTGCAGAATGTATGAGGTTTAGAAACGTGAAATCACGTCTGTTACCGCTAATTGTACCTCTAGCTGTCATTTCCCAACAATAAACATCATTCTGATACCGCATTATTTGACACATTATAATAGGTGGATCAGTTCAAGTAAGGTACAGCTCAAGAAGGGACTAAACTATCCCCCTTTAAGAGTGCCATCAATGAAATTGGTCAATGATGTGTTGTCATCATACATTAACATTCCACTGACGTAGTACGTCATTCAGATCACGATTACCGGCAGCGTGAGGTTCACGTTTGAGTCTCAGACGTGCGATAGCTGTGCGTAGCTGTGCGCTTAATTTATTTCAAGCGTCAAATTCGCGTCGCAACATCTCGGGATGTAACTGGCGTATCGCGATGCAATAAACGCCATTGTTTATGTGATTTTTTTATGCTATTGATTGCATACGAAAAAAATAGGGGGTGTCCATTAAAAAAACACAATTTTGTGTTGAAAATAGTATTTGTAAACGTTTTTAAATTTCCCATAGTATTTAGTTTCTTAGGCCCCTGCCGTACGTTCATGCTGGTGAAAACCGTTTTTGAATATCTTTTGTCGTTCCAGAGATATTTGAGGTGGCAGCGTTAGGTGAGACATTCTGTATATGAGTGCATGGAAGAAATTTATAGCAAAGACTGCAAAATTTTTAACTTAATATTTATATTTTGGATCTCTTACTCGCGTAAAATAAAGTGACCGCTTAAATATCATAATTACTGAAAGTTTTAATGTGTAACTCTATAGAAGATAAACCTTAAAGAATGAAACTTCACTCTGCAGCGAAGTGTGCGCTGATATGAAACTTCCTGGCAGATTAAAATTGTGTACCGGAACCGGGACTCGAACCTGGGACCTTTGCCTTTCGCGGGCAAGCGCATTACCGACTGTGCTATCCCGACACGACTCATGATGCCGCCCCACAACTTTACTTCCGCCAGTAAAGTTGTGGGGCGGCATCGTGAGTCGTGTCGGGATAGCACAGTCGGTAGTGCGCTTGCCCGCGAAAGGCAAAGGTCCCAGGTTCGAGTCCCGGTTCCGGCACACAATTTTAATCTGCCAGGAAGTTTCATAAAGCTTAAAATTATCCACGCAGGCACTACCACATCTTGTTCCAGCAGGATGCACGTCCCATCTGCTAACATTCACAGAACGTCCTCTTTCGTTGTCGTTGCTCTGTAAGAAACTGGGCTGCGGGTTTCTACGAGCGTTACGGGTCTACGAGTCTCAGGAGGACAATGCAAGCTCGTAGCAGGCTGGCCGCGGCTGACTCGCGGTGCCCCATTGTCCCCTGTGGCTGCGGGTCCGGCGGAAGGCTGAGACAAGCTATGAGCGAGCCTGAAGGCTGAGATCAGCGGCTCTACCACATAATGCAACGATCTCAGCGGACGTCTGTGCAGCGTGGACGTCCAGTACCTTGTCTAAAGATGTGACAATTGTTCACGTGTCCACACAATCAGCATCAGTGCACAAATGACGCAGAACGTGCAACATGTGTGCCAATCTTCCGAGAAGACCACCCCACCACACAGAAGGCCACAATTTGGCCACTTCCAAAGTCGCTCACTTGGATGTAGGATGTACGATAGCATCTCAGTGGCACGTCACCTTTTTTATATCACACTGTGCCTTATGGCTGTAAACAGCAATATATTAGGGGTGCACACAGATGGAATTCTGGCAGCTACGTCGCCACGTTATCATTTGGCGGACTACATTGAAAACATTGTCAGTATATTTATTATCCCACAGGTGTCATCTGCCGTCTTAAGATGAAAATCTACATCGTCTTTTTAGGTTCACTTTTCCCTCAACCCTGTTGGCCCCTTTCCGCGCCATCGATCACCACTAACTTCGGTACGGTTTCCTTCTCATGCAGTGGTCTTTCCCTTGTCTGACGGGGAATATGACACCTGTTGTGGTATGACGAAAGACGTTCGTGGGCCGCTGGGGCCAATGGAGACGTCGTGGGCTTCATTCCATGTATTTTGGCTGGCAAGCACTCCAATTACACATTCGTATTGTGGATAATTTGAGAAACTCACTGGAGCTTCCGTTAGTTTTGATTCTTTCAGGTTTGGTTTATATAAAGGAAATCTACTATCAAGTAATGATTAAAGCCATTTTTGTCCGGTCTGTATAATCTGGATGGTCAGCCTAACTGTCGTAACCTTGTTATCTTACTTGTCATTTCCTCATTACTTAGTTTCATTTTATGTAGAGACTACTTCATTTAGTCTGTAGCCGGCAGCATGAATTTTGGAAGGTCGGATCAACTTTTGTAACTTTATGATTTTTCGTGTTATTCTCTTCTAAGTAAGTTAGTAATAAAGTTTACATCGTCTTGCGAGTTTAGAAAAGTTTGCTCTGTTGTCGTAATAGTTTACATTCTCCTTGGTTCCCATCACAGTAATCTCCTCTCATGCCCACCCAGCTAGAAGCCAACACATGTAAATACATGGATGTCTCAGTCTAAAAACTGAGCTGGCGGTAAGACAGTATCAAATTCCTTGACGCTGCAATTCAATAATTTCACATTGCCACGTAAATCTTTTTTAATCCTGGTACTTTAAGTCTTAATCTTGGTTAAAAAAATTATATTTGTATGTGTTTTATTAATACTGCACACTAGTGTGATTAATGTTTAATGAGAACACATTGTAAGGCAGTTTGTTTAACACTTTATTTGGTAATGTTGCTCTCAAGCAACATCAAAATTGCGCGTGGTTTCCTGAAACATATTTCAAGAGTCATCCTTGGATGGGCAACAGTGCTTGAAACTAATACTTAAGCTCTCTAATAAAGTGATGTTTCGTCGTCTTTTGCGAAAAGTTTAGCAATCTTTAGCGGACACTCCAAGCATACGTTACCGAGGTACACGTTTGTTTCAATTTTGTGACGATTATTTTATTTTATTTATTTATTTATTTTTTTTTCGTGATACATGTGAAACTGCTTATGAAAACGAAAGAGGAAGCCTTGAAGTTCAATTATTATGGAACATTGTTGACCAGTTCTTATGTGGGAGACTGAAAATGGACTTACATTTATTGGGAAGAGGAGCCCTGGTAGACCTCTAAAAATGGGTAATAAGTTCAAAAGAAGAATGAAACATCATCTCCTGTACCAGTCAGTGATGTATGGTATGACAGATATGACAAGATCTCGTCACTTGACAGATTATGGGCCAAAAGTAATTTTCAAGTTTTGTCTTCAGGTATACTTGACAGTAAAATGTGTAACTCATGAGACGGTTATGAACTTTGTACGAAATATGACTTGTTTTCACACGTTTCATATGAAGTTGTCCAAAATACAATAATTTCTGCCGTCATAATAACAACACTGAACTACTGATACTGTACCACCATGCGAAGTTTTTGGGCCATGTTACTTACAAAGAAGAAACTATATTTTGAAAAAAAAAAAAAATCCTAAATCTTTTCACATGGCCCTACAAGTTCAATTTAAGTAACATAATACTTCTTCTCGTGATTTCTGTGTGTGCCAAATCAAGGGTTAATTTTGGTATTTTAGTCTCCATTACTGTTACTGTTACTTGTTTAAAAGTGACTCCTGTCTAGACATATTATGTTAATACTGCTATTTCGCGCACTGTAGTGTAACTGTAGTTCAATGAAAGCATATTGTGGGACATTTTATTTAATTCTGGAATTTTCAATCTCTCTCACTGCAATTACTTAACAATAATGTCTCTCCAGATCTGTTTAATTAATACTGCTAATTCATGCATTCTAGTGTGACAGTAATTTAATGTGCGCATATTGTGAGGCAGTTTAATTCTGGCATTTTGAGTCCCTGTTTCTGATATCACTCAAAATTAATTTCAGTTTACACCTGTTTAAACTAATACTTCTGTTACATGCTTTCTATTTTGAGTATAATTTAATGAGAATTTATAGTAAGGTAGATTATGAAATTCTAATTTTTCAAGTCTCTCCAATTGCCTCTTCAGTGTCCACACTTGTTGGTTAATACTGCTTGCATCAACAAATTGTGTCCAATTGGAAATGACAAGTGATCAGCTTTGGGCCATAAACTTCCGTTCTTTCCCCTTAACATTCAAATTACAAGCTCTCATACTAATTTTCCTTTCCGAAAGTGCATGTAGAAAGAGGCCAAAGAGATGATAGAGTAGTGCAGGCTACTATTAGCATTTCTCATTATTAAATAACGTATGTGAGAAACAGTCCTTAGAAGTAGGGATAAACGAATTGAGATACCACTGTTTGAAACAGAGTAATCTGCTTGGGAGAATGGAGACTTCAGTTTTCATCCACCCATCATAATTTGAGTTTTCCATAGTACTCCTGGACTGGTTCTGGTGAATGTTTGCAGTGGTCCTATTTTAATGCCACTAGAAATTGTAATTTTTTTATTTATTGTCATTTCATTACCCTCGCAGGGGAATTAGCCTACAGAGTATTATAATGGTAATAGATTGAAATGTTATATAAATATACAGTATTTACTAATTTTGTAGCGCCGTTGATTCGGCTTCTTCTGGATGACCAGCTTGAGGTGAGGGCGATAAAGGTAAGATACTGGAGGAGGTTTAACAATGGACGAGGAAAGAGAGTTGCCTTTGAGATTGTGGAGGAGGGGAAAGGTTTTTGGCCGCTGTGGAGTAGCCGAGCGGTCTAAAGCGTCTCGCTGCGAAGTGCGCGGTTGCTCGCCGTGGAGGTTCGAGTCCTCCCTGGGGCATGGGTGTGTGTGTTGTCCTTAGGTTACTTTACCTAGGTTTAAGTAGTTTGTAAGCTACGGACTGATGACCACGCAGTTTGGTCCGATAGATCTACAAACATTTGAACATTTGAAAGGATTTTGGTTGTAATGGGGGATGGTTGAGGTGACGGGAAGGAGATAACTACATGTGGCGTGGGGTGGGGTGGGAGGGGCTGCTCAGTGGTGAGTCGGAGAGTATCAGACAAGAGCGCTTACTGCGGGAAACCCGAAGTTAGAATAGTTTTGGGAGTCTGTGGTAGTGGTATTGACATGGAAAATGTGCTACGATGGCTCAATACAGAAAATGTGGACTCGAGGAATTACTTGGGAGGTTATTTTGTTGCTAGTTAACACTGTCAGATAAATAATGCTAGCATAATCTTCGCCATAGCACCAAAAACAAGATAATTCCCTAGTGAAATTATATAACATGAACCACACTCACGCTCACAATCTCAGCCACATACAGATGGCAACGTAACACAACCTCCAAGTTGGATAGATTAATGCCTCATAAGTGGCTACATGCCGTACAAAGTGGCACAATATCGTACTAGAAACATGTTGTTCGCCAACAAGATGCGACTTTACTGACTGATGCAGAAAATACGGTATACATCACCTTTTAAAACGTTGTTATCGAGGAATAAAACTGAGAATGAAAGGATTAACTGGATTAATGTTTCGGAAGAGGTGGTGATAAAATTAATGGTGTCTTTAGCTGTGGACCCAGGACGCAGGGAGTTGTTTGGACGAAGTGGGGCGCCGATAGGGCGTAACCGGACTGTCCGTTCAGGTTTGGTGGGGACGAGGTTGGCAGTGCATTTGCAGGAGTAAGCAGCATTGAATAGGTTGTAGATATTACAGACGAGTTAGGAATGAAGATTAGGATCAGGTTTGTACATGATGTTACATTTTAGGGTAGGTTCGTGGGCTATTGCAGTACGGGTTGAGGTCATCATTGCATATGAAGTATTCGTGGAAATGGTGGTATTTAGCTCCCGATCTGGAGAGTTCAATATTGTATTTGCGATAGACAATATAGGCTCCATTCTGTAGTAAGTAGTCTATGGTGGAAAGCAAAGAGGAACCTGAGTGGTGGTGAATGTGGAGGATATTCCTATTTGGGAGTCAGTATTGGAACTGGGAGATGCAGTAACGGCAACAGCTCCTAAATTGATTATGGTTTACTAAAGAAAAGAACCTCTGGGCGTCCAATAACAAAACTTCAAGATAAAAGATGGTTAGTCACGTAGAACAATAAAGAATAAGTGTAATAGTGAGAACATACACACAGACAATAACTATTACAAGCGGCTCTAGGCCAAGGCAAAACAACTACACTACAGAGAAAACTACGCTGAGCGCGGCGGCAGCTGGATCCGGCGAGGGAGCGGCCGGTGGCTGAGCATGCACTGCCCTCCACATGAAGCCGGCATCGGCGGTGGGCTACACCCTGTACTCTGCTGTGATTGGTTGGGAACTGTCACTTGGCTAACCGTAATGCAGTGCCGCAGTACAGCACCGTTTATTCTGCCGTTGGCCGTTGTTTGTATTTGTTATTACGTGTGAGCCCCTACGAAGGGAGCTCAGCAGCCCACCTTGGCTGCCTGTTATGCGGGCACTCTACACCGTCGGGCTGCCACAGCAACTGATCTCCCACCTGACCTCTCCACTGTCATTTCAGGTTTAACACTCGTGATCACAGAAGTGGACGCTGTGGAGGGTGTGGTTGTTTGTGTCATGGTGGATTGAGTACGGCCAGGGAAGGACGTAGACCAAATGCTTCTACAGGCAGTTTGTGCAACAAATGAATTTGTAATTCAAGATCAGAGGACATGTCGATCCTGGCATCGTTTTTGCAGATCGGTAATACTGTCTTCTGATACATTGTTGCACATCTGCCTAGCAAACACCAGTTAGTTGTCGTCCCAGCTTGTCTGACATGGGGATCACACTGTCCTGTTAGAACATTATCACCTTCATGTTGCAAGAATGGCAAAAGAACAGGACTGAACTCTGGTCAGCGCTCCTTTCACAAACACAAAGGCCAGTGCATCTTGGACGAATACACTCTAAGAGACAGAGCTCACCAGATTCACATCTTCAGCGCAATCAACCAACACATGTGTGCAGGCAGAATCTGATTTCATCGTTGAATGCCGCGCCTTGACGTTTCAAGTGATGGTCTGACTAAACCAGTCCAATGGATTACATCGATGAAGGCATAAGTGGTTCGAATCAAATGTTGTTAAACCTGTTGGAACAAACAGATGTGGTCATCAGACAGTTGATTTACAAACTACTTCAAGTTACATTAAGGACAACTCACACACTCATGTTCAAGGGACGACTCGATCCTCCAGCCATCCAGTCCTTAGCATTATCGCTTACACCACGCAGCTACTAACGTGATGCAGGGATGAGGGAATGTCCAGAGGTGTGCGTGCCCGTAGTTCCAACGCTAGTAACCGGTTGGCAATAATTCATGTTGATACGTTTGGCCTCACAGACCCTCTTATCGGTACTGTGGTACCTGTACGATCTGTCACTTTGTGCCCTTACAGTATGGCAAACGTGGCTGAAGTCTGTACTTCGTGCACATTGAAATATATCTGCCTAATAGTGAATATATATATATATATATATATATATATATATATATATATATATATATATATATATATATATATATATATTGTTTTAAAGATAAATAATGTAATGGCTTGATGTAAATGATGCAAATTTAGAAAAAGGAGCGCCTGACAAAATAATGTTCCGCGAAAAGAAAGTTAACAACGAAAGCAAATAAATTTGGAAATCAATCGTAATTTTGAAATGAAAATATTGGCGATAAAATTACGGGTGGAAAAATATCTCAAGTTAGTGGCTACTTTGCAAATCACTGTCATTCAAAAATGTGCCTGTAAAATTTTGCTGTAAATGAATAAAGCTGGAAAATGGCACAAAATATTTAAATCTAGCAACGCCACAAACACTTTGTACAGAAACTAACTGTTGGAATGCACTGGTAAAACATAAATTTACCACAATTCCGCGGTTAGCAAAAATTGAAAATAATTAAGTTTGGATAATTTGGCGTATCTATTCAGGGACGTTTAGTGTGGAACAAATGATTCTGAAATAATTATGGGGAATTGTGCATCCTTCCAACATTTAATTTCGCACACTGCAAAGAAAATGGCGGTTGCTGGCAATCTGTAAAAAAAAAAATCACACACTATTAATATATTTTACAGTAAGGAATAATGAAATGCCTTTAAAATAATAAAAAATAATGAGAAATGCAACTTTTCTGTAAATAAAATTAGCTCTGTTAGATTCTGAAAACGTTTGTTAATACACACAATAACTTACAACTTCCGTTCTGTGCTCGAAAAGAAATTACAATTCAATTAAGTTAAACTCTGAGCAACACGCCATTGCGTCCGAAACTAATGAATGCTAGACCAAGAAGAAGAAAGAAAGGAGACTGCTGCTCTTTCTTATTGAGTAAAACATATGGTACGTTAAGATTTTTGTTTCAATAGGTAAAAATATGCTGATTAGCGTTATACTTTAGTTACATAAATATCTCTACGACGGTTCTTTAGTAATTTACATTAAATAAACACAGAATAATCGTAAAAATATAAGAGATTAATTATGAAGAATAAATAAAATATTGAAATAAACTCCGGGCGGCCCATGAAACATTATAACGCCCAGAATTTCGTCTATAGTTGTGAGGATTTTAACGTGACCACTGCAGCTATCAATGCTGTAGAACTGACCACGTCCAACTTAATCGGCAGTCCTCTGAGAGGACCATCCCACCACTCGGGAGGCCACAATTAGAACGCTTTTAGACTGGCCCAGTGTATTGCAGGAAGCACGACTCCGTGTTCGTTGTGTGGCGCCAGTTTACTTCACACGTTCATGTAGAACTGAGCGTTATGGCTGTAAACTTTCCCTATTAATGGGTACACACTAACAGCACTGTCATAGCTATGTCACTACAACATCTCTTGGAAGAGGACGTTGCGTTGAAATCATTACCAGTAGGGTAGAGTAGTACACAGTGAAACATTCCATCTCAATTGTATTTAGTAATTTTTTCTAATTGTTGGTATCCCTGAATGTTTATTACGTTAAAATACATCTTTTACTGTAATGGTGGACAGTTTGGTTAATTATTCTTGTTTCTATACGTTAGTATTGGTTTTCGGTGGTCAGAAGTTTCAGTTAACGTTTCTTTGTAAGTTTAATATTCTCGATTTAACATACAGCAAAAAGAAATATTATGGTTTTGGTAAGATACACTTCTTTAGCAAATACTGACCAGTTGTAAATTTGATAGATACGTATGTTAAAAAGTTCTGACTAACTTTTTTAGTTTATGGTGACTTTGGTACACAGTGAAACACTTGTATGTGGTACACAGTGAAACAGGACCATTGATGTGTGACTCCTCCTAACACTTTGGAGGGTACTGTGGAAGGTGTTGAGGCAGCCAGTTGCAGTAACAACGGAAAAACCATACATCTCGCCAAAAGAGTTTCGTGGTTTGCCGAAAGCACTTCCCAGAAAAACAAGTGGACGTTCCGAAGGTAGAAGCATAATACTAAAATCAACACCAGAGCGAGCAGGTATTGAAGAAAAGACTTTGAGAAAAAGGACAAAGCTGGAGGAGTAGGAGAAAAGAAGTATGAAGAGGGTCAACAATCAAAAACATAAGTGGTGTGTAAGTAAGACAGCTTCTAGTGAAAGTGACGAAGACAGTGACAAAGATGAAGGCCATCCAGTGAAAGAGATATGTGTATCATTAGTTCTTTGTAACTTGAAGCGGGACATTATGATTGGTGACTACATTTTGGTGAAATTCCAAAACAATGTATATTTTGTAACTAAAGTCTTGAAGTCAGTAGTTTGTGCTACTGCGTGTGAAGTCTCATATCTTCGGAAGAAATTACTGATTATGTATTCCCAGTTGCAGAAGACATAGTCTGCGTTTCACATAAGGACTTTGCAATGATTTTACCCCCTGTACTAAGAGACTCTCCAACCACCGGTATATTCGTTTCCCAATCAATTTTGGTGGACTTAATATTCACTGAACAAAATTTAGTATATGTTAGTGTTTGCACTTGTATTTAATACAGATATTTATGTTTTATAAGTGACTCAGCAAGTAATAAATATTAAAAAAACAGCTGTTACTACACAGTGAAACATTTGCAGAGGTTGTTTAAAATTGCTTTCACTTACTAATTAGAAGCTAAATTATTATTTTTTGTTCCAAAATATTGAAAAAGTATTGTTCTTTCAAGTAAATAGAGATAATTTGTTTTGTGAGTAGTATTTTATACGAAACAATCAAAAGGGTTATTTTTGTTTCACTGTGTACTACTCTCCCCTACACCTAATATACCCCGGGTGGCGTCTGTCGCTACTGGATCAAAATCGACGTCATCTTTCCGGTTGTACATTCGTTTTTTTTCTGTTTTTTTTTTTTTAACGTTTCTTTTTCTGGAATTTAATTTGAAAATTTCCGTTTGCTGAGGAAGAAACCACAAGCAAGAACAAAAGTTTAACAAAAAAATTAAAAATTATATATATATATCCACTCCCATGAACCACAGACATTGCCGAGGTGGGGTGGCTTGCGTGCCTCTACGATACAGATAGCCGTACCGTAGGTGCAACCACAGCGGGGGGGTATCTGTGGAGAGGCCAGACAAACGTATGGTTCCTGAAGAGGGGCAGCAGCCTTTTCAGTAGTTACAGGAGCAACAGTCTGGATGATTGACTGAGCTGGCCTTGTAACATCAGCTAATGTGCCTTTGCCACACAGCTACTGCGAACGGCTGAAAGCAAGGGAAACTACAGCCGTTATTTTTCCCGAGGACATGCAGCTCTACTGTATGAACATATGATGATGGCATCCTCTCGGGTAAAATATTCCGGAGGTAAAATAGTCCCTCATTCGGATCTCCAGGCGGGGACTACTCAGGTGGATGTGATCATCAGGAAAGACAATACTGGCATTCTACGGGTCGGAGCGTGGAATGTTAGATCCCTTAATAGAGTAGGAAAATTAGAAAATTTAAAAAGGGAAATGGATAGGTTGAAGTTAGATATAGTGGGGATTAGTGAAGTTCGGTGGCAGGATGAACAGGATTTCCTGTCAGGTGAGTACAGGATTATAAATACAAAATCAATTGCGGGTATCACAGGAGTAAGACTGATAATGAATAAGAAAATAGGAATGCGGGTAAACTACTACGGCCAGCACAGTGATCGCATTATCATTGTCAAGATAGATACGAAGCCAACACCGACAACAGTAGTACAGGTTTATATGCCAACTAGCTCTGCCGATGATGAGGAAATCGAAGAAATATATGAGGAGCTAAAGAAAATTATTCAGACAATTAAGGGAGAGGAAAACTTAATTGTTATGGGAGACTGGAATTCGGTAGTAGGACAAAGAGGGGAAGGGAAGATAGTAGGTGAATATGGTCTGGGAAAAAGGAATGAAAGAGGAAGCCGCCTGGTAGAATTTTGCACGGAACATAATTTAGTTATAACAAACACCTGGTTCAAGAATCACAAAAGAAGGTTGTATACGTGGAAGAGACCAGGAGACACCGGGAGATACCAGATAGATTTTATAATGGTAAGACATAGATTTCGGAACCAGGTTTTACAGTGTAAGACATACTCAGGGGCAGATATAGACTCCGAGCATAACTTGTTGGTTGTAGGCTGAAACTGAAGAAACTACAAAATGGTAGGAAAATAAGGAGATGGGACCTGGATAAATTGAAGGAACCTGAGGTTCTTAAGAATTTCAGAGGGAGCTTTAGGCAACAATTGACAGAAACCGGGGAAAATAAAACAGTAGGGGAGGAATGGGTAGAATTGAAATAGTGAAGGTAGCAGAGGACAAAATAGGTAGGAAGGCAAGACCTACAAAAAATCCTTGGATATCACAGGAGATACTAAATTTAATCGATGAAAGGAGAAAATATAAAAATGCAGTAAATGAAACAGGCAAAATGGAGTACAGACGACTAAGAAATGAGATTGACAGGAAGTGCAAAATGGCTAAGCAGGAGTGGCTAGAAGGCAAATGCAAGGATGTAGAAGAATGTATAAATAGGGGAAAAATAGATACAGCGTACAGGAAAATAAAAGAAACATTTGGAGATAAGAAAAACAGCTCTATGAATATCAAGGACACTGATGGAAAACCAGTCCTCAGCAAAGAAGGGAAAGCTGAATGGTGGAAAGAGTATATAGAGGGGCTCTACAAAGGAAATGAACTTCAAGACAATGTTGTAGGAAGGGAAGAGGATGTAGATGAAGATTAAATAGGAGATACTGTACTGAGAGAAGAATTTGACAGAGCCCTGAAAGATCTAAGTCGAAACAAGGCCCCTGGAATAGTTGATATTCCCTCAGAGCTACTGAAGTCTCTGGGAGAACCAGCCATGACAAAACTGTTTCACCTGGTGTGTAAGATGTATGAGACAGGCGAAGTACCCTCAGACTTTAAGAAAAATGTTATAATCCCCATTCCAAAGAAAGCAGGTGCAGACAGGTGTGAAAACTACAGAACCATCAGTTTAATAAGTCATGGTTGCAAAATATTAACACGAATTATATACAGAAGAATGGAAAAACTGGTAGAAGCCGACCTCGGCGAAGATCAGTTTGGGTTCAGGAGAAATATAGGAACTCGGGAGGCAATACTCACTTTACGGTTTATCATAGAAGATAGATTAAGAAAAGGCAAACCTACATTTCTAGCTTTTGTAAATTTGGAGAAGGCTTTTGACAATGTTGATTGGAATAAACTCTTTCAAGTTCTGAAGCAAGCAGGAGTAAAATATAGGGAGCGTAAGGTTATTTACAACTTGTACAAAAACCAGACAGCGGTTGTCAGAGTTGACGGGCATGAAAGGGATGCAATTGTTGGAAAGGGAGTAAGACAGGGTTGTAGTCTTTCTCCATTGTTATTCAATTTGTACATTGAGCAAGCTATAAAGGAAAGCAAGGAGAAATTTGGAGAAGGAATTAAAGTTCAGGGTGAAGAATTAAAAACATTGCGTTTTGCTGATGATATTGTAATTCTCTCAGATACAGCAAAGGACTTGGAAGAGCAATTGAACGGAATGGACAGTGTGCTGAAAGGTGCATATAAGATGAACATTAACAAGAGCAAAACTAGGGTAATTGAGTGCAGTGTAAGAAAATCAGGTGATGCTGAAGGAATTAGATTGGGAAACGAAGCAATAAAGGAGGTAGATGAGTTTTGTTACTTGGGCAGTAAAATAACAAATGATGGTCGCAGTACAGAGGATATGAAATGCAGAATGGCAATGGGTAGAAAAACGTTTTTGAAAAAGAGAAATTTTTTAACATCGAATATTGATTTAAGCCTAAGGAAGTCCTTTCTGAAGGCATTCGTGTGGAGTGTTGCCTTGTATGGGAGTGAAACATGGACGATAAACAGTGCGGACAGGAAGAGGATAGAGGCTTTTGAAACGTGGTGCTACAGAAGAATGCTGAAGATTAGGTGGGTGGATCGCGCAACTAATGAGGAGGTACTGAACAGAATTGGGGAGAAAAGGAATTTCTGGCATACCTTGACTAAAAGAAGGGATAGATTGGTAGGACACATTCTTAGACATCAATGAATTGTGAATTTAGCGTTGGAGGGAAGTGTGTGGGGTAAAAATCGCAGAGGAAGACCAAGAGATGGATACAGTAGGCAGATTCAGACAGATGTAGGTTGCCGTTCTTATGTGGAGATGAAGAGGCTAGCTCAGGATAGGGTATTGTGGAGACCACAACAACACACACACATACACACACACACACACACACACACACACACACACACACACACACACATATATATATATATATATATATATATATATATATATATATATATATATATATATTGGTTTAGTTGTGTGTAAATATGTCTGTTCACTGGTCGGATAAACCCTGAGGGATGCTCGGCTGACACGTCGGACGAGGTCCTCGCAGGCGCACACCCGTTTATTGTGATGCTCCACAAGTTCAGCCTACTGCCTCGCCGCCCTGGACTAGCGCTGTCCTGAACACACGAGGGGCGCGCCTGCCGATGACGGCTGACGGCTGATGGGGTCGACGCCCGCGCTCGCTGTCCGCTGCGTCCTCCGCGCCCCACCCACCGCTCCCGTCGCTGCCTCAAGCCTCGCTGTAAAGCCGTGTCCCACATGACTGGCGTCCGCAGCAACCGCCGACGTTTCCAGTCGAAACGGATTTAATCTTGTGGCTCCAGTTGACTGGCAGCTTTGGATATTGTGACCAACCACTGGAACACATACACCGAACGCTATAGTAGGTCGCACCTATGAGTCCAATTAAAGAAACCTATTATGCTGAAGAGATAGCTCCTTACTTAACAGTCATATTATAACGTTCCCCTTGCTTAGTATGATGCCATAATTGTTAAAGTAGATTCCGCGATTATATTTTGGACAAGGAATTGATAATACCGATTTTTTTTTTTCAATTTGAAATAATTTAGTTTAAGTACAGCACAAAATGAACATTAAAGCAAATAAACCGCGAGTTGCATATTAAAGTTGGGCACCATACAAGCAACAGCAAGTTATAAGATTTACGGAAAGCATCTAGCTGGATCCAGCACTTCGTATTGTAGAAGCTGTAAATGATATCTTTTTCGTATTTAATAAGTGAATGTTCAAGATACTTTCCGTAGGACATCAATGTTCAGACTGTTCACTTCGTCCTTCATTGTTGTGTGACCGAGGGTGGAACATGAAGTTACTGGTAATGATAAAAAAATATCGGACTTCGTGAAATTACAAAAGAAATGACTGCAGGTTCTAAAATCAAGCAAAGTATTGTATAAGCATGATTCATTTATTGAAATTTTGCAGACAATTCGAAGCGATTGTAATTTGCGTCTGAACATTAAACTATTACGGAGGCGAAGGAGCTGAAAACGTTAAGAAATGAAATATTTGACGTTGAGGAGTTTGATTTAAATGAAAACCAAGCAGAGGGAATGCTTTTAAATTTAAATAATATATTTTCAGCAACAGCTTGCATTACTCTTACTTACATGAGTGGATACAGGTATGAAAGACGTCACATCAGATACAGACCAGAGAGTGAGTAAAACTACTATCACGGTTCCGTCTTCTCGCTTGTTCGGAAGTAAAAAATGACGAACGAAATTAAATTAGTTGCATTGCGAGTCAGAGGGAACCGGAGGCGATAAGCATCGCTGATCAAAGATAAACAAAACAATAAAAATTTTAGTGTATTGTTACAATATACAACCTCTCTCTCAAAGAAGGAGCTGTACCAAGACATTGGAAAGTTGCACAGGTCACATCTATATTCAAGAAAGGTAGTAGGAGTAACCCACTAAACTACAGGCCTGCTTCATTGACGTCAATTTGCAGCAGGAGTTTGGAACATATCCTGTATACTAATATTATGAATTATTCTGAAAAAAAATTTGATCTATTGACCCAAGGTCAACACGGATTTAGAAAATATAATTCATGCGAAACACAACTAGCACACTACTCACACCAAGTCAAGAGTGCTATCGACAATGGTTCTCAAATTCATTCCGTATGTCTTTGTTTCCAGAAGGCTTTTACACCACACTTCTCAAACGGCTTTTAATCAAATTGCGTGGTTATGGTATATCGCCCCAAATTTGCGACTGGATAGGGGACTTCCTGTCAGAGAGGACGCAGTTCGTAGTAATCGATAGTAAGGCATAGACTAAAACAGACGCGATATCGGGCGTTTCACAGGGTAGTGTCATTGGTCCTCTGCTATTCCTTAACGATGTAAATATCACGATGGTGTAAAAATTGGCAGTTGACTCTAAATAATGAGAAGTGTGAAGTCGTCCACATGAGTACGAAAAGAAATCCATTAAACTTTGTTTACAAGATAAATCAATCAAACGTGAAGACCGTAAACTCCACAAAATATCTAGGAATTACTATTACTTCAAACATAAACTGGAAAGAACACGTAGATAATGTCGTGGGAAAGGCGAACCAAAGACTACGTTTTATTGCCAGAACCTTTAAAAGATTCAACGGAACTAAAGAGACTAAATACACTACGCTTGTCCGTCCTTTTGTGGAGTATTGCTGCCCAGTGTGGGATCCTTATCAGGTGGGTTTGACGGAAGAGATCAAAACGTCCAAAGAGGGGCAGCTCGTTTTATATTGTCACGATACAGGGAAGAGAGCGTCACGGATATGATACAGGATATGGGGAAGATAACATCACAACAATGACGCTTATTGCTGCGGCGTGGTTTACTTACGAAACTCCAATCACCAACATTCTCCTCCGAATACGGAAAAATATTGTTGACTCACACCTACACAAATAGAAATGATCATCAGAATAAAATACGAGAAGTCACATCTCGAACGGAAAGATTCCGATGTTATTTCTTCCCGCGTGCTTTTCGAGAGTGGAATAGGAGATTAATAGTATAAACGTGGTTCGATGAACCCTCTGTCAGGCACTTAGATGTGATTTGCAGAGTATCCCATGTGGATGTAGATTAGGTGATATAATTTATTTTTCTCACATCTCACCCACCTGACTATACACATTGCCGATGTCGATGAATTGTGTTCCTCAATGATACGGTCGTCCAGATTGTAGCTGCAAACATATTACAGGGGTCTCTGTGGAGAGGCCACACAAACGTGGTTCGAGCAGAGGAGCAGCAGCCTTTTCAGTAGTTGCAGTAGTTGCAGGGGCAAGAGTCTGGATGACAGACTGAGTTCGCCTTCTAAAGTCACCTAACATGGCTTCGCCACACAGTCACCGCATAGCACTAGTTTTTGTATGCCTTCTGCATAGAAGTTTTCCGCCCGTGTATTGAACCATGTGTTAACATGTTCTTTTAGCTAGTCATCGACGTTGAAGTGTTATCTACGAATGAAAGAATTTAAGCACGAGGAGCGATTGAAAATTCCGTGCAAAAATTAAAACTACTAACGTGTTTCGGGAAAACCAATTTTATTTTTCGACGTTGTTTCATTTTACTCTTATACACTTCGTCAAACGCTGTAGCCCTTCCGTATAGTAGGAATTCTCCAAACCTGGAAAATAGCTATTAGTTTCTGCAATAACCTCCTCGTTTGAATGAAGTCTTCGCCGGCCGGCATGGCCAAACACCTCCTCGCCGTGCCAGCGCCACCGCCCGCGGGTAGCCTTTGCCGCGCTCCTGCCCCGCGCACAGTGCGCAGCGGCGTGTGGGGCACTAGCGACACACGGTCGAGCGAGGCCGGGGCGGTCAACTACAGAGTACTCCGAAATGTTCGCCATGTCTGTACTAAGGTAACACACACATCCACGGCCGAAGGAGGTCTCGAAACTTCGTAACACGACGCTCCAGACCGTGTAGACATTTCTGCGCGGCTCGTCACACGTCTTGCACCCTGTGGCGTAGGCACAAACTTTTGGAAGTGCATTCAGTGCTATATGTGCTTAATGTCTGTAGCATATGTCGCAACTGCCACTCAAGAAAAATCTTTGATACAACTGACAAAACTAACTTCTGATTTACATGTCATACGCCAATACTTCCGCAAATACAAATAAAAACAAAATAGAAGTGGCGTGTCTCCAGGTACGAAGAGCACTTGAGGTCTATTTTGAGGGAGACAAACTCCAATATAACAAGCATCCAAAATCCCTTGTGATCACGTTGGACAGGTAGTTTTCCTTTAGGGATCACTTGACCGGAACATCCGTCTAAATTCCGAATATCACCTCTCGGACTGGTGTGCTAAGCAGCAGAGTACTGTGCACCTGTATGCTTAATAGCCCACATGTAATAAATGCCCAACTTAACAAAGCCACGCGCATTGTCAGTGGGATAATACGATCTACACCCACATACTGGTTACATATTTGAAGCCACATCCAGATATCAGATTCAAAAAAAATGTTCAAATGTTTGTTAAGCTTAAGGGACTTAACTACGGGGTCATCAGTCCCTAAACTTACGAACTACTTATGAATTACCTACAACTAAGGACGGCACAAATATCCATGCCCGAGGGGGGGATTCGAACCCCCGACCGTAGTGGCCGTGCAGACCGTGACTGAAGCGCCTCAGTCTCCTCGGCCACCGCGGCCGGCAGATATCAGACCGAAGGGCATGCTAATACGAGAATACCAGAATATTATTGATATGTTTCCTTAGGAACGAAAAAGTTTAAGATCCAGATACTTCACCTTTCCTACAGCCAGCACTCTGGCGCAAAATAGATTCAAAGCAATCGATAAATAATAGCGCAACTGAGAAGATAATTACGCTCCACAGTGCACCAAACCACCCAGCATCCAGGAGAAAACCCCCTGGATTTGATCAACTTCAGGCAATTTGGACTACCGTGAACGGTATCAGACAGGCAATAGAAGATGTGCCAATGCCCTCCAGAAGTGGGGCAAATCTTCACCACCACCTTGTGACTGGTGCGGAACGACAGACAGTTGCGCGTGTGATGTGAGCATGCCCCAAAAGTGCCTAAAAGGATTCTTTTGGAGGCTTCCTGACACCGAAGAGTGATGCCATTCATTATATAAAACATCTTGTCGGCATGTACTCTTCAATAAAGTTATTGCTTGAGTTGATCGATATTCATCGCTGTTATATAGACATTGGTGTTAGGATCAATTTTTAAAAAAATCAGATTGATGCTATTACCATAAATGACGCTGCTAGACAAAGACATACAATACAATACAGAATACAGATTTATACATACCTCTTTCCTTTGTGGCTTGGTATCCTGGACCGTACCAAAATTTTATTAGAAAATCCAGTTGAATCTTCAGGATGGAGATACGGATGGTCCTATATTGTATTCATACCACAGACGTGTTGATGTTTTAGAGAACTTAACACCGATGCAAAAAACATCATAGTTTCCCAGGAAACACCAATTTCTATAACAGTGATGACTATCGATCAACATTAGCACAGAGCATTGTTCTTTCGCAGTTACACAGTGGCGTATCCAGGATCGTGGTCTGGTGGTGGCTGAAGTCAATCGCCGAGCTGACGTGTTATACATATCCAGGGTGTTTCACTAAGTGTGTTTGCCTCTGTAACTTATAAAATAATAGGTGACGGGAAATTTTAATGTTACACTTTCTGCGCAGCTATGAACATAGTTTATTGTATCCTTTTCCAAAGAGTTATACGACAAAGATATAATTTTTTAAATGGAACAATAGTTTTTTTTCTATCGTGTATTGGATTCGTTTAAACCAGCTGCGTCCAAATCAATTTAAACTACATTCCTATCACTGTTAGTTTGGGAGCTACAACCCTTCAAAGTTCCGGGGGCGGAGGCTGAGATAGCGTAACTGACTGGCCGAGTGCCTATCCCCTGGGGCACGGCCCACTGTCTCATGACCACCAGCCAGTTAGCTACGCTGTCGTAGCCTCCACCCCCTAAACTTTGGAGGGTTGTAGCTCCCAAACTAACAGTGATAGGAATGTAGTTTCAATTGATTTGGACGCAGCTGGTTTCAACGAATCCAATGCAGAAAAGAAAAAAAAAACTACCGTTCCATTTAAAAAATTATATATTTGTGCTCTAACTCTTTGGAAAATGATACAATAAACTATGTTCATAGCTCCGCAGAAAGTGTAACATTTCTTGTGTTGACCTACGCATTAAAATTTCCTGTCACCTATTATTTTATAAGTTACAGAGGCGAACACTTAGTCAAACACCCTATATATAAAGGCTGCGCCTTTACTGATATTGATACTGGGAGGATTGATCCCTTCCTTTTTTCTATCCTCTCTCCTTCCCTCCCTCCCTCCCTCCTCTCTCTCTCTCTCTCTCTCTCTCTCTCTCTCTCTCTCTCTCTCTTTCCTTCTAGGGGAGGTTGCAGCGTGGTCGCTGGGGGGGGGGGGGATGGTCTGCGAGGTGGAGGGGTGCAGCCGGACAGCCCCCCCCCCCCCCTCTTCCCTGGAGACGCCTCTGCAGTTACTTCACTGGAAATTTCTTGAATCCCTGAAAGAAAGTGAGTAAAGTTGAAAATTGTTGATGGTTCTCTGCAAGGAGAGCTTAATAAAGATGGAAAGATTTACACAAGAAATATCGTGTACAAAGAAATCTTTGACGTCTAAATTAACATTTCATTATTTAAATCACCTTCATTTATTGATCTAGCGTTGGCTCTTTACAAATGTACCGCCAGTGGCTTCCTCCACTGCACTTTACTTTGAGCAATTTAGCAAGTAGAAAACCCCGTGGGGCAGTAAGCAAAGGGGCGTTCTCGCCTTCTGCTCTGGGTAATTCAATTTGAATTAGCAGACACCTTTACACAGATATTTTTTCTGACAATTCATAATCTCGAGAACGGTAGTCAATTCTGTTGACTGCCGAGCTTTTACTAGTTTACTTTTATATTTGGATATGTACTCACATGACTAACTGGGTGTATCGTACAATAAATAAATAAAGAAATAAAATCGAAATATTTGGCTTAATGGGAAACATTATCATTTACGACTTCATGTCTGAAGAACTACGAGTATGTATCGTACTATGATATAATTTTGAAGGTTCACTCATGTGAACACTGTCAACAAAATTTCTCGCAAATACAAGTAGTAATATAGTAATAGTAATATTAATAAAACATAAGGGCGAGCCGAATCCAATAGTTTTACTGTATGAACAGAGGAAAAGTATGAAGAAATGAACTTCTTTCGTCATTTTGTTGCTGTTCTCATAGAAAGTAATTTAATAGAGTTTGTTCCCGGCTTTTCCGGGAATGTATTAATTCCATTCTTATTTCTTTCCATCTACATCTTACCCCTCTGTCCATCGCCTTGTCCCACATTCTTTGTTCTCATCCAACTGAATCTTTACGACGTCGTATCTCCTGCGTCCCAAAATAATGTAATGTTACTCGCATGTAGAGTGCAATATTAGCAACATTTTATTGTTTATGACGACTTATTTCCAGAAATATTTGTCGTTCGTACTTACTGCCCGACAGCGATCTTTGTCTGATAGTAAGAAATAAGCGTACCAAGTTTCGTTGAAATCGGTCCAAGTAGTTTCGGAGGAGATGTAGAACATACACACCTACATACACACTACGGTCGGGGGTTCGAATCACCCCTCGGGCATGGATATTTGTGCCGTCCTAGTTAGTAAGTAGTTCATAAGTAGTTTGTAAGTTGAGGGACTGATGACCCCGTAGTTAAGTCCTATAGACTTTACAAACATTTACAAACCTACATACACATACAGGCATGCAAAACATTTTATACAATGTATTGTTATCGATATGTATTGATGTAGATACTACTCAAGATCACTCTCAATGGGGAACAAATCTGGAGAGACACCACACACGCCTAATACCATCGTTAGCACCGAGGCATCAGCGACTCTCAGCACTGAAAATGACACATCTCCATTCGTCCCTTGATAAGCGCCTACCATGACACCACTGGAGGCGGGCTGAATGATGTTGGGTCGTGAGCGGAGGACACCCGCACGGCACGCATGGTCACGCATCATTGTCTGCGTAGCCATATCCTATACTGGCCGTTCTCCTCTAGTGATCGTCTAGAGAACAGTGAACGGTACACAGTGCATTGAAATCATCATTCAACCAGTCTTGCTATCACTCATGCACCAACAAGGCGATATGCTTTTCCAACAGGACAATGCACGTCCACATGCATCCCGTATCATCCAACGTTCTCTTCAAGGTGTACGTCAATTACCCTGACCACCACGATCCCCAGATCGGTCCCCCATTGTGCATGTTTGTGACCGCATGAAACGTCTTGTTGGGCGGTCTGCATGAGTGACAGGAAGTGTAGCCTAATTGAGGCACCAGCTGGAAATTGCATGGCTGGCCATTACACAATACCACATTCGGTATCTCTACGATGGCCTCCATGCAAGAATTACAGTCTGCATTGCTGCAAAATGACGGTATATACGGTACTAACGCCAACATAGCGACGCTCTGGTAACTGTACTCACGTTCGTATGCCTCTGTCTCTGTGATCGTGTGTTGTATACATCCTCAAAATGAGTCAATAAATCTCCCTCTGTTTAATCGACGAATTCATGGTATTCTTTTCCATTTTTCAGCAGTGTGATAAAAATTTTTTAGTAAGAAATAATTTTTTTTTTTTTTCATTTGTTACAGTCTGATGTATGCAATATCTTTTGTATATTTTTAAATGTCACATCTAACTGATGCATAATTTGAGACCGCTGAATCGGCAAACATATTATGGAACGAAGAATGCCGACGTTACATTGCAAGAGATATTTCAAATGTAACGATTACATTGTGTAGAGACTATTAGTCGGCGCCTAAACGTAATATCTGCACAGAAGATGTATTAGTTGATGCTTTACGTGCCACCTAGACGTCTAGGTGTATCACGTTTTTCATAAAGGCGGCTCTTGCTCACATTCTAGTGTGTAACTACCTGTTATAAATAAACAAACACGTACGCATATTACTAATTTTAATGTCCCAACGGTCTTACTGTAGGTTCTCGTTGGAAGTAGCAATGCGTCTAGCAGTAGATAATTGCTTACACAACAGGTTTATACTTTTTCCTAATTGGGATGTCATCGGAGAAAACGAGCGGCACTTGATGACATTACGGGTGGCGAAAATATGCTTATTATAATACAAATGGTCCTTGGCAAATCATTCTTCGTATCGCCTGGAACTACTTACCTACATACGGGAGCCACGCTGAAACGTATTTATTTTCAGACCATGCAAGTATATCCTTTTAATCCACGGAGGTGGTTTTTTCCTTGGTTTCTTGGCATATACTTTTCTCATCGTTTTAGAAGCTTAATTATTCATGTACGTATTTCCCGTTCCAACTGCCCGAATACACTGTCGCATTGCTTTTCGTATATCCTCCATCGCCTCGTAGCGTTCGTCTCATAGGTGTTCTTTCACAGAACCAAAATAATGGTAATCAGAGAGGGGACTGTAGGAGGGATGTTGAAGACTTTCCTACCCAAATGTCCCGATCTTCTCCACAGTAGCACGAGAAACGTGGGACGGGCGTCGTGGTGTTGCAGAATGATCTTTCCAGGATATCTGTCGCTCAGTTCCCGACAGCGCTTCACAATCCTGTGGATACAGCAGGAAGCATATATGTTTTGCGCAGGTTCAATAAAATCAATCAGAATGCCACCCTTGCGCATTCCCGAAGACACTGTCCATGACCTTCCTAACCGATCCTACAGTCTTGGCTATTTTCTTCGGTGGCGAATCCAAGTTGTACCATTCCATTTCGTTTCGGGCTCGTAATTGTGACACTGACTTTCGCCGCCTGCCACAATGATCGTAAAAAGAATCGTCACGTTTATTACGCAATCCCTGAAGAAAGTTATCGCAGATGTAGTCCAGTCAATGAATGGATTGTAGAGGGCATTAATGAGAGAATTTTTGACTTCTGGACTTTCTTAGAGATAGTTAGGAAGTGAACATACTAAAAGTCACCTCCCCTAGGGGTGTGGAGGGGGGGAGCTAAAGCGGGGAGGAGGGTAGGAAGGTACCATTTTTTGGTTTTTTGCTTATATTTCGAAACCGGTCCTGTTTAGGAAAAAATTTTCCAAATAAGAATGAAAGATGATTGAATTTTCTATAAAATCGTTTCGATACGTATACGTCCAATTGCCAACGTTTTTCGAGATTTACGTTATTGAAAAACGATAGTTTAGGAAAAAATCATTTTTACCTCACTAATTTTGTCAAACATTTACTTCTAGTGACTCACTCCTCCTCAACTAAATCATTTGAGTTGGAAAGACACCTCATCACTTCCTCTCCCCTTTGATCATGTCTGGCTCGAGCAGCATCCATACTCGTCACTTGCACATCAGTTCTGTTGCGTCCTTTTGTGATATTAGTAACAGAAAATATATTCCTGCGTCTCACATTGGGCTTCTTTTGTTCACCGTCAACACTTTCGGCACAGAAGAAATATTTTGGTTTGAAATCGAATTTCGGTTTTTTGGATCTCAAAGTTGCAGGCTCAGGTGCTTCAGAGGAAGATGAGAGTGCCTGTCTCTTTAAATGAGCCTTGATGGATTGCGGCCTGATGTAATTTTTTCGACACTCACTATGAATCAGAAGGATGTCTAAATCTTCTAAAGCCATTAACCATTGCTATCTCCACTTCCTCTACTTGCTTTGATGAGTGATTGTATTCTTTTTTTGTCAGTGTCGTAACACCGACACCTGGTCCATCGATTGTTTCATCACATACAAAACATCGAGTAGCTATTTTGCGCACTACACTGTCAACATTTTCATAACTAAATAAACATATCACAAAAAACCGACACAAAATACCGACATACAAACTCTCTCTGCGCTTGCAGAACTTTTGAAGTGAACTGTCGATATCTTGGAACGACCTAGTGACAGGCCTTTTATGTTCGTCGTAGGGCTTCCCCATCGTTTAGCCTCTGCCGGGCGTTAAGTACCGGTGACCTTGACGACGCGTCCACTACAAGTGAGTATCGACTCTTCAGCCTCAGAAAAAAGAAGATGTTGCGTTGAATACAATTTTTTAATTTTGAATCACTATCAGTACTTGTAAATACTTTCATTGTATTATCCACGATGTTATAAAAGGTACGATTATAAAAAGGTTCTATTTCAATTGCAATTACCTTATTACCAGTGTTTAAGTGTTGTTATTTACCATCCTAGTACATTTCATAAGATAAAAATGTTACAGCCCCTCAAAAAACTCATTCATAGGACTTCGAAACTGAGCGCACATCTTATAAATTATGTAACTTCTGATTGGCTGAAGATAGCCGGCCGGGGTGGCCGAGCGGTGTGCGGTGCGCATCACGTTCTGCACTACGGTCGGGGATTCGAATCCCCCCTCGGACATGGATATTTGTGCCATCCTTAGTATTATCCAGTTCATAAGTAGATTGTAAGTTTAGAGACTGATGACCCCGTAGTTAAGTCCCATAAGCTCTACAAACATTTGAACATTTTTGGCTGAAGATAAGGGTAGCGAATGTGCATAACAAATTGAAATTTAATGCTGTACAACTTTCTGACAAATGTTCTGAGAAATGATCGACGTGAATCACTAGAAATTAATGTTCAACAAAATTAGTGAGGTAAAAATGATTTTTTCCGAAATTGTCGATTTTCAATAACGTATATCTCGAAAACCGTTGGAAATTCGAGGTATATGTATCGAAACTATTTTATAGCAAATTCAATCATCTTTTATTTTTATTTGGAACATGTTTTTCCTAAACAGGACCATTTTCGAGATATAAGCGAAAAACCAAAAAATGGTTCCTTTCCACCCCCCTCCACGCTTTAGCTCGCACCTCAGGGGCGGGGACGTTTAGTAAGTTTCTTCTCCTAACTATTCCTAAAAATGTTCTGAACTCAAAAATTCTCGCATATTCCATGCACTCTACACCCCTCTTTTGAGCACTCATTGACTGGATGATTCTCCGAAGTTTGTGATCTTCGGTCAAACAAAGTGTGACACAGCAGGCGCACAATTTTCGGTACCTTAAATTGTCAATCAATTCTTGCACTCCACGGCGTCCTACTGCACGTTTTGCAGCCATTTTATGCACAGTGGCGCGTCTGCCGACTTTAACGTGTTGCGATCCGTGAATGCAGTGTTTGTACGACCGCTGCGAGATCCACCTTGGATGCATCCTGTCGAATTGAAAAACCGATGTCCACCACTTTGGAAATACTGATTGAGATCAGTGACGTCACAACACGACAACATTTAATATAAAGTTTGTAGATTACGATCCTAAAGTCGTTTTCGTTACATTGTTGGAAGCTTAATTTTGACGATTGGTTGCTCATGACTTTCTGTAGGTACATCTCTCGATTTAAAAAAAGAAATCAATAGCTTCACCAGAGAAGACACATCATCAGCTCATCATAAATGAAGCACTCCCGCTGCTGCCATTGTACTTAACTGGCTGCATTCTTAACACGACGCGGCGCCCGTACATTCTGACAGGTAGAATGACGGATTGCTTTACTGAAATGTATCCCGGGCGTTGGCTCTATTCTAGTGTACAGACCTCATTCCATCGTCAACAATGCTACCGGACCTCAAGCCATTAGATTATTGCGTGTCCTTGCAGCAAGAAATCAATCCTTTTTACCGACAACTTAAAATACTTGAGGATTTCCGCATTCTTTTGCATTTAAAACAGATCAATTAAGATGTGACACATGTTTATCAGCGACAATAAGATTATCAGTGAGTACGTTTTGTCGTAATGTCCATAGAATGTGTCCTTTCACGCTGGAAGAGTATTAAGAGGGCAATCAAACGCATTTTGTCACACGCATACCACACCTGATTAAATAATATGTTCTACTAATTCCCTTGTGTTTCGTTCGTCGTGGTCTCTGCATTTTTTAACAAATCAATCGCAGCTCGTTATAAATTTATTGAAGACATACCTTTATCGATCTTTTGAGAAGCTGAAAGCTTTTTCCATAACATTTTGCATATTGGTCATACAAACATTTTAGTAGTGTACATTTATCATATTATCTACCTTCATTATATAAGTTGACGCAAAATGTAAGAGAAATAATGTATAAAATTAGATAAAAAGAAATAATTGAGAAATAGTTCACCGATTCTGAAGAAATTTTAGCAGTTTGGTGGATATAAACAGGAGCTTTTCTTACTGAGAGTATAGCAACGCTCCAGCACTACAGAAGTAGATAGTGTAGTAATTTGGCAGCGTATTTGTAATGTTAAATTTTTGCCGTTCTACGTGCGTTTGGACAATAAAAACGATGTTTAACTATTAGCATCAATATTGTTCAAATTTTTAGTGATCGGTTTAGTGTGCGTAAGAATGTGATGAGAAAGAGTTACGTTGAGTTAGAGGTAAGGCTCATCTCGAAGTGTTGTGTAAATACATATGACTGGCGAAATATTAGTTGTTATGGATTCACCGCCAGCATTAGGAATATGGTGTCCGGGAATTACGAAAATCAACATTACACAGGGTGTCTCATTCGAATCCATAGCGGTCGATATTTCAGGAGCGGCACAAGTATAAAAACCTACCGTTTCACTGGTTATCACTGGAAATTTAGGATCTCAGATGCTCGATCAACTGGCCATTTTGCCTGATGCACATTTGCACTCTGTGCCGGAAACTGCTCTCGATATCATTCAAAAACTGTTCAAATATTTGTAAATCTATCGGGCCAAACTGCGTGGTCATCAGTCCGTAGCTTACAAACTACTTAAACTAAGGTAAACTAACCTAAGGACAAACACACACACCCATGCCCAAGGGAGGAATCGAACCCCCCACGAGGAGCAGCTGCGCAATCCGCAGCGAGGAGCCTTAGACCGCTCGGCTACTCCACCGCGACAGTTGCATTCAATCTCCGATTGGTGATTGCCTGGAAAGGTGCCATAATCCCTTTTCTCATATCTCCTGGGAAACTTACAATGAAATACCCTATGGCGATAAGCAATTGGTTTTTCGAAAAAAAAAAATCCATACACAAAATGCGTCTTTTTCTCACGTAGAATTGAACTATTGAATAAAAAAATAGCGTATGCTATTAAAAAAAACCTTGACCTTGATTTGACATTGATTACAGTATTCAAGGTCATTTGGAATACCCATTATATGACCGCCTTCAAAGCTTCTCAACTTTCACTGGAGACTCTTTTTGCAGAATTATGCCACTGCAGAGATATTGGCTGGTATAGATTTGAGTGCGACACCCTGGGTAGCTACACATAACTAAATGATCATCTTCAGCACCCAATAAAATTCAAAATAAACCATTCACTTACTATTACACAATTTTGAATGAATTACAAACGTGGGCGCACCGACCATGGTCAGCGCCTGTGTGCGACACCAAGGAAGTGACCCTTTAAATTTTAATTTTTTTTTTGGAAAAAGAAAACCCGGATTACATAACAATTGTGTATCATGTCTCTACTAATACATCATTAATACAGATTATAAGAAGTAAAGATTCTATTCTTGTACATTCATTGAACTTGACTTTTTTTTTTTTTTTCAATAACTGAAAATATCAACTGTTCTAGCTTTTCAGTTTGCAAAGTTTTTAAAAACATAGTACCTATGTCTTCTAAAATGATCCCTTCTATCGATATCATGGCCAAGTTGGACATTCTTTCCTGACCCATTGTTGATCGTAATTTTTTATCAATTTTAGTTTTGGAAAGAATATTTCTGCGCTCGCTACTTTGACTTTCATTGTTATTACAATTCGTAATGAAACTGTGAGGTTGCGGCGTATGGCAGTCTAATTATTTAAAAACATAAAAACCAGGATTTTTATTACATCATTGTTTAAATCTTTAAAAAGGGAGAAATCGTCAGCACCTATACATGACAAATCATTAGTCACAGGTTTTTCCGTTAAATGATTGTAATTAATCATAAGCTGGCTTTTATCTTGAACATCGCCGCGGTGGAGTAGCCGAGTGGTCTAAAGTACCTCGCTGCGGAGCGCGTGGTTGCTCGCCGTGGAGGTTCGAGTCCTAGGGCATGGGTGTGTGTGTTTGTTCGTAGGTTAGTTTACCTAGGCTTAAGTAGTTTGTAAGCTACGGACTGATGACCACGCAGTTTAGTCCGATAGATTTACAGTTTTTTTTTATCCTGAACATCACTGATTCCGTAAATTTTAATCACTTTCTGCTCAACGTGCTGTTCCATATGCAGCGTGTAGCAGAAACTATGCCATTAGTAGTAATGTCTACAGCTATATAGAGAGGATTTCTCGTGACTGAAAGAAAATGGGATGATATTCTTTCCTATTGGCATACCTTTTGGTTTATTATGCTGAAATGAAGAACATAACGGAAGGTAAATTAGAGAAGTATTACAGAACTGCACCAGATACTTAGACGAATGATATTTTTATCATGAAAACTCTGTCGTATTTGGTTATTCAGTAACTCCTCCACTACAGTATCATTTCATTTGTCTCCCTTTTATTTTACATTCTAGCTGTTAGGAAGACGCATGCTTTTGTGCCACCTACCAGTTTTTCTAATAACAAAAGAAAAATTTACCTGTCTTCAAACTTAATGAAGCAAACGTTTAACTGACAAGCAACGTGTACGAATTATTCTAACTGTTCTTAGGCCTCGCAGACGGTCGGTATTCGTCTGTATTCTTCCGACATTTCATATACTGTACAAATTTCAAACAAAATACATAATCGCGTGATAATTTTTTGTCAAGTTCTGTACATTATTATTTTGTATTGCTTGTGGATGGTGTGTGGATAAGTTGGAAATTGGTGTGGCAGGACACGTGCTAGGGTACACGGTGCAAATGTGACCACTGTGTGCAGATCGTGCTGTGGTAAGCGCGACTATGTGGTAAGCAGGATACTTACGTTCGAAACCCGGCATAGCGCAAATGTTCATCTTTCCAATTTATTTGAATCAAACCCCATTGACAGCTAAAGTCGAAAATACCTTTGTGTCTTGCTTCAATAATGATAGACAATAGACAACTGATGCAAACTGTTTGAATTTTAAAACCTTTCTGAATACTATTATAGGATACAAATCGGCCGGCCCTGTAAAATGCACAACCGAGTACGAGTGGGAACGTATAAATTAAATGCAAATTAATTATCCGCCAGTAGTGTTAACATTTTCTGTAGGAAGTTAATTTGAAAAGTAACATTTCAGATTATAAAATTTATTTCTCACGATAATAATTCCAAAAACCCAACATTATGAATTTTTCCACGATATTTTTCTCTTCAACCTGGCAAGTCTAACAGCACAGAACACTTTCCTGTTACATCAGTTAAAGCCTACAATCTCGAGTGACAACAAATTAGAACGTGTCTCCTTTTCCAAGATTCGGAAAAGCAATTAAATTGAATCTGATCGGTCTTGACTCCATCGGCCAATTGCTAATACGAACATAGTATTTCTCATTCGTAAAAAACGCAACAATTGCTTGTATGGTTCTACTAACAATAATGTCAACAATTGAAAAAACTTTCGAAATCAGCAACCACATAAACGCTACAATGGCCACTCTCAAAACGGAGAGCCAGTCCTCAAAACATTTCTCTCTGCTCCTGTCGCGCGCCTCGCCCAACGTGGCCCGGCGGACCAGCCGCTGCTACCATCTGGTGCCGCTCCACTGATGGGGCCGCACGGGTCTTGCGCCGGCCCTCTATACAGCAGTCACAGGGGTATAATAGGTTTTTGAAAAAGAAAACAGACATAGGGATAATGGGTTTCTTCACATGTCAGTACCAGTGGTACAGGAGAACACGTCCTATTACACTGGTAAGTGCTGGTCTGTGGAGAGTAACTAGAAAGCAACCTGCGACCTGTAAGTTAGAACGCGCGCGAGGAGGAGCTGACTTAATCCAGGCTCGGCGCTATCAGTTCACGTTAGGTCACTACTCGATGCCGAGAACTTCTCGCACCGATCGCTTGTTGCGGTACAGATTTCGTTTTCGAAATAACACAACATGGCGAACACATTATACAGATGTTCCTAACCGTTAACTGGGGAAGTGAGCATTCACAATATAACTAGGGACGTGGGGTGTTCACAGAACCTTACATATATACCATACTAAAGTTTCTATTTTTTCTTAAATTGTTTATTATGCAATAAACATAGCATTTAGTCATTATTACATCATTTAAGTACAATTTTAATGACTGATGTACTCGAGTAATTGAGTTGGTTTACGTTATAGGAGGCGATCTATTTATATTATTGTAAAAAGATATAAAATAGCCAAGATCGCTTATCATCAGTTTTTATTAATGACGACCGGTTTCACTGAACTATGTCAGCATCATCAGGTCAAATAAAATATTTTTACAAGGCCATAATCTTGTAATGTCAAATAGTTGTTATATAAAACGATTTATAGTGCATAAGTGCACTAAGTCATTATAATAAAAGTTTGCTTTTGTCACTCACTGTGTTAATTACGTTTTATTATAATGACTTAGTGCACTTATGCACTATAAATCGTTTTATATAACAACTATTTGACATTACAAGATTATGGCCTTGTAAAAATATTTTATTTGACCTGATGATGCTGACATAGTTCAGTGAAACCGGTCGTCATTAATAAAAACTGATGATAAGCGATCTTGGCTATTTTATATCTTTTTACTCGAGTAATTGTCTGTAACTGATAAATCAATAACATTTGTGAAATGGTTTCAAATGTCCATATACATACTTTTCTTTTCAAATAAATCAAATAAGAAAAGCTTTAATTATTTTCAAATTATAGAGAGATGTTAACAATCAAAGCTACAGAGATATTTATATAACTGAAAACAATCATTCATGCCAAAGGTCTAGAGAAAAATCACATTTAAACACTGAACATTTCCGTCATCACTGGAACAAGTTTCTGAATTAATACATTTACTGCAGATGATTTTCATTTGATTTAAACACATGAACACTTGCAACAGAAGAGCTTGTTTTTTGTCAGCATTTATTGCGCAAATTATGCATCTTCCAGATGTGCATTTATTTGTTTGAACTGCTGGAATAAACTCTTCCATGTTTAAGATCTTAGCTACCTTCAGCTGCATAGATATTGGTAAAGCCGAATTTGAAGCTCGTTTTACAACCTAAGGATGCATATAAATGTTGTTGCACTCTACTATTGAGCGAATTATTTGCACATTTGGGAGCACAGAAAAGCATTCTACAGCAGTCTTGCAGTTTTTAGCGACTACTGTGGTACCAGGAAGTTGAGTTACTATATTTTGCTTCCTTGTTCTGATATTATTTGGTTTCAGTTACTTCATCCTCACTAAGCATAAACCTCTCCAGTGCCATATCTTCACCAACATCGTCATCAGACTTATCACTTGCAGTTGCATGATCGTTATATTTTCACGGTTCTTCAAAAATCAAATGTTTGTAGAGCTTATGGGACTTAACTACGGGGTCATCAGTCTCTAAACTTACAAACTACTTATGAACTAGCTACAACTAAGGACGGCACAAATATGCATGCCTGAGAGGGGATTCGAACCCCCGACCGTAGTGGCCGTGCAGAACGTGACTGGAGCACTTCAGTCCCCTCGGCCACCGCGGCCGGCTGACGGTTCTTCTTCTCCATTGTCATCGGAAAATTGAAACTGTGGAATCTCACAGTCTTCATGATCATTAAAACCTTCCTCCAACAGCCTTCATAAACGTTCTTTCTCTTCCGCATATTCCATCTTGACGTGCTCAGCTCGACGCAGAAAGTCACGCTACTAGGTACGTGGGGTGTTATCATCAATCCAGTGTTTAAAACTTGTTGTGTATAGTTTGCGTACTTTCAAAAACATAAACAATGGTTTCGCAACAATGTGCATCCGTTTCAATGAAGGTAACAAGCCGCCAATCAGTGTGACCTGCATGCTTCACTTAATATCAGGAAACTTTGAACACCCCACATCCCCAATTAAAGGCTAATCAGTTACGGTACTCGTTAGTACCAAAAAACACAACAGAGTTACAATTATCTTTGTCACGGGTGTATGGTGCTACAACCGGTACGTTCCTGCCTTTGGCAGAAATGCCAAAAAAGAGGATGGTCGACGCGAAGTGGTCATTAAGGAACGGATATGCTACGAAACCGAACTACAAACCCGTTTAATAGCTACTCTTGTGCCAACTATATGTGTACATTGAAATACTGCATTTTTCTCAGCTTGATATGAAATACATTTTATTTTCTGCCGAAGCTAGTTATACCTATTTCATTGAAAGGTTCACAGTTTCCCAGGCCAGAGGGGGGGGAGGAGGGCACCCCTGGACATACGTCGCCCGTGTGCGACGGACACATGGCACACATGGCGGCGCGCCCCTCATTACAAATGACTGTGCCACTGAGAACTAAGGAGCTATTCAGCAGGCGCTCGTTTACGAAATGCAGTGGACAATTGTGTTTTGCATGGGTTCATGTAAGCAGACCATGATCAGTAGACGTGGCAGAGACAAAAGCACACGAATGTGATTGTCGTTTTACGCTGGTGCCTGCCGCTAAACGATAATCTGTCACATTCATTACTCTCCATTGTTGGCTCCCACACTTATGAAGGTTAACCACTGTATGCACATTAGGTTACCTGGATAACCTTTGCAACTGTTATCACACCATCTTTAGATGTATTGAAATTAGCGCACATAATCTTCAAGTTATTCTCATTTGCATCTTTATAAACGTGATACGAAAAGCTAAATTTAAACACTTTCAAAGAGAAGCATTTAAATCGGAGGAAACGTAACACAACCTTTAATCTACAGGGTGGTCCACTGATAGTGACCGGGCCAAATATCTCAAACGAAAAGACTACAAAGAACGAAACTTCTCTATCTTCAAGGGGGAAAACAGATGGCGCTATGATTGGCCCGCTAGATGCGCTGCCATAGGTCAAACGGATATCAATTGCATTTTTTTAAATAGGTACCCACATTTTAATTACATATTCATCTCGTACGTCAGTAAATATGAATGTTTTATTTGGAATACTGTCTTCGCCTTGTGATAGATGGCGCTATAACAGTCACCAACGTATAAGTACGTAGTTCCGCGTAACATTTCGCCACTGCGGACGGTATTTGCTTCTTGATACATTACTCGTGTTAAAATGTACCGTTTACCAATTGTAGAAAAGGTCGATATGGTATTGTGATCAAAATGCCCAATGGGCCTGTGCTATGAAGGTTGATCGGACCTTTCGTCGAATAGTTAAGTTGTTTAAAAAGACAGGAAGTGTTCAGCCACAAGTGAAACGCCAACCACGACCTGCAACAAATTATGATGCTCATGTAAGGGTTTTGGCTGCAGTTGCGGCTAATCTGCACATCAGTGGCAGACAAATTGAGCGATAATCGGGATTCTCATAAACGTCGGTGTTTGAGAATTCTATATCAACATAAATTTCACCCGTACCATGCACCAGGATTTGCATGGCGAAGACCCCTTGAACGCCTTGTACAGTTTTTCCACTGGGGACAACATAAATTACGGGGCGCGTTCTGTTTAGTGACGAAGCGTCATTCACAAACACAGGTAACTTAAACCGGCATAATATGCACTAATGGGCAATGGAAAATCCATGATATGTGCTACAAATAGAAGATCAGCGAGCTTGGCGGGTTAATGTATGGTGCGGCATTGTGGGAGGAAGGATAATTGGCCCCTATTTTATCGATGGCAATCTAAGTGGTACAATGTATGCCGATTTCTTACATAATGTTCTACCGATTTTACTACAAGATATTTCAATGCATGACAGAATGGCGCTGTACTTTCAGCATGATGGGTTTCCGGCACATGGCTCGCGTGCAGTTGAAGCGGTCTTAAATGGAATTTTTAAAGATAGTTGGATTGATCGTAGTAGCACCATACCATTGCCCGCGTCTTCATCGAATTTTACATCCCCGCATTTCTTTCTGTGAGGAAAATTTAACTATATTGCTATTGTGATTCACGGACAACACCTGAAAACATGCGTCAGCGCATTGTCAATTCATGTGAGAATATTACTGAAGGCGAATTACTCGTTGTTGAGAGGACTTCCGTTACGCGTACTGCCAAATGCATTGAAGTGGAAGGCCATAATTTTGAGCATTTATTTAAGACATGAGGTAATTACAGGTACTGACGCAGTAACAGCATGAGTTCTCATAATGTATGATAAAGCTAAAGCAGTCAACAACCCGAAGATTGGTTTGAACACCACAGTGCTTTACTAGGCATGGTCCTGTTTGGAGGTGGTATGCCGTTGCCTTCCTCCGACCTTCGAACCGACTTACCCAGTCAGTTATAGGGGGACCTACAGTTCCGAACCACTGTGCTACTCGGTATTTTTCACATGAGCAATACTGCCAGAGGTGAAAGAAGTGGAAAGTGACAGACAAAATTCCTAGGACGCGGCGGGGAGCGAACCCGCGACCTTTGGATTGGTAGTCTGGCACTCTACCACTGTGCAGCCGAGGCGCTAAGTTCACAACATCGCATTGAAACAACCGAAATATAGTTCAAACGTAACTAAGTTCTGTGTTATAATTAATAAACCATACCTGTTACCCACTGTTCGTCTAAAATTGTGAGCAATATGTTTTTCAATATTACAGTGCCATCTATCATAAAGCGAAAAAAGTGTTCCAAATAAAACATTCATATTTATTTACGTACTAGACAAATATGTAGTAAAAAATGGGGGTACTTATTTTTAACAAAAGCAGTTGACACCCGTTTGACCTATGGCAGCGCCATCTAGCGGGCCAACCATAGCGCCATCTGTTTCCCCCTTCAACCTAGAAACTTTTTGTTCTTTGTAATTTTTTCGTTTGATACTTATTTCGTGAGATATTTGGCCCAATCACTATCAATGGACCACCCTGTATATTCAGGTTATCCAGGAACCATATATCTCCATCAAAATAAGTTTTCAGTAACACTACAATCTCTAATAGCATCTTCAGTGTCTGAAACAGCAGCATTCTCCTTACTCGGAATCCATTCGTCTGCAGAATCTTAAGCATCATCCTGTTCTGAAGCAATAGAAAATAACTTTCTACTATATTCTTCTTTCACTTTATAGCTTAATCTGCTGTATTCAAATTTAGCGAGTTAAACTTTAGATACAGCCTACAGGAAAATGAAACAGATATTTGTAGATACGAAAAACAGCTCTATGAATATCAAGGACACGGATGGACAACCATTTCTCAGCAAAGAAGGGAAAGCCGAAAGGTGAAAAGATTATATAGAGAGGCTCTACGAAGGAAATGAACTTCGAGGCAATATTTTAGGGAGGGGAGAAGAAGTAGATGAGGATGAAATAGGAGGTACTATAATGAGAGATGAATTTGACAGAGCATTCAAAGACCTAAGTCGAAACAATGCCCCTGGAGTAGATGACATTCCGTCAGAGCTACTGAAGTCTCTGGGAGAACCAGCCATGACAAAACTGTTTCACCTAGTGCGTAAGATATATGAGACAGGCGAAGTACCCCCAGACTTTAAGAAAAATGTTATAAACCACATACCAAAGAAAACAGGTGCAGGCAGGTGTGAAAACTATAGAACCATCAGTTTGATGTGTCATGGTTGCAAAATATTAACACGAATTATTTACAGAAGGATGGAAAAGCTGGTAGAAGCCGACCTCGGGGAAGATCAGTTTGGGTTCAGGAGAAATGTAGGAACGCGGTAGGCAATACTCACTTTCCGGCTTAACCAACAAGATAGATTAAGAAAAGGCAAACCTACATATCTAGCTTCTGTAGATTTGGAGAAGGCTTTTAACAGTGTTGACTGGAATAAACTCTTTCAAGTTCTGAAACAAGTAGGAGTAAAAAAAATGGAGCGAAAGTTTATTTACAACTTGTACAAAAACCAGACAGCGGTTGTCAGAGTTGAAGGGCATGAAAGTCATGCAGTAGTTGGGAAGGGAGTAAGACAGGGTTGTAGCCCTTCTCCATTGTTATTCAATTTGTACATTGATCAAGCAATAAAGGAAAGCAAGGAGAAATTTGGAGAAGGAATTAAAGTTCAGGGTGAAGAATTAAAAACATTGCGTTTTGCCGACGACGTAGTAATTCTGTCAGAGACAACAAAGGACCTGGTAGAGCAGTTGAACGGAATGGACAGTGTGCTAATAGGTGTGTATAGGATGAACATAAACAAGAGCAAAACTAGGGAAATGGAGTGCAGTCTAAGAAAATCAGGTGATGCTGAAGGAATTAGATTAGGTAACGAAACAATAAATGAGGTAGTTGAGTTTTGTTACTTGGGCAGTAAAATAACAAAAGATGGTCGCAGAACAGAGGATATAAAATGCAGAATGGCAATGGGTAGAAAAGCGTTGTTGAAAAAGAGAAATTTTTTAACATCGAATATTAATTTAAGCATAAGGAAGTCCTTCCTGAAGGCATTTGCGTGGAGTGTTGCCTTGTATGGGAGTGAAACATGTACGATAAACAGTGCGGACAGGAAGAGGATTGAGGCTTTTGAAACGTGGTGCTACAGAAGAATGCTGAAGATTAGGTGGGTGGATCGCGTAACTAATGAGGAGGTACTGAACAGAATTGGAGAGAAAAGAAATTTCAGGCATACCTTGACTAAAAGAAAGGATAGATTGGTAGGGCACATTCTTAGACATCAAGGAATTGTGAATTTAGCGTTGGAGGGAAGTGTGTGGGGTAAAAATCGCAGAGGAAGACCAAGCGATGGATACAGTAAGCAGATTCAGACAGATGTAGGTTGCCGTTCTTATGTGGAGTTGAAGAGGCTTGCTCAGGTTAGGGTATTGTGGAGAGCTGCATCAAACCAGTCTCCGGACTGAAGACCACAACAACAAAACAAACTTTATTATCCATGAGACTCTAGAGTTGAGGTTCAGGGTAACAAAGCTAACACAATACTGTTAGTTAATAAAGCCGTTAAACTGTAGCAATGATACCCAGCAACAATTAGAATGGCTTGTTGCAACGATTGTGTATATACCCAGCGCTGAGTGTTGCCAAACATGACTATAGCCTATGGCAATAAATTTATTGGGTTATCACAGGTAGCCAGGTTATAGAACAAAGTATATTTTCTTAGTGTGGACACAGCGGTTATACGTGACAGTGTGACGCAAATGTAAATTAACGGAGAGGAGTCAGGTGGGACGGGACTGCAGAACTGATAGGTGGGAGTGGGCCGTAACGACGCACCAGCGACGTGACCGGCGTCTGGAAGTCGCCGCGGCCCTTCCATTAACACACTGCGTGCGAAACGAGGGCGAGAGCCGCCTCTTTAAAATTCCCGTAGCGCCCCGTGTCGCCGGAGGGGGCCAAATCAAATCCACCCGGCCCTCCTGGGGGCGTGGTCTGCATAAACCCCGGACCCGAGTCCCCAGTGTTTACCCGGAGTCCACCTGGTTGAGTTCAGCACGTTGTAGAAGCGCCTCACCGCTGAAAAGAAACTCCTCTACTGACGGAAACTATTAGTGACCCACAGCCGACACCTGTGGCCTCAGACGCTCGGAACGAAACGAAACTAACGATGCTTAGAATAACACTCGATCTTGCAAATAAACAAAACAAGAGAGTGGGCTTTGCCAGTCCCATGCAAAAAGTGGTATCCTAAATGTTCAAATGTTTGTAAATCTTATGGGACTTAACTACGGGGTCATCAGTCCCTAAACTTACAAACTACCTATGAACTACTTACGAACTAGGACGGCACAAATATCCATGCCCGAGGGGGATTCGAACCCCCGACCGTAGTGGCCGTGCAGACTGTGACTGAAGCGCCTCAGTCCCCTCGGCCACCGCGGCCGGCGTGGTATCCTAGCATGATTGATATTTTATCAAGAAATTATTTATAACAAAGGAAGTAAATTATACGTTTCTCTATAAGGTCATCACATCATTACATTTTCAGTCAACATTGCCAAATACTCACTGCTTCAGGTAATTATAACAGTGAAATTAACAGGAAGGAAAACAACCAGTCTATTAAATTCCAGTTCACTACCGAAGGAAGTAATAAGAAGATTGAAACCACATAGCACTACCTCGTTTATATGGATTACCGAAGATCCATTAACAGGTAATCCCGTTACGGCCCATATTGAATAACACTGGCACTGCAAACTACGACCTGGCAAAACATTTGGCGTCATAACTTCGACCACATGTACGAAAATGAAGAAGGAAGCTTGGAGTTTAACGTCCCGTCGACAGCGTGGTCATTAGAGACGGAGCTTACGCTCGGAAGGTTTGGGTAACGATGTGGAAGGAAATCGGCTGGGCCCTTTCAAAGGAACCATTTCGGCAATTGCCTGGAGTGATTTAGAGAAATCACGGAAAACGTAAATGTGGATGGCCGGAGGTGAGTTTGAACCACCATCCTTCCGAATGCGAGTCCAGTGTGTTACCACTATGTAGGAAAATGTGATCACCATATTCGTAATTCGGTAGATTTTATCAGTCGTCTAAAAGATTTACGTCTTAAAGATTCAGATTTACTTGTCAATTTTGACGTTATTTCTCTGTTCACGAGGGTACCATTATTGAATTCTTTGAAATTAATTGTAGAAACATTTAATCCTGATGTTTCAGCACTTTTCAAACATGCCTTGTGCTCTACTTTCTTTTCATTCAATGGCAATTATTACGAACAAATATACGGTGTTGCCATGGGCAGCCGACATTCGCCATTAGTAGCGAATATGTTCATGGAAGACTTCAAAGACTAGGCTCTTGCTTCTGCTACCATCAAGCCTTTTGTGTTCTGGAGGTACGTTGACGAAACCTTTGCAGTGTGGCCACGTGGGAATGATAAACTCCAAGAATTTCTTCAACATTTAAATTCTGTTAACAGTAGCATTCAGTTTACTGTGGAAACTGAGAAACATGATTGTTTGCCCTTCCTAGATGTTCTGGTTCGACGAAGGTAGGATGGCTGGCTCTCTGGGTCATTCGATCTTACGCATACAGACCTGTATCTTCAAGCAGACAGTTGTCATCATCCTGCTCAAACAAATGGTGTACTTAGAACATTAATACATAGGGCACATATGATTTCTGATGCAGAGAACTTAACTTCGGTGTTGGCACATCTACAACTCGTTATTCTGTACATCAGATTCGTAAAGCAATGAGCAAGTAACCACGGAAACAACCAAAGCAATGCGATGATACTAATGAGTCTACAAAATCATTGGCCAACTTGCCATATGTAGGTGATATAACATCAAACATTTCAGAATTATAAAGAAACATCAGATTGAGGTGATTTTCCGTCCGCCTAAACACCAGCATTGAAAGGTTCGATCAAAGATGATCTTGGACTGCATAAGACGGTTGTTTTTAGAATTAATTGTGAATGCCTCTTGGCCTACGTAGGACAAACTACACGAACAGTGGCAGTTCGTTGTGCTGAACATGAGAGATACACCCTTCTTTTGCAATCGGATAAGTCTGCCAATGCTGAGCATTGTTTGTCAGCCGAACATAAGATGGATTACACATGTAGGTACTAAGATTTTAGCTCATCCTTTACTTAATAATTGTTTTAAGAACATCGTATATGATATAATGCAGATGAAAAAGCAGATTTAGCTTGTGGTGTGACTGTCGAAGGCGCTGCCTACAGAATCTACATCTACATGGGATAGTCTGCAAATCGCATTTAAGTGCCTGGCATAGGGTTCATCGAACCACCATTATACTATTTATCTCCCATTCAATTCTCGAATAGCACGCGGGAAGAAAGAACACCTCTCTCTATTCGAGCTCTGATTCTCGTATTTTATTCTGATGATCATTTCTGTCTATATAAGTGGCAATCAACAATATATTTTCGCATTCGGAGGAGAATGTTGGTGATTGGAGATTTGTAAGTAGCCCATGCCGCAGCGACAAGCCCCGTTGTTGTAATGATTCCCATCCCAGATCCTGTATCATTTCCGCAACGCTGTCTCCCCTGTATCGTGACAATACGAAACGAGCTGCCCTTCATTGGACTCTTTAGATATCCTCCGTCAAACCCACCTGATAAGGATCCCACACTGGGCAGCAATACTCTAAAAGTAAACGGACAAGCGAAGTGTATGCATTTTATTTTGTTGCACGTTTTAAGGGTTCTGCGAATAAAGCGCAGTCTTTGGTTCGCCTTTCCCGCGACATTATCTACGTGTTCTTTCCAATTTAAGTCTGAAGTAATAGTAATTCCTAGGAATATTATGGATTTTACGGCTTCACGATTGATTGATTTATCTTGTAAACAAAGTTTAACGGATTTATTTTCGTACTCATGTGGACAACTTCACACTTCTCATTATATAGAGGCAACTGCCAATTTTACATGATAGTGATATCTTATTCAGATCATTCTGCATTGGTTTTGAGCTTCAGATGATTTTACTAGACGGTAAATGACGGCGTCATCTGCAAACAACCTAAGAGAGCTACTTAGATTTTCCCCTAAATCGTTTATGTAAATAAGGATAAGCAGAGGACCAATAACACTACCCTGTGGAACGCCCGATATCACTTCTGTTTAAGTCGTTGCCTTACCATCGATTACTACGAACTGTGACCTCTCTGACTTTCCAGTCTTTTGGTACAGATCCTTCTTTGAGAGAGCTGTTGTATATGGCTGTTAAGTAAGGAGGTATCGTTTCAACATAATCAGATAGAAATCCAATGGGTATACAGTCCGGACCAGATGACTTATTTTTGTTAAGTGTTTTTAGTTGCTTCACTACTCCCAGGATATCTACTTCAACGTAACTCACTCTGGCCGCTGTTTGTAATTCGAAATCTGGAATATAGGTTTCGTCTTCTTTGGTGAATGAGTTGCTAAAAGCTATGTTTAGTATCTCTGCTTTAGTAGTGCTGTCATCGGCAGGATCGCCATTATTATCACGTAGTGAGGGTATTGTTTGTGTTTTGCCCCTAGAATATTTAACATATGACCAAAATCTCTTTGAGTTTCAGTTTACAACTATTAGGCCACTTGTCATTCCTCACTGAGTCGTTCTGAAGTTAGGGAGTGACCGAGGTATTTAGGGGTCCATTTTTATGTTGCCAAGTACCTTCCCGCATGAGGAAACTTAAGGTAGACGGTGACCTTCCTCTTGTTTTGAAGGTCAAGCGTGCAAAATTTCGTGAAGATGGGAACGAAACTACAGATTTCGTGAGTCGTTAGGAGAAGTATACTCCGCCATGCACCTATCACAATATACTTTCTTAGCTGACTTTTCTACCTGTAAACTACATTCCAGCCAAATTTCAGCATAGATGAAGTAGTTTTCGAGATTTCGTGTTTAGTCAGTGAGTAGTGAGCGGTAGACTTCTTTTCGTTTCATCTATTTGTTATTATTATTTTTTTTGGGGGGGGGTGGGGGGAGGAGGTCAGTTACTAAACGCTTCATAAACGTCTGAAATTACATGCAAACCTTGTTGCAGATCCGTAACTACTCCTGAGCTAAGTGTCGTGCTCTTTCGATTTTGGCTCTGAAACCTTTGTGGGCGTAGTTCACCAAAGTTTCATTGTAATCGAATGAATGGTTTATGAACACAGAGGGCATACAGACAACCATTCATATATATAGATTGGGTAGAATTGAAATTTGCATGCGATTAAGTACGATATTTTGCTGTCTGAAATCTATAATTGAGGTTTATATGGCGTTTACGTCGAGATAGGCACCATGGGGCTACCATTATGAAGGCTACCATAATAGCGAAAACGTCATTCTACTTGACTTCTTATGTGGTCTGTAATCACCTCAGACGGGTGGTACTCTTGCAAATCTGCGTGGTATGGACAGAATGAGGTTGTCGATCAGGTCTTAAGTGATATTTTAGAATTCTTCCATGATTGCAATATCCAGCTCTGCAATCGTTGTGGGAGGTGTTGGTCTGGATGAAATTTTTCTGCCAAGTGCATCCCAGACATGTTCGATCGAGTTTAAGCCCGGTGAACAAGCTGGCCATTCGATTCCTTCAATTTCCTCAGCTTCAAGCTGTGTGGAAGAGTGTTGCCGTTCACCAGAAGAAATCCTTGTCCTATGTTACCAGCGTAACACACAACAAAAGGTCGATAGATCTCTACACCTCTGAACAGTCATTCTGTGCGATATAGACGTCCATACGTCCGCCAGACGTCCATACGTACTGGCTCCTCCTCGCACCATTCACCAGCACCATGAAATGGTGATGTTTCCTGCACCTTATGAGGATTAATCAAAATATCCACAGGTGTACTGCCGGTCTATAGTGTCCAACGGGCACAATATTTCGGCGATCATATATGTCGCCATCATCAGGGGAACTGACGGACTGACCTCCTGCACGGAGATCCGCACGCTACGGCTGCTCGAAGGGAACTGGGTTCTAGCCCGGTAACGGGCGATTTAAATACCCTCGGCGACCCCTCCGCGCCCGCGCCCCGCGCCGCGGCCGCGCAGTGGAACCGATTGTGGCGGCGTCTGAGATGACGTCGACGTCAGGGCTCTGTCCGCCGTGGTCGTCACTTCGTTACGTTTGCTAGATTTACTATTAATTAACCCAATCGCTGGTTCCCAAGCTTTGCTAAGATTATAGCCACAGTCACGGTTTATGAGGTTGTCACTTGTGCGAATTTCAATGGCCTCTCTAAAGACGCAATCCAAGTAGCTCGACGTCTGTACCAGAATCCTAATGCGTTCATACTCCATCGCGTGATTCTCCGAAAAAACAATGTTCAGCGACCAGCGAGGCCATTGAAATTCGCACAAGTGACGACCTCATAAACCGGGACTGTGGCTATAATATTTGCAAAGTTTGGGATCCAGCGATTGGGTTAATTAAGAGTAAATCTAGCAAACGTAACGAAGTGATGACCACGGCGGACAGAGCCCTCACACCGACGTCATCTGAGACGCCGTCGCAATCGGTTCCACTGCACGGTCGCGGCGCGGGGCTCGGACCGCGGAGGGGTCGCTCCGCGGGCCGAGAGCATTTAAATCGCCCGCCACCGGGCTAGAACCCAGTTCCCTTCGAGAAACTGTAGCGTGCGGATCTCCGTGCCGGCGCGTTTCCAGCTCAGTCCATCAGTTCACCTGATGATGGCGACATGTATGATCGCCGAAATATTGTGCCCGTTGGACACTATAGACCGGCAGTACACCCTTGGATATTTTGATTATCAAATATGCTGGGAGAAACTCAATAATCACATTATGAGGATTGTTATGAGTTCCTTCAGACGAAGGAACGATGATTGTACGGCTGAACACAAAATCTTGACTCATGTGTGAAGAGAAACCGGCACCATACTTTAAGACTGCAATCCTAATGTTCCTTCCCTAAGTTTCTGCGTGTTAATGCTGTCGTAGTGTTCATGGGCGGTGGCCGCGGGGACTGCGGCGTGTTAGTCTCGGTCTACTGCGGCCACTACGGTCGGGGGTTCGAATCCCCCTCGGGCATAGATATATGTGCCGTCCTTAGTGATAGTTAGTTCATAAGTAGTTTGTAAGTTTAGGGACTGATGACCCCGTAGTTAAGTCCCATAAGCTATGCAAACATTTGAAACATTTGTTAATGGACACACACCATAGGCCTCCATACGTAGAGGCCACATTCACGAAGGCGATTTCGGACTGTTTGTGTTTGCCTATAGGGTGCGTTGCATTGAGTTGCATTCAGCCTCCTGTCTCAACGGACAGTTAACCGTAGATAATGGCCATCTCTTTCTGATGTTAGTCGTGGACGGACTTGGCCATCCCTTATTTTAACGGATCATGTTGTCTGAAATCGCGTCCAGGTTCTGGAATTACATTTTGGCGCACTCCAATAGCTGCAGTCACCTTCCCCTCTGTGTGTTTCTCATGCAACCTTCCTGTAATTCTACATGCCATAGCTTCGTGTGACGTTGTGTTGCATTGCAGTATCTGCTCTCTACGCTATCTCGACCCAACTGCTTGTGTAATTTGTTTGGAAGAGTAAATACAATCAACACAAATCCCCTATGCAGTCACTTTCTGTTATTACCACTATCTCGGTTGTTGTAATATTGTTGTCTCCACTCCGTAGAACCGACAGAAAGACATCGAACAATTTCAGTTTATTCTGCCGATGACAATACCTAGATATGTCACCTGATCCTGTAATTGTTTTGACTAGTTTAGTTTCAGTAATTTTAAATATTCCCGACCCTGAAAGTATACAAGATTCGTAGTCTATGCTGTTAACCCTTTAGTGACCAGTGGGAACTATAGTTTCCACTTTTTTTGTTTTCCCCATAAGTTCACTGGTAATCTGTGTTCCCACTTCTAACTTGTGCTACCATCTCTGTTACTGTGTGCTAACTACATATAGATTGAAACTGGCGGAACTAAAGTTATGAGGCGGCATCATGAGTCGTGTCGGGAGAGTTCAGTCGGTAGAGCGCTTGCCCGCGAAAGGCAAAGGTCCCAGGATCGAGTTCCGGTTCCGGCACACAATTTTTATCTGCCAGCAAGTTTCATATCAGCGCACACTCCGCTGCAGAGTGAAAGTTTCATTCAGGATACATATTGATTGTCAACAGGCGCGGGAAAGTCGTTTTATTTCTACATTGTTAGTCAGTTAATGCAGAAGCGCAGTATCCACGGTAAAACAAGCCACTGTTTTGACCGCAACAGCGTTTCTTGTATAGTGTGTTGTCCTTTTGCGTGTGAAGTGACTTGTGTTGTATTTGTCAACTTTTATATTTACGAGGGAGATAATATTTGCTGGATATCAATGAAAATTACATAAATATTACGAGATAAGTTAGTGGGAACTATGTTTTCTACTGAACGTGTGTTAAGTGCAGTTTGTGTGGTTGTGCAATCGGCATCGTAGTTATTGTTTCTTTCTGATTGTTTAGAATGCCTAGACTTACGCCAGAAGAGGGTTTGAGAATTTTGTACGCTTTACCAGAAGATGTAGAGATTCAGATGTCGGTGCTGACTCTGGTGAAGGTTTTGAGTCATCAAATACTTCGCAGATTTTGAACGAAACTTGTGATAACATTATTGTTTCAAATAAAGATAACTGTTGCCAATAGACGCTAGGGAAATTGGGAACTATGTAGCAACTGTCGTGTACCTCTGTGTGTAGCACCATGCTTCTCTAACTTCCATAGTACGTCACCTAAGTGAATGGACAATATGAACTAATACAAAAGTTAATCAAATGTTTAATATGCTTCTTGTACTAAAAAAATAAAGGATATATATATATATATATATATATATATATATATATATATATATATATATATATATATATATATAAGAGTGCCCACTAATTTTATTGTACCTGTAGGCTAAATTCTGACGTTCAATATTTAAAGTAAGATTTTATGTATGCCTTATTAGCCCAATAAAGTATTCATAAAAAGTCTACAATTTCTGGAAATAAGTTCGTCACTAAAGGGTTAACAAGTAAACTTCGTCGAGTGCAGTGTCTCGTGCCTCGCTATATTACTGTTTTTACTCTTTCATAACTCTGATAAACTTGAACATTCTTGCGCTGCGGCAAAATCCAGCGGAATGAGAGACCGTCTGCTGCCGGAATCGAGTTAGAGAGAGGCGCGGCAGCTTTGGGCGCGGCGTCTAGTGTCGGCGTCGTGTTTGTGTTGTGTGTTTGCGGACGCCGGCGCCACCTCAAAGGGCCGCGAGAGCCCGCGGCTGCGGCTGCGGCGCGATTAAAATTATTCGGGCGTTTCGCAATCCCCACTGTGCAAGCACAAACGCAGCCGGCAGCGCACCTGCCACCGCTGTCACAAGCCACGACACGCGACACTCAATAAACCTCAACATTTAGTACGACAACTAAAGGAAGAGATGATTCAAAAGTCACCAAAGACGGACACCATGTCACAATATAAGGGAAAGAAAAATTAAGACCAGCGAATATTTGAAACAATTGTTTCCAGGTGCTCTTCTACAGTTTTACCTGTAATAACACACACACGACCGACCTTAATATCTAGGCGTAACATTGCACAGCGATATGAAAGAGAACGAACGTGGAAGGACAGTTGTGAGTAAAGCAGACAGGCGGTTTTGGTTTATTGGGAGACTTTTAGGAAGATGTAGTTCATCTGTAAAGGACACCGCGTGTAAAACGCATGTACGACCAAGCCTTGCGTATTGCTCAAGTGTTTAGGATCCGCAGCATGTCAGTTTAAATGAACACATGGAAGCAGTTCAGAAGCGAGCAGCTGGTATGTTCGACCAATGCGCGAGTGTCACGGAAATGGTCCGGGAACTCCAATAGCGATCGCTGGAGGAAAGACGACGTTCTGTAAAGTCCCACCTGAACTGTTAACATAACATCTACTACTGACGCCTCTATAGTTGTGTGTAAACGGAGGTTTACACGTTTCCACTAAGTTATTTCACGGAATGTCAAATAACATAATTATTTTTTTACCATATTTGATATTAGATATGCATGATGGACATACAGCAGTATAGATTGTAATCCGTACGTAACTTTTGATTTTCTCTCTTTGTAATAAGTCGTTGAACTGTTAACACATAATACATGTGGAACAGATAAAAAAGTTTGTTATTCAGCAGCCATTAAGTTCAGGTTGATTTTGTTTTATTATTTGAAAATTCAGTGACATAAAAATATTATGCATTTAATTCAAGTATTTAGAATTAATCCCAGATTTTGAGCATTTTCAGTATATTTGATGCCGCTGTTTAAAATCTATTGTTGGCGGGAGGCTGCCGTCATCATTACTTATTCGAACCAGCGGCCGTCAAAACTAAAGTGTTCTGACTATAACCACAATGAAGAGGAGAAATGAGAAACTAAAACTGATATGAAAATTATTTTCTATAGCGATTTCAAATTATTACTGCATTGATCAGTTGCGTAAGTATTGGTGTGTTGATATCTCCACTGAGTAGTGAAATTGTCTATATAACAGAAAGCGTCAAAATTTCAAAAGAAAACGCTTCTCACATTTATGACAGACCTATTCTTGAAACTTTCTGTGATGTTCGAAGTAGTTGTGTGTAGGTCGAAGACTGTACAATTACTAAAGAGTCTCAGAGCCGTCACGGTCTGCACGGCCACTGCGGTCGGGGGTTCGAATCCTCCCTCGGGCATGGATATTTGTGCCGTCCTTAGTATTAGTTAGTTCATAAATAGTTTGTAAGTTTAGGGACTGATGACCCCGTAGTTAAGTCCCATAAGCTTAACAAACATTTGAATTTGAATTTTGAAAGGAAATAATCCAGATATTTATTACGTGAATTTAGTCTCCATATTCCATGAATAGTGTTTAAATTGGATTTTGGTGGTCAAATTTTAGTTAAATGTGAAACACGTCCACATAATGTGTTCCATTTAATTGAATCCCCATGAACAAATGTTGACGAGCTTCAGACATATTTTTTTTAGTGTAACAAGATACTCCACTCGCAATATGTGAGATACCAGGCATTATATATTGATTTAGTTCTATCTGTATGTAAAATTCTAAGTGTCTACGTTGTACATTTATTATATGTATTAGTGTGTACTGTGATATGCACCCACTGGCCCTGACTTCCACAGAATGAATGAAACTTTGTATGTAAGAAAGTTTAGCAAGTGCTAGGCACGCCTCGTCTGTTTTGTGTCGTCGTTTCTTTCAAACGCTGGGCGTTGAATGTCTCTGGGCGAGAAGTAGGTTTGCCAACTGCTGAGCAGAATCCAGTCGTACCAAAGATTCCCAATGTAGCTTGCTCTTAACCTCCTTGACTGGGGGTTGGTCAAGTTACCTGCCTGACGAACGGTGACGCTCTCTGGGCTCCCCCCACTATCCGTCTTTCGGTAACGGCTAGGCAGTGATGAGAGCTTTTTCATTCGCTTCTTGGTTCCTGGTAGGGTAAGTACCTCTGGGTTTGGTTCTGATGTGGCCTCGTGGCTTGACTTAGTTCAGGCTCCATAGTCGTACTTATGCCTTTTCGCGAGTTTAATTCGGGATTCCGAGGCTCTGATAGTGCTTAGTTAGCATAGTTCTTGCACTTTATAACTCTTAAATCACTTCTTCGCCTGTTTAAATATGTTCAATGTCTTTCGCGTTCTTATCGTAGTTGAATTCTAATATTTTCGGGGATTCGCGGTGCCTATACTGTTCGTACTTTGTCGACAGAACACGTGGACGATATCAGACTAAGCCTTCAGCTTTTCCATCATTCAGTGCACATGAGTGGTTAATAATTGTATAGCTAATTTGCTAAGGCGTTTCCTAGTGAGTGTAGCGTGATAATTTTCCCCGAAAATTGTCCATTCTAACTTGTAATCTGTGTACTTGTCGGCCCACGTGTGCGCCGATTAGCGTGTTCCCTGTCGTGATTATTACCATTAAATAGATATTTTTCCTCTGTGTAGAAAGACCCGTTGCACGAAGTCTATCCTGTTTTTAATTTTCATGAAATAGAATTATTTCACTTCTCTGAATTTTTGTGACTGAACTCTGTATTGTGCAGTAGCAATCTGTAACCTTGCTTATCTAAGAGATATCGTTCCTCTGATCAGAAAGAATGGTTACACGATATATTTCGCGATCTTATTTTCTTCGAAATTGATTTTGTTAACTTTTGCATATTTTGTGTTCAGATTTTGTAGAGTGCTGTATTGATCTAACAACTTTAACCTTCTGTAGTTATGCCTAGCTAGTGTTACAGTGTACCCTCCGCCACGCACCTTACGGTGAAATGCGGAGTATGTGTGTAGAAGTAGATGTACTGTTCCAGCTGGTGTGCAAGACGTATGAGACAGGGGAAATACCTTCATTTTTGAAGGAAAAAGTATTAAGAGTTTTAAACAAGGTAGTGCTGACTGGTGTGAAAATTACACAAATATTAGTTTAATAATAAATCATGCATGCAAATACTCAGAGGAATTCCGTACAGCTGAATGAAAACCTGGTAGAATCTGACCTCGTCTAAAAACAGTTAGAATTTATGAGAAATGTAGGAACACGTGAGACGATAATCATGATTAATCTCAGATGAGTTTATGTCTATACTATTGTTGATCTGGCGGAACGTTTGACTATGTTGACTGAAATACAGTTTATAAAATTGTCAAGATAGAGGGGATAAAATATAGAGATCGAAAATTTATGTACATCCTGTACAGAAAACAGAAAGCAGTTATAAGGACGTAGGGCATGAGAGGCGCGAAGTGGTCGGGAAGGCATGAGACAGGGTTGTAGATTTTTTCCAAAGTTATTCAATTTATACAATGAGCAAGCTGTGGAGGAAAGCAATAAGAAATTTGGCAGTGAAATTTACGTTCATGGAGAAGAAATAAAAACTAGGCCGTTTTCCAGTGAGCGGGTGATATTGCACAAGACAGCAAAGGACCTGAAAGAGAAATTAAATGGAATGGACTTTGTCCTGAAAGATGGATATAGGATGCACATAAAAAAAGTATTATGAATTGTGGACTAAGAATTAGTTTAAGTAAGAAGACAATAAAATTAGTGGCTGAGTTTTGTTATTTGGATACTTAAATAAGTCTTGTGATTGCCGAAGAAGAATAGATACAAATGGAGAATGATTATGGTAAAAAGTCATTTCTAGACAAGATAAATTTGTTGACATCAAATTCTTCAAGTTGAAGATTAGGTTCACCTCTCGAAATGAGCCGTCTTGGCTCAGTTTGGAAACCCTTCCCTACGACGAAACATAACGCGACGGCCTGGATATTCGGATGAACTATTCTCGCAATATTTAAGATTGGCATAACGGACCCTGTGAATTTTTAGACACTCTTGTGGAGCGAACACGAGGCGGAAAAGAAACGGGCGAAATACGATGACAAATTTGGGAAATTTTTAAAAGATACCCCTGCAATATGTTTTTGAAAAACAGGGATTTTAACCTATTACTTTTTCATTCCCTTTGTTTTTCTTTTCTTCTCTTCGATACTTTGCTGTTCTTATAACCTTTATCTATTTTTCTCTTAACATGGGCAGTGAAGTGCCCTCGTTCTCTTTGGTGTGCTCCCTGAGTTTTCTGCGAGTTTTGATATGTTATTTTTATTGTCCCTTATTCGTCAGTATTGTATGTTTCTTTCCTTTTCCCTTTGTTGTGGGCCACTGTTGAAGCGTAGACTGGCCTTTGCCATGACCTTTTCTTTTCTTGGGTGACGATTGTTTTTCCCTAGGGTGGCAGGTGCAACCACTAGGACACATCATTCTGAATACGTCACTTCCTCACGTGGATGGAGAATTGAGTGATTAATGCCCGCATTTTAATTTTCAGTTGTATCCATCATGGAGCCGCTTCGGTTATGAGGACGTATATTTTACCTTACCTATCTGTGCTTTTATTTTCACTTCCTGCTCCAGCAGGGACGTTGTAGTGTCTAATGTCTGTATGGCGTGGAGTACGCGTATATTTCTAATAATAATGAAATACCTATGACCGTCAGGTGACGGTCCTTTTGTTTCATTGCCACCGGGGGTCCTCTTTTTAATATATAAATGAGAAAGAAAAGAAAAAGAAAAAAAGAGAAAAAAAATATAATAAAAATGAGACCTTTCCATAAAAAAAGGAAGTATTCCCTAAAGGCTTTTCAGTGTAGCGGATGTGTAACGTGGACGATAATGTGTTGACACAGAAAAAATGATTGAAGCATAAGGATCTTGTTCAAATGTTTGTATAGCTTATGGGACTTAACAAGGGGGCATCAGTCCCTAAACTTACAAACTACTTACAATCTAGCTAATACTAAGGACGGCACGAATATCCATGCCCGAGGGGGGATCGAACCCCCGACCGTCGTGGCCGTGCAGACCGTGACTGGAGCGCCTCAGTCCCCTCGGCCACCGCGGCCGGCTGAGGATCTTGAAGATTGGATGGGTAGATCGCGTAATGGACAGAATTGCAGAGAAAAGAAATTTTTAGAATATCGTATCTTGACTAAAAGAAGGGATCGATTGGCAGTTCAAAATGTTCAAATGTTTGTATAGTCTATGGGACTTAACTACGGGGTCATCAGTCCCTAAACTTACAAACTACTTATGAACTACTTACAACTAAGGACGGCACAAATATCCATGCCCGAGGGGGGATTCGAACCCCCGACCGTAGTGGCCGTGCAGACCGTGACTGGAGCGCCTCAGTCCCCTCGGCCACCGCGGCCGGCTGAGGATCTTGAAGATTGGATGGGTAGATCGCGTAATGGACAGAATTGCAGAGAAAAGAAATTTTTAGAATATCGTATCTTGACTAAAAGAAGGGATCGATTGGCAGTTCAAAATGTTCAAATGTTTGTATAGTCTATGGGACTTAACTACGGGGTCCTCAGTCCCTAAACTTACAAACTACTTATGAACTACTTACAACTAAGGACGGCACAAATATCCATGCCCGAGGGGGGATTCGAACCCCCGACCGTAGTGGCCGTGCAGACCGTGACTGGAGCGCCTCAGTCTCCTCGGCCACCGCGGCCGGCCCGATTGGCAGTACACATGCTGAAGCATTAATGAATCGTCAATTATTTCGAGGTTAGTGTGAGAGATGAAAGTCGCAGAGGGAGACAAAGATGCGAATCAAGTTCACGAAGATGAAGGGGTTTGCACAGGATAAGAGTAGGGTGGAGAGCTAGCTCTTCGATTGAAGATATTGTAAGGTCCCTATGGTCCAGACATAAGTCGGTTTTCTGTAGTATTTTGTACATACGTAAACTGGCCACAGATGTATATTGTAAGTGGCACAATAATCTTTGGAATTCGATTGTAGACTAAACGCTCTGGCTGCGAGAGAGAGCAGTCAGTAGCACGTCAGTTGCGAACTGAGTTGCGGAGAGTTAGCTGATGGGTGAGGTAGCGCGAGGACGCTGTTGGAGAAGACAGTCGTTAAGTATATGTTCCAGCAACGCCATTATTGTAATCCATGATATTAATTTAATGTTTTAAATATTTATCTACTTCTTATTTTTTTAAGAATACATAATTTCCAATATTCAATTTGCGTTCTGCGTCTTCATTTGGTAGTTAGTTTCATCTTCATTTTCTTCATTTATGATTCTTGTTGAACTTAATTACTACCCACCTATCATTTTTGAAAATTTCAATACTGAAATACTGCATGACGCGAGCTACTTGTTGTTTCCTGTTTCCAGTTTTGTGATAAGAAGATACGAGGTAAGTTAATTTTTTATTTACCTGTGCCGCAGTCACATTGTTTCCCCCTTTCATTATTAAGTTAATCAGTTTCGTTGTGGCCTTTGGGAGTACTTTAGACAGGGACATAAATTCTAATGTTTGTGTTTCCCTATTTCCCGGGCGTGTCCATTGCGCATAATAATATTTTCTTGGGCTTACCTCGATGGTCGTAGTCACCACATTGTTCAGTTTTTATCAGTTTAAATTTTTTTTACGCATGTATTACGCATTATTGATTAATTACCATTATACATTAATCTTCGGGATACCTTGCAAATTTCTATAAAAATTGTATTTATTTAATTTATACGAGATACCTTGCGATAGTAATACCGCGAAAAACAGCTAATTATGTCACTGAAAAGAATCTCTCCGTGATGAAACGTAAGGGCACATTAAACGCCATGTACTGAATCGTCCCTGCAGTGTAACAAGAGTTGTGAGCAGGTCACCAACCGCATACGACTGAAACATCTACCTCGGAGACCGACTGCACTGTAACTCAAGATACGCCAGTCGGGAGTGAAGTGTGCAAAGTTGCAGACACAGCCGCTTAGACGAGATGACTGATACAGTGGTGGTAATATATTGTTGCCGAATCCTCGCCTCAGGGCTGGGGGAGGTAGTTGTGGCGGGGGCGGCGGAAGTTTGGGGTTGTTGACCCCTCCCCCCCCCCTTTTCTCGCCCCTCAGACGAGCCAACTTTATTCTGGCTGCCCGGGGCGCCCCCCAAGCACCCGGCGACAGATAAGCTGCCCTCTGCCCTCCACTGCCCTGCCCCCACCAACCCACAACAGGTGGATCCCGTCTGCAGGAACCCGTCGCCCTGCTTGTCTGCACCTCCTGGCTCCAACCTAGCGTGCTTTATGGCCCGCTTGTTTTCCTATAATTTTATGATTTTTGTAAATATCTCAGTCCAAAAAGTAATAAAAAATATAAATAACATACAATGAAATATATAAAAATAATAATGTATATATAATTTTAATAAAATAATAGAAAATTATATATATAAATATATTATAACATTATATTTCTATGTATTAACTCTACACTTTTTATTATTCTTTCCGAAATTTTTGGAAAATCACTGTAGAAAGCCAGTTTTACACCTCTAACATTAAAGTTGTAAGGTCCCTATGGTCCCGACATAATTCGGTTTGCTGTAATATTTTATACATATGTAAACTGGCAACAGATGTATATTGTGAGTGGCACAGTAATCTTTGGAAGTTCGATTGTAGAGTAAGCGCTCTGCCTGCGTGAGAGAGAAGACAGTAGCAAGTCTGTTGCGAGCTGTGTTCAGTTGCGGAAAGTTGCCTGTTGGAGAAGGCAATTGTTAAGTATCTGTTGCAGCACGCTATTATTGTAATGCATGATGTTAATTTAATTTTCTGTAATATTTTTCTACTTCATATTTTTTTATTTCTTTTTAATACATAATTTCTAATACTCAATATGCGTTCTGCATCCTCTTTTCGTAGTTTCCCTTTCCTTTCATTTTCTTCATTTATGATTATTGTTGGACTTAATTACTACCCACATCATTTTTTTAAAATTTTTAATAATAAAATACTGCATGACGCGAGCTGCTTGCTGTCTCCTGTTTCCAGTTTTGTAATAAGAAGATACGAGGTAAGTCAATTTTTATTTTACTGTGTCGCAGTCAGATTGTTTCCCCCTTTTCATTATTGAGGTTAATCAGTTTCGTTGTACCCTTTGGTAGTACTTTATACAGGTCCATAAATTCTAGTGTTTGAGTTTCCCCGTTTCCCGGGCGTATCCGTTGCGCATATTAATGTTTTCTAAGGCTCGCCTTGGTGGTCGTAATCACCACATTGTTCGGTTTTTAAAAGTTCAGTTTTGCACTATTAGTCAACCACTATTAAACGTAATCTATTCGGGATACCTTGCAAATTTATATTACATTTTTATTTATTTAATTTATTCAGGATACCTTGCAAAGTGTCCGGAAAAATCATTTTGTATCGTAGATATGTTGATGACGTATTTATCATTATTTCAGGGAGTATAGATGACGTACCAGAACTGGTTAATACATTTAATAGCCTTCACAAAAACCTGGTTTTTTAAAAGCGGGGGGCGTGCTTCATTCTGTTGATCTCCAATTCACTAGAGCAGAACAAAGTTTAAACGTTGATACTTCTCGCAAACAAACTGCATCTTTATTTCATGTTTGAAAATATTAGTTTCTGAAATGTTAGTTAATATCGCTAGGTTTTTTATTTTTCCGACTTTGTAATTATTTCACTATTCCGGGTTTTGAGACTGGACTTCTTCCGTCTCTGTAAACGCTCCCAATCGCATGTTGTTGCATTTCAGTAGCGTCCTTATGAAATGCTACGCAGTTCTAGTTCTTACATGCCGTAGTTACTTTTTTTTTCCAGAAATTGAATTTATAAATTTTTATCGGTTTTCGAAACCATGTGGGTTCGAACTCCGACTTCAGGTGTTTCCAGCTAGTCGCCTGAATTCACGCCACTTCTCATAAAACCAATGCCTAGATAGTTTACTCTCAGACTGCAACTTAAGAGTCCGCCGTGATTTTGTGTAATGAATCCGATTTTCAACCACTTCACCTCCAGTGGATTGCGATCATGTAACGCAGTCATGTGTCGCCGTTAGCGTGTTTGCTCGCGGTCTAATCTAAATGCAACTTAAGTTTGCTACACTCACGCGCCTTCTCAAATAAAGCACGACCGACCAGAGCCATCTTCGCAGTTTTATTGTATAATGTGTTGTGTGGCACCTCCGGCTTTGCTGAATTTCGCTTACGATAGCGGCGCCTGCTTCTGCCTCGTTTCAGCATGCTGAATTTGGTGAGTTTCGCTGTTCGCGTGTGTGAGCAAGTGAGTATTGTTTGTAAATCCTCCCCCACAGTAGCGTTAAGTTCTGTGTAAGTTACTGTTAAATTCAATGCTGGGCATAGTCAGTATTAGATAATGTAAATTGGATGCATTTTTTATTGTATTAACAATATTGGTTCCCCATTATGCATGCGTTCGACCTGAATTAACAAGTTGAGTTCAGTATAATTTTGACTTGCCTATAAATTGTAGTTTTCGAGCACATTCCCCCTTTTATTTAATATTATTTTTCACCAATGCTGAGAACAGTGCCAGATGCAATACTTTATGTTTAATTCCGTTGCGCCATAAATGTTTTTCTTAGCCACCTCTATGAAATAACTGTAATTATGGTGACTTGTTTATTAATTCCTGTGTGTTGTTTCGTGTGAGCTGCTACGTATTTGGCCCTTGTATCGTTAACGTACTGTTATTAAAGTGATTTGAACCAAGTCAGTTCTCAATTTACGCCAGGGAACAAGGTTTTGCAACAGGGAGTAGCCGGTAGTTCACACGGACCTTCTGCTAATTTTACTGCTAAAATTAAGCTTTCTTTATAACAGTAAACTCTAATGTGGGTATAATTAAGCTTTTATTTCGTATAGTAGCCCACTTCTACGTTGAACAACTTGCATTTATCTACAGACTGTCTTTTACCACGCATGGCTCTGTAATACTAGATGTTGTTTTGTAAAACATTGCACATGGTCTTTAATGCCCTAGCTTGTAATTATTTCTATTACCAAAGGTATGTAATGTGAATTTTGGCTGTACCTTTCTACTTTTAAAATATGAGCTTTTTTGAACGCTTCTTACACGCAACATCAGTTACATAATTTGTAAATATTTTTGTATATAATCTCTGATGATGGGGCCAGCCCGAAACGCGTGAGAAATATGAGGAAAATAAAGAATCCTCCTTCACGGATTTTCTTATTTTCTGCAGCCCAACTGCCTTTTTAACGTCGTTTTTAAACATTAATGATATTTTCCTGCAATGTATCCATCTCTAGCTGAAATATCAACCTCATAGCATTCTTCGAACATCCATTAAATGACTTACAGCCAATTTATATGACTGTAGAGCTATGTGAAGAATTTAGATGTGTGTACCAACTTTCAGAGGTAAAAATATCAAAAGTTTTGAAACAAAAGCCACTCGATATTCAACTTTAAATAACGTTGACTTGACTTTTTTTCTATCCGACACGTAATAGCCGAGGTAATGAAGATTGCCGCCCTCTAGCGGCCTCCGTTCCCTGGCGGCCAACAAATACGTGTGTCCGATTTGATGACGCTCCGTTGTGCCGTGTCCTCGGGATGCAGTAAATTCCGAAGGTGGTGGCTCGTGGCTAGCAAGGATTTGGACAGGGGTCTGTAACTAAAGAAGTGTTCAGTCCACAAAGCAGTTATTAATACAATGAGATAAATACTAAACTCCGATGTACAGCTTTGAGGTACACATTCTTCCGAAATATTAAACAGTCTGCTATGTAATCCTACAACGACATCTGGCAATACTACTGTAACTGCTGGCTCTTCTGTGATGAATTTCTGGAGCCGTCGTATTCCCGGGTCTGCCTCGTACTGACTGAAACGTCCGTCTTCTCCCATATCCCTGTACTGACTGTTCACGAGATCTGACGTCTTCAACAATGAGATGCGAGAAAAATTGCTGCATTATTCGACAATGTTGCACATTTCCTCCTAAACCACAGGACCGATTTCAAC